>CM050165.1:260346524-261059024 GCA_027410445.1 Discoglossus pictus | reverse complement strand
TTTTTTTTTTTGCTGATACATAGTGTGTTTTTGTTTGCTGTTGTTTTTCCCTAAAGCATGGGTTGACAAATGTATCTGAAACGCATCTGTTAAAAGAAGCTTATCCCCTTCAGTCTTAATATGCCCTATGCACCTATCATTCTTCTATACCTTACCCATACCCTTTAGATTGTAAGTTTGCAAAGTTTCAATCTTTTTAGGTTCTTTAGGGAAAGCATTGTGTACGATAGATATTAATCTCTGTAACAGGACTCTTTTGCATTGTGTTCAAATTGTTTTTGAATTGTACTTAACCCTTGTTTAGCGCAACAGAATATGTTGGTGTATAATTGGAACAAGCCAGATTAGTTAGGCTTCTACCAAATATTCTTTAGGAGCCAGGCTATGGATTATTTATTACATATAGTTGTCAGACTACGAGACGGTGTCGCACTTTGCGTGGTGCGTACAACTTGGGCGATGAGCGAGGCAAGCAGGGAAGGAATTTAAACTAAAAGACTTAGCCACCAAACACTTAGTAAATGCGGGATCGCTTTAGGCTGCAAACAGTTGACCAACGCGGGACTTAAAAGAAAAAAAAAATTGCGGGACTTTGAGGTTAAAGGGCCGACCCGCGCAAAGCAAAAACCAATAAAAGCACACAACATACAAAAAAAAAAAATTCAACAAAATAATCACACACAGCATGGGGGAACAGCCAGGACGTCCAGGAGTGAGGTGGAACGCAAATTTAATTAGATTTGGCAGAGTTTCGGCTCTCGAAAATCGCCTGGGGTGGGGTGATTTTTGCCAAACAAAATGAAAAATAGGCTTTATGACCGAGCAAAACACTGCCTACCGTGTAGCACTTTCACACAGGAACGTAGGAGGTACAAAATGCACTATTACAAATGGCGGAAAATGCTCGCGAGCTGCGTAACACATAGACAAACGACGCAACTTTACAATTCTAACTTGCAACTAATAACATTACAAATCTACAATGGCTTTTTACACAACTAAACCAACTGTTTGCCCTCGCTCACTCTGCCTATTTGTAATGCACAATTGGGACATTCATTACACTTTCAACTCAGGGCAGCAACACTCAAACTGTACATTGTATGCTGCTGGAAAATCAAAACAGATTGTTAGCTCTTCAGGCTATTGATTGCTGGATATATTCATTATAAATAAGAAAAGTATATTCATTTTTTTCAAGAACTAATTCATTCATTATTAGTTCACAAAATATAGAAAAATATATATCTGTCTTTGTGATAAGTGACGAAGGTGCTCAGAGGAGCAAAATTAGACGAGAGGAGAGACTCGCAATGAGCACCGAAGGTCCTCAGAGAGCAAAAAGATTTACATTGTGTGGCAAACAGCATCGCCATGGCTTCACATTTCATTGCCTGTCATTTTTGACGGGCAAGTTGCTAGTAAAAATATATATGCAAAACTACTAAACCGTTAGAAACCAGCAGTAAACATTTTTAGATGTAATGTCTCCAGGATTTGTTAAGCTCTGCCCTAAAGGACAAGTAGTTTAGGGCAAACTTCATGTTTTTGTGAAATATATTACTATCAAACCACATTAGCGGCTATGTAGGTCATCCTGATAGATTCCCCGTTTGTGTCATCCGCACTTATTGTTGGATTGGAGCATGAGGACTGTTCTAATAATTTGTATTATCTGTTCAGGAGATAATATGGAGAGAAATGGGAGTTGCTAAATTAGTTAATTTAGATAAGTTTTAGGCATTTGATCTACTCAATAGAAAGAAGTCACAAGTAAACCTCTACAGCAGGCTCTGTACCCATTCCCTCCATGTTTTTACTGTCATGGCAGCTATCCAGAAGAAGAAGTTCCACAGACTACTCCTTATTGAAATCCAGAATTGTTCAGTCTCTTCATTGTGGTAGAATCATTAACTAATATTTGCTATGTTGACGAGAACCCTCTACATAGCTTTGAGGTTGTTTACAGTCTCTAAGTGCCTCATACTTTGTGATCCTGGGGAAAATGTTTTGCAGTGCTTGCTCTTGAGTAAGTTATCTTGAACTTTCTTTGTGCGTACATTAGCTTTCTAACTGGAAAGATGGACTTCATATTGTTTGGGAATAAGTATTAACCCTTCCTGGATTGATGTGCAGCATCAATTCTTTCTCTGAGGCAATCACAGATACCCCTTGATGTGTTACCACCAACCTGAATGCACAAGGCCAAAATTATTTTGTATACTAGCACTACCTGATCAAGTAATCATGCACTTGTTTAGTAGTGCCTGGTTCAAATGACCTTGCTGACTCCTATGGAAACAGTTCAGATTCACTTACATTTTCACATGCATCTTACGATTTGCTGTTGGTGGTGTGGTTTTGTGTTTACTCATTAATGGAGTAAAACCTGGATATAACCTAAGGAAGTAATGTATATGAAAGTGTAATTCACACATGTTAATGCCAATATACCCGTGTTGGTGCACAGTTATAATAATTTTCTCCCATTTTTACCTCTAGGTTAAATATCATTTTTCTCTTGTCTATTTGGTATGAAGTTTCCAAAACTTACAAAATCTTGATTTTGATTTGTTTTTTGTGAGTACTATTTTAATGTGTCAGTATGGCTTCTATCTTCTATACTTTTAATGAAGCTGTGAGCTAGACCATGCATGATTAACCAAGATGGTCTGACAAATCAGTCCACTGGAGAAGCAACGGGCAACCCATTCTAGTATCTTTGGTTGTGATTATCCATAAGGTTATCTTAGCAGAGACCTAACAATATGTCATCAGAAGAGTACGAGTAACATCACATCTGATTAAGTTGTTCCGCCAAAGTAAGTAAAACACCCTGCAGTGGATGTGTCTGGAGGGGAAAGGAAATTCCACTGCTGCAAAAATGAACAATTCTGCTTAGAAACCTGCATTATTAGAACTTTGAGCCAAGGCAGACTGGATGTGGTCAAGCATTAGATGAAAAGTTTATACATTGATATCTTGGGGAATTTGTGCACTCAAATGGACTTGAATGGGACATTTCATGTCTGACTACCATCAGATATTCTGGGGTCAAGAATCCCGCAGAAGAAAAGGGAGTAGCTCCCATACTCGGAGGGTGGACAAAGCAATGTAGGGTTGTAACCCAAAAAAAATAATAGAAGGATTTCAATATGTATTTAAGGGAAGCCATTTAACCAAAAGACACCTGGAATAATTGGCAAATTTGGCTTTGGAGTACAAAATGAAGCAGGTCAGAGATTAGTAGAATTCCCTCAAGATGATTCTCTGGTCATAGCAAACACCCTCTTCTAACAGCCTCCGAGACAACTCTACACATGGACATCACCAGATGGACAATATAGAAATCTGACTATAGACTTTGTAGCCAAAGATGGAGGGGCTGTATACAGTCAGCAAAAACATGACCTGGAGCTGACCGGCTCAGACCATGAGCTTCTTATTGCAAAGTTCAGAATGGCAAATGACAAAATCAATAAAATGACTATGCCAGAGAGGTACTTAATAGATTTATGGGACTGGGAATGGTAGATAGAATGCATTTTTCAGAAAACTGCAACAACCAATATCCACAAAAAAGAAAACTAAGAAGGCAAACTCTCTGTCTGAGGGTCTAGATGTAGCCCAGGAAAGTGAAAGTTAGTGCAGATAGGAAAATATTTGTCCAACTGAATTCAGAATTTCCGAGGCTAGCAAGAAGAGACAAGGAGACATTCTACAATGAACGATGTAAAGAGATTGAAGAAGATAACAGAATGGAAAAGTCAAGAAATCTGTTCAAGAAAAATGGGCATCTCAAGGGTACAGCACATGTCAAAGTGGGTATACGAAGACAAAAAACATTAGATTTTAACCAAAGCAGATCAAGTAAAGAAGAGGTGGAAGGAATGCACAGGAAATCTATAGGTAGGATTGTTGATAACCTATATAGTCCATTGAGCAGAAGCCAGACATCTTTGATAGTTAAGTGAAATGGGCCCTAGGATGGTAATGTAATCCCAACTGAAATCCTACAATATGATGCTGTGAAAGTGTTACTTGCCTTATGCCAACACATTTGGAAAACTCTCATCCGTATGTTACTATGGTATTCCCTGTAATAACGTATGGATGTGAGAGCTGGACCATAAAGAATGCTGAGCACTGTAGAATGGACTCCTTTCATTTATGGTGTTGGAGAAAACTTTTTTTTTTTTTTTTTAAGTACGTTAAAATGTTTTTCCTAATTATAATTTTATGGAGTGACCGACTAGGAGACAGCTGTATTGCCAGAATGCTCTTAATTGGTCATGGAAGTCATTAAAATGACAGTGTGCCAACTAAATAGATGGGTGGGGGTGGGGGGGGTCATGTGACAAAGCTGGTTTATATATCTTTTTAATCCATCAAGAAAATACTTGATCCTTAATGTGACCCCACAGAGGTTTTATATATGACATATGAGCTACAGGTAATAAGAAGAACTTTCTGAATTAAATGGCATTTTTAAAAGTAATTTCTTGTGCTAATCTTACATTTAGCTATCATTCGGCAATATTGACCATCCCACTGAGGATTGCCTGTACGTTTTGTCTAATGGTTATTATTGAAGTATAGTCTGATACTGCCTGGAGCTCTGACCCTATTGTCTTCACTGGTTACGAATATTCCCCCCTTTTTTCTTAGCATGTGCAGCCTTTTGTTTTGCACATGACTTGCACTGAAGACAATAGGTCCAGGACTTCAGTTGGATAACATTTAACCGAGAGATGACTTGCAAACTATAGTTTTCAGCTATACCATATATGTAAGCAAAAAGAGTAGAGGTGCTCTTCTGAGAGAGCAACACCTATGTAGGTTTGCTCTATAGGTCTGGTTACCTATTCAGAGAGCATCCTCTTTTTTATCTCACTTGTGCCCTTCACAGGGAGAAGTATCAGCCTGGTCCCACTCACTAGAGTCATCCAGCCCCAAGATACCAGGCAATTCTACCCTGAACAGGAGAAACGGCAAACCCCCGACGTATGTTTCGGCCTCTGTGGGCCATATATGTAACCTCCACTGCATCACTTGAAATGTTTTCTTGGTGAAGATGTGTATGGTATGAGATTGGAGCCTGTGACTATTACACTGATTATATTCCAGCTTTATTGATTTGTGTACTTGGTTGTGGAGATGGATACCCACAATCCTCTACCCGATACCATAGTTATCGGTGATCCCCATGCAAGGAGACTTCTTAGGCATTGCATGGGTAAGATTTAAATCTTGTTCCTTGCAGGAATATGAATGCAGCCTCCTTTTTGGCCAGGAGGACAATTCTGTCTTCCCAAGGGATCTGAATAATATATACAGTAGACATTGTAATTTGATTCTTTACAAAAAGATAAACAATTTGTTATGGTAATGCCTTTGACCTGAGAAGATCGGACATTTCTTTCTCCGTTGGGTTGTTTATCAGTACGAAGCAGGTGCTGACTGACACTACTGAGAACTTCAGGAGAACATACAAATCAGTAACTGTTGGTGTTTTGGTTTTGTGTGTTTAATGTGTCCTGGTAAAAAAATGGTAATTTACTGTAAATGTGTTGGTTATTTTTCTTCTTCATTTAGTCTTTTAGTGGCATAATCTGAACAGTGCTCTTCTCTCACCATGCGCGCCCTTGTTGTGTTTAGATTTCAAGTTTAATATCTTACTAATATACTAATATTTTACACTCTCCAAAATATACAGAGGTTTATAATAATATATATTTTATCAACATTCATTGCCCTTTCATGAATTAGAACTGGATCACAGCTAGATCATTTTACTAACATCATTAAACCACAATTGAGTGACATTTGCCTGACACCTCAATAATTTGTCAACCCCTTATGTACATTTTTATTTTTATTACCATTATTACCAACCTACCAGAGAAATTATTCAGCAGATATGTTCTGCCTAAAACACTAGGTATGAATTTACCTACTGGGCATAGATGTTAAATACATTTTATAAGGCAAAAATGTGGAAAATCTGTATTGGTACAAAAAAAGCTATTAGAGATCTAAGTAAGACAAAACCTTTTTTTTTCTAGGCCATTTCCTTCTTGTTTGGTAACCAACGTAATTCCTGATAGTATATTTGCTATATAGAAGTGTTAAAGAATGTAGTTAAAATACATAATAATATTATAAATTGCAGCTTCTTTAAAGGGCCACTCCATTTAGCACAGTTTGGACCACATCAAATAAGATCTCTTAAACATGTTGAATTACAGATTTATTTTTTTTGACAGAGAAATTTATAAATGAAATCTGTTTCATGGAGACTTGCCCCAGACATGCCCACAGCAAAAGCTCCTTGCCGTGAGCACAAGCAGACATTAACCCTTCACAAAATAATCTGTGCAGGGAAATGACTGCTGGAATCTACTAAAAATGACAGGGGTTATCTTGTCCTGCTGCATTCCTGAAGTTCAATGAAAACCTATAAATCTTTTCTTCACATGAAGCTGTCACAGATGTTACTCATAGAACAGTGAGGAGTTTGTAAACAGAATAGATAATTTTAACATATAATCTTGTGCTCTTTCACACCATGAAGAGCACTTCTAGTGAGGTAAATGGCCCTTTAAGTTCCTGGATATCTAAGCAATGCCCATAAAATATAACTAACCTACTATCTAAATGCAATTAAAATGGTAACTTAGTTTGAGGACCTCTTACTGTTTAAATATCCTCTGTGGCTCGTGTTGCCCTTTTCCCCCATAAGATCTTTTGAACAACGTATTAATTAACAAAATATTTTTATTATGTAAAAAGTTAAACCTCTTTTATGTTTTTTCATTTTGATATGCAGTTATTATTTTCTTCAGACTAAAATTTTCTTTACTAAGCCTGTCTTAAGCAGGGTTATCAGAACATGCCATTAAACCTAATGAATCCACTGGCAGTTGTAGATGTCACATCCCCCATTGTGCATACAATACAAACATCTAGTCTTCCCCCTACTTCAGGAAGTAGGTCACTGGAAAATAAAATGGTAGATTTCACAGCTGCACACTTTTATATAAAAGTAGAACATTTACATTGCATTGTAAAAGCATGTTGCCTGTTAAGTGTAGTTCTTCAAAAGAGGCTGTCTTAGTGCTCAACATATTATTTACACAAATATGTCGGTCATTTCTGTTACCATTACAGATTACCCAAATATTTGTCCATAGTAAAAAATTGTTACTGCTTGCAACATACAGTATTCAAGTAAAGAATGTTCCATGTTGTCTGGATTCAACACTTCCTTGTTTTTTGGAGCCGTAAGTGCATTTACTTCTCTACTAAACGCTGGAGGGAAGGGGATTTGTTATATTTCTCCTTTCAAACATGCAGCCTTTCCAGCCTAATTCTGCTCATGGATACTGATTGCCAAACATATTTTATCAGTAATATTGTGCTTTGAGCTGTAAGAGTCCATGATAAAACAAGAGAATATATTCTACTACAGTTGCCCACAAACTGTTGTATCCCATTCAAATTCCTGCATCTGTTTAGTAATTGGGGGGAAAAAATGCTGCGTCTGGTATAGTAAGTTGTAAGTGAGATTAATGAAATTATTACCACTCTTATCAAAAGGTTTCTTCTTCTTTATTTGTGTTTGAATTTATAAGTAAGAGGTTGCATTCTGTTGCCTTGTATCCCTCCCTATACAAACTGAATAATGCAAGATTATATAAAGTAGTCTTTACCTCCTTCAGGAAAACCTGGCATCCTCAGAAGATTAACCACTGAAGTGTCCTATTAATACAGTGCTGGACAAATCCAGGGAGTCATGACTTCTAAAATCAATGCTGGCTCCTAATGGTTTAGTTGTATACAATACATAATCTGGCTCCTAATTAACCTGACTGGCTCAGATACTGGTTTCAGATACATTTGTCAACCGCTGTATTAATAGTATGCTCTTTTGAAGAACTTGTTAATGTGTTTTTACATAGTTTTTAAAGTCAAAATTAACATCCTTTTAATTTGTAACTATTCAATTTTGGTTTAATGACGACTGACATGTTGTTCTTAAAAGGATAAGTAATTGGGATGGACTGTCTGATCAGTTAAGATCTGTATTCACTTACCGTATATATTCGAGTATAAGCCGAGTTTTTCAGCCCTTTTTTTAAGGCAAAAAAGGCCCCCCTCGGCTTATACTCGAGAGACACTCTTCCCCCCCCCCCCCGTGTCTCTTCCCCCCCCCCCCCCCCGTGTCTCTTTCCCCCCCCCCGTGTCTCTTTCCCCCCCCCCCCCCCCGTGTCTCTTTCCCCCCCCCCCCCCCCGTGTCTCTTCCCCCCCCCCCCCGTGTCTCTTCCCCCCCCCCCCTGTGTCTCTTCCCCCCCCCCCGTGTCTCTTCCCCCCCCCCCCCCCCGTGTCTCTTTCCCCCCCGTGTCTCTTTCCCCCCCCCCGTGTCTCTTTCCCCCCCCCGTGTCTCTTTTCCCCCCCCCGTGTCTCTTTTCCCCCCCCCGTGTCTCTTTCCCCCCCCCCCGTGTCTCTTCCCCCCCCCCCCCCCGTGTCTCTTTACCCCCCCCCGTGTCTCTTTACCCCCCCCCCCCCCGTGTCTCTTTCCCCCCCCCCGTGTCTCTTCCCCCCCCGTGTCTCTTTCCCCCCCCCCCGTGTCTCTTTCCCCCCCCCGTGTCTCTTTCCCCCCCCCCCGTGTCTCTTTCCCCCCCCCCCCCGTGTCTCTTTCCCCCCCCCCCCGTGTCTCTTTCCCCCCCCCGTGTCTCTTTCCCCCCCCCGTGTCTCTTTCCCCCCCTCCCCGTGTCTCTTTCCCCCCCCCCCGTGTCTCTTTCCCCCCCCCCCGTGTCTCTTTCCCCCCCCCCGTGTCTCTTTCCCCCCCCCCCGTGTCTCTTTCCCTCCCCTCCCCCCCCCCTGTGTCTCTTTCCCTCCCCCCCCCCTGTGTCTCTTTCCCCCCCCTCCCACCTGTGTCTCTTTCCCTCCCCCCCCTGTCTCTTTCCCCCCCCTCCCACCCTCCCTCTGTGTCTCTTTCCCTCCCCCCCTGTCTCTTTCCCCCCCCCCCCGTGTCTCTTCCCCCCCCCGTGTCTCTTCCCCCCCCCGTGTCTCTTCCCCCCCCCGTGTCTCTTCCCCCCCCCCGTGTCTCTTCCCCCCCCCCGTGTCTCTTCCCCCCCGTGTCTCTTCCCCCCCGTGTCTCTTCCCCCCCGTGTCTCTTCCCCCCCGTGTCTCTTCCCCCCCCCGTGTCTCTTCCCCCCCCGTGTCTCTTTTTCCCTCCCCCCGTGTCTCTTTTTCCCTCCCCCCCCCGTGTCTCTTTTTCCCTCCCCCCCCGTGTCTCTTTTTCCCTCCCCCCCCCGTGTCTCTTTTTCCCTCCCCCCCCCGTGTCTCTTTTTCCCTCCCCCCCCGTGTCTCTTTTTCCCTCCCCCCCCCGTGTCTCTTTTTCCCTCCCCCCCCCGTGTCTCTTTTTCCCTCCCCCCCGTGTCTCTTTTTCCCTCCCCCCCGTGTCTCTTTTTCCCTCCCCCCCGTGTGTCTCTTTTCCCTCCCCCCCCCCCCCCCCCCGTGTCTCTTTCCCCCCCCCCCCCCCGTGTCTCTTTTCCCCCCCCCCCCCCGTGTCTCTTTTTCCCCCCCCCCCCCCCGTGTCTCTTTTTCCCCCCCCCGTGTCTCTTTTTCCCTTCCCCCCCCCCCCCCCCCCCTGTGTCTCTTTTTCCCTTCCCCCCCCCCCCTGTGTCTCTTTTTCCCTTCCCCCCCCCCCCCTGTGTCTCTTTTTCCCTTCCCCCCCCCCCCCTGTGTCTCTTTCCCCCCCCCCCCCCCGTGTCTCTTTTTCCCTCCCCCCCCCCCCCCCCGTGTCTCTTTTTCCCTCCCCCCCCCCCCCGTGTCTCTTTCCCTCCTCCACCTAAATACCCCCCTCTTACCTGCTTGTGCTCCGTCCTCCGCTCCTTGACCCGGCGCGCATGTGACGTCACATGCACGCAGCGTCATTAGCATATACCGAGGAGGTGGGTTGAGGATGGGGGGTTGAGGAGGAAGGTTTAGGAGGGGGGGGGGGGTGAGGATGAGGAGGGAGGTTGAGGATGAGGAGGAGGGGGGTTGAGGAGAGAGTTTGAGGATGGGGGGGTTGAAGAGGGGGGTTCAGGATGAGGATGGGGGGCTTGAGGATGGGGATTGAGAAGAGAGGATGAGGAGGGTGATAAGGGATGGGGGAAGAGACACGGGAGAGAGGGGGGGGACACAGAGGGACACAGGGGGCAGCACATTTCCCCACCCTCGGCTTATACTAGAGTCACTCATTTTACCCAGTATTTTGTGGAAAATGGGTGCCTCGGCTTATACTCGGGTCGGCTTATACTCGAGTATATACACTATGTTGAAACCATTGAGCTCTACTGTCAAGTGTGTTACTTTGAGACCGTGGCAGTGTAAGACCCCATAGGACATAACATGGAATCTCCCCATAACACAATTGGTCTTGTAAGTAGATTTTTTATTTATTTCTTTTTTTCTTGCTATAAATGCTTTTAACACTTGAACATTTTGTGAAGTTTTTCTTAGGCAAACTTTAGTTGCTTTTTAAGTAGTCTGACAGATAGATAGTGATAGCCATGAAGTATCACATCTGGTATTGGCCACTCTGTTTGGAATAAAGGATCTACCCAAAAAGAAAAGTGTAAAAACACTGAAGCCGTGCTTCTGCTACCTTTTTAATCTTTCAGAGTAGTAAATAGATATGTTAAAAGTGAGTAGCCTCCAAAGTGATTGAGGCAATTCGTTGTGAGCCTTTGCTCTGAACAGAGGTTACCAATCATGGCTAGTTTGCAGCTGCAATTGCGCCATTGCTTATATACCTCTCTATGCACTCATGGGCACTGTCTTGCCATGAAAAGGTTAAAGCATTGCTGAAGCTGAGTAGGTAATGTGTTATCCTTTTAGCAAATAAATCGTGAAAGAGACAGTGGTGGTAGGAAATGGCGGGATCAAAACCTCAATGTTTTTTTTTTTCGTTTTTCATTTTTCACAAAGGTTAACTTTTTTTGTCAACCATAGGGTATCAGCTAAAAGATGCACCATTCTTCGCCATCTTATTCTCCTGAAAATCCATCTCACAGCCTAACAGCTTTGATATGAAGGGCTTTGTGTTTTTATTCCCCACTTTTCATTTTTAATAATGGATGGTTCTGAATATACTTATCTATCCATTTATGAATATATTATAAATATACTGTGTAATTACACATAATGTAATGTAGGTTCCTTCTCTGGTATTGTAAGGTTCATAAGAACAGAGATACTTGTTATGATGTCTAACGATTGCATTTTCAATTATTTTTCTTTTTTTGTTTGTTTTGATACAGTTTTGTGCAACCAAAGGCTCTCATAAACTGGAAAAAACACTTTAGGTGGACACATCTGTAAGGTTTCCATCACACCCAATTTTAAACTTTACTTTCCTACTTTTCTATTATAATAATAATAATAATAATAATAATAATAATAATAATATCTGTTGCTAATCCAATAACTGCCTTTGCTTAGTGTGATGAGATGTTGTGCACATTGTGTTATTTGCGCTCCACTTCCACTTTTTCACTGTTTCTTCAACATTGTATAAAGTAAAAAAAATAAAAACTTGACGATAATAAACTAAGCCTTTTTTTGCCACTGTTTTGACTCTTTAGTCCATTTTCTATTAACCTTATTCCTCTTAAAAATAAATGTGTTCCACTGCTTTTGTATTTAGTGTGTTTACTCTGAGACAGAAAATAACCACAGTCATGTACATTATTAAAGCATATTTTACATATACCAGAATTGAGAAGTTTTAATACTTTACATGTACCGTAATACATATTGGCAGATTAGGAATCCCCAATTATTATATTTACTATTTATTTGTAATCTTGTTTGCTTTTGTTTTGTATTTTTTGTAGTCTTTTAGTGCAAAGCAATATAAAATCTCAACATGCTATACATTTAAAATATTTTCAGCTAATAATGCTTTTTTTTTTTTTTAAACCTGTATTTCATTACTACTTAATTTTATTTATATATATATATATATATATAAACTATGGGTTTTTTTTGGGGGGGGGTTATGCAAGATGCAAAAAGTAAAGACAAAGCATAGTAATCTATAATAACACTGACATGTATGTATTGTATATGTACATAGAAAGTTGCGTTCACAGTTCTTTCTAAAGATGATGCATAGATTATTATCGACAAATGCTATATATTTAGATGCCGAGCCTTGTTGTATGAATGGAAAGTGGAGTATTCATTTCTCATGTACTTCATATAGATCTTCTTGCATGCAAACTTTGTGGTGTTCTGTGCAATATGGAGGTTTGTTACATTTGAACATCACCTATCATCAAATGCTGAGATGCATTGTACTTAAAGCCATATCTACACATGCCCCTGATTCTCCCCGCCCCCCAATCAGCATGCAGCATTAGGAGAGCAATTTCTGCCTTCCTCAGCCAATAGGAGAGCACTGATATCTGCCACAAAGCCTCTGCTGGCGTGTGCTTCCAGATTCAATGTCTGCTCTGTCTGTGCTGCCCTGCATTTCACCACAGGTCAGCACAGACAAACTATGCATTTCATGCTAATTGAGCCTGGATTTCAATGGGGTGTTTACTCGAAGTTTGTAAAATATCTTGTCTTTTCTGACAGTTGAAAATTAAAGGTACATTTTTAAATGTTTTATTTTTGTATTTTTTTTGCATACACTACTTTCCCTTATCAGATGCACTCATAATCTAGTAAATTTAGATACATGCCTTTAAGTAATGGACTTGTGTTTGGGGAAAAATGTTGGTTGCTCTTTTTATTTAAAATAGATTTAAAATGTTCATGTTTTGTAACATATGCAGCAGACTAACGACATTAGCAGCTATGTAACTCATAAGCTTAAAAGCATTTTAAAGGGCAAGCTTAATTTTAACATAATCCTACTTGCTTTTTAAGGCATAGGCAGGCACAAAGCATGGCATGAAATACTTGAAGTTTGCTGCAAAATACTGAGCCCATGTCAAAGATGTCCTATTCTGATATATTCTCTAAATCCACCAATATATCAAATTCCCCTCCCCCTCCTTCTATTCTCTTGTAGATAACTAAAATAGGAGAAAACTCTGTCTCCAAGCCAACAGGAAGTGTGGAGCAAACATACATGACATCCTTAAGGCACACGCTGTGTCAATTTATATTGATATATCTTATTAATTTAATTACTTGTCTTAGGCAGTGAATATACTTTTTAGAGACTGAGTAATGGTTATGCATCCCAACTTGATAAACCAAGAAGTCTGTGAGCCAAATGTTCCTAATAATTTACATTTATTTTTTTGATCTGACCCTTTTTTTGTTTGTCAACACATTGTTTTCAACAGTACTTTGAGACATTGCAGGTTTTTTGCACCTAGATATTGTTTCATTTACTTGAACATTTGTGGGTTTTTTGTAATCATTGTTTTTTATTTCAACAGACACTTCTTGAATATGCAGAGAAGTGGAAGGCAAATGAAGACTCTCTGTCACTACTGGAAGTTTACACTGTGGCCATCCAAAATTATGCTAAAGCAAGACCGTACCTTACCTCAGAGTGTGAGCATGTTGCCCTAGTTCTTGAGCGGCTAGCTTTGTAAGTACGACCACTCCTCATTATATATAACATACCAATTATGTTAAGTACAAGCAAGTGTCACTTCTTGTAGGGAACTTTTGTTATAATGTTAGCGTATTCATAACTTTTTCAACTTTTTAGCAATTTAGATCCCATATAAAAAAACTTTTTTCAATTTAGTTACTATATCTAATTAGCAATTTGCTTTGTGATAACATATTGTGCGATTATAGTTGTTATACCTTTTATGTTGGGGTTCTGAGCTAGCTTATGAGGCTCCAACATTGGTAAGCCTTCCAGAAAGAAGGACCCCTTCGGGAGTCATAGGGTACTCTGCAATTAAAAAGAAACCTTGGATGAAACCAGAGTGGTTTATTACAAATTGCTAATAAAGTTTTCCAATTTATTTTAATATACTGTACTCATTTTATAGCATGCAGTACATCTGTGATGACAAAAATAATCTACTGCACTGTTGTGTTGCAGTTAGATCCATGTCCTACTAATCAAGCACACTGGGTCTCCAATTGGTATAAAGAGCCCCTCTTTCACTCACTACAACTCCTCAAAGACTTCTCAATGCCTAAAAATGATTTACTCTAGAGAGCTATGTGTTGTGCAATATATAGCCAATTTCTTAACGATAACTAAACACCCCTTTTGTTGTGGTGACAGATAACTCTTTCAGTGACCATTTTATCTTCTTTTTTTAACATACAATTAACATACAATTTAAACCAAGTACCATACCATGGTTTGCAGGGTGCAGCAGAGGCATTTTTTTTATTTTTTCCTTATAAAGCAGTAGCAAAATAATGTCTAGCTGTGATTATTTATATATATATATATATATATATATATATATATATATATATATATATATATACCGTATTTCTTTTTTGTTCATATACAGGTACGTTTTAGTTGTATTGGATTATTCCGGAGTCCTACACTATTTAAACCTAGATTTAACCTGAAGCTAGACTGGTTTGGTGCTTAAACATTCAGCTCCGACATCTTGGGAGCTCGAGTTTGGGTAAATCCACCTCTGCTTGTCCGTCATTCTCATACACATAGGGTGGATGTTTACTTTGTTTTCTGGGGCACTGGAATGGAGGTTTTGCTTTTTCTAGATAATCTAAAAATAGAAATGTCATTGTTATGAAAAAGAAAATCTTGTAAAAGCTTTATCATTTTCTTGTGTTGTCTTGGATCCCATGCTTTCTTGTCTACTTTAGCGAACGACAGAACTCTTCTCTCGATATAGTTTCCCATGATGCTCTCTGTTTTGGGAAGCCATTTCACCCCTTAATTGCTGCTTTGATCACATGATCTGTTCAGCCAATTTAGGAGTTTTTTTGTATAAACCTATTGCTTGCATTTGTTCATGATCTGTAGTGAATTATACATTTTTTTAAAAGTCTTTAGATGACAAATAATAATAATCATTTCCTGTGTCCGTTTCTATTCAGCACTGTTTGTGCTCAAACTGGAGCTCTTTTAAAATGGGGGCATAATGTTTTGAGTCATAAAATCCATTTGGCAGGTGTAAAAATTGTAACCGTAATGGTTTCAGCTCTTCTAACATAAGCTCAAACTTTGATGCCAGCCAGGCTGGTGAGGAGCCAGTCAAACTGTTATTAGCCAGGCGAGATGTAATGCATCAAGATATGTGTGTGTATTTCTCTGAAATGTTTAATTCCTGATCTGAGTAACCTGTTACATATAGTCTCTGTAAAGCATTGTATGCTACTTCTATGTGACTAAAAAGTATT
This sequence comes from Discoglossus pictus, assembly GCA_027410445.1. NCBI lineage: Eukaryota > Metazoa > Chordata > Amphibia > Anura > Alytidae > Discoglossus > Discoglossus pictus. Next base: position 261,043,661 of record CM050165.1, on the reverse strand, counting down.
ATTTCAGTGTTAGTGTATTCGTTTAATTTTCAGCTTTTTGTGTTAACTGTAACTTTTGTTTAACATACCTATCCAATTCTTCCCTGGTGTTGAGTTAGGATGATTCTTACTCCAAGATGTTGTTCAGAATCTGAGATATCACTTAGTTACTTAGTTACATAGTAATTGAGGTTGAAAAAAGACTTCCAGTCCATCGAGTTCAACCTTTTAAGATCTCCTCTGATCTGCAATATGCGGATTAGTTATTAATTAATTAGTTGTTAATTAATTATTAATAGTATTTGAGGATGAATAAAGAGTTAGTCCATCAAGTTCAACCTTTTTAGATCTCTCGATCTTTTTAATATGTGTTATTGAAGCCAGGGATCCTAATATTTGTTATTAATTGTTAAATGATCCAGAGGAAGGCAAATGGGGGGGGGGCCTCATGGAAACTTTGCCAATTGTCTCATAAGGGGGGAAAAAGCAAAATTCCTTCCTGACCCCAGAAACTGGCGATCAAATTTCTCCCTGGATCAATATTCCTTCGCTAGTTATCTAGGACAACCTTGAATGCCCTCTTTATTCAAAAATATATCTAACCCCTTTTTGAAGTTATCTATCAAATTCGCTGTTACCACCTCCTTTGGTAGAGAATTCCACAATTTAACCATCCTAACTGTGAAGAACCCTTTTCTTTGTTTAAGGTGAAATCTTTTATCCTCTAACCTCAAAGGGTGTCCTCTTGTCAGTTGACAATCTCTTGCTACAAAAAGTTAAATTGACAAAGCCTTATATTGGCCCTGGATGTATTTAAATAACGTAATCATATCTCCTCGTAGATGCCTTTTTTTCTAGCAATAAAAAGTTTAATTTGGTTAGTCTTTCTTGATAACTTAGCCCCTCCATTCCCCTTATTAGTTTTGTAGCCCTTCTCTGTACTTTTTCCAGCTCTAAAAAGTCCTTTTTATGAAGTGGTGCCCAAAATTGTACTCCATATTCCAAATGAGGGCGTACTAGGGCTTTGTATAGTGGCAGAATTATATTTGCTTCCCTTGCTTCTATACCCTTCTTAATACATGCTAATATTGTATTTGCCTTTGCAGCTGCTGCTTGGCATTGAGCACTGCTACCTAGGTGGTTGTCCACTAGTACTCCCAAATCCCTTTTCAATATCTGATACGCCTAGATTTGCTCCATTAAGATTATAAATTGTCTGCATGGTCAGTCCTAGAAGAGCTGTGATGGGGTCAGTTGCTTCTACCAGCAATCACACCTGTACTAACACAAAGCAGGCCTATAGTTGCATTTCATTTCAAGACTAATATGCATCCCCAGGGAGAATGATTGTTTGTTTTTTAACAAGAGCCTTTGTGCTTTTAGACAGTGGTGAAAAGTGTGTTGAGCTGAGCTTTGCTGCTGAGGAGGCGCAAAGTGCTGCCGCACAACCAAATCCTGGGCAATGTTCTGTTGTGTATACTGGAATCCACGTCAATCCACGTAATGGCTTGCTTTTAAATCCGGTGGTAAATGTAATGCATGTGCTTTTTGTTTTTTTTGTTGTGTTTTTAGCCGTGTCCTCTGTTCAACCCCCATTGTAACAACAAAACTGATACATGTATAGTAGGATTTCAGTCTGATCTGTGTGGGGTTTGTTGGCCAAGGAATGCACTGACCTGCTTGGCACTAAAGTTTAACTGGAAATATTTTTTATTTATTTTTAAACTGGCAGCTATCGTAGGCGTGTTTAAAATGAACTCAAAAGGCTGGCAGTTGGAAATAAAATATTAGGATCCCTGGCTTCAAGTACCTTTTTAGTTCTGCTTTGAATGAGTTTGGTTAATCAGGGAACAAGTAGATGTCATGTTTGGCAAAGCAGAGATCCTAGAGAGAGAACTGCAAATCTTGGTTTAGGATTAACTGTAGAATAAAGCTGTGAAACGGTGAGTGTAGGAAAAGTAATGAATTATGTGTTTATCAAATATTTACATTTTTATAATTACACTTTATTACATGGTTGTGGGATGTATTTGTATACATGAGAAATATACAACAAATAAGAACATATATTCATACATTTATTTTTGGTTCTTCAATTTCTGGGACAATAAAATAACTTGGAACTAGTGATTATAGTAATAAGATGGGTCAGGTGGTGTGTTTGCTTTTCTCCATAATGCAGCCAGCATTTTTAATTACTTTTAGTTTACATTGTGTAAGAGAGTAAATGACACACCTTATTGTACCTTGGATTGAGCCCATAGTTGTGACTTTTTTTTTTTTTTTGGTTTGGGTTTAACCATTACATGACTTTTACCTTGTTTTTTTAGCATATTATTTCAAAATCAATAATGCCTTGAATTGCAAGTCATAAAACCTATTCATTGCTGTTTCGTATTGTACATCATAAACCATTAACTTAGTGAGACTTTCTAGTTAAAGGGAAATAACTAGTTTGGACATTTTAAGGTCAATTGTAATAAAGCTTTAATCATTTTAGTTTTTTTCAGAATGAGGGAGAATCATGCTGTGCTTCATGTTAAAGTATCCCATTTTTCTATAGTTCTGTAAACGCACACAACTGCATGGAAGAAAATGACAGACTTAACTTTGCATTTTTTGTCTAGGTGATAGCCAATTTAATTTATCATGTAATTTTTTTTATAGAACACACAACATTATACCATTAGAGTAGAAACGGGGTTTTCTTGACTCATTGGTCAATTCAGATAAGTTTGTGACACCTGAAATTCCCCTCTCCTCTGCACTTGCAGGTCCTACTTCCCAAAATAAATGATTACTGTCATGACAGCTTACATGTACTCGCTGAATCTACTAAATTATCACTTTCTTCTGAATGTCATGTCTTAAACTGCTACTGATGTTATTTTTTTGTATACTTCACATATCTGCGAAGTGGTCAGGTTTTTAACGAACTATTGTTTTTAATGTATTGGCCGACTAAAGGGTAGTGGAGTTCCCATAAAAAGTAACAAGCCTTATCCATGATAACTGTTGCATTAGTAAGTGTTCATACCGATTTATCCTCTACCCCTAGTTTAGTTTATTCCAGCCCCAGCTGTTAACGTCGTCTTTTCCTTGACTACTAAGCGTTTTAAAATTTGAGTCCCAATTATTATTACGGGTTTTACATTTGAGCTGGCCTTTATGGCGGATTATCCTTGATGAAAATGTTTTGCCTGTAAAAATGTCAAAATTCAGTTGCCACTCAAATTATTTCTCACACTCCTAAAATTTACCCAATTTTCTCTCTTGTTGTCTACAGAAGCTGTGTTGAACTTTTGTTATGTTTGCCACATGAATTATCTTATGATCGATGGCAGAATTTTCAGTCTTCAATTCAGGTAAGAGCTCTGCATTCTTATGCACATTGTGTGCTTCGGTACATTTGCTGCACTCTTCTGTTATAGAGATTAGGACGTATTGCTCTGAAGAGAACACCTCCTGGTTCTATCACTGCTTTTATATTAATGCCAATGATTCTTTATGGATCATTCTGCTAAAGAAAATATGACCCTGTCCCAATTTTATGTATACTCCATGTATGAATTTGTAAGCAAGGCAATGAATACTCTTTATGGATCGGTTTATGATTGGTCACATTTTTCCCCTCAGTAAAGTGTTTTGATCATCACCCTCAATTAGACAGTCACACTGTAGTTTGTAATGCTGAAATGATTACATCAATGATCACGCCAAGACACTCCGCAATATCCGGATGGATCATCGCCAATTTTTAAGTGATTTTGAGGAGGAAGTTTGAGAACCACTGGTCTAGATACAGGGAATAAGTTCAACTACACTGTAAAAAAAAAATCCCATCTTTGTAAATATAGTTTGTCTTAATGTTTCAAACAACAAAAAAGAAATCAATCACAGTACATTTTGACATTATCATTATATATGATTATGATCCTGTTCATGTCCCAGGGAAAATGTATTGTTCTTCCATTGTATTCTGAGTTTCCTTAGTTTTGCGTTTTTCATTACTGAATTCTACTAGTGCACATAGTCTCAGTCTTGCAATTTATATGGACTGAAGAATACACTGCTGTCTTATATTATTTGGCCTCCTAGCACTTCCAGAAGGTTGATGTTTAATTCAACGAAGGAGTGGATTTAAAACCAATCTTCATTGTAAGGAAGAAATGCACATTTTTATAATAGTATACTTTTTTTTATCTATGCAGGACTGTTCAATCTTATTTTGCTTCATCAAAATTATTTAAGAATATTTCAAGAATGTGAACATGTGCATTAATGACTATTAAATGTTTTTTTAACTTTTTGTTCATTTTACTTTACAATTTTAGATTGCTCATCAAACGTTGACTGAAAATGGGAGCCAGGAGCTTTTTCTCCTTTATACTGTTTCTAAAGAAGATGGAGTGTGGAAGGACCCAGTACTGGTTAAGATCATGGACCAAGAAGCACTGGATCAGCGTCTAGGTGAGCCTGGTCTTGTGTTAAAGGACCTTGTATGGTCCTAGTTTTACATATTTGAAAATATACAATGTGTTTTGAAGTTTAAAAATATTACAGCCTCTAATTTATTATCTTTTTACATGCATTGAAGCTACATAGAATCTGCCATATTGCTTTTAGAAGATCACTTTCTGACCTAGGAGGAGACTTTGAATGTAAAGGAAATGTGTGTCTGTATGGCAATAAGAACAGCCAGTATTCTCAGTAGGCTATAAAGAAACCTCAGTAGTTTATAAGGAAATATCCTCTTCAGGCATCAGCAGATAAGATGACCAAATGAATGCCAGCATCAACATTTGAAAGACTGTGTCTTGTATGGATTTCTAGTAACCTTTTGATTTATTATAATATTTAGTTAAGTAAAAAATATATAGAAATATCTGATCACAGCGTTCCTTTAATCTGATCATTGAAAATATTTTGAAACTTTATTAAGATTTGCAAACCTTTATACACAAGTATTAATGATGGGGCAATAAAATTTTAAGCCATGGCAATGCTGTTTGACACACAATATAAAGGTTTTTCTAGTCTGAGCGCCTTCGGCGTTCATTGCGAGCCTCGCGCAGAGCGCCTTCGCCGTTCATTGTGACCCTCGCGCTGAGCGGTTCAATTTTAAGCCATGGCATTGCATTTTGATACACAATGTAAAGCTTTTTATACTCTGAGGACCATCGGCGTTCATTGCGATCCCCTCCTCTCGTTCACTGCGATCCCCTCCTCTCGTTCACTGCGATCCCCTCCTCTCGTTCACTGCGATCCCCTCCTCTCGTTCACTGCGATCCCCTCCTCTCGTTCACTGCGATCCCCTCCTCTCGTTCACTGCGATCCCCTCCTCTCGTTCACTGCGATCCCCTCCTCTCGTTCACTGCGATCCCCTCCTCTCGTTCACTGCGATCCCCTCCTCTCGTTCACTGCGATCCCCTCCTCTCGTTCACTGCGATCCCCTCCTCTCGTTCACTGCGATCCCCTCCTCTCGTTCACTGCGATCCCCTCCTCTCGTTCACTGCGATCCCCTCCTCTCGTTCACTGCGATCCCCTCCTCTCGTTCACTGCGATCCCCTCCTCTCGTTCACTGCGATCCCCTCCTCTCGTTCACTGCGATCCCCTCCTCTCGTTCACTGCGATCCCCTCCTCTCGTTTACTGTTCCTATGAGCTCCTTCGGCTCTCATGACAAAGACCGATTTATATATGTCAATTTTGTTAGTATAATTATTACTTAATTATTTACTTAATAAGTTAATATACTTTACCTATTTGTAATTGATATATCCAGCAATGAACAGGCTGAAGAGCTAAGTATCTATTTTTTTTCCTTGCAGCATACAATGTACAGTTGGCCTGTTGTTGCTGTGAGGAGAAAGTGTCCTCAATGTCCCAGCTGTGCATTAGAAATATGCTGCGTGCGCGAGGGCAAACCGTTGCTTTAGTTGTGTAAATCGCCTTTTTAGATTCGTAGTGTTAGAGTTGTAAAATGGCGTCGTTGTGTATGTGCTACGCGGGTCGCAAGCATTTTCCATGCAGCCTAAGTGTGTATTTTAGTACCTGGTACTTACGCAAAAGTTGTACGTGGTTGGTGGTGTGGTGTGTTGTGCATTTCGTGGTCGTTTAGCCTTTTCATTTTTTTCATCCGCCATTTTTTTCCTTCTTTAGGCAATTTAAAATTTTCGAAACTTGTTAAATTGCACTTTAATTAGCGTGCAACCTTTGTGGCACATGTCATGGCTCCCCATGCTCTGTGTGTTTTGTATTGTTTTGTGTTTTTGAATGTAGGCATTTCGCCCGTTAACCTCGTATTTTTGCGGCCTTGTATTTTTTTTTCTTCTAAGTTCTGTGCGTCGTAATTAAGTTGTACGTCCTTGTGGTTGTTTTTTTTGCAAAGTTGCGGTTTTCTGGGGTTTATTTGTCCCGGGAGTGAGGCAGCGTAGAGCCTCCACCTCTGCAAATGCGGCCCCTCGCTTTGCTAGGGTCCGCATTTGCGGCTAGAACTGCGTCCCTCGCTTCCTGAGGGACGCAGTTCTGCGAGCACACTTTAAACTATTCACAAGGCGACAACTATTATATGTGATGTGGGTCACTCCTCCTCTCCTTGCGTTACTCTGTGATATACATAGCTGTGGACACTATTACTAGCAAAATGTAAGCATCAAGATTTCTAAATAGAAGAACATGCTTAGACAGTATTGAAAATGTAAAAGGTTTTAGTGAATGGTCAGGCTTATTTCTCACTTGTGGCACCAGAACCAGAAACAACTGACCCATTTTTAATGGCTGTATCAACTAAAGTTTATTAAGATTAATATTGGGGGTAATAGTGACAGATAATAAAAAAAAAAAAAAAAAAAAAAGATTAGTGACAGCTCTTTTCCATTGTTAAATATCTCTGTTCAAGTTTTTTTTTCACCTGGGCATGCTTGTGTTCTTTAATACCCTGTACTGCTAATCTTATGATAATACCATTACCTCAGAAGGTTGTTCTTTCAGTTAAATCATTCATAACCATTCTAACTTCTATACCATGTTTAAGACACTTCCGCATTGAATTTTTAATTTCAACCAATTGCGATGTTTGTTTTTATGTTTACATTTCTGCAATAACTAAGACCTTTTTTACTGACACTTTCAAGGTGAATTTTTTTTTCTTTCCTTTTTGTATATTTTAAAAAAGCATACAACACAAATATAAGCATTGTTTAAATAAATATTAAAGGTCACCAGTATTAGGTAAGCCAGCACAATTTCAATTACAATAATTGCACTGATTAAAATGTTGAATGCCAAGGTTTTCAATATATTCAGTCATACAGTGTTGTATTTCATGAGGGCTCAAGGCTTGGTGCCCGTGGCTTAATTTTCACGGAAATATACGGTTACACAGAGATAAAAATGTTTTCCTTTCTTTATACAAAACCAAAAATATCACTTTGATAATAGAATCCCTATTTTGCAGGAACAAAACATTTTGGTGTGACTTCCTAATTTTGTAAACCTCAAAAAGAAAAAAAAATCTTTTCAGTTAGCCATGTTAAGTATAATTTTTCTTTTAAATTTTGTATTACATGTTTACTAATGTTGCAATATTTACATATTGTCAATGGCCTTTAGCCTTTTGTGTATGAAGCAAAGTTTCAGTTCATTCGTGTATTATCTCAATAATAGATTTAGTTATTTGCAGATGTCCAATAGTTTTTTTTTCTTTGTCAAGTTTGAGCTGATGTGGTCATATGGCTAGACTTTGGGGAGCTTAATACTATGTTACCCATGCAAAAAACTAACCAGGAAAGTAAAAGTGGTACCATTTATCAAAAGTATTAGGATCCACAAGGCTTAATCCATTCTCTTAAATATAGTCTTTTAAACCTTTTTGTCTGTTTTTCATGCTGATTTTTTTTTTTTTCCTTTTCAAAATGCTAAATTTTGTATTTTCTTTTTTTAAGTTGATGTGTTCTTTATATCCGAGGGACCTGTCCTGCTGGAAATGCGAATTAAGCAACTCCTTAAAGAACGCAAAGTAGCACCTGCAACTAATCTAGCGAAAATGTGCTCTGATCACCCAGATATCGGCAAAAAAGGCAACTTTAAACAACTCTACCTGACCTGCCTCTGTGCAGCTTCGCCAAATATAAAGCTCATAGAAGAGGTAAGTTGCATGTAAAGAGATGGGAATGATTGAGTTCAAACTGAACGAACACATCCCTTCTATGTATTTACACTTGAAGTGCTGATTTTGAAAAGATTGTTTCTTCCCAAAAAAATATTGTTAACTATATAATTTCTCTTCTGACTACATTCATTTGCCCTATTCGTCGCTGGAAGTACATAACATTTTTTTTAGGAATGGCATAGTAAATATATTGAGTAAAACGAGCTTAAGTTATTTTTAAATAAGGTTATATGAGAATAGTACCAAGGTCACCCACTGACCATTCACTTTAAGTTTAGATAGTCATGTTTTGCCTTTTAACTTGGCCACAATGAAAGGACAGTAAAGGCTATCACAGGACCTGCCTTTGTAAGAACAACCCATTAGAGACCAGAACCCAAAATGGTAAAATAACCTATATGCATTTTCTCATAATGAAGTTGTTTGACTGGAGCAATCAGATCTTTCTCCTCTCAATGAAGTTACACATCTCAGTGATGTTTCTCTTTTGCTTCTTAATGGTGTATTACAGTTCTCATTATCTTCCAAGATAACCTGACCCCCTCTCGAGGGAAATCACATCCTATATGGTTTTCATAAATAAAGGGCAGCAAAACAGAAGAGAGAAGGATGGTGGACTGAATGCACATCAAGTATTATAACATCAAATACACAACTATCCAGGGATTTAAAATGTGCATACTTGCACTTCAATATAATTCTGTATTATTATCAGGCATTATTTATACCGTATGCTAGAACAGATTCCTAAATTCTATAGACACAGATCACTTTGTGTATGACCATGTAAGCAACCTTAGATTAAGTCTGCAACTAATGTGGGATAGAAATGAAGATATTACTTTACTACGCAGCTCAGGGAAGATGGCAGTTGGAGATGTTCTGGAAGCCACAAAAAATGTGGATAGGCTATAATACTATAGCATTTCTGTCTCAAAGCATATTTTATAGTAGCGCACATAGAATAGACCAAACAATAAAATAAAATAGAAAAGTTAAATATTTTTTTTAAATGAATCACAGAATTAAAGTACTCACAAAAAACGAACTAAATCTTAATTTCCTATGAATGCTCTTCATAGCAAGCTTGTTGACGAGGAGGTCCTTGGCCCTTTTGTTCTGGGACACTGGGTGCCCAAACAAAAATAAGTGAGGGGAGAAATGCAGCCCGAACTGTAGGTCCAGGCCCTCGAGTGGGAAGAGGGACTGAACTCTGATGCAACAAAACTAGATCTAGAATACAGACTCTCCCTTGTCACAGAATGGACCTGTGGATCGAGAGTCTGGGAAATTAGTCAGTGCACAATTAAATTCCCGGTTCATTGTGGAACAAAAGAGGAATGTTGTTCCCTCCTCTTGCCATCATCAGCTGGTTCGACCTGCTTCCAAATGTTATCGGGTCACAAGCGCAAGGAAATTCACTGTATGGGGCACAAGAGAATACAAGCTTTTCCCCCGCATGCCAAAGGAGAGGTGGGCTACAAGGGCAGCCTTAGGGGAATCACGAAGCTTGTGAGAACTGGACACACCGTGTTAGGTGAGGCTAACTAGGGATAAAAAGAGTGCCACTTGGACCTCTCTTTCAGCTTCTAATGCCTCTACAATTACATCCAAGCATCCTACTTGCTTTTCCTGTTGCTTTTTAAGATACTTGTTTAAACATACCCAAATATCTGATTCATTACCAGCAATATACATTGGTCATATATTTAAAATGGTTAGCTCATTTATCGTGCCATCCCAGAAGCATAAGCTAACAAATACATAGACTTGGGAGAAATTCAGTTCAAATAATTAAATAATTACTTGGCCCTGTATAATATCCACATAATGGCATGGTGTGGATTTTTTTTTTTTTTAATCCCATGGTGTGTCATTGCTAAATAGCAAGTTCAAATTGTTTGTTAGATGTATTTTCCCTGGCAGAGAGAAAACAAACTGGCAACCCATACTCTCAATCATCTTGAATGTAGCTGAAACCGTTTTGGTGTACTGATTGTATATCTTAGCAATTTGCACAATTTGTGTATTTACTAGTATAGGTTGGGAAAAGTTTATGGTTTGATTTCTTTGTAGGGAAGAGGTTATAGCATGTTTATAGCGCTATATGATTTTTAATTTTTTTAATACAATAATGACAACGTAAGGATTAATATGTAGATTGTCCTATCTGAATCTTTTATATTTATTTAGATATTCTTTTTTTTTTTTGCAGATTGCCAAAGTAGATTGTAAAGATGCATTGGACATGATCTGTAATCTGGAGTCTGATGGTGATGAGCAAACCTCTCTCATATTATGTGCAGCCTTCCTATCTCGTCAGCTCCAGTTTGGCGAGATGTACTGTGCGTGGTAGGTTTCCAGATATTGTGCACCACTGAAAATCCTTCCCAAGGACATTCCTTAGGCACTGGAGCACAATGGTTCAGCTACCAACAAGTAGCATGTTACCTGACATAATGCAAATAACAGGGTCTCTTAATATAGCTGACCATGTGTGTATTTTTTTATAGCAAACTAAAACAATGAAAAATACAAAGTGTGTTTATGTATAATACAGCAAACATGCCTAAAAGGAGCCAGGTATGAAGTGTTATTTCAATGTAAGAATGAAAATGCACTTGCATGTTCCCACCCAGTTTTCAAGAGTGCAGTGCAATAACTGGATTACTGGGAAACCTGATATTCAAACAGGAACACTAATGTACTAGTTTTCTGTAATACGTCTGTGTGTATAATATACATACATGCATGCATACATACATACATACATACATACATACATACATACATACATACATAAGAATTGGAATAAAAAGTACTTGGTCAGTCAAGTCTATACACAAGGTCTGAGATGAGAGGAAGCTATCAGTTAGGACAGCAAATGCTCACACATATTAAGTTAAAAAGCAACAATAAAAACAGAGTTTTTGTTTAAGTCCTGCATCTTTAGTGTTTCAAATGTTTTTCTCTCCTGGATGTTATTTAAATTGCCTCTGAGTATTTTGATTTTCAGATCTGCTTTTATTGTGGTGTTTAATAGAATGCCTGTGTATATTTGTCTTTAGTGACATTTTTGGCTGGAAAGGCACACATTTGAAAGGCATAAATAATCACATTCTTCAACACTAAAGATACAGGACATAAACTTGTACTTGAGTATTCTAGCACATTATCAGTGTTTCTTGTGATCCTGTTTTGTTTCTTTTTACACTGATGTGTGGATATTTACTGACCTAACTGATAAATCTTTCCTCTTAAACTCATTTGACCAAACAAGTTCTTTATTTATGATGTCTATCTTCTGTCCCACGAGTCTCTTATTTCTTAGAATCTTTTATGTATATTCCAATGCTCATGTTAAACCTAAATATTGCTTCTGACTTGGTAAAGATACAGGAATACCCCATTTAGCACTGCACATGTGTTCTTAAATGCAGGAGCACTATGTGAAACTGCGCTAAATGAAACCTTTTAATGCCATAGCGCTAAGCAGGGATTTAAAGATAAACATAATTTTTTTTAAACCTAATTTGGTGTCTTAAAACTGCTCTAGTGCAAGATTTAGCACTTTGCAGGAAATTAGAGCGGAAAGACCAAATTGGAGCTCAGCTGGGTATACTTGTATGTGAAAGCTTGTCACACAAACTAAAATATGTGTATACATACAGTATGTATATATAAAATCATACTTTCTATTTTACATTTTAAGTTTGCTATAAAATACAAGAAACCCTTATACTATATCATACAATAGCATTAGATAAAATAACAAATAAGTATATAATATTGTGTTTTAAATCGTACATAAGATTTGTGCATTCATTGTAAATATAGTTATATATTATTTGTTGATAGTTTAAGAATGATTATTCCTTTATTCTTTGATTATTCGGATGCCTAAATTGTGTTTTTTTGTTTTGTTTTGTTTTTTCTGTTTGTTTTTGTGTTTTTTAGTTGCTCTTGGCTTTTATTTTTTCGTATTTTTTTAACAATGGTTTTCTTATAATATTTATAGGGAGCTGACATTGTTTTGGAGCAAATTACAGAGAAGGGTTGATCCCTCGATACAAGTTTATCTAGAGAGATGCCGTCAGCTGTCTCTGTTAACAAAAACGGTCTACCACATTTTCTTTCTGATCAAAGTTATTCAGTCTGAGGTAAGTCTGCCTTGAAACTCTGCTTCTTGTTTCAGCTAAAATAGATTACCATAGTAGCAATGGGATTCCACAACATTTATTTTTTATGTGCACATGTATGCTTTTAAATTGGTTACAAAATTAATGAGGTCAAATTATCTTTTATATGCAGTTTTGTTTAATGATAGTGGGCAAAAAATAGCCTATTACTTGTACTAGACCAAAATGATAAAAGCGATTCTAGCTACAATAAATAAAGACCATCTTTTATTAGTCAGAGTTGGGGGTGGGGGGGTTATTTTTTTGCACAATTTTTTAGGGTATGGATTTTGAGACTAGCTTTGAAATCTGGATTTAAAAGAAAGGAGTTTTCTTACAGAAATATTCATTGTATAACAAAAACTTGCTGTAAAGATATTTTTTTCCTCTACATGCTATCTACTACAGAGTGTTGAATCATTGCACTAGTTCTTAAAATCTCTCATTAGTTGCATATATTTGTACCTTTTTATTTATTAATATTTTTCCGAGTTGTCTTCAGATTTTGTATTTAAACAAGGTGCATAATGTGATCAGATATGTGTTGTATTTGATTTCTTATTACTCAAATTTTTTTATTGCTGTATGTATTGTCCTTTGCAGACAGAGGGTGCCGGACTTCCAACATGCATCGAACTGTGTGTGAGAGCTTTGCGCTTGGAATCGAGTGAAAACTCCAAAGTGAAGATCTCCGTCTGCAAGACCATCTCCTGTTTGCTCCCAAATGACCTAGAAGTAAAGCGGGCCTGTCAGCTTACTGAATTCCTTCTGGAGCCTACTGTGGATGCTTACTATGCTGTTGAAATGCTCTACAATCAGCCTGACCAAAAATATGAGGAGGAGAGTCTTCCTGTACCAAACTCCCTGCGTTGTGAATTATTGTTGGTCTTAAAAACTCGATGGCCATTTGATCCAGAATTTTGGGATTGGAAAACTTTGAAACGGCAATGTCTTGCACTAATGGGAGAGGAGGCCTCTATAGTTTCCTCGATAGATGAACTTAATGACAACGAAGCATATGATCAAGTGGATGATTGTCAAGATGATACCAAGATGACCTCCTTGAATGGTTTGGGTTGCTTTGATGATTCAAGCAATTTTTGTAGAGATATGGATGAAATGAGACAGAAGAAAAGAAACATAAAAAAACTGAGGGAACAAGGATGTGTATCTAAAAGATTTAGAAACTGGCAGGCATATATGCAGTACTGTGTCCTATGTGATAAAGAATTTCTGGGTCATAGAATAGTGAGACATGCACAGAAACATTGTAAAGATGGCATTTACAGCTGTCCAATTTGTGCAAAACAGTACAATAGCAAGGAAAGCTTTGTCCCTCATGTAACATTACATGTAAAGGAATCCTGCAAACAGAGACTTGAAACTATGAAACCTTTAAGAAGGTTGTCAAGGTTACCTAAAACCGCAACAACATCCTGCAAGAATAAAAAGTCTTTACCAATTGCAAAAAAGGATCGACGAATAAAGAAGAACAGTTTGTATTCTGATGATTTCATTGTGTTTAATGATAATGATAATTCAGATGACAATGATAGCCAATATGATGATTTACCTATAGATAAACAAGTAAGTGCTAATGAATTCCCTTGTCCGGTACAGTTCTGTACAAAAGGGTTCAAGTACTTTAAAAATTTGATTGCACATGTAAGAGGTCACAAAGATAGTGAAGAAGCTACCCGTTTCCTTGAGATGCAAAGCAAGAAAGTGATCTGTCAGTACTGTCGGCGACAATTTGTTAGTCTAACTCACATAAATGATCACTTACAAATGCACTGTGGAAGCCAGCCTTATATATGCATACAAATGAAGTGCAAAGCAAGTTTTGACACCTATGCTGAATTACTGACACATAGGAAGGAGCACCGTATTTTCAGAGCAAGGTGTATGTTTCCGAAGTGTGGCAGAGTATTCTCTGCAGCTTACATGCTGTTTGATCATGAAGCCCAACACTACAATACTTTCACTTGTAAATATGATGGTTGTAAAAAAATCTATCACTCTCAACTTCAGCTAGAAAAACATTTAGAAGAACACGCTGTGGAAGCTTCTCTGCAAGAAAGCCAGTCCAACACAACTGAATTGACTGAAATGCCAAATACTGAGACTACTAATAAACCAGTTGCTATAAAAGAGGAACCATTAACTGATGGATATCCAAATACAAATGGTAACATGATGCCACTACATTCAGATGACATAATTGTACCTGCTGTGGCTAAGGATTCCCACTTGCCTCAAATTACACTAACGCCAAAAGACCTTTCTCCAACTTCGGATGGGCTTGATCAAAACATGCACTTACTAGATAATCTTCCACCTCCTGTTGAAGTTCTTCATCCTGCAAATGTTTTAAGTACAATTTTACCATTGTCCACCGTTAAACCAAGTCAAGCACCACCCATACCAAGTATTACAAATCCTACCAATTTATCAACAGCCCCAAATAATAAAACACCTTCTGTTCCTGGAGGAATTAATGATATTCTGATGAATCAAAATAACCAAGCTGATACAGGCAATCCAAATACTGGTTGTCCACAACTATGTGTTCTGGATCAAAGTCTTCCAGTTTTTCAAGATGGCAAAATCAGCAGCCCTACGTTTTTGAATAAAAATAAAGTTGACTGTACAAATTCTGGTGAAAATCAAATAGAAGAAAACCATGTAATGCCGTTTAATGCACAGATACAAAGGTCTCCTCTGTGTGAAAATAATTTAAAAATGACTGGGTTTGAAGATTGTGTTAAATTAGAAAATAATTTACCCCTGTCATTTGAAACCAGCAGCATACTTTCTAGTGTATTAACATCTACACCAATACCACCACCTATTCATCCAGTACCACCACCGGTTCATTCTGTTCCACAAACCCCTCAGAAATACAAATGCAATGTTGAAGGATGTACTAGAATTTATAATTCCATTCAGAGCATTGGCAAACATATGAAGTCATCCCACCCCGATCACTATGATGTCTTCAAAATGGAGCGCAAAAACAGAAGAAAGAAAAGTGGTGGTTCTGGAAAATCTCCAAATGATAGCCAGCTTCCCTGCTGTGTACTGCCATTAGTAGATGGCACCACAAATCCTGTTCTTCAGTCCCCAGTGCAAAATTGTGCAAATCCCATTTTTTCTAACCAGTTACAACAACTGGCTAGCCCAGTTTTTCAAACACCCCTTGAAAACCTAGTAAACCCAATATTAAGTTCCGTTGAAAGTATCATAAGTCAAAGTTTGTCCAAAAATGTAGCAGAATCTCTTTTGGGATCAGAGGCTGGAAATTTGACAAATGCAGCATTGACATCACAGCTAGAAGATCTGGCGAAAGCGGTTTTACCTATGAAATTTGAAAATGGCTCAGATCCATTTCTTCCAATACCAACAGAAAACGATCCTTTGCCAGTATTGTCTTCACTTACTGGTAGTAGCTTAGCTGGGGCTGGAACTGTAAACTCTGTGTTTTTGAAAGGAGAACCTGATGTAGAAGCATCGTTTTCTAAAGTGGGTGACAACACGGATGCAGACTCTAGCTTTAATTTGGATAAATCTGCAAGTATGCTGTCAAACTCTGCAGAAAAGGAAACTAGTGATGGCAGGACTCAACAACTTAGAGAGAGAAAGACAAAGCATGGGAAACGTCCAAAGACTCCTGCAATTATCAGAGACGGCAAATTTATATGCAGCCGGTGTTTTAGGGTCTTCACTAACCCAAGATCACTTGGTGGTCACTTGTCTAAACGAGCTATATGCAAACCACATAATGAATTTGACACTTCACATGAGATCCTACAGAGAGATGGCAAACCTTCGGTTTTGGCTAGTGTGATACTGTCTACTAGTCCAAAAAAGAACTTGGAACCACTTATACAGACATTTAACCCTGGAACTGCAATTCCAAATCAGTCTTTTATTCAGACTGTTTCAGTTGATAACTCGACTACTCCATTTTTGCAGAGTGGTTTTCCGCATCCTAATGTAACTAATTTCAGCACCTGTGTGAAAAAGGAAGTTATTGAGCAGACCATAGAGATGCATGGAATTGTAGAGAACAGACAAGTGCCTCTCATTGTAAAATCAGATAACAGCATGCCTGTCAATCATCAAATAAACACAGCCATCTTATGTGCTGCCACACCACACATTGTACAAACTGGTAATATCAGAGATGAAGATAGCAAGACAAACGACACAACTACAAATAACTGCAATAATGCACCAGTTTTTTCTGAAGCAGACCTTTTAAAAACTCTTGAAAATGGATTGTGCTCAAATACCATGTTAAATTCAGTTGTAGAAAATAATTGTATGTCTACGCCTATGAATACTGCAAGAGTATCCGTTATTAGTGGCCCTCAGAGTTCAGAATCTAAGAAAAAAAGTAGCAGTTCTAAGAAAAAGAAGAAACCAATTGATCAGTCTGCTACAACTGATGTTTCTCAGGACTTGGCAAAAAATCTCTTGGCAGCTGTCGGAGGTCAACCTACAAGCATTGGAGGCAACATGCAAGTACCTGCTGAATTGCAATCAGACTTTTCGACTTATGGGTCTGACTTTATAAAAAATATTGCAAAACATTTAAATAGCAGTGACAAACATTTTTTTATGTCTTGTTTAAATGATAGTCTGAAAACCAGCCCAGAATTACAGGAATTACCCTTACTTGTCCCAAAGCTGGAACCAGATGAGTCTGCAATACTGCCGTCCTACACATCTGATAGCAAAGAGCAGTCTGCTTTACAAATCCGGACAGACTTTACAGCAAAAGCTTTTGACCTGTCTCCTGATGTTGCAGACATGTTTCCTTTGAACAGTAACATTCAGACCCAGTGTTCTAATTTGCAACAAAGTCAAAATAGTGTAAATAATGTAGACATTATGCCAGGAGATACACAAAGTGTGGTCTCTCCAAGCAGTGTTCATCATCCATGCATTGTATCCAACATACCTGTCTGCTCTGTCTCTCCAACACAAGAAACTGAGATGAAGCCAGATACACAAATACTAGAAATTATGGAGTTAGTTCAGAACCTTCAGATAGTGGATAATTCTGTCTCTGAAACTCTAGGGGTTGGCCCAGCATCTGAATACCATAGAGCTGACGCTTTGCCGCAGGCTTCAAGTGTAATTGTACCAAATCCAAGCTTGAATGTTTTAGCAGACCTGACTGACGATGATGATCAAAAACCACTAATTGATAAATCTAACAAACCTTTTATTTGCCAAGAGATGGACTGTACTTATTGTGCAATGACAAAGGACGCTTTGTTTAAACACTATGCTAAAGTACATGCATATACTCAAGAAAAGATCATGGAGATAAAAAAGCATCAGTTGAAATTTGCCCCTTTCAAATGTGTTGTCCCCTCGTGTACAAAAACATTCACCAGAAATTCTAACCTGCGAGCTCACTGCCAATCAATGCATCATTTCACTTCTGAGCAGATGATAAGATTGAAAATTAAAAGACCTTATGGAAGGAAATCTGTTGATGATATAGGGTCCCCGACACACGAAATTGTGAACAAAAATACTGACATATTAAACTGTCAAGAAATAAACATGGATGCGCCAATGATTATTAAGAGAGAGCCTGAGCTACATCAAGAGAAGCTAAAATTAGAAGAAATTGAACCCCCAAAGGTGCAAGGAAATATGTCTCCAGTAATTATGACCTCTATGGATTCACAAATATCTCTTATTCAAAAAAGCAAGAGAGGTCCTAAAATAAGGAAGGATAAAGAACTAAAGCACAAACAACCAAGAGAAAAAGACATTCCCCAAGTGAATAGCGCTTATAAACCATATCAATGTGTTCATCAAGGGTGTACAGCAGCTTTTACAATACAACAAAACTTAATACTTCATTACCAAGCTGTTCACAAATCAGACCTATCAATGTTCTCTCTTGAAGAGGATGGCAAGGAAGAACATGATGAAAGTGAATATAAGTTGATTGACAGAGAATTTAGATGTATGGAAACAGACTGCTCTAGAATATTTCAAGAGGTTTCCAGCTTAATACAACACTACATGAAGCTTCATGAGATGATTGCTGAGGAAATTGAAAATGCATTTGCATTTATTCATGTTGGCAAATTTAAATGTGATCAGTCACATTGTACTTCTGTTTTTACCAGCTGTACTAGTTACATGGAACACCTTGAGGACTTTCATGACCTAAAAATGAAGCAATTTAAGCAAGATGGTGAAACGTACAAGTGTGATATTGGCGATTGTGATCGTGTTTATGTAACAAGATCAAACTTGCTCAGGCATATATTCAACAAGCACAATGAAAAGCATAAGGAGCGTCTCATACGTCCCAGGAAAATCAGTGCAAGTGATCAAGACAATTCTGATGAAAAGTCATCTAGAATGCCTAAACATAAATTAGAAAGTGATAGTCTTGATATTTCCAAAACCAAGAAAAACCGAAGCATTGGTCCAGTAAAAGACCTTAAGAGTGCGCCAGGACCAACGCATGTTTCGACTCTGAGATATGGTAGACATACTTACTCCCTGAAGGCTAAAGTTGAAGCACTAGCAGAATGTTCTGGTAATTACGCAAAACAGTATCCTTGTATGGTGCGTGGATGTCCATCTATTGTTACTAGTGAACACAATGTAATTCGCCATTACAAATGCCATAAATTGTCACGGACATTCATTTTAAAACATAGAAAGACTTTAATTGTTTGCAAAAGACGTGTACGTCCCAAAACTAAAATGGAGTCTTCAAATTCGGAGACAACCGAAGAACCCAAGAGTGAGGTGACAGAGCCCATTATCCCACCAGTTAAAGAATCAAATCCTGCGTTGATTGACAGTAGTGACGAATCTACAGTATCCACATCTCAGCAGAGTGAAAATGAAAAGGATGAGATGGAAGAGCTTGCAGAACTGTTTATTGCAAAACTAAGTAATGAGGATAGCACAGGTTCTGAGAGCCAAGCCAGGACTTCATCCATTGTGAGTAGTGATTTTCAGGAAACAAGCTCTTGTCAGTCTGAACCATACAAAGACAAAAGTAATCTGAAAAGATGCAATAAGCAAAAGTATGGACCCCAAAATAAAAAGAGGAAAGTTGACGCATCTGATGAAGCGTTTGCTGATACAAGTAGCACACTAAGTGTTGAGGAGGCTACGGATATACCAACTGCAGAAGATCCACCATCTTTTGACTTGGGTTCCTTTAAACCTATGGGATTTGAAGTATCCTTCCTTAAATTCATTGAGGAATCTGTTGCCAAGGAAAAGAAAACTGTAGAAAAGAGTTGTGTAAAAACTGAATGCAAGACTGGATTACAAGCGAGTGCTGAGGAATTTTCATGGGAAAACACGGACACTGACACGTACTTGCTATTTGTTAACCCTTCACACCTCCCAAACCTGGACAATATACGGATTGTTTTAGATCACAAATTTAATGATTACATTGATGTTGTGGTAAAGCAGCTTCATGAACTAAAACCTACTGTGGTTCTCCAACATATTTGTTGGAAAGCATCAAACAGAGTTGCAAAGGAACAAAATTTAGATATAGAAGGAGATGACATTGTATAGAAGTCCTAGTATATTCAAAGCCTGTACATTTTATTGTGTACTAGAAACCATCAAGCATGCAAATAAATGTATTTTTTTTAGGGTTTTTGTTGTTGTGAGAGTGACTTAACCTGGCAAAAAAGATCATGGCGCTAGTCATGCAATGTTTTTATTCCATTTTATCCCTATGGGACTCAGAATGGAATTTAGTTATGTAAATACTGTTTCAGAACTTCAATATTTCTATTGATAAATTTGTCCTTTCCACAAATTTACTCTGTGCGTTGTATGTGATTTGGTATAGTCACCAGTTCACTTCTCATGTATACCAGGATCTTTTTATTTGTATATAACTTTTTGTTTTTGTTTTTTTGTAAATATCACTGTAAAACATTTGCTGCCTAAGTCTAAACTATTAAATGACACATTTATATTCTGAATTTTAGTTTGTTAATGGATTACATTTTTTAACCTTTGTTAGTTTTCCATGGGTTAGAAATATTGACCAAATACTTGAATTTCCTGTTACGTGTCATAAGTGCATGACTGAGATCACATGCCCAGAAGCAAATAACATTTTTTAATAGGATTCAAACTTTGCTTTGGCATTTATTGTAACATGTTGGATTCCGTCATTCTTGGGTATATAATTCCTGCCCTGTATGACTTCCTTCCAATATACAGAACATAGTCTTGCAGCATCTTATTACACATAGTTTTGGTACATTAACAGACAACTAAAGTGTGAAGTAGAAATAAACTTTTTTTTACACCTGAGTAACATTTTTGTGTATAAACACCTTTTGTGACGGTCATAGAATATACTAGTAGTGTGGAGCAGTGTATATATTTGAGGTGGTGATTTGTGAAGTAGCCCAGTATTGCCTTAAATAAAATAACATTTTGTTTCCTTTTTATTTTACAAAATATTGCTCTTAGAATCTGTTTACTTTTATTTGTAGAGCAGTTTATATTTTTTATGTAAACATGTAAAATAAATCTAGAGATCACACTCCCAAAACTGTGTAGTTTTTAAAACTATTCCCTGCCCTCTAAAATAGCCAGTATTAAGAGGTTGTTTTTGCAATCTGATAAATTAAGATCGAATGCTTGAAATTGTATAGATAATTTACAGTATTTGAGGATACCTGTACTTTAGCAAAGGTGTGGTAATTGCTTATTGGGACTGAGCCACTTGTGCCCTTTCAGTAGATTATGATATCATGGCCTCTGGATTTGGGAATCACAGACTTGGATAACTTACATTTTTAAATGGGACTTTGAATGGGGTGGCCCAGTCAGACTCAACAGCTAGATCTCTGTTGCATCAGCTATATCTGGAATCTGCGTCTATTGAAATACGTTTAGATTTTTTTTTCTTTAACATATTAACACAGCAAGTCAACAAAAAAAAAATCAAAAGGCAAGAAATAGCAGAGACAACTGTCATAAAACATGTTTTAAATGTAAAAATGAAAACGCAAAAGTCATGTGAGCAGCATCATCCGTGAGTCACATATAAAGAAACACTGACTAATAACCAGAAATACTGACCATCTTTATTAGTGATATTTATTTAGATAATGAAGAACCAGGTTGTACCCTGTAAGACATGGTCTCAATTCTTCATGCTCTTTGGATGTTGGTCATTTCGTGTAATTTGTGTGTCTGTGTATGACGTCTTCTATTTGATCCAATGTTTAATTTGAGTGCTTTGAAGGGTGTAAATGGTGGAACCACTTGGTCCATGCAGGAGTGACAATATGTTACCACATTTTATGTTTTTTAGAAGTCTTCTTCAACTCTACTTGTTCTTTCTACTAATTTTCTTTCAGGCTCAAATTGTTAGGAATGCTGTACGGTGAGACCAAACGGTTCAGTATGGGAAGTAGAGCGTATTGGAATCCCGGAAGAGAAGAATGTGTTTCTTACATATACTATGACGTCTGAAAGCAGCTTGTTTATGCTATTAATATTACATTAAATTATAAAACTGATACTAATTAATCGCATAGCTTTATAACTGTAAATTCACTGTAGGTGCTTTTCATGGCGTGAGATCACAGGATTGTATGTTAAAATTATATTTTTTCTGAATTACACTAATAACACCTAATAAATCTAAGGTAAATTGATAAACACACTGACAGTTCCACAATGAATAACATAAATCTTTGTCTTCATGGTGCCTTCACCACTGTGTCGTCATATAAGTTTCTCTTTGCACTCAGTAATGCAGCAGGACATGTTAACCCACAAGTAACATTTTACATGTTTCCAGCAATCCTTTCTCTTCACAGATTAATTTACGAAGCGTTACCTTTATTTATTTTCTTTGTTTGTTTTTCTTATGCTCACACAGCTGTGGATCTGGGGGCATGTCAGTGAGTCATGTAAACAGATTTAATTAATAATTTCAGTGAAAAATGCATGTACTTCAGAAAGTATGTCAACATGCTTTTAGAAAATCTTTACAGGGGTGTGCTCCAAATAGTATATATATGACAGAATATTTAAGGGACCATTGTAGTATCATATTTTAAAATATGCCCATTTGAAAAACTAGTCTTGAATATGCTGTACAGTGAGCAGCCATTAGTGTGTGATGCGCTTTGGCAGTGGAAAGGGGAACCACAGCGCTTTCAGTTGTTTCTTTTGAAATTCTTCTCAACTGAATGGAAACTTTCTTTGCACCTGTGATAAAGCAAATTAAGAAAAAGTGAACCGTAACTGCACTCAAAAAAAATAAGCAATTAATTTATTAACCTATGTTCAATTCTCCTAATGTACTAAAAACATTTAATCAAGTCTTAAGATTATGTTGTAATTAAAGGACCACTGCAGTTCAAGAGAGAACAAAAAATTACTTGTCTTTCACGTATGTATTAAATGAACAATGTTAGAAGATGTGTTAGCCATGAACATAAATTATTTTGGGACAACCTGAATTTTTGAAGACTCTTTATAAGCTACTGTTGCAGTGAATGATGCAAGGAGTCTGCTTCTGGACCACTGAGAGGGAATGAGCATTGTGTTTATTTCAGTCTTATCTAATTGTTTACAATGGCTCTTTGTGTGTCCCCCTCACCCCTCCCTACACTGATATCTACAGTGGATATAAAAAGTCTACACACCCCTGTTAAAATGTCAGGTTTCTGTGCTGTAAAAAAAATGAGACAAAGATAAATAATTTCAGAACTTTTTCCACCTTTAATGTGACCTATAAACTGTACAACTCAATTAAAAAAAACTAACAAATCTTTTAGGTAGAGGGAAGAAAAAATATAAAAATAAAATAATATGGTTGAATAGGTATGCACACCATTAAACTAATACTTTGTTGAAGCACCTTTTGATTTTTATTACATCACTCAGTCTTTTTGGGTATGAGTCTATCAGCCTGGCACATTTTGACTTGGCAAGATTTGCCCACTCTTCTTTGCAAAAACACTCCAAATCTGTCAGATTGCGAGGGCATCTCCTGTGCAAAGCCCTCTTCAGATAACCCCACAGATTTTTAATCGGATTCAGCTCTGGGCTCTGGCTGGGCCATCCCAAAACTTTAATCTTCTTCTGGTGAAGCCATTCCTTTGTTGATTTGGATGTATGCTTTGGGTCGTTGCCATGCGGAAAGATGAAGTTCCTCTTCATGTTCAGCTTTCTAGCAGAAGCCTGAAGGTTTTGTGCCAATATTGACTGGTATTTGGAACTGTTCATAATTCCCTCTATCTTAACTAAGGCCCCAGTTCCAGCTGAAGAAAAACATGACCAAAGCATGATGCTGCCACCACCATGCTTCACTGTGGGTATGGTGTTCTTTGGGTGATGTGCAGTGTTGTTTTTGCGCCAAACATATCTTTTGGAATTATGGCCAAAAAGTTCAACCTTGGTTTCATCAGACCATAACACCTTTTCCCATATGCTTTTGGGAGACTTCAGATGTGTTTTTCAAAATGTAGCCTGGCTTGGATGTTTTTCTTCGTAAGAAACGGCTTTTGTCTTGCCACTCTACCCCATAGCCCAGACATATGAAGAATACGCGAGATTGTTGTCACATGTACCACACAGCCAGTACTTGCCAGATATTCCTGCAGCTCCTTTAATGTTGCTGTAGGCCTCTTGGTAGCCTCCCAGACCAGTTTTCTTTTTGTCTTTTCATATATATTGGAGGGAGCTCCAGTTCTTGGTAATGTCACTGTTGTGCCATATTTTCTCCACTTGATGACTGTGTTCCATGGTATATCTAATGCCTTGGAAATTATTTTGTACCCTTCTCCTGACTGATACCTTTTTTTACAATGAGATCCCTCTGATGCTTTGGAAGCTCTCTGTGGACTAAGGCTTTTGCTGTAGGATGCGACTAAGAAAATTTCAGGAAAGACACACTAGAGCAACTGAACTTTATTTGTATTTAATCAGAGGCACTTTAAATTATGGCAGGTGTATGCTGACTCATATGTAACACGATTTGGAATGTGATTGCTTAATTCTGAACACAGCTACATCTCCAGTTATAAGAGGGTGTGCAGACTTATGCAACCACATTATTTTTATTCCCTCCACCTAAAAGATTTCAGTTTGTTTTTCAATCAAGTTGTACAGTTTATAGCTTATTTTTGATAAACAGTAGTTTAATTGGTTTTAATTATACCTGTCTGTTTTCGTATTTGTCTTTAATTAATATAGTCTATTTTTCATTAGAAAACATCTGTAATATATAAAACCTACTATTTTAAATGCATGAAAAAAAGATTAGCACTACAGTTGTCCTTTTTAAAGCCTTATTTATATCACTATTAATAATAATAATTTATCAAGTGGAGTAATAAAGTTGTTAGAATATCCTCCTTGTTCTAAACAAATCATTGGTGTGAAAATTTGATAAATTATTAACATTGCTTCTGGCTTTGGTATTTGGTTCTGAATCCATGTGGCTTAATCAATGTATTTCATTGTTACAATCTAGTAACTCCAACCATTTTATGAAATACAATTAGGTGAGCCTAGCTCCACCATTTTATCAATTCCTAATGAGTTTAGTGTATTTTCTCACTGGCAGCAAGGTGGCAGTGCAGCTTTGTGTATAATTCATATCGTGAAGTGCATGAGAATAAACATTCGCTGGGCGAATTAAATTAGAAGCCCATAGCGGCATCAGGAATTTCTCAAGGGCTGCAGGCTTGAAATTTGGCAGAGTTACATAGCTATTAAGTTAGAACGGGCTGCATATTACGACCTTGCGACCTAAACCATTTGTCGACCGTTATATGCGCGTCTTGAACGTGATCAATTCGTCAAACCCGTAGGTAATGGAAACCGAGATCGTCATCATTGCGTCACAGAAAAATGGAGGTTGGATTTTAAAGTCTTACTGGGTTCAATTCGGAGTTGCGATCAGACCCACATTCCAAATATAGTGCAATATTAATAAAGAGGTAAATATGATATTCTATTACATGCAAGTTCCATTATATGTATCAACACATTGATTGCCAGGATCGATATAACACAGAAATCAAACATGAAATAAAGTATTTTTCTGGGCCGATTTGCGAGCTTCAGAATGTTGTGCTATTCTAAAACTTAACATCACGTCCCTTTTCAATATAAGTACAGTAGTGTGTGTGCATTTAAAGTGCTACTGGTTGAACTTTACCCCCCCCTTGCGCGTCCTCTCTAGCACTCGTTGGCCTTTGGGCTCCATTTGCGTGTTACGGGGTTGAAGGCAAGCAAAATAGTTGCAATTCAATAGCATGATTGGAATTGTAGAGGTTACGGGCTTGAGAGAACAAAGGATTTGCGGCCGCAAAGTTCCACGTCCAGTAAGCTTTTTTTCGCTCCAAACACGCAGATCAACGGTGGCAATTTAATAGCCTTAATTCTTACTTTTCTTTATTACGGGCTACAGTTTTACACATTGGGGGAATTTAATAAGGCTGCTAACCGAGTAAATCAAATACTTTGAGTAAGTTCAAAAACTATGTTATTTGCAACGATTAGCAGCCTTATTAAATTGTGATTCAGCCAATTGAATAGGGCTCTATATAAGCACAGAGCATATTTTTTTTACAGAAGTTTTTAGTTAGTGAAAACCTTGCTTTTGGATAGAAAGTCACTAACTAAAAACTTCTGTAAAAAATTATGCTCTGTGCTTATATAGAGCCCTATTCAATTGGCTGAATCACAATTTAATAATGCTGTTGGTTTGTAGTCTGTTCTCCTAAGTGCGAGAGTATGCCAGTCTTAAAGCATTATATCTCTGTAGTGCTAGTTATACCCAAATTCTGCTCCTAAATACTTCTCTTTATCTATACCTCATTACCAATTCCTTTCCTACAGCAAGTTGTACCATTTTGCTTTGTTTAACACAAAAAGCTATGTTTTAGCTCCTGACCTGACCTCATCCAATGTGTGCGTCTCTCCTTCAGACCTCCTCACATTCCTTCAACGTTAAAATCCCTATAAGCACTTATTTATAAGGCTGCATTAAAGGAAAAGATATGTGCCTGGACTGGAGGCAAATTATTTTATTGCAAACGGTTAAATAAATAAATGACACATTCTTGCATCACCAACCCAGAGGCCCATTAAGAGTGCGTTATAGTTTTGTGTTTTTCTTCAGGATCAGTTGTATTCAAATACTTCCGTCGGTTTTGTCCTTTTCGTATGTGCCGGCACCCGGTATATGCTAATGGCATGGCGCGCATGTAACGTCACATGAGCACCGGGTCAAGAAGGAGTGGAGGCCGGAGCAAAAGCAGGTAAGTGAGGGGAGAGGGGGAGGTATTTAGGGGGGTTTAGGTTGAGGAGGGGTTGAGGATGAGGAGGGGGGAGGGAAAGAGACACGGCGTATAACACGCACATCGGCGTATAACACGCACACATAATTTTCCCCCTATTTTCAGGGAGAAAAAGTGTGTGTTATACGCCGATAAATACGGTACTTAAATAAAGTCCGCTTGTAATAGGAAAAAAACTTTCTCAAGAACTTCCCAAAAAAGACTGGGTTTCTTAATTGCCACAATTTAGGAATGTCTCCCTGATTATCCTCTTCTTTTTGAAGCCTCTTCTAGATTGTCAGAGACCAAACAGTCTCTAGTTATCACATATCACGCCTACAAAAGGAGCATTTCATAATATACGTAATGGGGGGGAAGATCACTATGGTGGGAGGACAAAACTTAACAAATTCAATGCTTTTTTTCTGTTACTAAATTTATTTTATTAATGTTTTAATTTGAACCCTCACAATAGCTTTTTCATTTTGATAAGTTCGAAGAACATACTGAACGGGTTTAAATGTTTTGATAGTAATTTTGGTTCAAAATTATATCAAATGAATTATTTTCTCATTATCTTAGAAGGCATACATCATAACTTTATAATGAATACAATAGAGAATGGTATTAAGCCCTTGACCTTTATTGAAGCTAATTGAAAGACAATGTCAGTAATTGGCATGTACATTTTTGCCAGAAAAAAACATTAACATTATGACCGAGTTTTCTACAAGAGATGTTACTTGGTAAGTAAATATACACTATTATATTTGAGTCCTATTATTCCTGACCATTAACATGATAGAGCATGAATAATCCTAATATGGGAAGCTGGAGCATAGGACTGAAGTGGGAAGTCCAGCCTGCGGCACAGTGCAGATAGTACATGCTTTTCATGTCACCCCATTTAAAGCTATGTTTTGGCTCACTTCCTGACCTCATCCAATGTGTGCGTCTCTCCTTCAAACCTCCTCACATTCCTCCAACGTTAAAATCCCTATAAGCACTTATTTATAAGGCTGCATTAAAGGAAGATCGCGTTAGTCTGCAAGCAGTTGACTAACTACAAGATAGGAAAAATAGTAAGTTAACGGCCGAACCGCGCAAAGCAAAAAACACGAAACACACAAAAAATAAATAAAAAATACAACAAAAATATCACACACCGCACGGGGGAACAGACGTCTGGGAGTGAGGTGCAACGAGAATTTTGCTGAGTTTAGCCACTCTAAAATCCGCTACACGATCGTGGACCTCGCACAGGAACGTACAAGATACAAAATACACTATTACGAAGGACTGCAAATGCTGACGAACCGCGTAACTTGCCACTAACAATATTACACATCTAAACTAGCTCTTTGCACAAATAAACCAACAGTTTTCCCTCGCGCACGCAGCCTATTTCTAATGCACAGTCATCATCAACTATCCTCAGGCCAGCAAATTAGATGCTGCAGGACAATAAAAAGATTGTTACCTCTTCAGGCTTTTGATTTGTTACATATATTAATTAGAAAAGGGTAAACTATATTAATTTATTATTCAATTAATTCATTCATTAGTATTTAAAAAAATATAGAGAGGAGCCAAAGGACATGGCGAGGAGAGGCTCGCAATGAGCGCCGAAGGTCCTTAGAGTATAAAAAGCTTAACATTGTGTGCCAAACAGCATTGCCATGGCTTAAAATTTTATTGACCGTCATTTTTTGACAGGCAAGTCATTAGTTAAATATATTAGAGAACTTTTACGTGATTTAGTGGAATTTTGTAGATGCTATTTTTATTGTGTGTAGGTTTGTGTACTATACTCTGCTATAGGATACCACGTTATACCTTTTAAACAGTGGGTCTTCCCAAAAATTTGCAGGTGGTCCTGGGAACTCTTGTTATTGAGTAAACAACTTTTTTAAAACCATGTTTGTTTTAAAAGAAGCTTGGAAGAAGACCAGAAGGCACCTACCATATAGACCTTGCGAATTTAAAGAGCCAAAGAGGGTAATCTTTTCTACATCATTTTTGAATAACTAAATTTGATAAATGATGAATGAATATGTTTTAGAAATATAAAACAATAAATGCAGGTTTAACATATTTAACTTTTATATGCACTTGTTCTGTACTGTCTCCTTTTCGTTCTCTCAGCTGATTCTACTTTCTTAAGAGGATATGGCATTGTAAACCAATGCGCTTTCTATTCGTTCTAATCAACATACTGGGAGTTGTATGTGCCACATTCCCAATATACAGTTAGAAACTTCCTATATCACCTCCCACATCAGGCAGTTAATACGTAGAACCAGAATGGTATAATAGGCTATAATGTGATTGAATATAAAGGCTAATAAAGTAAATCATTTTTTACATTTGAAAAAAAAATCCTATTTTAAACATTCTTCAAAATTGTGTATTTGTAATATACTGTAACTATAATGGTTCTCAATCATCTGATTTCACAAGCAATTTTAGTGTAAGTGTACATGAACTTCAGTAGCTGAACCTTATTTTTATTTTTAACGACGTACAGTTTTTTAGAAAAATACTTTTAGGGTTATTTCTTGCAACCTTAGTGCAGCTACTAGATAATAGTAAGTCTAATTGTTTTTGGTGTTCTTACATAGACAGAGGGTATGAGCTGCTTTTACATTATGCAGATTCAAATACATAACACACTAGTTTTTCTGTTTCTTTACTGTTTAATAACTGTTAGATTTTGCATTTGTTATGCAATATAGCAAAGCGTAACGGCTGAATAATCTACTAAATGATTTTGCTGTGGGATATTAGCTGGTTGTCATCACAGACATTACGATTACGCTTTCTACAAGAATAGTCACTATTTCTTGTTCTTTTACATTTTTATTTGCCTCCCTGTGGCGCTTTTTTAGCGATTAGCAGTCTATAACAATTGAACTTTTTGGAAAAAATTATCAAATATGCAGTTCCCCAACAATGTTAATAAAAAGCCAGAGGGCACTGATTAACTATGGATATGTCTGCATAGTTTTCCTTCTTTTACCAAATACAGAATGGCTGGTTGTTCATATAGTTTTCTACAAGGCCATTATAAAAGATAAGCAATTTAAGTGTGTATAAGATATATAACATCATCCTATATACAAATAATTTCAATGTGTATACAAGTGTAGTACTCATTTTGTGTTTTTGTGGGCTAATTTAATTCAGACTTTAGCACGGATATAAATGTGTGTAGGTGGTACCAGGGACACCTCAGATGTAAATCTATCTCTGCACTCAATCAAACACATTTTTACTCATGACAGAACTATAAAATAAATTCAAAATTAAATGGTCCCCATTATCCTAAAAAAATACATATTGGGTTCTGTGTGTGTATATGTGTATATATATATATATATATATATATATATATATATATATATATATATACATACAAATTATAATTAAAATGCATAACAAACTGTATTACACAAATCATACAGATTAATGTAAACAGTGATTTATATATCAATATTTATATTGCGAAGTTGTAATGCTATGTAAAAGCTTATTGATTTGTCAAGGGTATTCTTTTTAAGACTTCTGGTATGATACATGTTTGTATAATTTCTGTAACACAGGCTTCTTTACACTGCATTGTAATAAGAATATATAAATAGGCGCAATACATTTTTTAAAATGTTTTTAAATCGTTTACTTTTTTTTCTAATAACTTTTTCACCTCTAGTGCTGCCCCATTTCATGGGACTCTTATCTGTCCTCTTCTCCATCCCTCTAGTGTAGTCTGTGTTGGCTTTGCAGGCTTCTTAGCCTCCCCATTTCATGGGACTCTTATCTGTCCTCTTCTCCATCCCTCTAGTGTAGTCTGTGTTAGCTTTGCAGGCTTCTTAGCCTCCCCATTTCAGGAGACTCTTATCTGTCCTCTTCTCCATCCCTCTAGTGTAGTCTGTGTTGTCTTTGCAGGTTACTTAGCCTCCCCATTTCATGGGACTCTTATCTGTCCTCTTCTCCCTCCCTCTAGTGTAGTCTGTGTTGGCTTTGCAGGCTACCTAGCCTCCCCATTTCAGGAGACTCTTATCTGTCCTTCTCCATCCCTCTAGTGTAGTCTGTGTTGGCTTTGCAGGTTACTTAGCCTCCCCATTTCATGGGACTCTTATCTGTCCTCTTCTCCATCCCTCTAGTGTAGTCTGTGTTGGCTTTGCAGGCTTCTTAGCCTCCCCATTTCATGGGACTCTTATCTGTCCTCTTCTCCATCCCTCTAGTGTAGTCTGTGTTAGCTTTGCAGGCTTCTTAGCCTCCCCATTTCAGGAGACTCTTATCTGTCCTCTTCTCCATCCCTCTAGTGTAGTCTGTGTTGTCTTTGCAGGTTACTTAGCCTCCCCATTTCATGGGACTCTTATCTGTCCTCTTCTCCCTCCCTCTAGTGTAGTCTGTGTTGGCTTTGCAGGCTACCTAGCCTCCCCATTTCAGGAGACTCTTATCTGTCCTTCTCCATCCCTCTAGTGTAGTCTGTGTTGGCTTTGCAGGTTACTTAGCCTCCCCATTTCATGGGACTCTTATCTGTCCTCTTCTCCATCCCTCTAGTGTAGTTTGTGTTGGCTTTGCATGCTACTTAGCCTCCCCATTTCATGGGACTCTTATCTGTCCTCTTCTCCCTCCCTCTAGTGTAGTCTGTGTTGGCTTTGCAGGCTACCTAGCCTCCCCATTTCAGGAGACTCTTATCTGTCCTTCTCCATCCCTCTAGTGTAGTCTGTGTTGGCTTTGCAGGTTACTTAGCCTCCCCATTTCATGGGACTCTTATCTGTCCTCTTCTCCATCCCTCTAGTGTAGTTTGTGTTGGCTTTGCAGGTTACTTAGCCTCCCCATTTCATGGGACTCTTATCTGTCATCTTCTCCATCCCTCTAGTGTAGTCTGTGTTAGCTTTGCAGGCTACTTAGTCTCCCCATTTCATGGGACTCTTATCTGTCATCTTCTCCATCCCTCTAGTGTAGTCTGTGTTGGCTTTGCAGGTTACTTAGCCTCCCCATTTCATGGGACTCTTATCTGTCCTCTTCTCCATCCCTCTAGTGTAGTCTGTGTTGGCTTTGCAGGTTACTTAGCCTCCCCATTTCATGGGACTCTTATCTGTCCTCTTCTCCATCCCTCTAGTGTAGTTTGTGTTGGCTTTGCATGCTACTTAGCCTCCCCATTTCATGGGACTCTTATCTGTCCTCTTCTCCATCCCTCTAGTGTAGTCTGTGTTGGCTTTGCATGCTACTTAGCCTCCCCATTTCATGGGACTCTTATCTGTCCTCTTCTCCATCCCTCTAGTGTAGTTTGTGTTGGCTTTGCATGCTACTTAGCCTCCCCATTTCATGGGACTCTTATCTGTCATCTTCTCCATCCCTCTAGTGTAGTCTGTGTTGGCTTTGCAGGTTACTTAGCCTCCCCATTTCATGGGACTCTTATCTGTCCTCTTCTCCATCCCTCTAGTGTAGTCTGTGTTGGCTTTGCAGGTTACTTAGCCTCCCCATTTCATGGGACTCTTATCTG
Organism: Discoglossus pictus; assembly: GCA_027410445.1. Classification (NCBI taxonomy): domain Eukaryota; kingdom Metazoa; phylum Chordata; class Amphibia; order Anura; family Alytidae; genus Discoglossus; species Discoglossus pictus. Next base: position 261,011,476 of record CM050165.1, on the reverse strand, counting down.
TCCTCTTCTCCATCCCTCTAGTGTAGTTTGTGTTGGCTTTGCATGCTACTTAGCCTCCCCATTTCATGGGACTCTTATCTGTCCTCTTCTCCATCCCTCTAGTGTAGTCTGTGTTGGCTTTGCATGCTACTTAGCCTCCCCATTTCATGGGACTCTTATCTGTCCTCTTCTCCATCCCTCTAGTGTAGTTTGTGTTGGCTTTGCATGCTACTTAGCCTCCCCATTTCATGGGACTCTTATCTGTCCTCTTCTCCATCCCTCTAGTGTAGTCTGTGTTAGCTTTGCAGGCTACTTAGCCTCCCCATTTCATGGGACTCTTATCTGTCCTCTTCTCCATCCCTCTAGTGTAGTCTGTGTTGGCTTTGCAGGCTTCTTAGCCTCCCCATTTCATGGGACTCTTATCTGTCCTCTTCTCCATCCCTCTAGTGTAGTCTGTGTTGGCTTTGCAGGCTGCTTAGCCTTTGAGCAAACATAGAGAGAGTGAGCGTGACCAGGACGTGCCTAGTGACCAGAATCATTTGTGCTTGCTGTTTGCAGATAGCCCAGCCCTCTCTTGTAAACTAAGCCCACACCGATTATACTGCTGGCAAGGAGAAAATGGCACATGAGTCCCATGAAATGTAGCGGCACTAGAGGAGAATAATATGCCATTATTATAAAAAAATATATATATATTTTTATTATTCAGAACTGCATGCTTCTAACATTACATTATTAAGAAGCCTGTGTTAGTATTCTTTTTAAGTATAAACATCTCCATCCATGTCACCTTCACCCAGTGCTAGTTCTACTCAGACCCCACTTTATGCTCATATACTGGGTGCTTAGACTCAGATACCCCAGGTTGTTGTGTCTAGCCTAGGGAGAGTCTACTGGCCATTGTCCAACCCAATTTGCACTTTGTTACAATGAACTGTTCATTCCTAGATAGACTTTCCCTTGCCAATCTGCCATTGGTAATGGGATATAAAAGTGTTCTCTCTCTACTTGTACCTAAGTTCCCATGGAGATAACAATAACTAATTTTGCTTCAAGTGCCTAGATCCAGTCTGCAGAACACCTTGCAGATGAGTATGCATTTAAACATGGACTGTCCAAGCTTTTTATCTAGTCCTATGTTTATTCAGTATACGCACACCCTCCCTGTTTACAGAAATGCTGCAGAATCATATCGGAAATCTCAGCCATTTGGACACACAAGCTTAAAATATAAAAAAAAAACAATGTTTTAATTAATGAAACATTTTTAAGAAAGAGCCTCATTGGTTTAGGTAATATCGATGAGGATGCTTCAGAGCTGGAACTTCTTTGTCTCTTGTAAATATTTTGGTTTTGGAGCTGTGCCATGAATCATATTTACATCCTCAATGTTATTCCCCTGATGGCTATTACGGTATATTGATCTATTTGATCTTCTCCACCCTTACAAAATAACAACCAACACCCTACCATTCATGTGTTTAAAGTTTAACTCTACAGTGCAAGATAAGTATAGTAAAACAACATATTACGGTACACCTTGCATAGGAAAAAAACAATTTTAGCCTATCAATTTTACATCCAACAGGCATTGTAAAATTAATATTACCAATATTAAGTTACAAATGTCAAAATATTTTGCAGGGCCTGGGGTTGCTTTATGTGAGCCAGTCCAACATGAATGCACAAGTTTCCAACAATATTAATAATGTACTATAACCAAATAAACGTTATTTGATTGTTAGAACTAGGACTATAAATATATTTATAGTTTTACAAAATCCAGAAAAAACTTTTTGGTAAAAGACAAAGTGCAAAAAAAGCAAATAAAATTTGTATGAGGTTAAACTTTTAAAATATTGTGAGTAAAATTTAATTGAGCTTAAAAAATGTGCAAAAAGCAGTAATGATGCAAGTCAGGGGCCTGGAGAAATGTATCCTGGCATCATATGATGCAACTGGGAGGATGGATAAAAATACATATAGTTTAACTTGTTCAACCACATTCTTACAGTTTTTAAAGGTGTGTGTTATATTGGTGCCTAAGCATACAGGGGCTATTATATGTGCTAATTCTGCCTATGACATCATGCAGGTGTGTGAAATGCATGCTAAAATATTGTTCTTTGCTTACATCCTGAATTTGTGGCAACACCCACAGTATAGTGAGAACAACAAAATCTCCAAGATAGGATCATAAGTTATGTGGATAGCAGTCAGAAAAGCAGCAGCAGCCAACTTCCCTGCATATATAACTTGGAAAAGAACATTAATCTAGTAGTCTAACAAAGCTTTTTGTTTTATCTATCGCATCTTCCTGCCCAACTAGAGAAGCATCTACTTAATTTCAAAATGTATGTGAACCCAAGACACAAGATGGTGAAGAAGTAGGCAAAGTAGACATATTCGCACCTTGGCTGTTACATGTTACACTTTTTTTGTTCATCTTTCCACCCACCGTATATTCTGGGCAAACTATCAGTCAATACCAGCTGTGGGCAGCATAATAGAAGGGTTTCTGAATGCCAGTCTTTAGCAACCGCAAAAAGGAAACATTTATAGATATTGTTTGTTTTTTGGCATTGCAGGTTACTTAAAATTATTGCAGCACTAATTAACTTAGCTGTGTTCATATAGGGGTATCTCTAATATTTGTGTCTGTCCGCCCACTGGATATGTTCCTGAATCCCTACCTGCCCAATGTGAAAATAATGAGTAACACTTTGCTGATTCTAAAACCATTTTTTTGCAGCTCCCTATTTACCCTGGTTGTCCAGTGGTTAGGACAAGGTGCTTCCACTGCTGTCGACCTGGGTTTGATTCCAAGTCAGGGAATCAAGAGGTCACACCACCCTACTTGGCCTGGTCAGTACTGGGATGGGAGCTGTATGCTGTGGCCCACTGGAGAAGGAACTGGCAACCCACTCCAGTATCTCTGCCATGAATACCAAGTGGATCAGCAGCACTATGGACAAAAAGATGTTCTGGTGTGTTATGGTTCATGAGTTCATGGATAGTCGGAAACAACTAGACAACGCAAACAAAAATTCTTCTGAACATGCTCGTTTAGACTTTGACAAGAGAAAATAAAATATCATACCGGTTTAGTATACACAACTTGTGTGATTTACATCATCAAAAAAAAAAACAGCTATCTATGTGTATATATATATATATATATATATATATATATATATATATATATATATATATATATATATAATCTAAATAATAATGGAGAAAGCATATACGTGCGTAGAAAAAGAAAATGTGCTAATATTTTTTAATCAGAGTTTCTAAATTTGTGACTTCAGAATATCACAGCTGAGAGCACACTCTAAAAATGTGTAACAAAATTATTAAATTAAATTTTTTTTGCATAAACAAGTAGAACAGTCGTACCTCAATACCAGATTTTATTATTTATAGGTGCACATGCTGTACTCCAATATATAAAAGCTCATTACTGTTGTTAAACAGGCATAACATCATTAATGGTTGTTTAAGACCTTCAGTAATTTGCAGCTAGACCTGGGGGAAGAACATTTGGGAAACACTAATAGAACATATAATGGTGCAAATGAAGATTTATTAAAAAGCAGTCAATAAGATAAATGCACAAAAATAAAGCATCAATATTGTGTGCAATGCCAGCAAAGAATGACGTCCACACTTCAGGCCACATGTGTTGTTTCTTTGAGCTTCTTCCACTGTAGCATACAACGACAAACTCAACATAATAAATAAAGACTTAATAAACTTCAGGAGCTACTGTTAGCATTTCTAAACGTTTATCTGATTATTAATGCTTTACAAAAAATAATGTTTGTCTTTCAGATATATTCCTGTTGAATGTTCTCTGTTTCCCAGAATGTTTCTTTTGACAAAAATGGACTCTTCTGTTACTGATCCCATTAATGAAGTAGTCTTTGTGCCAGGATCCCTCAGCATTGATTCTCCCACCAAAGGAGGAATATTTGTTATTGTAATATTGCTTTGTCCCACATACTGACTACTTGCACAACTTCACTGATGTTCAATATTTACTATTATAGCAGGATATTGTGATGGATTTGGTGAAGGATTTATGATTGCTTGTCTTATGATTATTTTCAGAATCGGTCCAAATTCCAGCTGATCCCATCCAAAGGTTCTCATATAACTAACTGATCACTGCTAGAAATGTTACAAATTCAATTCCGGTATAAAATAAATGTCCTGTACCTGTTTGATGAAATTTTCCACTATATATTATGTAGGTGATTATTTTTATATACAAACATTTCTTTTAAAGATAATTTGATTGAGACCCTCTCTTGATCTCTTAAACAATACATTACAGATGTGTCCCATAAAAGTGAAATGGCAAGATAATGGCAGTCTCCTCTGCAGAGTTTGTAGGTCCATTTAAGCCTTTCAGTATCTGTTTTGGGTATTAAAATGTTAGATTTCCTTTTCTAGTAAGAACTTGGTAAATCTAAAAACACTAAAGGCACTAAATGAAAAAAAAGTATTTATAATTTTAGAAAAATACACCTACTTCATACCACATACCCTAACAAGGTCTTGGACTGATCCGTTGTAGCTGAAGCAATGAAACACACTTGACCAACTTTAGTACTTGGGGGACAAAACTAGGCAACATTTTTCATTAAAAACTATTGTGACACTAATTGATCCACTTGTACCTGAAGGGAAAATATACGTATTTCTCATATTATACCTCCTATTTTTAGTTGACCAATAATTAATATTAATGTACATGAACAGACAGAAGTAAAGTAAATATTTAATCAGAAAATATAATGTAAAATCTCTGTTTACGTCATTAATGGGCACTGTTGTAGTGCTCCCCAACTCTTTCATTGTCCTAAACGCTACTTAAAAGAGGTAAACAATTACATTGATTAAATTAATTTTGATTAAACTTATTTTCTCTAGAAAAAAGGAGTCTACGAGGGGATATGATTACCCTATATAAATACATCCAGGCTCAATACAAGGCTTTGTCAAGTGAGCTGAGGTTTTCAACTGGCAAGAGGACATCCTTTGAGGTTAGAAGTAAAAAGATTCCACCTTAAAGAAAGAAAAGGGTTCTTCACAGTAAGGGTAGTTAATCTGTGGAATTCTCTACCAAAGGAGGTGGTGACTGCGGATTCAATAGATAACTTTTAAAGGGGATTGGCTATATTTTTAAATAAAAAGGGCATTCAGGGTAATCCTGGAAAATTAGAGAGAGAGTAAGATCCAGGGAGGAGTCCGATCGTCAGTATCTGGGGTCAGGAAGGAATTAACTTTTTTTCCCTTTTGAGACAATTCGCAAAGTTTCACTTGTTAATTGATCCAGAGGAAGGCAAACAGAAAAAAAACAACTAATCCACATATTGCAGATCAGATGAGATCTTAAAAGGTTGAACTTAATGGACTAAAAGTATTTTTTCAACCTCAATTACTCTGTAACTATGTAATCGATTAGGCTGTCTTGGAAAGGCTTGAATAATGTTATCTTGAGGTTATGAGAAAGGTGGATAGAGGTACAGCAAATGCCATTAATCAGGTTAAATGTGTTTTTAATTTATATTTTCTGGCTAAAGCTTTGATTTGCTGCTGTCTGTACATATATTTTTATGTTAATTAATGGTGATCGGAAAAATAGATTTAAAGTTTAAAAAAAGCTTACATTTACTTTTTAATCAAGATGTCTTGAAATGTGTCCTGGATCTCTTGAGGCCACAAGAATAAATTATAATAATATGTTCTATATTAAGAATCCCAAGATATGATCGCAAAACTATCAAAGTATAAAATATATAATACATATAAAAGCTGTACAAGAAGACATGGGAATCAAAAATATGATTTTTTTTAAAGAACTCCTCAAAGTAATAATATTCTATTATTTCTCAGGTTGTAACTTGAACTTGTTCGGGATGATCATTGTCCGTCTGGTTTAAGGGAGTAGATACCAATATCGCTTTTTGATCAATGCGTCTATGTTTGCACTCACACTGCTGTGAAGTACATTTTCCTACATACCTTTTAAGGCAGAATTTTGAGAAATATCTGAAAAGTAGGTATAATAACTCAGTGATATTCAGCAAAATACAAAGGGCTGAAGTCACCACTACAAAGTACAGAAAAATCTTCTTCTCTGTTGGTTTTGAAATATAGCAATCCACAAGATTGGGGCAGGGATCCATGTCACATTTTACCAACCGTGGTACATTGAAACCACCATACAGCTTGTAGAAAAGTAAAAGGAAGCCAAACTCAAAAGCTGTTTTGAAGACCAGGCTAATGACGTATGTGCACCATAATCCACCATCCATGCTTCCGGTGTCGTCGTATAATTTCTTGTTATGTCTCTTCTCTCTGCTTTCTCGATATGCAACATGTAGAACAACAAGAAGTGATGGTGTTGACACCATTATAAGCTGTAAGGCCCAAAGTCTCACCTGTGAGATGGGGAAGAAGTGGTCAAAACAGACATTTTCGCACCCTGGCTGTCGGATGTTACACTCAAACTCTTTTTGTTCATCTTTCCACACATGCTCTGCTGCCACCACATAAACCAACAACCGGAATATGAAGACAACAGACAGCCAGATCCTGCCGATTCCTGTGGAGTATTTGTTGACTCCGCTTAGGATATCACGCAAAAATGACCAGCTCATCTCACAGGAAGAAAATAATCTGTGGAAATATATAAACAGTTATTTCCTGGTAAATTATGGCATGTTTCCTTACCATGTACACCAACCAAACTCAAACAACCAAACTTGTAAACAGCAGAAGACGTGAATTATTTCCTTTAAATGCTAAGAAATCTATTGTTACAACTAAAACCAGCACATTATTAAATTAATTTGTTTGTGAAGTAATTTTGTAATTTTAATACAAGCTCTAGACCAATAATAATTTTATATCAAATACTAGCATAAACAATATGTCTGATAGAGCAATTTATGTATCTTTCACAAGTGAGTTTTACATACTTTTAAGCTACTAATATCAAAGAGCCATTATATGCAAACATTTTCTATGTCAATAAAAGTTTTAGCTCTACCTGAGTTTCTTTCTCTTGTCCGTTTACACATTTAAACCCTATTGTATAAGCAAATATAGTGGATTACTTAAATGTTCTTGCTCGACTGGAGTTTCCTTGGTTTCTGCTCTCCTGTTGCTCTTACTCATATAATTAAAGCCTGATGAAAATTAATGTTAATTGTATTTATATTGCACAAACAATGGTGTCCTGTTTTCCATGAATGAACTCTGTCATTATGCTCCAAGTTATTTGTGTCGACATACCATGTCTTTCTGCCAGAAGTAAAGGTTAATAAGAAGATAATCTCTATATAATACTATAGAAGCCTGAAACACTTTAGAAAGCTTGAAGACCTCTCCATTTCCCCAAAGATGAATTAGTACATTGAGACATATAAGACTTTTCCATAATTTCATTAGATTGTATGACATCTTACTTGTTACTATTTTTCAATTAGACCTCTAATAAAGTAGAAGATACTTCTGAAGCTGTTTTGCCATCAACAACTCTCTACCAATGTAAATGCAGTGCGAACCTTCCTTCTGCTTAGATGGAGGAAAGTCAAGGAGGCCATAGGTACCTTCATGTTAACTTCCCTTTAACCTATCTCTGCCAGTGTAGACAACCAGGCAGCTACTATTGAAAAGCTGAACTGAGCAACACACTGTTTTGGCAGCTAATGGGTTAAACAGTGAATGTTGACAATCTATACTGCAAATAATATATGTGTAGCACTACTGTCCATGTAGATTAAGGTTTCTCTTGTTATATTAACATATCTCCTATTTGACATCATAATGTGTGTAAATCAATGATTGAGTGAATGTTCTGATAAATAATTTCTTAGTATATCTGTGCTGATGACCATCTCATAACATAACTAAATACTACGCTGTACAAGAGCAGTCACATTTACGGATAAGTGTGTGTGCGGTTTCTGTGTGAGTGGGTGTGCGTGTACAGTTTCTACATGTTTTTATAAAATGTTTACATTGCACATGTAATTCCGGATGCCAGCATGCAAATGGGTATATCATTTTATACACACATACACTATCATCCATATATACAGATTTATTGACATATTTATAGTGGTTTATTGGGATTGGGGGTTTGCTGAGGGTCTGTGCCTGGGGGCACCTCTGGCCCTACATACCCTTGTGATGAGACAACAAGCAGCTCACAAAAGGCAATGTCCATGGAAGTAAATATTAACTCCATATAACAAAAAAAATGAAAAGCTTTAGTTATTTATTTGTTTTTTGATCTTCCTTAACAATCATACAAACCAGATTGTTAAATAGAATACAAATAGTTAATATTAATTCTTAATATTTATTTATTTTTGTTATTACTTTCTACACACATTTTGTCCATTATGTATATATTTTTAAAATATACAGTTTGTAAGTGTTCCTTAATATCATTATCATTGTATTACTCTACAACTCATCATGATGTTGCATGTAAGTAAATTATTTTCCAAAGCTATTCATATGATACTTTGTTTTCTAGCATTAAAGTGAAAAAGCAAATGAGATTTAAAGGTATGCAAAGCTTGATTTTTGCATGACTGCAGTTAATATAGTATTAACCTATTCACTACTGGTACTTGTATTATATATATATATCCCCTTCTGGATCGCTACCTTGTTGTGTTGAAGGGCTTGTATAGCTCAATGAAACCATGTAGTGTCTCCTAAGATGAGCAGGTGATAGCAGAGAGATCAGACAAATTGTGGTGCATTGGAGAAAGAACTTGCAACCCCCTCCAGAATCTTTGCCCTGAAAACATTATGGACTAGCACACCCATACACAAGATAGATAGTTAGATAGATCAATCTATGTATATATATATATATATATATATATATATATATATCACATATATAGTTGTGAGCATACGAGTTGTTGCTAACGCTTGCGGGCTCGCGTAGCAAGCCACGTCCCTTGCAAAGCGAGGGCCTCAGTTGCTGGCATCGAGCGCCGAAGGTGCTCCTTGCCAGCAACTGCGACCCTCGCAAACTTTATGTTGGAACGCAAACAACACGACACAGCAACTGCGACCCTCGCCAACTTTACCTCGCAACGCAAACAACACACAAGACACGTTACCACTCATTACGACCTCGCAAAAATCGGCCGCAACCCGCGAACATGAAAAAATTCAAAACACAATAAATACACACAGCACATACATAAAAAGCTTACCTACAGCAAGAGGGAGCATCCAGGACCCCCAAAAAACAACTTACAGCTTTATTTAACTCAAAATAAAAGAGTTTAGACACTAAAAAATTCTCTAAGCGAGAGAAAAAATGGCCGCCGAACAAAACGAAAACGAGGCTACACCACTCTAAACACGCAAAACACCACAAGAAACTCGCAAAACACCACAAAACACCAACAAGACACGTTACCACCCATTACGACCTCGCAAAAATCGCCCGCAACCCGCGGACAGGAAAAAATCAAAAACACAATACATACACACAACACATACATAAAAAGCTTACTTACAGCAAGAGGAAGCATCCAGGACCTCACAAAATAAAGTTACACCTTAATTTAACAAAAAATAAAAGAGTTTACACACTCCAAAATTCTCTAAGCGAGAGAAAAAATGGCAGTCGAAAAAAACGAAAGCGAGGCTACAGCACTCTAAACACGCAAAACACCTCAAGAAACTCGCAAAACACCACAAGAAACACGCAAAACACCACAAAAGACCTATGGATAATCCGCTAAGACGCATACCACACATTACCCGCCATTTTACGACAATGCGGAAGTACACCACTACGCTAACGGTTTGGTCTCGCGCACGCACACTCTTACACTGCACACATTCATCACGCTTACACCGCAGCTCCACACCACTAATGCTGCAGCAACCTCAAAACAGATTGCCAGCTCTTCAACAGAATGCTTCAAAATAGGTAAAGTATATTCATTTATTAATGTATTATATATTTCATTATTACACACCAAACAGCATTAGCTACCTTACAATTTCATTGCCGTCATTTTTTGACGGGCAATTCGCTAGTATATATATATATATACATATATATATATGTAAATTGTACATTTGTGTTCACATCTGAATGTCTAAAGCAATTAAAAAAAACATGTTTCTTGCTCAGAATTCCAAGAAATGCAGTTATTACACTGTGTCAAATATTCTTTATCAATCATTTAATGCTGAGCTCTTTGCTGAGGTAACAGGAAGGATGCAAGGAAATTCGTCAGGAATAAAGAAGCGACATCTGATACAATAGTATAGAAGACAGAATGTAATAAAAACAGACAAATACAGAAATTAAAACAAATAGGAAAGTCTACTAAAATATGTCCTAAATTCCCCAGGTGCCATGTATTAGGTGATTCCATATTCCAAATTTTATATTTCAAATTAATATTCTACTGATCTGTCAAATATCTCCCTACATATTTTCCCATGTACTTCAGTATAAAGGTAACTAAAAAAAAATGGGTGATGTTTAAACATACATTAATTAATAAATCATAGGCTTTAGTCTGCAAAAAGAAATTGCCCTATCATTGTTACATCTTAATAATATCGGGCTGACAAAGACTTAACCAGCTCATAAAGCATATAAACATTGATGTTATATGCGCACTGGCGTCATCCTTGAGAAAGTCGCACACCGCAGTAAATTTGAGTAAGAAATGAAACATTTGCAAAGTAAAATAAATGATAGCTTTGACAAAGATACAGAAATGTGGACACCTTGTATAATAAATGTATGTTAATTGGTTTGGTATAAAATAAAAAAGAGAAACACAAGCATAGCTGATAAACATAAAAAGGAGAAAGAAGTATACATTAGGCTTAACTGTTTGAGATGTGTTGTTGTTCTAGCCCATTATTATGTTTTTAACGGTTGCTCATCAATTAATTAACACGGCAGTTTTCCCCTGGTCACACACAACTGATATCCATGTTTCCAGTAAATACTGGCACAAAGGTACCACGTGATGTCTTCCTACGCAGGATACAATCCAGGCCACCAGAGAATTGCTGCTATGCACAGCTAATAAGTAACATTATTTCCTATTGTAATCACAGAATAGAGAACTTGCACAATTTCACATACTGGAGGGAATTTATTACGCATCTCACATTATCTCCTGATTTACTATGTACCATTTCTCCCATTATCTCATCCCAGGTGAGAAAGTGCTTAGTAAATTTCCCACAATGTCTTTATGCAATATTAACATTTTCACTGTCTTTATTTCTTGTGTTTGCTATTCTACTTTCTAGCACATATATTTAATTTCCTATCATTCCTGTTTATTAATTTCTTGTTATTATTATTTCCTTCTGAGGTCTAGATCTGAAGTCCAATCTAATGGTTCCCAAACCTCTCCTCAAGACCCATCAGACAGGCCATACATTCGGTTAAACACTGTTTGAACAAAGGTGTGGCAACTAATAGACGGTGGAGCGTCAAATTATTTCACCCGTGTATTCACACAGTGTTTCACCTACAATGTTTAGACATTATACATCAAGTATAGATATGCATAGACTTTCATTTTATAAGGGTTTATTGTTAGAGTACAGTGGTCCTTTAAGTAATTAAAATACAGACGATTGTGTTATTGCAGCCTACCATACAACATATTGGTGTTTTCCCAAAGCAATAGGGCAAAAAAAGAATATTACCATAAAAGTTAAATTAATTTGATATTTATTTAAAATATCACGCAGTTAATAGCAATAAACCTAGGGTAGATAATGATTAATATTTATATGAGATATGATATTGCACATTTAACCATCAATTTAAGTATTAATCTGATTATTATGTTTTAGTCAGTATCAACTGGAATTACTCAGATGTGTATGAAATATAATAGTTATCTATACAATGCTAATGTTAATATCCACTAATACAAAATGTTATTTATCCTTTTCCTACAGTTGAGTTAATTAAATTACAAACAAGAAAAATAACATTGATGTTAATGCAAACACAATCTCTTTACAGGTTAATACAACAATACAAAATAACTTACAAATTAATTAAAAGAGTATTTAGAGAGCTGAATTATTCATTTCTTTCTGTATGTAAAAACATGCAATTTTACTTAACTTGATATACTGTATATACCATGCCTATCATTAATTTAATTAAATGTTCTTTAAAATAGCATAACATTCACCGTCTGAATATGTGTTTACTCTATCCCGGGGTAGACAATGTCCGTCTTGGAGTACCAAATAGAGCCCTGGATGTCAATCTCATACCAGAAAAATAACATATACCATCCTTTCTTATTTTGAAAAGTATTTCTTGAAATAGAGGTTTTACTGATACAAAAGCTTCTAACACATTAATTATATAAGCCATTAATTTTTTCCACTTGCGTCACTTTTTATATAGATATATATCTGCAACAATCCACCCTAATCTGCAACCTGGTGATTCAAGATGATATTGTTTAATGATATTGTATTCGACAGCTGCAGAAACCTCAAGTCCCTATAAAAAAGATGTAGCAATTATTCTACCATGTGTTTATCCTAAAAGGTCTCAAAAGAGCACTGAGGGTTTGCGACAGACCGACAGACAGATAGCTAGATAGATAGACAGACAGATCGATAGATAGACAGACAGACAGATAGATAGATAGATAGATAGATAGATAGATAGACAGACAGATAGATAGATAGATAGACCTCCAGATAGAGATAGATAGATAGATAGATAGATAGATAGATAGATAGATAGATAGATAGATAGAGATAGATAGATAGATAGATAGATAGATAGATAGATAGATAGAGATAGATAGATAGATAGATAGATAGATAGATAGATAGATAGATAGATAGATAGACCTCCAGATAGAGATAGATAGATAGATAGATAGATAGATAGATAGACAAAGCACAGCCATGCAGGATCTCAGTACATTCGTGCTCGTGCCCTTCTGGCCTTGTACATAGAGAACTTGATAATCTCTTAAACTTAATATATTATTACACATAAAAACTTACCAGTGATGTGACAGGAGATAGCAGGCAGCAGCTAGCAAGACGTGTATACATTCATGTTAATGCCCCTGTAGGGCTCCTGCTGTGAGCACTGACAAAGCCACACTGCTGTCTCTAAGGAACACTAAACAGGTGTAACCAGATCATTCGCTCACCTATTACATAGACAGCACCACTGAGCCAGCACTGTTTACAGGTCACACAGCACAAAATACTCAGCATACCCGTTGTATCATTTATTTACTGTAATAATAAAAAGCATTGTTTGCAGTCAAATATGACTCAAATAGACGAATAAAAGCACAGTCAAAATAAAGGATTAAATATGCCATGTCCTATATGTACAAGTGTAAGTCACAATATACTGGCGATGTATGTTTCTGTGTAGTATACTAATATAAATGCTCCTACCATACCAATTTCAACAAAGAAGAGCTTCAGCCTCTAACTGGTTACAGAAACAAGCTCTCCTAGACAAACTGACGTTTCTGAGATCATTTTATTTCTATATAAGTTCTATATATTTGATTAAAGAATTATACAGAACATTTGTGAACATACTCCTATGAGGTTTCTATGCACCCAGCAATGCCTCTAACATAATATTTCAAATAACATAATACAGTGATTTTCCAGAAATGTTACATTTCAATCTTTTTGATCTTTATCACCATGAGTTGTTGCAATTATAAAATGTTCTCTAATTTAAAAAAAACAAACATTTATAATAGGAAGATATTTTTAATGATGTATTAAATTATATGTTAAACACAAAAGTACAATAATAAAATGTTACATTTAAGAACATTTTGATCAATTTACACTAAAATAACATTTATTTTTTGTTTTGTGGATGCAAAGCTCATTCATACCTCACAGATTTACTTAAGACTACATTTCCAGGAAAGAGAAACTTAGACATAGGGCTATGTCACAATGGTCTAAATACATTTATCAGCAGGATTACGTGAAAGGGTTGTCTATAGTCTTAAATAGACCTTCCATTTCTGTAAACCTGTTATTAAATGTATACACCCAATATCATCTCTACCCTTGTCTAGGTTATCTCAGGAAGTCTGATTAATCAGGAAGTGTAAGATATTTAAATATTATGGGTAGATTGCACATTAAATACATTTGCAAATGAGACCGATATTATTATTATTAATGTTTATTTGTTTCGCGCCAACATGTTCCAAATCGCTTTACATGGGAAGAGAACAAAGAAAAATACAAATGTAACAACTGCAGAAAATGAGGGGCCCTGTTTTGGGCTTAAAATGTTTGTAGAAAGTGCTTTATTCCAAAGCAACCTACAAGATTGGAAACTTGCTACTTACAACCTAAAAGGGAATGGGAGAGGCAGAAACCCGGGGAAGAAAAGATAAGGAGTAGCAAGGGCCAGAAAGTAAGGGAAAGCTTGCTTAGATAAAGAGGTATGAAAGTTACAAAAAGTTCTACATTTAGTGGGAAAGAGTAAGGGACTAATAGAGAGTCAGTGGATGTGGATGGCTCAGGTATGTAATATATTATCTGCCCCTAATGATCAGATAATATAACCTGCTAATGGGAAAGTTAGGTGATAGTAATGAGACTGCTATATAGCTGTAACAGTTAGAGGTATCTATTCGTTTGCACATTTTCAAACATTATACAAGCTTACACAAGTAAAAAATCGAAAACTACAGATGCACATGCTATCTGAGCTTGGTGAATGGATGTTGTGCACATTTCACAAAAACATTAGCAATTACGAGTGCCATGGTAGCACAGTAAATCCTACCTAGCTATGCTATTCGACCATCCCTAAAATATTGCGAGAGAACTGCTACGAGTAAACTGCACAACAAAACTGAAAAGCACATCACAAATCTCCATTGATTTTTGCACTGACAAAACATTACAAGTTACTCTGTTAGACTTTTACACCAAGACCCTATGCTAATACGATTTTACGGATCACTTGCAAACCAGGGCAGTTCCATAACTGCATAAAACTAAGAGAATATTACGGGCATCAAAGACCACTGCACATGCTTTTAAAAGCTTTGCTGAATGCAGCAGCAGTTAAAGTGACAGTACAGCACGAAAAATGACTTAAGAAAGGATGATATTTCAACATTTGACACTTAGACCAATATCAGCATATGTGTAATTAAAAATTATGATGATAATGTGTTATTATGTCCGTTTAATAGACAACATCTCAGGTAACACACAACCCAATACTCATGGGGTTAATATATATCAGAAAACCACATTGCATAGGAACAAATGCTCTAATGCAATGTCTAAATATATTCTGTCCATGAAATCTATATGTTGACTAGCGACTTGCCCGTCAAAAATGACGGCAATAAAATGTGTAGGCTGGCAATGCTGTTTTCCACACAATGCAAGGTTCTCACCCCTGTAAGTTGCGGGCCTTTGGCCAACCCGACACTTTGACGCCTCGCAATGAGCATCTTCGGCACTCATTGCGAACCCCGCAATGACCCCACTCTCTGACCTTTGTGTCTGTTTCCATCTTTCCCTCCCCTGTGTCTCTTTTCCCCCTCTCCCTCCCCTGTGTCTCTTTCCCCCTCTCACCCCTGTGTCTCTTTTCCCCACTCCCTCTTGTGTCTCTTTGCCCTCTCTCTCTCTCATGTCTCTTCCCCCTCTCCCTCCCCTGTGTCTCTTTCTCCCTCTGTCTCTCCCCCCTGTGTTTCTTTCCCCCTTTCCCTCCCCTATCCCTCCCCTTTGTCTCTTCCCCCTCTCCCTCCCATGTGTCTCTTCCCTCTCTCCCTCCCATGTGTCTCTTCCCACCTCTCCCTCCCATGTGTCTCTCCCCCTCTCCCTCCTGTGTCTCTTTCCCCCTCTCCCCCATGCCTCACCCCGTGTCTCTTTCCCCCCACTCCCTCTCGTGTCTCTTTCCCCATCTCCCTCCACTGTGTCTCTTTACCCCTCTCCCTCCCCTGTATCTCCATCCCCCTCTCCCTCCCCTCTGTCTCTTTCCCCCATTTGCTGTTTACTGTTTAAGCTCATTGAAAGCCTGTCACACAGAATAGTAATCGAGGAGGCTGGATATACTGTTATGCTGAATACTGCAGGCGCCATTTTAGTCCCAAAAAACAGGGGAGGGGGAGAGATCCTTGTGAGGTGTTTGTCAGAACTTCAAGCGGAGGGTGAAGGGTTAATATGGGATCATCTGCCTAGTATAGATAATAGGGTGCATATGGTTAGGGTGTGTTTGATTTATTTGTTCCCTCTAATTTATTACCTCCTGTGCACGGGCCTCAACATCCCCTATACCTCAAAGTTGCTTCTTCTTCCACCGGAAGATCTCTGCAGATGGCTGTCCAGGTGGGGAGTAGCGTCGGGCCGCAATCCTCCTTGTAGCTAGTGTGGCAGACTTTCCAACGGGGGTAAGGCTCTCCACCACGTGGTGCTCATCTCCATTCCCCCCGCTTTGCAAGGGACGCAGTTGCTGGGCTTGCTATGCGAGCCCCGCAACGGGATGACAACTCGCAGTATGACAACTATATTAGTGATTCCTTGCCATTTATGCATTTCTTCACTCCATGTCTGTTTCTTTAGATGGGCGATCCTTCATTGTCTGTCCACATAGTGGTAAAATTTGCTGTGCACAGCTTCTTTACCAAAAGTGACTTCATCAGCTTGGCCAGATTCACTCGTTGGCTATGACATACTACAAATTGAGAACATGATCCATTACTCTTTAGCTAAGCTGCATATTTAAACTTTCATTCAGAATTATGGGCCTCATTAAATTCCAGCCTCGTAAATAAGAGGCTTCTACTTAAGCCCTACATACTGCAAAGTTTCTCTAACTTACAATGCTATTAAATTAGCCCTGCTGCGAGCAACGTATGAGCTACGCAGCAGGCCCGTACGTATCTACACTGCGTAAATGTACATGAGGAGTGACAGCCTGCGAGATGATATCGCAGGCTCCCACTCCTCATCAAGTGCTGCGGGGGTCCTAAAAGGGACCTCCGCGGCAGTCCCCCACATAAGCCCTGCCGTGGGGGGTACTCCAAACCACCCCCCTAGGCACCTAAAATTAACCCCCCCTCAATGCGGGGGTCCCTGTCGGGACCCCCGAAGTGTCCTCACATGAACACCTTGCTGCAGGGGTCCATAGGAACCCCCGCAGCCCCCACACATTAACCCCTTGCAGCGGGGGTCCCCGATCGGCACCGATCAGGCCCCCGCTGCATTTAAAACTTTTAAATTCCCCGCCGCGGCTCCTTAAAGGGACCGCGGCACACTATTACCCAATCCCGGCCGCGGCACTTAAAATTAACCCCCCTCTATGCTGGGGGTCCCCATCGGGACCCCCGAAGTGTCCCCACATAAACCCATTGCAGGGGGGGTCCCCGATCTGCATAGATCAGGCCCTCCGCTGCATTTAAAACTTTTAAATTCCCCGCCGCGGCTCCTTAAAGGGGCCGCGGCACACTATTACCCAATCCCGGCCGCGGCACTTAAAATTAACCCCCCTCTATGCCTGGGGTCCCCATCGGGACCCCCGAAGTGTCCCCATATAAACCGCCTGCTGCGGGGGGCCCCGATCAGCACCGATCGGGACCCTGCTGCAATTTAATTTTAAATTTCCCGCCTCGCGGGTCCTCAAAGGACCGTAAAGGTCCTGAAAGGACTCGCACTAAAAATATTAACCCCAGGCAACTATAATTACCCCATTAACTCATGATGGTCAATACAGACCACCATAAGGCCTAAATTAACCCATTAACTCATGGTGGTCAATACAGACCACCATAAGGCTCTAATTAACCCATTAACTCATGGTGGTCAATACAGACCACCATAAGGCCTAAATTAACCCATTAACTCATGGTGGTCAATACAGACCACCATAAGGCCTAAATTAACCCATTAACTCATGGTGGTCAATACAGACCACCATAAGGCTCTAATTAACCCATTAACTCATGGTGGTCAATACAGACCACCATAAGGCCTAAATTAACCCATTAACTCATGGTGGTCAATACAGACCACCATAAGGCCTAAATTAACCCATTAACTCATGGTGGTCAATACAGACCACCATAAGGCTCTAATTAACCCATTAACTCATGGTGGTCAATACAGACCACCATAAGGCCTAAATTAACCCATTAACTCATGGTGGTCAATACAGACCACCATAAGGCCTAAATTAACCCATTAACTCATGGTGGTCAATACAGACCACCATAAGGCTCTAATTAACCCATTAACTCATGGTGGTCAATACAGACCACCATAAGGCCTAAATTAACCCATTAACTCATGGTGGTCAATACAGACCACCATAAGGCCTAAATTAACCCATTAACTCATGGTGGTCAATACAGACCACCATAAGGCTCTAATTAACCCATTAACTCATGGTGGTCAATACAGACCACCATAAGGCCTAAATTAACCCATTAACTCATGGTGGTCAATACAGACCACCATAAGGCCTAAATTAACCCATTAACTCATGGTGGTCAATACAGACCACCATAAGGCTCTAATTAACCCCATCAGTCCCATAAGGGTATATTATTACCATTATGGGCCTGTTACAACCCAACATTAACCACATAAGTGCCATGATGGTCCTCAAGGACCATCATGACACTAACTACAAACACTACACTATAACCCCCAATAAACCATTTAATCTAAACTAACCCCCCTCTACACTAATCTATTAACACTTACACTACCTACCTACACTACCTACCCCCTAATAAACCTCCCCAACACTCTAATTACAAAAAACAATAAACCTACAGCACAGAAAACAAAAAACCTACAGTACAAAAAACAAAAAAACCTACAGTACAGAAAAAATAAAAATTACAACCCCCCCCCCCACTACAGAAAACAAAAAAATACATTACAACCCCACCCCCCACTACAGAAAATAAAAAATTACACACCTGAAAAGGAAAGACAGATAAACACAATACATTACATACATATAATACAATACATGACATTACATACATTAAATATAATATATTAAATATAATATATTACATATAATATATTACATATAATACATTACATACATTACATACAATACATGACATTACATACATTAAATATATTATATTAAATATAATATATTACATATAATATATTACATATAATACATTACATACATTACATACAATACATGACATTACATACATTATATATAATATATTAAATATAATATATTACATATAATATATTACATATAATACATTACATACATTACATACAATACATGACATTACATACATTAAATATAATATATTAAATATAATATATTACATATAATATATTACATATAATACATTACATACATTACATACAATACATGACATTACATACATTAAATATAATATATTAAATATAATATATTACATATAATATATTACATATAATACATTACATACATTACATACAATACATGACATTACATACATTACATATAATGTATTACATATAATATATTACATATAATATATTACATATAATATATTACATATAGTCCTAATCAAATACCCCCTATCTATCTAACATACAATCTATTTAATTTAAAATAAATCCTAACTATATCAAATACATCCCCCTATCTATCTAATATACAAAAAATCCTAACTACATACACAGACCCTAATTCTAAGCTAAAATCAATAAATTAAGACCACTTACCTTTAAGATGTTGCTTCAGATCACTAACCTATGGGTCAAACAAAAAATAAAAATTAGTACAAAACATTAACATCAAATAAATAAACATTCTATACATTCTAAATATTCAACTCACCTTTACAGCATGTCCAGTCACTGTTTAGCTCTTCCGGCGCGGCCCTGTTAAAAAAAAAAACACAATACATGAATACATGAATACAATATATAAACAATAAATAAAATACACAAATAAACATCTAAATATACATTGAACTTACCTCCCCGCGATGTCCCCGGCCTTCTCTCCTTCAGCCCCGGCTGGGCCGCGGAACCATCCGCGCTCTAAAAACAAAAAAAAAAAAAACTAACGGAGGTCTGCACTGGCAGACCTCCCCGACGCTACTGAACCTCCCGGAGTCGTTTCCGGGAGGAAATTGGCATTGTCGGCTTGTGATTGGCTGAAAAAGCTGTCAGCCAATCAAAAGTCGTCAATGTAGGAGCCAATCAGGATGCGCAGATGTCTTCTACCAATCACTCCGTGGGGGTGTATCCCATAGTGATTGGCTGAAGGCATCTGAGCGTTGTGATTGGTTCCCAGAAAGATAGACAAGTGTTTAAGCCAATCAGGGTGGGATATTGGGGTGTATCCCATCCTGATTGGCTCACACATTGACGACTTTTGATTGGCTGAAATTGATAGACAGCTTTTTCAGCCAATCACAAGCCGCCAATGCCAATTTCCTCCCGGAAACGACTCCGGGAGGTTCAGTAGCGTCGGGGAGGTCTGCCAGTGCAGACCTCCGTTAGTTTTTTTTCTTTTTTTTTTTTAGAGCGCGAATGGTTCCGCGGCCCAGCCGGGGCTGAAGGAGAGAAGGCCGGGGACATCGCGGGTAGGTAAGTGAAATGTATATTTAGATGTTTATTTGTGTATTTTATTTATTGTTTATATATTGTATTCATGTATTCATGTATTGTGTTTTTTTTTTAACAGGGCCGCGCCGGAAGAGCTAAACAGTGACTGGACATGCTGTAAAGGTGAGTTGAATATTTAGAATGTATAGAATGTTTATTTATTTGATGTTAATGTTTTGTACTAATTTTTATTTTTTGTTTGACCCATAGGTTAGTGATCTGAAGCAACATCTTAAAGGTAAGTGGTCTTAATTTATTGATTTTAGCTTAGAATTAGGGTCTGTGTATGTAGTTAGGACTGTAATTATTTTATTTTACTTTAGAATAATGGTCTGTGTATGTAGTTAGGATTTTTTGTATATTAGATAGATAGGGGGATGTATTTGATATAGTTAGGATTTATTTTAAATTAAATAGATTGTATGTTAGATAGATAGGGGGTATTTGATTAGGACTATATGTAATATATTATATGTAATATATTATATGTAATATATTATATTTAATATATTATATGTAATGTATGTAATGTCATGTATTGTATGTAATGTATGTAATGTATTATATGTAATATATTATATGTAATATATTATATTTAATATATTATATGTAATGTCATGTATTGTATGTAATGTATGTAATGTATTATATGTATGTATTGTATTGTGTTTATCTGTGTTTCCTTTTCAGGTGTGTAATTTTTTTATTTTCTGTAGTGGGGGGTGGGGTTGTAATGTATTTTTTTGTTTTCTGTAGTGGGGGGTGGGGTTGTAATTGTTTTTTGTTTTCTGTACTGTAGGTTTTTTTGTTTTTTGTACTGTAGGTTTTTTGTTTTCTGTGCTGTAGGTTTTTTATTTTTTGTAATTAGAGTGGTGGGAAGGTTTATTAGGGGGTAGGTAGTGTAGGTAGGTAGTGTAAGTGTTAATAGATTAGTGTAGAGGGGGGTTAGTTTAGATTAAATGGTTTATTGGGGGTTATAGTGTAGTGTTTGTAGTTAGTGTCATGATGGTCCTTGAGGACCATCATGGCACTTATGTGGTTAATGTTGGGTTGTAACAGGCCCATAATGGTAATAATATACCCTTATGGGACTGATGGGGTTAAATAGAGCCTTATGGTGGTCTGGATTGACCATCATGAGTTAATGGGTTAATTTAGGCCTTATGGTGGTCTGTATTGACCACCATGAGTTAATGGGTTAATTAGAGCCTTATGGTGGTCTGGATTGACCACCATGAGTTAATGGGTTAATTAGAGCCTTATGGTGGTCTGGATTGACCACCATGAGTTAATGGGGTAATTATAGTTGCCTGGGGTTAATATTTTTAGTGCGAGTCCTTTCAGGACCTTTACGGCCCTTTGAGGACCCGCGAGGCGGGAAATTTAAAATTGAATTGCAGCAGGGTCACGATCGGTGCCGATCGGGGCCCCCCGCTGCAGGGGGTTTATGTGGGGACACTTCGGGGGTCCCGATGGGGACCCCCAGCATAGAGGGGGGTTAATTTTAAGTGCCGCGGCCGGGATTGGGTAATAGTGTGCCGCGGTCCCTTTAAGGAGCCGCGGCGGGGAATTTAAAAGTTTTAAATGCAGCGGGGGGCCTGATCTATGCAGATCGGGGACCCCCGCTGCAAGGGGTTAATGTGGGGGTGCTGCAGGGGTCCCGATAGAGACCCCTGCAGCATGGGGATGTGTATAGGGTGCAGGGGGGAGCCTCACACTGCTGTCTCAGGCTGTTCCGAGGCAGCACGTAGAGGCTTTCGGATCCCTTGCGTGGACTTTTTGTCCACGTAGGGATTCTTACGATATGCGAGACTCGTGCATAGATTTAAGGCTACGTAGCTCTCTCGGAGCCTATTCTCGGCCATTTTCTCGCAGTCATATCGTAAAGCAGGCTGCGAGAGATTCGGTTCTCGCAAACAGCAGGAAAACTGCCTTTTGCGTGCACCGAGAGAACTACGAGGGAGAATTTAATAGGGCCCTTTATTACTAAAAGGCAAATTTCTGCTCTGACTTGCATATGCTAGTACTGCATGTGACCATCGTTACCTTCCCATGAATAATTATATCAGTGATATAGACATTCAGTTTAGTTATAACCAGCCATGGCCGTTTCAACGTGTTTTGCTCCTCTATATGCCGTATGCATAAGCAAATGTTCTAAAAATACGTTCTCATATTGTATGCAAATCTAAAACTATGAAAAGTTACTAGAGAATGAATCATGCACTATCCAGGGTGGTGTACTCTTGGTTTAACTTGCAGTATGTCTAAGTTGCCAATCTAAAGATGCTAATAAACCAAATGAATCATATGATTCTATTTTTACATTGGACACTTGGATACATTCCTTACAGTTTATAGATGTACTTGTATAGACCTGACTTTCTTGGCAAGTGAATAACAGCAATGAATCCAAGTAAATACAGATAACACACTCCAGCAAATTCTTTCTTGTACAATTGCTAATTAAACAATACTGATTTCACGCTGTACAGGGGTTAGGTAGCAGAGTCAAACATATAAACAGTAGTTGTCACTTAATTAATTATTTATGTATCATAGCATCTAAATAGCCTTTAAACCCACTTGGTGCTGATAGTTCTAGATAAAAAGTAACATCATGTGATAAAGTACACCTACATTTTTGCATCAGACACCCAACATGACTGTTCTATTCTGAACATCTTTCTAAAGGACCATTGCATTTTAGGAAAAAGTCCTCAAATGTTTGTGATGTATGCAACAAACTAACAACATAAGAAAAAAATCTGAACTTTTGAAGACTTTATTTGTGTTTAGAAACTTCCATCTTACATCTGTCTATTCCACTTCTGATTCACATCTTTTCACCTGAGAGCATGTTTTTATGTCCTGAACAGGGAAAAGTGAGGAAGGAGACAAACGGCCTTATCAAATTGTGAGTTGTCCAATTGAATAGGGCTCTATATAAGCACATAGTATATTTATTTCACAGAAGTTTTTAGTTAGTGAACTCCTATCCAAAAGCAAAATCTTCACTAACTAAAAACTTCTGTGAAATAAATATGCGTAAACGTGCTTATATAGAGCCCTATTCAATTGGCCTAATCGCAATTTTATAAGGCTGAAAAGGTGGCACATTAGAACTTTTGGTTATTTGATACCTACCACTGCACATGTTCAGAAGCAGGCAGGTTGCAAGATGGAGAGATGTAAGTAAACACCCCTCTCATACATGTAACCTCCACCAATGAATCACTGATGACTCCAGGATACCATGGCATATTGCAGTGCTGCTTTGGATCTACATTTTCTCATTAATCTGAGTGCAGTATTTTTCATAAGCATCCCCCCTCCCCCTTTAAATGGGATGTTTGGTCACCTTATTCCTGGGACCAGCTGATACATCAAAATTTATATCTTTTTTTTCATTAAAACGAACTTTATGAAAAAAATTTAGATTAAAAAAGTTTTAAATATATATTTTTCCTCCTACAGTGGTCCTGTTTAGACTATTCATTTATCGAACATAATATTATCTGGAAATTAATGTATATTTCTCCATAGCCCTACAGAATAATTTGAAATAGAAAATAAAGAGTAATAATAATGTCACGATCTGCTTCTTCAAGGAGGCTTGATAGGAACCTAGTTCAAACCTACCCCAGCAGAATCCTGTAGTTCCTGTTCTCTGTGGCACAAAATATGGCTTCTGAAGAGGTACAGGCCCAAAAGGTACAGGGAGATAATACTGCATACAGGTTACTAGTGGCCCATGGCAAGAGCACTCCCCAAGTCAGGATACAACACACAGAAATAGTCTCACACCTGGTATATGTGAAATCTATCTCTCAGCCTTTATTGAATGATCAAAACCACATAATTATATACTCTCCAATACCACACCCTTGTGTACATTTGTGTATGTGTGATGTCAGCACATCTGGCTTGCAACCTTGGGCTATCAAAGCTCTTGAGATCAAATTCACCAGATATCTATAGCTGGCTAGGGAAAAACCTTTATGTTAAACTCAACTATTTGCTTAGGACTACTTGAAGTACATGTCTTGACCCAAGGTCTGTATGTGTGAGTGTGCAATGATCTACAGCTAACTTCTATGCAGAGCATTTTTACCAGTTCCACTTATGTTCTATATAATATATTATAACTAGGCTACATAATAATAATGTACAGGCAACATATAACCACACTATAACACATAATCCCAATGCAACATTGTCATGCTCCCTTGGCCATATTTATAAATTACTGGCAATATGAGTCCTTAAACAAGTAAGTCATCACAAATAATAATAACAATAATAATAAAATAATGTATTGTATTTATTTACATACAAATTATCAGTGTCTGCTCAATGCAGATCCCTTTACCTGGCTTGAGATTACAACCTTCTCTTTGTAATAAAAACCCTTCCAGTAAATAATTCAACAGTGCTACACGGAAGGGTGTCTGTAACACACAGTAATGGGACTCGTGAAGGGCTAATAATGCAGCTAGAGGGTTTGTAAGAAAGTATGAAAAAGTAATGTAACAAGAACTGGAAATCCATATATGGAAATACTTGCACAACACTTACTTGGCATTCTCTACTCCTGTGACTTACGGCTGTGCCTGAGGTTTTCATTCTTCACTAGACAAGAAACTATTGCAACACCCAAGCTGATAATACATAAATAGCCAAGAAAAAACACTTTACCTAATACACTGCTTCTATCATTTTATTATTCTACAGACCTCTGCAGAATTTATGTTTGTTAGTGTTTTTTTACCCTCATACAAATCCTGATAATCCAACACATCTTTATTCCTGCATCATCACATGCAATTATACAAGGTCGAGTAACATTATTATGACATCAGCAGTGCATAGCCAATGAAATACGGCACATGTGGTGAGCTTGCTTGGTGGGTATTTAAGGTGACGTGTAGGCATTCTGCAAACATATTAACCATTGCTGTCATGGGTAAAACATGCAATTGATCCAACCTTCAAAAGGGGATTGTCCCTGGCTTTCGGGCCAAGGGTGGCAGTATTTCTGAAAAAGTACAGTTTGTGAACTGTTTTGGTTGAAGTGTACTGTTACTGGACAAACCATTGTGAATAAACGTTGTGGAGACTGCGGAGCACCACATGCAATTAATGGCAGAGGTAGTTGGCTACAAAGATAAGTAAGTGCCCAACTTATAAGGCTAAAGTTGAGCATCTTACCATCCAAAAGAACCAGGAGGCTACCAGACGTGTGTCTAAAATGGCAGTAGAGCCAACCCTGTTGCGTATGGGGCTACGAAGCAAACGGCTGGTCACTGCACCCATGCAGATGATGGTTTAACATCAGAAGAGGTCCAATTTCAGCACTGTCATGCCAATTGAAGCCGTTTCTGATTGGCAAAGGGTTGCCATCTCTGATAAGTCATGTTTTCTGCTCCATAGAATGTGTTGACGTGTCAGGTTTGAAACCTCCGAGAACAAACGCTCTGCAACCATTGTTGGAAAAACACAAGCTGGTGGCAGCAAAGTTATTGTCTGAAGAATGTTTTCTTGGCATTGTCTGAGTCCACTTATACCTCTGGAAGGCACTCTCAACCTATTGGGTTATCTATCATACCTTACAGATCAAGTACACTCATACATGTCGACTGTCTTCCATGGAGCGGGTGAGATCTTCCAGCAGGACAATGCAACATGTCATATGGCCAGAATTGTTCAGGATTGTTGGAGGAGCATGATGAAGACTTCCAAGTACTTTCCTGGCCTCCAAATTCCCCGCCTTGAACCCCATTGAGCACCTGTGGGAACACCTAGATGGCCATGTTAGGCGTCTGGATCCTCCACCACTCACTCTTCAGCAGCTGTTGGATGCACCCCAGTCTGCATGGCTCCAGATACCCTTGCAAACCTCCCAGCATCTTACTAACTCACTGCAGTCTAGCTGCTGTCCGTGCTGCACATTGATGTAATTCTGGATATTAGCTGGTGGTCATAATAATGTGACTTGTGTATAAAATAAGAATTAATATGAAATAAAACCAGCTGTAATATGATAATCTGTATAGAATGAAAACAGCACATAGTCAGACTAGTTTTGTGGCATTGCTTTGTAAAACCAGTCTTTTTGTATTCACTCCCTGTGCTTAGATACTGAACAAACCACAAATATGCAGAAATATGACAAATATGTTTACTTTCAGTTTCCTGTACATTAAGGCATTTATATTAGTAGGCAGAACAAACGAGCCGTGAATAACACGGTTAAGCACAGAAGAAACATTTAGATTCAAAAATGTACTGTGGAAATCACCTAACTTGACATTGTGATTAGTTTCCTCTTTGCTATAATACAATAAGATATTTTACACCTGAAATAAAATATCTGATACAACATTTATACCACGTTTAACATATATACAGTAAGATGCAGACTCATTGTCGTTTCTCTATAAGATCCACACATCCACCACAGAGCTCCTTTTTAACTTTTTAACAAAGGCTAATAAAGCACAGTCAACACTCTACTTAGACCTCCATTCCATATATTCCCGAAATCGAAAATCCAGCTGAATTTCCCTTGGAAAACATTACTGAGCAATCACATAACATCTAAATTATAATCTAAATTATAACCTCTGAGAAATGGCATCCAAGTGCTCGTAATGTCTGTAATTTCTGTAATCCATAGTGACTGTCGCACAGTTATTTTCAAAATCTAAATTTCATGTCTCCTAGAATGATATTCGAGCTCTCAGAAGTCTTCCCAAGTGCTGGTAATTTGTGAAAAGCCTTTGGGTACCTTCGATCACCTGTAAAGTTATAAAAAATGCCTATGATAAGACTTTGTCTGAGTCCATTTTTGGAGCTACTGCTGCCTGAAATTAGCTGTTAAAGTGGAAGCAAGTAAAGCATGGCTAACATTTAGAAGATCATCATAGTTATAAGTGTTGCATTATAAAATATAAATAGGCTAGTATGATGTGTGACATCTGCGTACATGTTTTGTGAATAATACATGTCATCCATCACATATATAAACTGCAATGGTAATCCTGACTCCATTACAACCAATGTGGGGCAAACAGAAATCATTAAAGTCACATGGATATAACAAGGTGGTGTAAATGCATAGCCTATAAAAGGCACATTCACACTTAAAACCACTGTCATTGCCATCATGGAGGCTGGTTATCCGGGTGTCCTGAGAGCTGCCACAAGATGGATTTTGAGACTGAGGTTTAAAAAACACCAAAGAGTGCGTGCTACACACCGGGGTGTGAGGCTTGTGATAAGGGTAAGACTGAGGCATGGAAGATAGGAGAGGATGCTAGTGAATGTTGATGAAAGGAGGGCTGGAATCCATGCTGTGGGTGAATCACAGATTTATTGCAGATGGTCAGGTAAGGGACAGTGTTAGTGGGAGAGGGACAGTGGGATATTATTGTGTCACATGCTGACAATGAGAATCACATTGATATGGATATAGCTTTTGATGAGATCCAGCTGCAGCTGGCAAGTGAGGCATAGAACATGCACGGATACCTATATGAGGGCTGGCCTGGAACCCAGGCCCAGCAGAGGTCCCAGGGGATTGGACAAGCCCAGCAGCAGCTATAGGAGGATGGACAGGTCCAGCAGCAGTTCCAGGTAGCTAGTGAGAACCAGAAGCAGCAGTCCCAATAAAACTGGCCAGGGGCGGCAACAGGCACAGCCGGCTCAGCAGCTACAGCTCCGATATATATGTTGTGCACCAAGGGTGTAGAGGGAGAGAGTCACATTAGAGGGGCTAATCGATGATAAACTTTATGAGCATTATCTTACTTGCCTTAATTATGCCTGTCTGATGTGAGGTACTGTATGAAGACCTGGAGCCCCGTTCACTTTTGAACAGGGCTATACCGGTGATGATAAAGATGTTACATGACATAAACTTATTGGCCTATGGAAGCTTCCAGACCATGGAGGGCATTGTGGAGTGGCTTAGACCACCTTTTCTAAGGTGCTGGGCCAATTCCTTGATGTTGTGACTTGGAAGTTTAAGAGGTAAATCGGCCTCCCCACTACTAGAAAAGAGTTCAGAAAGGGGATTTCTATTCGATAATAGGTGTGCCCACTGTCCTTGGTGCCATTGATTGCACTATTGCATGCATGTGGCATTGAAACCTCGAAATGTGGATGAGGTGCAGTTCAGAAATCACAAACACTATAATTCCACAAATGTGCGAAAGGTATTGTGTTGTATTGTTGTGCTGTGAAGTGTTGCCTATATACATATAAGCTCTATCTTTACTGACTAAAATCAAACAAGCATTAGCTCCATTGGTCGGCGCTCTGCAGCTCAAGAAAAGACAGACTCTGTAGCATGTTGCTTAGACTTTGTCCCTGATTGGCTATAATGAGACAGTACAGTATCAGCCAGTACAACAGAGTGTGTGTCTTCATGAGCTGTAGATGGCTGACCCAAATAGGTGCCATTTGTTTGATTTTAGGTAGTACAACAGAGCTTATAGGCACCTCTTAATAAAATGAAGTACAGTGTTTTATGTATATTTTCATAGATGTGACTTGATCATTGAATAAGCAGTATCAAGTGACAAAAAACACCTCTGATCAATATACTAGATTTTACACATATTTTTGTAAACATTAATAAATTGTAATCTTAATATTTTTTTTCTTTTCATATAAATATTTTTATATGCGTTCACCAATAAAAAATTATATTGGATAAACTCATCTGGTACTTGGTAAGTCGTACTGGGTTGTAGGGATGAGCGCCTATGGCGCTCATCTCCACTAGCGCAATGAGCACCTTCGACGTTCCTTGCCTGCCCGCATTTTACACAAAAGCTAGATCGCAAATAAAGTCTTACCCGCAATTGAAAAAAGTATCACGTTTCTGTCAAAAATATTACGAGTACTAAATAGGACTGACAAGGGCTTTTCAAACCCTTTTTATAGCTGGAGCAGCAACTAAACACACAATACTGTACTTTAAAAGCATAGGAAGGCATGGGAACACATTATAATTAATTGCACAACAGTCTCAAACCCACAAATATGTAATTAAAAACATTTTTTTTAAGTGTTATTTCTGAGTAATATCGATCATGGGACTCAAGGGGTTGATATATATCATGAAATCCACATGGACTAAAACAGATGCTCTAATGCATTTTATAGAGTGCTTGATTACGAGCGCGATCTGCAAATTAGTTTTACTGACGTCATGATGACGGTCTGATTTCCTATTGGCTGTGTCTAAGAAGGATATTACAGGCTTGCTTAAATATTGTCAGATCCTATGATCACACCCCCTAAAATCCCACTTAAAAAGGCAGGGTTTAGGAGTTTAGGCTTAAGGAGATAAATTGCAATAGGATACATCTAAATATTTAGAGAGAAAAAAACACCTGCAGCCAAATTTACGGGTTTGAGGCATTTGGGAGCTTCTAATAGAATAGGTCCAATGTTGGGAAGCTGTTTTGTATACCTCATATCAAGAATTTATATGTTGTTAGCACCTAAACAAGAGTTCATAAAAATTGGTGCTGTTACCATAAAAGTTAATCGGACAAGTGGCCATATTAACATAAATGTCTACTTGAGATAATATAATAGACATGTCGACATTATCTGTAAGTAATCATATGAATAAAGACATTAAACTATCGATAAATATATGTTAATACAATATTTTAACAATATGCAATATGATTTCCATGGACCTCGACTCCATGATGACTCCACATCCAGTTTGCTTAACATATGAGAAATATACAAATATATGGTCAGTATACGCATATCACATATATAGTTGTGAGCGTACGGGCCGTTGCTCACGCTTGCGGGCTCGCAACGACCCGTACGCTCACAACTATATATGTGATGTCTTCATGCCAGCAACTGACTCCCTCTGCGCGAGCCGCCTGCTCGAGCCCGCGGCCCTCGCATAGCGAGGGCCTCAGTTGCTGGCATGGAGCGCCTTCGCCAGCAACTGAGGCCCTCGCAAAGTTGTGTGAGTGTGCTTCCGTTCCCTGTCTGTGTCTGTCCCTCCATCTATCCCTGGTGTGTGTCTGACCCTCCCTCCATCCCTGGTGTGTGAGTGTGCCTCCCTCTGAGCCTGGCTCCTCCCCCAGGGGTCCTGTTTGCACTGTGGAAGACAAGCAGCAGGCAGGACGCCCTCAGGATGGGGGAGGAGGTCAGGGGACCGAGAGCTGTCAGGATATGGCCTGGGTGGAGGCTGAGACTGGGGCCCCCAGGAGATAAAGGGCTGCACCGGCGATAGCCCGTGTCTCTCACCCTATATCTTGGCCCACTCTCCTCACACTACCCTCTCCCTTTCTTACTTTTACCCCTCTCACCTCTTCTCTTTTTACCTTAAATCCTCCTAACCCAACTCATATCTCCCCTATCTTCTCCCCCTCCTCTATCCCATCTATCTCCCCCCACACTCCTTCTACCAACCTCCACACTCCTTCTCCCCCTCTCTTCCCCTTCTCTCCTCCCCTTCTCTCCCCCCTTTTCTTCTCCTCTCCTTCTCTCTCCCTCCCCTCACTCCCCCTCTCTCTTCTTCTCTCCCCCCTCTCCTCCCCTTCTCTGCCCCTCTCCTCCCCTTCTCTGCCCCTCTCCTCCCCTTCTCTGCCCCCTCTCCTCCCCTCCTTTCCCCCTCCTCTCCCCCTCCCCTCTCCCCCTCCCCTCTCCTCTCCCCCTCCCCTCTCCTTCTCTCCCCCTCTCATTCTCATCCCCCTCCCCTCTCATTCTCCTTCTCTCCTCTCTCCCTCCCTTCTCTCCCCCTCTCATTCTCCTTCTCTCCTCTCTCCCCCCCTCCCCTCTCCTCTCCCCCCCTCTCTCCTCTTTTTTTTTACAGATATATGATTTTCTATGAAAACACTGCATTGATACAAATACACACTCTTTGTATAATAAAACTATCACATATATTGTTGTGAGCAGGCGAGCCTGCCAGAGCCGTTGCTCACGTAGCGAGCCCGTGGCACTCGCGTAGTGAGGGCTGCGGGTGAGGGCCTCAGTTGCTGGCATGGAGCGCCGAACCAGCTACTGAGGCCCTCGCCCGCGGCCCTCACAGATACACACACAATCACAGCCTACTCACGTGTATAAAAGGCAATTTCACGTCCCAAGGCAATTTCTAACTGTCCCCATAATAATGAACAAGAGCAGGGCCCCAACTCAGGAACTAATACCCACCTTCCAACAATGGACTATGAAGAAAACCAGGACAGGCATATGAACCAAAAACGTACTATTCTCATTATGAATTCTTAATGTGTAAATCACGAGCTTGTTAGTGAAAGCTCCAAGGTGATATAAAGCTTAATCTCATATATTTAGCAATCCAGAGTACTACATAAAACACTAATAAAAAAGCTAACCCAAATAATGTAACTTGAAAAAACAGTCAGTAGACTTCCTGCAACATGACAGAGATCTCAGCAAATTAATGTATGATAGTCAATAATGACTACTGTTAGGGTTAATATCTCTGTGTGAGTTGCTGAAACTTAAAATCATTATGTAGGAAAAATAATAAATCAGCTTGCATAAAAATATTGTATTATTGCAGTAATACCTGCCACCCATAGCTCAAAATTTCAAGAGACAAAGAAAATAATTATCCCACATACTATCCTAATAACAGCTTACTTATCAGTCCTGCCATACCACACTTGTACTGTGCCACAGAACCATTAGCCTGTTATTATGTGTGAGTAATGGCAACCCAGGTAAGATTTCCGCCTGATCTAGCTTTAGTGTCACGCTTTCCTCCTAATAGCAACATTAAACCTCCGTATATTCACATGGTCATTTTGAGTACATGTGTGTGTTGGAACATAAAACTGAGGCTTCTCAACACAAACCATCAAAGTAATTTTACAAGAGAGGGTGATGCAAAAGCCACATTTCCAGCATAGTACACAATTCCATATTGTCCATGTTTCCCCCCAATCCTCCAGTGTGGCCAGAAACATAAAGAGTTCCAGAAAAAACTTAATTCTTTAGTGTTTCCTTCTGACTAACACCACTATTACCTTTTTGTTTCTTTCTTTTCATGTTTTCACACTTAATCTAAGTTAGCACCTGCCATAAACAGTAGGTGTATATCACATATAATAGTTCTTATAGTGTGTAACGCTCCTGCCGCACATGCATATTGGCGGCAGGAGGTTACACACAATTATGAGCCACATTAAATTCTGAGCCCTTATGTGCAACGTGAGACCTGCAACTGTTGCGGGCTTGAAATCTTGCCGAATTATGGAGCCATTAAATTAGAGCAGGGCGTGAGCTACAGGCTCGCGATTCAAACCCACAAACCATTTTTCGCACGTTGGATGTGCGGTCGTGAACATGATCAATTAGTCAAACCCATAGATATGGGTTTAGATGGAGCCAATGGAAACAAAGATCGTCAGAATGATGTCACTGAAAAATGGAGGTGGGATTTCAAAGTATTACTTATTTCAATTACGAGTCACGATCGGACCCAGATTCCAGATATAATGCAATATCGATAAAACTGTAAATATGATATTCTATTACATGGAAGTTCCATTATATGTATTAACACATTGATTGCCAAGATCAATATAACACGGAAATTAAACATGAAATAAAGTATTTTATATTGCAGATTTGAGAGCTTGAGAATGTTGTGCTATTAATTTTAATACCTAACATCACTTTCACTTTGATTATAAGTACAGTAGTGTTTGTATATTTGCATTCACGGCGCTACGTATAGGACTTTTACCCACTAGCGGGTCCTCTCTAGCACACGTTGGCTTTTTGGCTCCATTTGCAGATTACGGGCTTAAACACCAATGATTTTGGAAAGTAACAGTTACAGGCTTGAAAAAACAAAGGATTTGCAGCCCCGCAAGTCGATTCTCACATCCCGTAGGGTTTTCTCGCCCCTACACCACAAGTTGTCGGCGGGCTGCTTTACAAGGCCAATTATATTATATTATATATTATTATTAATAGGTGTGTTGCGGGCTATGTTACAAACTAAGATTTTACATGTATGGGGAATTTAATGTGGCTATATGTCAATGGCGCATGCACATTGGGGAAAGAGACACAGGGGAGGGAGAAGGGGGGAAGAGACACAGGGAAAGGAGAGGGAGGAAGAGACACAGGGAAGGGAGAGAGGGGAAAGAAACACAGGGGAGGGAGAGGGGGAAAAATAGACACAGGGGATGAAGAGGAGGGAAAAGAGACACAGGGGAGGAAGAGAGGGGAAAGAGACACAGGGCAGGGACAGGGGGAGGGAAGAGATACAAGGGAAGGAGAGGGGGAAGAGACACAGGGGAAGAGGGAAGAAAGAGACACAGGGGAGGGAGAGGGGGGAAAGAGACACAGGGGAGGGAGAGAGGGGAAGAAACACAGGGAAGGGAAAGGGGGAGAAGAGGCAAAGGGGAGGGGGTGGGGGAGACACATAAAATATTATCCCGTCAATTTTGACGGGCAAGTTACTAGTTTATACATAAACTTGTTATCTATAATTATCCATGTACACAGTAACACTTCTTGGAAATAGGTGCGTTGTATTTATTCTACTTAAAATGATGAGCTGCCGAGAAACAGTCAGTGGCTATAGCCTCAGTTAAACAATTAATAAATGTCAACTCATACAAAAGTATGTGAGTGAGAGAGAACCAGAGAACTGACTTTATAGACAAAACCCAGTTCCTCTTGCTAAAATAATATTTGTTGTGCTGATATATCAAGTACATATTGCACCCCTTAAAATACAAAGAAAGAAAGTGTACATATTAGTATTAAAGGCTCACGCCATAAAAAAAAAGAGGAAAAGGATCTAATAACCAGTGGTGGAGCTAGTGCATTGGGGGCCCTGGTGCAAAAATAAATACTTTCTTACCTGCCCGATGCTGCACTCCACTTCCTGGGGTGAGGAAGGGCCACAACAGGCCAGAGGGCCGAGGGGGTCACAGAGGTTTGCGGGGGGCAACAGGGGCCTGCAAGGACCAAGAAGGCCACAAAAGGATGAGGGAGGACGCACAGGAGGCTGAGGGGGAACACAGCAGTCTTAGGGAGACCGCAAAGGTCTGCAACGGTCCACAGGAGGCTAAGGAGGAATACAAGGGGCTGCGGGGGGCCTCAGTGGCCCGTAAGAAGTCACAGGGGCCATAGAGGACAGTGGGAGGCGCAGGAAATCCGCAGGGGCCACGGGTGGTCCGCGGGGGTCTCGGTGCCTTGCACTGGTTGCACCGGCAGTAGCACCGCCTCTGCTAATAAAAATATTCATACCACTCCAAAGTAAAATTTATAAAAAGATACTATATTTATTTATATCAATAACCATTCAATGACATACGTTGAATGGGTGAAGACATAGAAATATCTTACATTTGTAAACTTATACAATAGGTATAATATACATAAAAAGACTCACAAGTAACTCTTGAGTGACTAGATCAGAACAAATTTGCCTAGTATATGGATATCCAACCACGCAAACGGCAAATCACTGTTGGCCACAAGAGAGTGCCTGCACCAAGTCCGCTGGGAACTTGAAATGCTGGAAAACACAGCAAAAACACCCCAAAGCTTTTCATCAGGAAGTGTAAAAAATAAATAAAAACATTAATATAGTAGGTGGATGATACATATTTTGTATCTTTGCCAGGCATGGAAATCATACCATCACAACCAAAACTATTCACAACTAATTATACATACACAGTAATATTATTGCAGAACTAAGAATGCTTTTTGTTTGTAGTTTATTTCTATGTTTATAGGGCGATTTTCTA
The DNA here is from genome assembly GCA_027410445.1 of Discoglossus pictus. Taxonomy (NCBI): domain Eukaryota; kingdom Metazoa; phylum Chordata; class Amphibia; order Anura; family Alytidae; genus Discoglossus; species Discoglossus pictus. The sequence continues at coordinate 260,976,032 of CM050165.1, read as the reverse complement.
GTCCTTTCACTCAGACAGGTTTTATTAAGCACTTCCTACCACATCTTATGTTATAAATATACTGACTATATATGTGTTTTAGATGTCCATTACTCCAGTGCTCTATTTTGCTACAATTACAGAACTGAGAAAAGTGAGGATTGAGCCAGGTGATCATGACATTTTTCCATATTATAAAATATTTAACAGAAGGCTTTGTGTAGTTTGTGATTCATTATGTTGAAGCTACTCAAAACATATCAGTTAACAAAAAGGCTCAGCAGAACAATGAGCAGGCAGCATACGCCTTGCAATAATAAACCAGATTATATTACATCTGAGAGCAACCAGCTGCTTCTCTTTCTTTTATGTGCATCAAATATGAGAAAACTCACATGTAAATAATAATGGAACAATATGTTTAACATAAGAATTAGGGCTTCACAATTATGAAGATAAAAAAAATAATAATAATAGGTTTGCCACAGAAAGAAAACTGCTACATTCAATGAACATTATTTGTCTTGTATTATAAATTCCAAAAACAAAAATGCATTAACAAAATATGTTTTAAGTTACTAGCAATAATTTTTAATGTTAGAAACCCCATGGTATCTAACATTAAGCCTTAATACCATGAGGGTCTATATGGACCACCATGGTACTTAGAAAAAGGAATCTCTATGGTCGTAGGGGTTCATGGTATTCCAAGTTAACAATTAATACATGGGGTCAATATAGAACTCCCATGGTATCTAAAATTAACCCCAAATACCATGAGGGTCTAAAAGGCTCCCATGGTTCCTTCTATTTGCCATGGTGGTTCTCAGGGACCCTCATCCTAATAAAAAAGGAAATCATAATGCTCAGATTGGTAAAGTCAGTCCATTTGAGCATTCTGATTGGTTAACCCCCCCCCCCCCCCAAAAAAAAAGGTGGTTAACATCCAAAATTAAATTCAGAGTGGCTGAAATATGATTAACACATATTTCAGTTGATCAGAAGGCAGACAAAATTTTATTTAAGCCTCAATAGCCATTTGTGGTGTGGAGCTCCTTATAGGAGGAGCTCAGTCAGTTTAAAGCATTTTTTGTACAGCACGTCAGGATTTTTAGGTGGAGGGTCATTTCAAAGGCCCTGAAGATGAGGAATGCTGGCTTCAATCAACAATAAAGAGGACCTGATTCTTCAATCAAATCAGATAGCCTGCTTGATCCAGGACAGAAGATTGAGGACCATGGCATCGATAACCATAGCTGGCTGGGCATTAGTAAGTAAATATGTATTCTTTTTTTTTAGATAGGGTAAATTTTTGTTTTTATTTTATGTATTCTATTTTTTATTTTAATGTAATTCATTTTATTTTAATTTAACATAATTCTCTTTTTTATTTTATTTTATATTTTATTGTAATGTATTTTATTTTTTGTTATTTAGGTATTTCTATTTTTTGTAGTTTAGTTAGGTTCATTCATATTTTATTTTATTTAGTTATATTGTCACATATAGTGATATTTATGGCAAAATTTTAAGTAGGTATTATTTGGCTAATATACAGTTTGTGCCTTAAATATATTACTTATCTGCTCTATTTCTGGTGTAATCTTGGGATCCCTAACCGGTACATACAGTGTACTACTAACCCTAGCATTGGTACATGGTGTATAGAGGACTCAATCAGCACCGTTTTTAGAGCATCACCATCAACTTTTCAACAACACCACGACTGTGAGACCACTTGATTCATCTGGACTTTTTGTCACATGATGTGGACTGATGTGTAGCTAAATACCTCATATCCTTGAGGTCGGAAAATGTGAGTGCATATAATTTTTTGTTTATTTTTATTCATTAAACAGCTTTTACAACAATATTTGGCGGCTGGCGCTTCTCTCCCGCTCCCTTACTTTTTATCTTCACATAAACGTCGACACACGTGGACTTTGTTGTATTTCCTGAGAAGCTGCAAACACCAGAGACTGCTTTTGACCAAGATTTTATTGATAAAGAACATAAAAGAGACTGTCACATGCAACTCTACATTTCGTAAATAGTTTTTTGATTTGTCTACTTTTGAACGCCTGCTGACTGTCACTTAGAAGCAGGGTTGTTCCCTATATCATTTTCCTCACTCATACATTTACTGTATTCTATCACTTAGGTATAACCAGTCAGTTTCTGCGCTCCTTTCACATAGCACCTGTAGGAACTAGGACAATTTCCTGTTCATTTATTAGTTCTATTACTCATCTAGTTGTATATACGTTTAGTAAGGTTTATTGTAATTTTATAGTGAAGTGGCTTTTTTTGGAACCTGTAGGGATATTTTTTGTGTGCCCATGGCACATAGGGAGTTAACTTTAGAATACTATGGGGTTTATATAGACCCCCATGGTATTAGGGGTTAAGTATTAGGTACCATGTGGATCCTTTAAGGACCCACCATGGTTATTAGGGTTCATTTTAGATACTATGGGGATCCTTACAGGCTTATATTTGATGCATTGGGGCACAGTTTTAGTGCCATGAAGGTCCTTGCAGGACATCCATGGGTAGATTAATATATAGGACCACGTGGCATATGAGTTAAAGTTTTAGGTGCTGGGGAGATCCTTTAAAGACCTTCGTGGCACATGGGTAATGTTTAGGTGCCATAGGGATCTCACTAGACCCCCAGGGTTATTAAATTAATGCGTGGATCAGGGTTGGCAGTGAAGGCTATCCTGGGGGTCCTTTCTGAACGTGAGAAACAGGAATCTCCAGGGTTCCTTTCAGCATGTGTGTAGGGGGTACATTGTTAACCCCTTAATTGTGTCAGATTTAAGAAATCAAGCCACATATCTGACTCAATTGTGATGTTATTATGTACATCAATAGTTGTGAAACTGCGAGTTGTCGTCATGCTTTGCGACTGACGACAAATCGCAGTTTCACAACTCCCTCTGCCCCACTGACGCTCATCAGCCCCACATCAGCCCCGCGGCCCTCCCTGCTCTCTGCTCCGGGTAGCCAGGCACAAAAGCATGTGCGCGAACGCAAAAACAGACGCATAAGTGTGCATGCGTGAAAATGGACACATAAGCGTGCTCGCGTGCAGCATTAAGGTGAGGGAGAAGTGGGGGAGAGACACAGGAAGGAGAGAAGTGGGGGAGAGACACGGGAGGGAGAGGAGTGGGGGAAGAGAGACACGAGGGGGAGGAGGGGGGAAGAGAGACACGAGGGAGAGGAGGTGGGGAATACAGACACGAGAGGAGGGGGAAGAGAGACACAAGGGAGAAAGAGGCGGGAAGAGACACAGGGGAAGGAGAGGGGTGAAGAAGAAACAAGCGATGGAGAGCTGGGAAAGAGACACAGAGGAGGAGTGGAAGGAGAAACAAGGGAGGTAGAGCGGGGAAAGAGACATGGGGGAGGGAGAGGGGGGAAAGAGACACAGGGGAGGGAGAGGAAGTAGAGGGTGGGATAGGCTCACAATGAGCACCAAAGCCTCACATTGTGAGGCCCGTAAGGAGCGCTGAAGGAACTCATCGCAAGGCCAGTAAAGTAGAGGGTGTCATGAATCAGCCAGGGGCCATCTTGGATTTGGAACTGTTATCTGCCACATGTTATTGAACAGAAGGTTTTGGGCTCCCAGAGCCACTGTTATAATGTTTTATATTCAGGGCAGAGTCCCACTGTTATTGTTATGCATTCAGAGAAGAGGCAGTTTACCACGTCACCACTAATAAAGTCGTCATAACGCATTAAGTGGACTGACGTGGGAAGTACTGCCTCAACTCATAACATGTGGGAAAGGGAGAGATGCTGTGGATTATAAAATGTTGTAGTGGTATTATCTGTAAAAATATTGTATTGTAATGTGGGAGCCATGTTGTGTGCAGTCATCCATATTGGGTCTGATACAGATAGTAACCTGAGTAGATCACCCACCTGCCTTCCAGCTATCACCTAAAGTAAACACTTGAAGTGATAGCAAGGCCAGAACAAAGGGGTCTGTACAGACATTGAGGCACCTTAACCCCATGGGGTCTTCAGCCCAATATCAGGGTCATAGTACAGGAGCACATAGATGTTTCTCCCTTGAGAGCCAGAGACCAAGTAAATTAGGTAGCCACACCTAGTGGGCGGCCCATGGGAGGGGTCTGGAAGTTCCCAGAGCTTACCTCTAGTCCATTGGCCAGAGGTAATCAAGTTACTCTGGAGATTACCCCATTGGCCAAGAGGAAGATGAGGGTTGGACAAGGGGGTAGCCACTCCCTGTACTGGTTTTGTGAGTTGTTTAAATACTGTGTGTTTCCAAAATAAAGTTGTTGTTAATTTTCATACTTTGACTAAGCATGTATTATTGACCTAGAGGCATATGCTTGTAGAGGAGCTCGTTCTGACTCCCTACCAAGGTGCTCCCAGGTACACTACCAAAGCAGGCTGGGACTTATGCCTTTGTACCAACAAAGACTGTCCATAGGTCTAGAGTCACCCAAACTTAGGTCTAAACCTACTGGGAATAAGAGTACTAGGATACTCTAGATCCCATCATCATAGTAGGTTGTGACAGAGGGGGGAGAGGCTCGCAATGAGCCCCTCCCGTGAAGTAGAGGGTGGGCGAAGTAGAGGGGTAGAGAGGTTCGCAATGAGCTCCAAACGCGCTCATTGCAAGGCCCGTGATAAGTGCCGAAGACGCTCATCGGGAGGCCAGTAAAGTAGAGGGGGGAAAGGCCTGCAATGTGTGACAAACACCAATTTTTATTGCCGTCATTTTTGATGGGCAAGTCGCTAATATTAATTATATTAACAAAACTGATGCTTGAATAATTTTTAGAAGCATTTTTATGCCTCTAGGGGTAGTCTGGAGTACACGTATGATTAGTGAGGAATGAGGGCTTATTCAGAGTATGTTACTTGTCTGAAGCATCATTGGGACTAATTGGAATGGCTTGGAGGGAGATTTGAATGTGACAGGTCACCATAACCTTCTAAAGCAGCTCATTTTAGGATATTCAGCATGCATTCACGTAGAACTGAAATTGTATAGATAGGTTGGTAAGTTACTTATAAACTTGCACTGTAAATGTCTGTGTGAATAGGGCCCAATCTCTCAACTAATGTATGCATTTTCATTTAACAAGTGAGATATGATTATGTTACATTGGTATTTTCTAAACAGGATGATCCTCAGGACAGAGGTAGAGAGGTAGAGAGCAGAGACCATCAATTGCATTAGGGTTCAGGAAGTTTGTGTACCTGGTCCAAAGTCAAGGGAGGCTACTAAGAGTCAATGTCATGCTTTTGTGGCATTCAGGCTACCAAAGATATTCTGAGTATTCAAGGTATCCCCTCCGTGTCCTGATTGAATAATACAAAAAGACTGCACTTCACAGTTCTACCTCAAGTTTGTGCTTAGAAATAAACTCTATGACTAAACCTTCCGGGAGCAGTCAGCACACTGGAGGGAGGAAGCACAAAGAGGTCATGCTGCAGAAGAAAATGTAAGTCCTGGTAAAATAAATATCCTCCATGTAGCTTATATATTCAAAATAATGTCCACAGAGAGAGGGCGCACAGAGAGAGAGGGCACACAGAAAGAGGGAGAGAGGGCGCAGAGAGAGAGACAGACCAGATGATATATTATACCGTAATTTATAATGGGCAAAGGACTAGTATATATATATGCTGCAGGTAACAGTCCAAGGTTAGATCAAAGAAATCCAAAAGAGACTACACCTTCGAAGTACATTCATGGCAGATAAATCCTTGCTTAGACAAACCTGGACTAGAATTTCACTTTTTTAATAGCTGTGTGCCACACTCTTCTTTGACAAAGACAACAAGAAATGATGCATCTCAAGTACGGATGCATAGCAGCACCCAGAAATGACATTGATAGGTGGATATACCTTACATATTGTTCATTTTTCTGATTACATATAAAAATCAACAGCCTTATTAAATTGTGATTCGCTCAATTGAATAGGGCTCTATATAAGCACAGAGCATATTTTTTTACAAAAGTTTTTAGTTAGTGAAGACCTTGCTTTTGGATAGAAGTTCACTAACTAAAAACTTTTGTAAAAAAATATGCTCTGTGCTTATATAGAGCCCTATGCAATTGGCCGAATCGCAATTTAATAAGGCTGCAAATGACTAAACTCATTAAGGGGAGCACTAGAGAGGTAAGAGCACTCTTTTTCGTGTAGTAACTTTTGGAACAACAAATGAATTGGAAAGGTATCTGTTACCTTAGTGAATACAGTCTACAATATTACTATTTGGTTATCCTTTTCAGACATACATTCTAAATCATTTCTGATATCTATCACATTCCCCAGATATACGTGAAAGCCACATCTTTTTTTTTTTATTATTCTTTTTATTATTTCATAAAAGATAAAACATACAATGACAATTACATATGTCACATATACATACATTCATTCTTACTCCTAACAATATATCTATATATTCTTCTCTCCTCCTCTTCTCTCTCCTCCTCCTTATCATTCAACAATGAGGATGAGAGAAAGGAAAGATAGGGGAAATGAGAAAAAAGAGAGATACAAAAGGAATCTGCATGCTCCTATAACTATAACCTCTTAGAAATATGTCCTTTCCTTTAGCGTTTCATCATTGCTGCATATATTTTTCCCAGGTATTCCAATTAATTATGTTTTTATCTCTAGAGCCATGAATATAATTAGACTTCATCAGTTCTTTGTTGTAATTAATTTTGTTTAAGACTTCACTCCATGATGGAATTGTGGGCTTTTTCCAATATTTCACTAATAAAAATGAAAACCACATCTTATTCAGAAATACACAGCATAATTAACGATCTAAACCAATACTACCCTTTAATTAATTCCGCTCTTACTCACAATGAACCACTCCCTGTTTTTATCAACTCTATGCTACAAAAGAACTATTGTTTGGAAGTGTTTATTCAGGAACTTGGGAAGGCTAGAAATTAAGGATTCCTGCTTTGCTTCATGATTATTGCACAGGCAAATGATATCAAGAAGCCAAGATGTGATGCAATATGATATGGTATACCATGTTGTAGAGGTGAATGGAACAAATAAATAAAACATTCACAATAATATACTGGTATAATATACATGGTATCACAGTAAACGCCCATATACAGTATATACATTTGAAACAAATACAAAGTAAAAATAAGAATGTGATACACATAATTGTATAACACGCAACAGTGATTAAAATAACATTAGGATAAAGGATAGTGTTAAGGGCTTGTACCTGGTCTTTTTCACGTACAATTCTCATGTAAATGTTTAACTAAAAACAAGAAAAACAGCATTATACAGAAGTTTGTATGCTACTCTGTATATTATGGTAAACTTTTTTACAACCTTATTAAATTGCAATTCGGCCAATTGAATAGGGCTCTATATAAGCACATAGCATGTTTATTTTACAGGAGATTTTAGTTATTGAACTTCTATCCAAAAGCAAGGTCTTCACTAAGTAAAAACTTCTGTAAAATAATATGCTCTGTGTTTATATAGAGCCCTATTCAATTGGCCGAATCACAATTTAATAAGGTTGTTAATATGTAATGATGAATGACTTCTGTGCTCATGCAATGTCTTTTCTTCAAAATGCAAAAATAATAACCTTGACAGAAGCACAGTCAACTATTTTGCTGCTTCACTTCATTTAATTATCACCATCCAAAAAATCAATTATAACAAAACTAAAAGGCCACGGTTTAATTGACATATCCTGAGCAAGGTCTGGCCACAAGATAAACTAACAAAAATTAGGAAGGACAATGAATTGTATTACAAATCCTTCCTTCCCTATGTATCCATTTTGTTATGTTGTATCTGCAGTTGGTTTTAAGAAATAATTTTAGAATGTAGATATATCTGTTGTAATGATTTTTATGTAATTTCCTTAGCAAACTCCACACAATACTATATATGTATTCATTGTAAAGCTTATGGAATCCCCTCTGTCTCCCCATAATCTCACATCTCCCCATCACCTTTCTCTTCCCTACTCAACCCTCCTTCCTTTCCTACTCATTGCACCTCCCATCTTCTCTTCCCCTCCGGCCCCATCTCTTCCCTTTTATCCCCCCCCCCCCCCCCCCATTTCAATGTGCTTGGCACTCTGAGGGTTAAGATACTCACCAAGTCAACTCATCTCGCCTAATGGCCACATGCACATTATTAATGTCTCACTTTTTGCACATGCACCGACTAATAACTCCTCACCCTGTGGAAACACAGATTATTAACCCTTTACCCTATATGCAGTAACACACATTGTAATCCCTTACCTGCTGCACACAGCATATTAACCTCTTGTATGGCACTATATACAAACACAATATTAACCGTTTCAGTGATATGGATTTGTGATCTACAAGACCTCAACACATTTTCAGCATTTTGCTATGAATGTCTTTAGACATGATCCACATAAACTTAGTTATGGTATATATCATATGGAATATATAAATCCCAACAAGTCAAAGTGCCAAAGATGGACACTTAAATGCTTGAATAATTATCCACTATTCTGTATGATGTGTAAAACTTTTAGAGATATATTCACTTTGAATAATGCACAATTCTCCGTACACACTTATCTTCTATAGAACTGAAATTCAATACCTTTTTTCTTTTTTCTCATAGAGCACTACAGTTCAACAAAAAAGACACTTGTTTGTCAAGTATGCACATAACGAACAGTATTAGCAGCTGTGTAAGCCATAAAGCATTTTTGAGAGAATACTTCGTTTATAAGTACAGTAATTCATTTTCTGTTTGTTACATCAAATTGTGAGGGTGATTGTTTGGCCTATCAGTGAAGAGAGGAGTGTGGAAGGAGGAGTAGCAAGACTTCAGCACGCGTTCTGAAGTCACGCCGACGTATGGGCGCCAACAATTGGGCTGCACACAAATGTGCACTGGGCTAGAAGCGCTCACGCGCAATAGCACGCCCCTACCAGCTTCCCTTCTCTCGCTCCCTGTATCTGTCACTGGCAGCTCTATTACAGAGACCCCTTAAACCCCTATACTAAAACCCCTACATTTCCTATACTAAACCCTCTCTCCCTTGCCTGTACCCCTATCTGTTCTCTCTCCCTTCTTCTACCCCCTTGTTCTCTCGTCTCTGTCTCTCTCCTCCCATCCACATTTATTACTTACCCCATCTCACGGGCAATAGTGCGCCTCCAAATCTGCGCTTGGCATCTGTGAGCTCTCGGGGTGTTACTGCTCCTCACCAGACCTGGCTGTGGTCCATTAGTCGAGGCGCACTATTGTGGGATGCGGTAAGTAATAAATGTGGCTGGGAGGAGGAGAGATGTGTGAAAGAGAGGAGAGAACAAGAGGGTAGAAGAAGGGAGAGAGAACAGGCAGGGGTACAGGCAAGGGACAGAGGGTTTAGTATAGGCAGTGTAGGGAATTTTAGTGTAGAGGTTTAAGGGGTCTCTGTAATAGAGCTGCCAGTGACAGATACAGGGGGATAGAGGAGGAAAGCTGGTAGGGGCGCGCTATTGCGCGGGAGCGCTTCTAGCCCTCTGCACATTTGCGTGCTGCCCAATTGTTGGCACCCACGTGCCGGAGGGAACAAAGAGCCATTGTAAAGATAAGTGGATAAGGTTTAGACACTACAATCCTTCCCTCTCACTGGCCCAAAAGCAGACTCCTTGTATCATTTACTGCAACCACAGCTCTACAGAAATGTAAACACCCTCTCACATACACAGCTTTCACCACTGTATCAAAATGTATTTTTTTCTATTTAAGAACAAGACGTACAACTTTTGCACTACTTCATTATGCTCTAAATCAGCTTCCACTGTGCAGTGGTCCTTAAACTTTAAGAGAAAATAAGAGGAAGAACTGAAATTGTGACATGGGCAGGGCTGGAAACCAGGGTTTTGCACTTAAAAGAGGGATATTTTTAAAGCTAAGAGAGCCAAGTGGATTTCCACTGAGAAGAGGGACTGCTCCTGCAAACAATGTCATTGGGAGGTACAGTATGTATATATGTGTTTGTGTATATATCTTTGTGACGAAGTGCCCTTCGCCACTTTGTCTTGGAGAGGACTGTTTGCCAGCCTCCTGCCCTGCGACTATGGCCCTGGAACATATTGCCCTTTAAACACAGTATTCGGCCATACCAGAGTGTATGTCACTCATTCTGGCCCTTTACATACAGGGGGGTCATTCGGTACTTGCCCTGTGGGAGCGGTGATACCCCAGATAACTATGCCATGGAGCCCATTCATATAATGAAAGACTATGGGAAAGACTTTAGCTACATGGCAATTGATATTGATATTGCTATTCGGTAGTTTTGTGCGCTCAGATCCCAGCTATCTGGGGATATGGGAAATGTGAGTAAATGTGAATTGCAGTAATGCTGATGGGTTGTCAAACTAGAGAATTGATCAACAATTACTTTTGTCCGGACATCCTTAGGCCGATCCGTTGGGATCAGACCGTGTATGCCGGCTTATGGTCACGGGGGAGGTGTGTAGCGGAACCCATCACTGTTTTACCCTGTTTTATGATTATTATTATGGTTAAAATATGATCCTACTATTATACTGCATGGATGTTGGTTTATGCTCTGCAGAATATTGGCTAGTGCAGACTTTGGCATGGGAGATAATCCTGATACAGACAAGGGAGTCGATTGTATAAAGTGTTTTCATTCTCAAACATAAGAACAAAGAAGGCTAATCTAATCAATGTCTGATTATATCAAGTTGCCAGGGAGGTGTGACTCACCTATTGTCCCTCTATGTGTATTGTGTGGGTGTAGCCCTTCAGAGGGCACCATTGCATAAAAGGAGATTCCCTGTCATTAAAATATAGTTCTACTTGACCCTTCAAAACGTAGCCTCGTCTCGTTATTAGAGGGGATTGCTATATCATACTGGGGATTGCTATGCTTTTGCATACTCCCTTGAGCTGTAACGAGTCTGTGGTGGTAGTGTGGTGTCCGGTGAGGTGCTTGTAGGCCGCGGCGCAAGCTAGGACGCGTCCATCAACGGAGGTACCCGGTCGGGGTGCCAGTAGATCCGTTACAATCTTAAACCAAATATATCTACCTACTAATCTTCATATTTTGTCACTAATTACAAAAAGATAACGTTTTTCACATAAAAATGAACAGGCCCATTCATTACTACTAACTGTCATGGGTATGTTTCTTGTCAGTTTCTGATGAAATGTAATGTATTGACCAATAATCAGATTTTATGTAAACCTGACAGTCACTATCACCTAGTAGGCAGTATGATCTGTTTGCCCCCGGCTAAATGTGCATCCTTAATATTCATTTCTAAACATCACAGCTCCATTTGTACCTAACGGAATATGTTTGCTTAAATCATCAATCAGAATTAATATGAAGGATCCGTCACTAGTATGTGACAGATGGGGATTTATTTTTCACCCACTCCAGTAAATAATAATAATAGAGCCCATTACTCTACTAGATAAAATTACTACATACACAATTAAACAACAATTTCTCCAGAGCTTGTAATGTCCACCCTCCTCTTGAAGGGGTCTATGGTGGGTGAGTGGCCTGGGCCAGAGTCCCCCCCCTGCTGCTGGAGGGTCATGGTCTGATTTTTCTAAACCTCTTGACTAGAAAACCAACTATAACTAAAGTTCATTAATGGGACATGGAACACAATTATTTTTCATGCATTTAGAAGTGCATGATTTAAACATTACCAAAGTCAACTTTATTGAAATAACAAGAAATGCACAAAGCATACATACATCTGTAGATCACATTGGCACACCAGTTTGACATACAGCCATACTTGACATACAGCCCTGAGATCTACATTTTAAAGAGGAAAAACATGGTAGTAAATTATTATATACCCTTGCTGGATTGCAAAAAAAAATGTTTTCAATGTCCCTTTAAGATTTTGCACGAATTGCAAGGTTATTATATGGGGTTATGACTTTTATTTTTGATTAGCGTTCCCATAAAAAGAGTGTTTCTAGTCTCAGTTAACCATTTTGCACACCCAGCAAGCTTTGGTGAATATTATTCTACTAGCGACTTGCCCGTCAAAAATGACGGGGCAATAACATTTTAAGCCATTGGAATGCTGTTTGACACACAATGTAAACCGTTTTGTACTCTGAGGACCTTCAGCGCTCATTGCGAGCCTTGCGCTGACCGCCTTCGACGCTCATCGTGTATTTTCCAACAGCATAGAATATACAGTTTGAGTTTTGGTGCCCTGATGATAAAGTGTAATGAATGTTCCAACTGTGCATTATAAATAGGCTTCATGCGCGAGGGAAAGCAGTGGGTTTATTGTGTAAAGCGGCATTGTATATTTGTAATGTTATTAATGTGTTACGCGGCTCGTAAGCATTTTCCGGCTTTTGTAATAGTGTATTTTCTAGTTCGTAGTTTTTTTTTTTTTTTTTTTTTCCATATTCCTTTTTATTGGTCCCTTAAAGAAAGGGAAAAAATATATATATATTCCACGGTATATCAGTAAGCCATGATACACAGATCAGGCAGCATCATGCTATTTCACATCTTGTATAGGTGGAAATTTTAATTTAACCAGTCCTGAGACCTCCTTAACACCTTTTTCCGTTTTCTAAACATTAAACATTTATAACTGTCGTTTTTAAAGACTGTTCAGTATCTATCACAGTAATCCTTAGCTCACAGGCTAGGAATATGGGGCCTATGTTTCAATTGATAAATCATTGCCCGAACCCACCAGGCCTTCTCTGCTATGACCTCTCCTCCCCCTTTCCTCCTATACATGTACTAATTCTATCCTCCTGGAGCTAGGGCACCTTGTTGAAATTAACTAGACATATAACTGGGTGTAATATTGTCTAAAGATAGGGGAATGTTATCCTTTTTATTTCTTTAGAGTAGGATACTCTATGCGGGGTCTAGGGTCTTCTTTAATGAACTTCTCAGGAAGCTCCTGTACTAAAGGCCTAAACTTATAGTAGCTTTAAACTTAACCCTTGTCTTTCCTTGCCTTTTTCCCTCCCCTTTACAATTAATCAAATCCCCTTAAAAAACACAAAAAACTTAACTCAGTTTGGTCATTTGAATCGATCTGAGTGGAGGAAAATACCGAATAGCCCTTTTAACGTAGGCTTGTTATCTTACCTCCTTGCTGCGCCCAGGCTCCTCGCCGGCTCCCCCCGCCTCCTCATCACCGCCCCCTCCTCCTCCATCTCTTCTTGTTTTCTCTTTATCCTTAATTTTTTTTTTTTGTCTAGGTTTACCCAACCCTTTGTTATCTTAATTGATTCCCATGGGTTCCTCTCTATCCCTGTTTCTATTGTTCGGGCCCTTGTTAACAAGCCAGGGATCCCAAATGTCCCTATACTTCTGAATAGCATCTGCTAGTATATGAGTCATGTGTTCGTTCACCGCTATATAATTTATTTTGTTCCTGATATTGGAGAAGCTTGTTTTGAGAGTAGGATAACCCCAAATCTGGGATTCCTAATAAACAGGTTTCTATTGTGCCCCCTACTCGTGTTCCCAGTGTTTCCGAGGCAAGATCTGACACTTCTTTCCACATCTGTGAAACTATTCTAGTTTGTAGTTTGATGTGTAAAGTGCTATGCGTTTGGCAGTGCGATTGGCAGATAGGCGATTTTCGAGTGCCGAAAGTTGTCTAAATCGGCTTAAATTTGCGTTGCACCTCTCCACCATTCCCAGACGTCCTGGCTGTTGCCCACGTGCTGTGTGTGATGTTTTTGTCATTTTTTTTTGGTGTAATTAGTGTGTTTTTTTTTTTGTTTTGTTTTCGCAGTTCGTCTGTTAATCTCGTATTTTTTTGCGTCTCGTATTTTTTTTTCTAATTCCCACTTTTTTATATATTTTTTTCAAAGTCCTGCGTCCCATAATTAATTTTTTTTAAGTTCCGCGTTTGTCAACTGCTTGCACGCCAAGACAATCCCGCGTTTAGTAAGTGTTTTGTGGCGAAGTCCTGCGTGTTTCATTGCCTCATTGTGTTTGTGGTGATAGTTGTAGTGCGTTGTAGTGCCTTAACGGCTCACCTCGCCAAGAGAGGCTCGCAGGCGTGCCTAAGTGCTACCCGTTAACGGCTCGCCTCGCTTTGCAAGGCTCGCAGCAATGAGCGCCTTTGGCGATCATCGCCTAATTGCTACGCTTTAACGGCTCGCCTCGCTTTGCGAGGCTCACAAGCAATGCCTAACTCGTACGAACCACGCAAAGTGTTACGACGTCTTGCAGTTTGACAACTATTATATGTGACATGAAATGGAACCCTAGTTGATTCAGATTCAATAATAATACTTGAAATTAATGAGTAGTATAATTTGATCTAGTACTATATATACTAAATATCTCATACATGTCATTTATTTAAATCATATTATTTCAATATTTATGCTATTATCATAGGATTTTCTAATATATTGAATGCTATCATTGTACTGCATTTACTGTCCTTTCAATAACAGGATGTACTGCTGCATTTCCTCTATAAGCAGCCATGTATGTGATGCAGTTAGCACTCCGTTCAGCAGGTGTCACTGTACAGGAGCGTGTATGTGTCAGTGTGAGCAGTTTGTGAATGCTATTACTTCCGGGAGTGATTGCACGGTCACCCTTCATGTATGTATCATATGTGCCTGGCTGGCGCATGTATCCATATGTATGCATTGATACATGCCTGGAGAGTTGTTACACATGTAATGAATGTAATTAAAGAGGCACAATGTCATGTGTAGCTGCAGTGTATCTGTCTGTATGTACACACTGTGGTTGTACCATCCACCTGACCCTGCACTGAGCAGCAGTGCCCCCTGATGCAGACATCACACCCTGTGCTACTGTGGGCACGGCAGGGCTGCATGCAATGTGTAAGCTGTGCAATGTACGGCTGCATGCAATGTGTAAGCTGTGCAATGTAGGGCTGCATGCAATGTGTAGACTGTGGGCACTGTAGGGCTGCATGCAATGTGTAGGCTGTGCAATGTAGGGCTGCATGCAATGTGTAGGCTGTGCAATGTAGGGCTGCATGCAATGTGTAGGCTGTGCAATGTAGGGCTGCATGCAATGTGTAGACTGTGGGCACTGCAGGGCTGCATGCAATGTGTAGGCTGGGCAATGTACGGCTGCATGCAATGTGTAGACTGTGGGCACTGTAGGGCTGCATGCAATGTGTAGACTGTGGGCACTGTAGGGCTGCATGCAATGTGTAGACTGTGGGCACTGCAGGGCTGCATGCAATGTATAGACTGAGCACGCCAGGGCTGCATGCAATGTGTAGACTGTGGGCACTGTAGGGCTGCATGCAATGTGTAGGCTGGGCATGGCAGGGCTGCATGCAATGTGTAGGCTGTGGGCACTGCAGGGCTGCATGCAATGTGTAGGCTGGGCATGGCAGGGCTGCATGCAATGTGTAGACTGTGGGCACTGTAGGGCTGCATGCAATGTGTAGACTGTGGGCACTGCAGGGCTGCATGCAATGTATAGACTGTGGGCACTGCAGGGCTGCATGCAATGTGTAGACTGTGGGCACTGTAGGGCTGCATGCAATGTGTAGGCTGGGCAATGTACGGCTGCATGCAATGTGTAGACTGTGGGCACTGCAGGGCTGCATGCAATGTGTAGGCTGGGCATGGCAGGGCTGCATGCAATGTGTAGGCTGGGCACTGCAGGGCTGCATGCAATGTGTAGGCTGGGCACTGCAGGGCTGCATGCAAAGTCTAGGCTGGGCAATGTACGGCTGCATGCAATGTGTAGACTGCGGGCACAGCAGGGCTGCATGCAATGTGTAGGCTGGGCACTGCAGGGCTGCATGCAATGTGTAGGCTGGGCACTGCAGGGCTGCATGCAATGTGTAGGCTGGGCACTGCAGGGCTGCATGCAAAGTCTAGGCTGGGCAATGTACGGCTGCATGCAATGTGTAGACTGGGCACTGCAGGGCTGCATGTTATGTGTAGACTGCTGGCACAGCAGGGCTGCATGCAATGTGTAGGCTGGGCACTGCAGGGCTGCATGCAATGTGTAGGCTGGGCACTGCAGGGCTGCATGCAAAGTCTAGGCTGGGCAATGTACGGCTGCATGCAATGTGTAGACTGCGGGCACAGCAGGGCTGCATGCAATGTGTAGACTGTGGGCACTGCAGGGCTGCATGCAATGTGTAGGCTGGGCACTGCAGGGCTGCATGCAAAGTCTAGGCTGGGCAATGTACGGCTGCATGCAATGTGTAGACTGGGCACTGCAGGGCTGCATGTTATGTGTAGACTGCTGGCACAGCAGGGCTGCATGCAATGTGTAGGCTGGGCACTGCAGGGCTGCATGCAATGTGTAGGCTGGGCACTGCAGGGCTGCATGCAAAGTCTAGGCTGGGCAATGTACGGCTGCATGCAATGTGTAGACTGGGCACTGCAGGGCTGCATGTTATGTGTAGACTGCAGGCACAGCAGGGCTGCATGCAATGTGTAGGCTGGGCACTGCAGGGCTGCATGCAATGTGTAGGCTGGGCACTGCAGGGCTGCATGCAAAGTCTAGGCTGGGCACTGCAGGGCTGCATGTTATGTGTAGACTGCTGGCACAGCAGGGCTGCATGCAATGTGTAGGCTGGGCACTGCAGGGCTGCATGCAATGTGTAGGCTGGGCACTGCAGGGCTGCATGCAAAGTCTAGGCTGGGCAATGTACGGCTGCATGCAATGTGTAGACTGGGCACTGCAGGGCTGCATGTTATGTGTAGACTGTGGGCACTGCAGGGCTGCATGCAATGTGTAGGCTGTGGGCACTGCAGGGCTGCATGCAATGTGTAGGCTGGGCACTGCAGGGCTGCATGCAAAGTCTAGGCTGGGCAATGTACGGCTGCATGCAATGTGTAGACTGGGCACTGCAGGGCTGCATGTTATGTGTAGACTGCAGGCACAGCAGGGCTGCATGCAATGTGTAGGCTGGGCACTGCAGGGCTGCATGCAATGTGTAGGCTGGGCACTGCAGGGCTGCATGCAAAGTCTAGGCTGGGCAATGTACGGCTGCATGCAATGTGTAGACTGGGCACTGCAGGGCTGCATGTTATGTGTAGACTGTGGGCACTGCAGGGCTGCATGCAATGTGTAGGCTGTGGGCACTGCAAGGCTGCATGCAATGTGTAGTGTGGCTAGGTCTAGAACAAGGATAGAAATAATAATGTCTGAAATAACTGCTAGTCCGGTTTAGAGAAAAATGTGAACACTGTTTGCGTGTAGAATTAATAAGGGGCACATTATTTCTACAAAAGTAGAGCTTTGCATTTATTACATATTGCCTAATCAGCTGTATTCCTTTAATATGGGTTAGGTTTAGGGTAGTAGTAAAATAGTGACGCACACAGTTTATCCTCTGACATTACCCTAACCCCTAAATCTAAACCTAATCCTAACTCAAATAAATTAAATACATTCTCAGCACGCCACTGTAGCGCCACCTACTGGCTGCTGCATGTCACTGGGGATAAAACAGGAAAGATCCTAGAAATGTACTCCATTAGGATAAGAATGAGTTCTGGTCAGTTGAGGTGTTATGAAGTGCTTGTGTACTAGCAACAGTGAGAGAAAAAAGTGTTGTCAAGGAAAGGGAGGTGTGAGACTGTTCAAAGTATAATAAACAGCATCATCCTCTGTAAATCCATCTATTACTCAGCCTGGTAACTATAAATAATGTTTATGATTTTATGTGTGTAATCCCTTTTTTTAATAACCATCTATTGTACTAAATATCATTTTATATCCATTTATAATTCTTGTTTACATATACTGTGTACTTATACATAAGAACATTTACTTATTAGGTTCTGTCTCTGAGCTTCACTTTCCCGTAGAGATGTTTTATAGTGTATAAGGTGTTAAGTTTTCCCTTGGTTTATGTATAACTTTTATAGTTCTTGGTAACTGAAGGCTCTATGGCTTTATTTATGTCTTAAATTGCCTTGGAGGTGGCAGAGTTCTAGAATTAATTTTAGGGTGTAGGTGATCAGTAAAGGAGTATTACTATCACTGTAGGTGGATGCTAGCTTGAATAAGATTTGTTTTTGTAGTTAATCTTTTGATCCAATCACATATGTTAGGTGGACACCTGTAGGATTTTCATCATAGAGATTAATTATAAATATCCAAGTGGCACTATGAGTAAAGGTATGTGCTTTGTTATGTTACCTTCGTAGTTACAACTACAAAATTAGAGGTGCTCAATCTGAGAACAGACAATACCTTAGTAGGTTTGCTCTATAGGCCCGGTTACCTACTCCGAGAGCAACCTCTTTTAGCTCACTTGTGTCCTTCACAGTGAGAATTATCCTGAAGTATATCAGTCTGGTCCCACTCAGAAGAGGGACCCAGCCCCGAAATACCAGGCAATTCTACGCTGAACAGGAGAAACCGCAAACCCCACACGCGTTTCAGCCTTTATGGGCCTCGTAAGTGAGGTGCAGCTGAACTACCTAATGCACAGTGAGCAAGGAGTAGTTATACAACCCAAAGATTAAAATATTCAATCTTATAAACAGGATGAGGTCAGCACTTTGACAAGTACATAAGACATTAAGACACTGTATGTTCATGCTGTCTGAAGTAACTACTCTACTATTAGTTCATTTAAGATAATGTTAAATTAAATCTGTCTTGTATACACAGTGACACTGTATGGAGTGTGGTGCACATATATATATATATATATATATATATATATTTATATATATGTTTGTTTGTGTGTTTTTTAACACTCCTCATATTCTTGTTTATAGTAATTTAAGGAAATCCAGTTTACAAGTCACCAACTTTGAAAATGTCGTCTTCATCCTCTGAGCCACCGGGTGTAAAAAGTGATGCTACAAAAGAAAAGGATTTCCGTACCCCAGGATTCAGAAGTGTGAAGACAACCACTTTGTTCCGAGCTGTGAATCCTGAACTTTTCATTAAACCTGTAAGAAATGAAGCATATTTTGAATATATATGTCTATACATCTAAAATCAGGTTTTCTGATCCATTAGAACTGGCTATGTCCCTGAAACTCCTAATTCATAAAACTAATGTTAGTGTGAGAGCTATTGCTGCATTAGTGCTGCATGGTGTTCCTTTTTTAAGGCAAAATGCTAATGATATGGATAAATGAGAAGTATACAGTTATAAATATATACCTGGGAGGGTTAGTGTTTATTCCTTCCCATTCTCCTCTCCTACTTACACGACTTGCGCATGCAAGGCAGAGAGGTAGGGGGGGGGCAAAAAGACAGGATGCAAAGGGGGAGGCAGAGAGAGAGAGGGAGGGAGAAAGACAGTGGACGCATAGAGTGAGATGGAGGCAGAGAGAGAGGGGTGGAGATGGAGGGAGAGAGACAGAGAGTGCACAGAGAGAGAGAGGATGGACAGAGGGCACATAGAAAGACAAAACAGACAATTAAACATAACATATGATACCATCATTTATGACGGGCAAGTTACTAGTTACAGTATATTGATATGTATTTTTTTCTATTTGAACAGAACAAACCAGTTATGGCATTTGGACTTTTTACAATTACCATGTGTGTTGGATACATAGCTTATTTACATGCAACTGAAGAAAATAAAAAGGATGTTTATGAAGCCATTGACAGCGAGGGAACCAGATATACAAGACGGAAAACTTCCAAATGGGATTAAAGTATAAAAACTGAAATTTGACCTGTATTACTTGTGAACAAGACATCTGCCATCTCCGTTAAAGCAGAACGTTATTACTATCGATCACTCATTCTAAACAGAAATATGGGATTACAAATCAAATTATCAAGGAGAACTGTGTGGATTCCAGTATATATCAATGCAAACATTATTTCTGCCAGTCGATCTAATATCTTTGCATCCTTTGATGTTTAGACATTTTAGATATATTTGCTAAAAAAAATAAATACAAAAATAAAAAATTCTGAATCTGTTGTTCCCATATTGGACCATGTTTAAAGTGAACAGTAGATCCCAAAGCAGAATCAAGCACATGAGCACTTTTAATATCACTATATTTTTCCACATATATCAGAAAATAAAGTTTTTTTACTTCTCATAGGTCTCTGTTTTACCTCTTGATATACTGTAAGCTTTTGAAATACAGTGAGACTTCGTCTTAGTACTTGGTAGCAAAACCCTTGTTGGCAATCACAGAGGTCAGATGTTTCCTGTAGTTGGCCACCAGGTTTGTACACATCTCAGGAGGGATTTTGTCCCACTCCTCTTTGCAGATCCTCTCCAAGTTATTAAGGTTTCGAGGCTGATATTGAGCAACTCGAACCTTCAACTCATCCCACAGATTTTCTATGGGATTAAGGTCTGGAGACTGGCTAGGCCACTCTAGGTCCTTAATGTTCTTCTTCTTGAACCACTCCTTTGTTGCCTTGGCTGTTTGTTTTTTGGGTCATTGTCATGCTGGAATACCCATCCACAACCCATTTTCAATGTCCTGGCTGACGGGAGGAGGTTCTCACCCAAGATTTGCCAGTACATGGCCTCGTCTATCGTCCCTTTGATGCGGTGCAGTTGTCCTGGCCCCTTAGCAGAAAAACACCCCAAAGCATAATGTTTCCACCTCCATGGTATGTGATGGTGTTCTTGGGGTCATAGGCAGCATTCCTTCTCCAAACACGGCGAGTTGAGTTGATGCCAAAGAGCTCGAGTTTGGTCTCATCTGACCACAACACTCACCCAGTTCACCTCTGAATCATTCAGATGTTCATTTGCAAACTTCAGATAGGCCTGAACATGTGCTTTCTTGACCAGGGGGACCTTGCGGGCGCTGCAGGATTTCAGTCTTCACGACGTAGTGTCTTACCAATTGTTTTCTTGGTGACTATGGTCCCAGCTGCCTTGAGATCATTAACAAGAACCTCCCGTGTAGTTGTGGGCTGATTCCTCACCATTCTCATGATCATTGAAACTCCACGAGGTGAGATCTTGCATGGAGCACCAGACCGAGGGAGACTGGCAGTTGTTTCTTCCATTTGCGAATAATCGCACCAACTGTTGTCACCTTCTAACCAAGCTGCTTGGCGATGGTCTTGTAGTCCACTCCAGCCTTCTGTAGGTCTACAATCTTGTCCCTGACATCCTTGGACAGCTCTTTGGTCTTGGTCATGGTGGAGAGAATTGATTGATTGCTTCTGTGGACAGGTGTCTTTTATACAGGTAACAAGCTGAGATTAGGAGCACTCTCTTAAAGGGAGTGCTCCTAATCTCAGCTTGTTACCTGTATAAAAGACACCTGGGAACCAGAAATCTTGCGGATTGATAGGGGATCAAATACTTATTTCCCTCACTGACCTGCAAATCAATTTATAACTTTTTTGACATGTGTTTTTTTTCTTTCTGTCTCTCACTGTTAGAATACACCTACCATTTAAATTATAGACTGATCATTTCTTTGTCAGTGGACAAACATTCAAAATCAGCAGGGGATCAAATACTTTTTCCCCTCACTGTATGGATATTCAAGAGCTTGTAAAGAAGGCAACAGCCACCCAGATATTTGAATGCTTATTCCTAGCTAAGTACAGTGGATATAAAAAGTCTACACACCCCTGTTAAAATGTCAGTTTTCTGTGCTGTAAAAAATGAGACAAAGAAAAATCATTTCAGAACTTTTTCCACCTTTAATGTGACCTATAAACTGTACAACTCAATTGAAAAACAAACTGAAATTTTTTAGGTAGAGGGAAGAAAAAAATTAAAAATAAAATAATATGGTTGCATAAGTATGCACACCCTTAAACTAATACTTTGTTGAAGCACCTTTTGATTTTATTACAGCACTCAGTCTTTTGGGGTAT
The DNA here is from genome assembly GCA_027410445.1 of Discoglossus pictus. NCBI lineage: Eukaryota > Metazoa > Chordata > Amphibia > Anura > Alytidae > Discoglossus > Discoglossus pictus. Next base: position 260,954,225 of record CM050165.1, on the reverse strand, counting down.
GAGTCTATCAGCATGGCACATTTTGACTTGGCAAGATTTGCCCACTCTTCTTTGCAAAAACACTCCAAATCTGTCAGATTGCGAGGGCATCTCCTGTGCACAGCCCTCTTCAGATCACCCCACAGATTTTCAATCGGATTCAGGTCTGGGCTCTGGCTGGGCCATTCCAAAACTTTAATCTTCTGGTGAAGGCATTCCTTTTTTTTGATTTGCATGTATGCTTTGGGTCGTTGTCATGCTGAAAGATGAAGTTCCTCTTCATGTTCAGCTTTCTAGCAGAAGCCTGACGGTTTTGTGCCAATATTGACTGGTATTTGGAACTGTTCATAATTACCTCTATCTTAACTAAGGCCCCAGTTCCAGCTGAAGAAAAACAGCCCCAAAGCATGATGCTGCCACCACCATGCTTCACTGTGGGTATGGTGTTCTTTTGGTTAAGTTCAGTGTTGTTTTTGCGCCAAACATATCTTTTGGAATTATGGCCAAAAAGTTTAACCTTGGTTTCATCAGACCCTAACGCCTTTTCCCACATGCTTTTGGGAGACTTCAGATGTGTTTTTGCAAAATGTAGCCTGGCTTGGATGTTTTTCTTCGTAAGAAAAGGCTTTCGTCTTGCCACTCTACCCCATAGCCCAGACATATGAAGAATACGGGAGATTGTTGTCACATGTACCACACAGCCAGTACTTGCCAGATATTCCTGCAGCTACTTTAATGTCGCTGTAGGCCTCTTGGTAGCCTCCCAGACCAGTTTTCTTCTCATCTTTTCATCAATTTTGGAGGGAGCTCCAGTTCTTGGTAATGTCACTGTTGTGCCATATTTTCTCCACTTGATGATGACTGTCTTCACTGTGTTCCATGGTATATCTAATGCCTTGGAAATTCTTTTGTTTCCTTCTCCTGACTGATACCTTTTAACAATGAGATCCCTCTAATGCTTTGGAAGCTCTCCGTGGACCATGGCTTTTGCTGTGGGATGCGACTAAGAAAATTTCAGGAAAGACCAACTAGAGCAGCTGAACTTCATTTGGGGTTAATCAGATGGACTTTAAATGATGGCCGGTGTATGCTGACTCCTATTTAACACAATTTGGAATGTGATTGCTTAATTCTGAACACAGCTACATCCCCAGTTATAAGAGGGTGTGCAGACTTATGCAACCACATTATTTTTAATTTTCTTCCCTCCACCTAAAAGATTTCAGTTTGTTTTTCAATTGAGTTGTACAGTTTATAGGTCACATTAAAGGTGGAAAAAGTTCTGAAATGATTTATCCTTGTCTAATTTTTTTACAGCACAGAAACCTGACATTTTAACAGGGGTGTGTAGACTTTTTATATCCACTGTATGTCCACTGATATCTTTGTTGTATGCTGTTTATGTCTAAATGTCTGCATGCCTCACTGTCTCTCTCCCTTTTGCTAATTTTCACATTTACTTTTTTAATGAGGTCTGTTAAAGGTCAAGGCAGTGAAGGGTCATACTTATTTTCATTTGCATATATACATACATTGTCAAACAGCTATACCTATTAATGTTTAGCCTAGAAATTACAGCTCTCAAGGTACAGGCAGTATGATGTTTCCCCAAGATACACAGTCCTCAATCTTCAAAAGTCTCCGGTGTAATAAGAGATCCCACAGCAGGGCTTCAACCAATAGTCCAATCTCTGGGAGAACCTGTATAGGTCTCAAATGAAGTCCAGTCTGTAATCTTCTTGTGTGCAGAATATGGCCACTCTTTAGTATGCCCATCTGAATCCTGGTAGTGTATATCACACGTCAGGGATCCATACAACAGCACAAAAAACATGACAAAGATCAAAGGTATGGGGGAAAGAAGTGCACCACCACTTGATAGTACAGATGAACTTGGTTTATTCAAATACCAATGTATAAACAAGAAGTATACAAAAATCACAATATAAAAAGAAACAAAACCTATATAACAACAGATAAAAGGCACGCTCACATTTCCATACCTCCGAATATGTGGTATTTCATAGGCACAAGATGATTTCCCCACAGGGCCTTCTTGTGATGGAGGATGAGAATGCTGGTAGGTTCCTTTAAAGGCATATATGTTTCCTGGATTATGAATGCATCTAATAGAGAGGAATCAACAGTGTATTCAAACATTTTTTTTGTAACAAAATATAAAAATACACATCAAGCTTACACTAAAGTTTGTTAAATCTTAGTTTGCTAGCTGTTGATTTTGAGTTAACACCTCTGAAAATCCATTCTAAAATTGGCCAAAATGAATTCTATGCTAATCACAGACAGCTATAACATTGTTTCAATCTGAAGTTAGTTTTTGTAGCTAAGCATCATGGGATGTGTAGTCTTGTTTTTCCCTTGCACAAGGAAGCAAGGAGGAGCACAAACACTGCTTTGTGGATTTCTGAATTGTGCTGCTGCTGGCTTGAAGGTACCCTAATTCAGTGTTTTTATTGGGAGGTACCAGGTGCCTATGTAAGTGGCTATGGGCGTGTGTCAAAGTTACTTTTTTTAAATAAAATAAATCTGTGTATAGAGTGGCTCAATGTAATGTATGTTTCAGATATAAGCAGCTTGTGTTAGATTAGAAAAAGGATAAGACAGGGCAACTTAGTTATACGTTTAAGCAGTTGCGGAGCTACCACAGGCCCTGCTCCTGGAAGGGGTCCCCAGAGCCCCCTCCTGATTCCCCTCCGCACATCCTGTCACTCATGTTGCCCCCTCCTGATTTACCCCTTGATCACCCCACATTCTGATACACCCCATTGGTGCTTCCAACCGCGCCAGCAGCACTCCCCCGAACTGCATCCTCACCTGCCAACACATCCCAATGATGTCACACACACGCCGCAAGGGAAGGCAGCAGTGTGGAAGGAGTGCCGGTGATGTAGGAAAAGTCAAGGGGGGAGGGGGATCAAGAGGGGCAGGGGGAACCAGATGGAAGGATCAGAGGGGGGATCAAAAGGGGCAGGGGGAAATCAAGAGGTTCCCGAATGTGTGGGGTGGGTATGTATGTAGAGAGAGAGAGATTTATATATATATATATATATATATAGAGTATCTCACAAAGTGACTACACCCCTCACATTTTTGTAAATATTTTATTATATCTTTTCATGTGACAATGTTTTGGATGGATAAAAATAATCCCATTGTATAATATCTGTTCCTGTCCAAATCATCCGTCTGAATTTACACAGCCCCAAAAGTTCTGGTATAAAACTTCTTGTATTCTTCCCAACGAACGAACCCCCCCCCAAATACAACATAGGAACTTATATAGTATAAGTTGATCAGATATAACAATCATACGACTCATTGTTAGACAGTGAGTGAGTTATTGATTGGTTGACAAGGTAGGAAGGCTCCTTCCATATTTGGTCTCGGATGTTGATGTCATTATGGTCAGGTTATGTGAAGCTTCTGATTGGCTCTGGAAGGTGGCGGGGCTCATATCCTTATTTGGTCACGGATATAAATGTCATCTTAGGACTCCCAGGATATGACTCAGTAGCCATCTTAGGACTCTCAGGATACAGCTCAATAGCCATCTTAGGACTATCAGGATAAAGAATAAATGTAATTAGTGCCTTATCTTATGATATATTGTAAGGAAAGGAATGCAGCATGGACATAATATAAATTTTCATGAATTTCGTCCACAACAGTCCCCCCTAAAATGTTATATTATGTTACATACTACACTTATATTCTATTCTTGTAGATATGACAGGTTAGATGTATTATATCTTCCTCTTCTAGAGAGTACTACATAAAATGTCTGTGTAAAGATATAGGTTTTTCTTAGTAAAACGTATTAATTAAGGTATAAAGTCATATAAACAGCATATAAATAGTAACAGTCCCCCCTAGAGAAAGCCCTAGCACATCTGCACCAATGAGCGACCGTTCTTCTTTGTATGTTAGAGTTGCCATGGCTTGTCCATGACCCCTCTTGCCACTGTCATAGGCGAGTCAGATGCTATCGCTGACCACTTGTTTCAGGAACATGTGGGACAAGGGGTTTATGTAGAACTTTCATTTCAAGACACAATGGACTGTAACGCTCTATGCGACTCCTCATAGTCATCTTCATAAATTTCTTGGTACACAAAGGTTGGTGTGACTCCAGCAACTGACTTCTTTGAATATGTGTTCAGACACAGGGGATAATACAACAGGTAAGAAATGCAAGAATTATCAGTATTGAAAGAAAGACAATTCCAACCTGTGACAATACCTTCTGCCAGTTATTCATCCACCCAAACCATTTATCCCAATAGTCTGTGGTTCCAGAACTCTCCTTCAATTCTTGTGCCAAGTTGTTTAGTTCTTTAATGGCTAAAGTGATCTTACCGTTTGGACCCATATTATCAGGTATGTAGGTGCAGCAGTTGGCAGTGTCGGGGAGCATTTTACACTCCCCCCTTTTTAGCAAGGATCATGCCTTGTGCCATTCTATTTTGGAAGGCCATGTGTGATCTGGCCTTTAATTGTTCTGCAACTCCTTGCAGAGCATCTCTTGTGTAATCCACAAACCTTTGTTGGTTATAATATATATAATTGATCCAAGCAACATTTTTATTTGCAGTTATGATAGGGAAAAGTGATTAAAATCCTGCTGCAACCTGATTTCTAGCTTTAAACTCATCAGGCACCCCCCCTTGGGACTCCAATAGAGTCTATGTACACATGGGTGTCAAAGCTACCTTGTGGGGAAGAGACCTTTCTTTTGTGTCTAGATGTTGTCAGTAGGGTGTGTGGTGAGGTATCAGCTTGGATGGGCACTATGTGCACTGGCATTATGACCTTTGCCAGGGTACACTCACCATACCAGATACCCTCTAGCCTTGATCTGAGCTTCATGTCCCCACATATCCAATATATGTCTCCCAATGTTTGTGTCTGCTCTGTAAACTGTGAAGCCAATACAATATATAATGCAGAACCCTTGCTTAAACCTCTTTAGGTTTCTCCCTTGAGGTGTACTCCTTGTATAGCATGTGTAATTACCTGGGTATATGGTTATACCTTCACCTGGATGTAGATTGTCAGTTATAATGGGATACCTGTTCTCCCATTGTTCACAATTTAGATCTTTTAGTCTGGGTAGTTTTATAAAGACTTAAGAAACACTTTTCTTCCTTCATAGTTACCATAAGTGGAACAGTGCCTAGGTGAGGTCTGGCACTTGCACAAACATAACAATTAGTCTTATTATGTGACTCTACGTTATATTTCATCCATTCCAGCCATAAGTTGAGGTCTGTGAACCCAGTTTCATTTGCTAGGGTTTCTTCGTACGTAAGTTCACTGATATCAGTCATTTGGGGTAATGCCTGAGTGTGTTGTACTTGCATTAGTCCTTCTGATATGAGTGGTGCATTTAGATCTCTGAGCATAAATTTACCAATCCGTCCTTTTGCTTCTCCTCTAACACAGCCACCCATTATGTATGTATCTGCGTCTGTGGGTCTGGGGTTCTTGATAGTCAGAGTAAGTCGCATGTTAGCTCCAGTCTTGCCATTTGGCGAGCATTTGCCTGGCTTTATTAGAGTCATACGTTCAAGTAAAGGGCTTCCACTCAAATCTGTTCTATCTAAGGCACTCTGTGGTCTGTAGCCCCAAGCTGTCCCAGTGTTCCATCCCACAGCTTCCCAATGACTACAATTTTTTTTTTTTTCAAGTCTGGTCTGTAACACATATGTAAATAATCAAAGGAGAATGTGATCATATGTGTTTTAGATGAATTGTACCAAAATGTAATACCATCTTTCTTCTCACTAATGAATGCAGAAGGTTCTACTTTAGTTGAGAACAGACAGAAAAGGATATGTGTTATGATCATCATGATGTTGGCTGCTATGGGTCTGGTGCTGAAACTTTTTTGCAATGAGATGCGTGGATCCAAGTAGGCCGTCCTTCAAGTTTAACTGACGGTGCAGCAATTAGAAGAACTTGAAAGGGACCATTATATCTGGATTCCAGAGGATTCTTTCTCACAAATCTCTTGACCAGGACCCAATCTCCAGGAAGTAGTTGATGAGTACCAGTGTCTACTTCTGGATCTGGAATAGAAGAAAACACTTGTGCATGTATTTTAGTCAGTGCTTGAGATAAAGCAATCACATAATCAACAAATACATCAGATTAAAATTTCAATTGCTGAGGATAATAACACCCTAATCTAGGAGCAGACCCAAATAGGACCTCGTGAGGGGACAGAGAAAACTTCCCTCCAGGGGTATACCCCACTCTTAACAGTGCTATAGGGAGACTTCCTGGCCATGAGATACCAGTTTCTTGTGCTATTTCAGCTACTGGTTTTAACTTCACCATAACTGGTGAAACCCTAAGGTGTCCAACTTTGTTACAATTAAAACACTTTCTTGTTCTTGTTGGCTCTGTCTCCTCCTGCTCAGAAGACACCATAATGTGTGTAGTCTCCTTATTACCTTGTGAGGACTCAAGCCCTTTTGCTACTGATAACAAAGTCTCTAATGGCAACACCTTGTATTCAGGACGAGATGTTAATAAATCTTTCCTGATGGATTCTCTCAATCCCTCCACAAAGGCTGCTCCCAGCATCTGAGACTCGTGTCTGGAATGATATATTACCACTGACTGTTTTATCCTGTGTAATATCTGACAAATTAATAGCCTGATCTGCTATTTCATCCGTAGCGCATGCTATTAATAACTCACAGAATTCTATATCAGCGTTGCAGACAGGCATGCAGGAGTTAACTACAGAAGCGGAGACAAGCAGGGGGAGTCGCTCACAGAGAATCTAAAAATAACAGTATATGAGACAGAAATTGTCTCGGAGTAACTTTCCTAAAAACATCCTAAAGTAATGTTGCGTTTACTTTTTCTTTCGTATACTTCTTGTTCCATAGTAAAGCTTAATGAAAGATTGAATGTCTCCTATATCTTCCTTTTAATAAGGATTAATATTGCCAAGGAGTAGTGGATACAGGGCACTGACTCCAGCAGAGGTAGTATAGTAGGTGCTGTTTACCTTTAAGATGGGGTATAGGGGCGTGTATCCAGTGGGTGCGGTGGGCATCGTCATCGTTTTAAAAGGGGGTTGGTCATAAAGTTATAGTCAACTCCCACTTTTCTAAGTTGGGAGCCATGACAGGGCGGTGGTTAAGAGTTTCATGTTTTTGTTCCACAAACCACTATCTTGTAGCAACCTTTGTTTCCCACCCAGAACCAGCAACCATTCTTCTGCCTGCAACCTCCCTTCTTCTTATTTTCCCTCAATGATACAGACAGGCATATTTTCACATAAAAAACTAACACACACACAGAGAAGGTGGGAGTAGAAAGGGGAGTGGTCTGCTATGCTAACTGTGAGGGGGTGGCCAAACCCCTAACACGTCTTCTCAAAATGCAGACCAGTCACCTCCCTTTCCAAAGAGTACAGTTACAAACACACAGACACTTCAGACAAAATATTTCAAAAGAATACACGCATATACATACATACATACATATATATATACATATACATACATATATACTCACAAGCACACAGAAATATGCAAACTGTTACATGCAATGCATTCAAACAAAATAATCTCCCATTACATTGTAGATCTTATGGAGATTTCTTTCTTGGTTTAATAATCCGAAAACCCAAAACACCTGTCTAAGGTGTGTTTATTGATGCCCCTGATTATTGTTACGTTGTTGTGTTCGTTACACAACCAATTCTCAGAGTTTGCGTCCATATATATACTGTACTCTTAGGTGTACGTCCACAATCCTAAGGTACTGTTTCCTTTGAGATACCTACTTTTACGTTCGAGGTTCGGTCTTAAAGTCTAACACGTGTATATATATCTTAAATTATTTACTTTTGAAATCAATCTCCTCCCGGGACACACCTACTTTTACACAAACATTTACTTCACATACTGTAATTACCCTTTAGCAAATTTAACAACAACATAAAAACATGAACAGTTATTTCACTTGCCGTACAAATTCATACGACCTTAAGCATTGGCATAGAAAGAATTCTCCTAACTAAGATACGTCCTTAAAAGAATTCAACTGGGATGGGAGGGGGAGTAAAATATTTTCGCAGCTTGTGCTCTGACCTTGAGTCACACACAGCTGCAGAGAAATTCACAAGTACAGGGAGATAAATTCTAAGCTACATTTCTCATTAAAATATGCATCACAACCAGCAATAACAGACCACAGTAATATTTAAACAATTTCTGCAGAAAATTTCTGACTCTTAAGATATTTTAATCCAGGGTCTCACACCGTCGTGTGCTAAAATTGACGCTTTCAGGGCTATTGTGCTATCCGGGCACAATTAATCCGTCCCTGAAGTCGGCATCCCACATACATGCCTTTACACATTAGTGTGTGATAGATATCTCTCGGGGTTATCATGCTACCATCATGACCCCCGAAAGATACTTGGCTATCCAACATGCATAGACCCCCCTAGGAATTGTCAAATGACACCGATCCCCAGAGTACATATATATGCACGTCTGTACATACGGCTCCTTCAGGGCTATAGTGCTATCCGGACACTACCCAATCCATCCCTGGAGCCTGCCGCACGCACACATGTATCTCCTGGACCACAATATCTAAGAAATCACAATCACTCGACCCACACTCTCAACAGTCATACACAGGCAACAGATATTATTCAGTACAGATATTTCTTCAAGGTAGACCCTGGGCAAGCGATTTATCTGTACTTTTGGTGCCTTCAGTAGCAGCCCAAGACAAAGCGGCAGAACTATAGCAGCATTATTCATATATATGCAAGGTTTTAAAACATTAAACCTTACCATATATTAGAGTTGAGTTGATCAGGCTCCTTTATGCCACCATAGACTGTCCCAAAGTCTTCCTTGTCTGCTATCTGTTGGTCACAACCCAGGGCCCCACGTTGGGCGCCAATTGTTTTGGATGGATAAAAATAATGCCATTGTATAATATCTGTTCCTGTCCAAATCATCCGTCTGTTGGCCATGTGTGCACACAGAGACAAGAATTTACACAGACCCAAAAGTTCTGGTATAAAACTTCTTGTATTCTTCCCAACGAACGAACCCCCCCAAATACAGCATAGGAACTTATATAGTATAAGTTGATCAGATATAACAATCATACGACTCATCGTTAGACAGTGAGTGAGTTATTGATTGGTTGACAAGGTAAAAAGGGTCCTTCCATATTTGGTCTCGGATGTTGATGTCATTATGGTCAGGTTATGTGAAGCTTCTGATTGGCTCTGGAAGGTGGCGGGGCTCATATCCTTATTTGGTCACGGATATAAATGTCATCTTAGGACTTCCAGGATATGACTCAGTAGCCATCTTAGGACTCTCAGGATAAAGAATAAATGTAATTAGTGCCTTATCTTATGATATATTGTAAGGAAAGGAACGCAGCATGGACATAATATACATTTTCCTGAATTTCGTCCACAACAACAACACTGAAGAAATGACACTCCGCTACAATGTGAAGTAGTAAGTTTTGAGCCTGTATAACAGTGTAAATTTCCTGTCCCCTAAAAAATAACTCAACACACAGCCATTAATTTCTAAACAGTTGGCAACAAAAGTGAGTATACCCCTAAGTGGAAATGTTCAAATTGGACCCAAAGCGTCAATATTTTGTATGGCCACCATTTCCCCATCCAGCACTGCCTTAACCCTCATGGGCCTGGAGTTCACCAGAGCTTCACAGGTTTCCATTGGAGTCCTCTTCCACTCCTCCATGATGACATCACTGAGCTGGTGGGTGTTAGAGACCTTGCACTCCCCCACCTTCTATTTGAGGATGCCCCACAGATGCTCAATAGTGTTTATGTCTGGTGACATCCTTGGCCAGTTCATCACCTTTACCTTCAGCTTCTTTAGCAAAGCAGTGGTCGTCTTGGAGGTGTGTTTGGGGTCGTTATCATGTTGGAATACTGCCCTGCAGTCAAGTCTCAGAAGTGAGGGGATCCTGCTCTGCTTCAGTATGTCACAGTCCATATTGGCATTCATGGTTCCCTCAATGAACTGTAGCTCCCCAGTGCTGACAGCACTCATGCAGGCTTAATAGGGTTTATATATATTATTGCTTACGCAATAAACAAATACTGGTATTTGTAAGGCTTGTAAACACTTCTGTGTTACATTAATCATGTGACCATGGGTCTTCCAGCGTGACGCTGTAATCACGTGATATTTCCCAGCGTTCCATTGTAATCACGTGATTTTTGCCTATTCAATAAGATTTTAGCCCCGGGGCTTAAAAAGCCCACAAACTCTCCATGACAATACTAACCTGTGGTACAGTGCCTCTGAAGAAGCGTACCAGTGAAACCAACCGAGTTAGGCATTATCCACAGGTTACATTTGACTAAACTAAAAGACCTGTGACTCCCGGATTTGATGCATATCAGTCCGTTCTGTCTGCCCCACACTTTGTGCAAGGAAGACTTAAAGCAGTGCGAGGCTCCTATTTGAAGGATCCTGCCAGCAGTCTGAGCTTGTGGAGGAATAACAGCCTGCACTGCATAAGCGTCCCATGGAACTCAACTGTGAGTACAGACAAAGACTTATGTTACAGTCATTTGCCACCTATTATACACAATCCTATGGTTTTTATTGTATATCTGATATACAAATATGCAAATATGAGGATAGTATTCAGCACTCATGGTACACTTTATCTAGTCCTTCATTTACAATAGACATATCTCCTATGACCACAGTATGGTCCAAATTTAACTTTGTTCTGGTCTCTTCATACTTGTTCTCATTCAGGATCCTTATCACTTCAATTTACACAGTGTGGTTTAAATTTAATTCTGATTTGGCTCATTTATACTTGTTTTCATTTAGGATTTTTATTCCTTATATCACATTACTCATTATTATTCTTTGCTTCAACTAGCACAGTCACAATCAGTATATAATACCACTTTCAACTATTTCACTACATAAGGGACATAGTTTATTAGTCCTGGATACACCACTTTTATTCATTATATCCTCGATATTCTTCATATCTTTCACATAAGTTTAGAGAGGTTAGTTATATCGCTATATATCACTCATTAGGATTGGATTGTCATAGTAGTCCATAACACCTTTTCCCACATGCTTTTGGGAGACTTCAGATGTGTTTTTGCAAAATGTAGCCTGGCTTGGATGTTTTTCTTCGTAAGAAAAGGCTTTCGTCTTGCCACTCTACCCCATAGCCCAGACATATGAAGAATACGGGAGATTGTTGTCACATGTACCACACAGCCAGTACTTGCCAGATATTCCTGCAGCTCCTTTAATGTTGCTGTAGGCCTCTTGGTAGCCTCCCAGACCAGTTTTCTTCTCATCTTTTCATCAATTTTGGAGGGAGCTCCAGTTCTTGGTAATATCACTGTTGTGCCATATTTTCTCCACTTGATGATGACTGTCTTCACTGTGTTCCATGGTATATCTAATGCCTTGGAAATTCTTTTGTACCCTTCTCCTGACTGATACCTTTTAACAATGAGATCCCTCTGATGCTTTGGAAGCTCTCTGTGGACCATGGCTTTTGCTGTGGGATGCGACTAAGAACATTTCAGGAAAGACCAACTAGAGCAGCTGAACTTTATTTGGGGTTAATCAGAGGCACTGTAAATGATGGCAGGTGTATGCTGACTCCTATTTAACACAATTTGGAATGTGATTGCTTAATTCTGAACACAGTTACATCCCTAGTTATAAGAGGGTGTGCAGACTTATGCAACCACATTTTTAATTTTTTTTTTCTTCCCTCCACCGAAAAGATTTCAGTTTGTTTTTCAATTGAGTTGTACAGTTTATAGGTCACATTAAAGGTGGTAAAAGTTCTGAAATGATTTATCTTTGTCTCATTTTTTTTACAGCACAGAAACCTGACATTTTAAAAGGGGTGTGTAGACTTTTTATATCCACTGTACTACATTCAATAGGCACATATTTCCACTATAGGCACTTGACTTTTTACTAAGATTAGCACGTCCTTATATTATATTTGATTTTGCTGAAAGTAATGGCTTTCTTTTGGCCACTCTATGGAGCGAATAGCTTATTGTTGTGCTATGTACAGATACTCCAGTCTCTGCTCTGGAACTCTGCAGCTCCTCCAGGGTTACCTTAGGTCTCTGTGCTGCCTCTCTGATTAATGCCCTCCTTGCCCGGTCTATGAGTTTTGGTGGAGGGCCGTCTCTTGGCAGGTTTGCTGTTGTGCCATGTTCTTTCCATTTGGTTATGATAGATTTGATGGTGCTCCTGGGGATCATCAAAGATTTGGATATTTTTTTATAACCTAACCCTGACTTGTACTTCTCAACAACATTGTCCCATACTTGTTTGGAGAGTTTCTTTTTTCTTCATGGCAGTGTTTGGTTAGTGGTGCCTCTTGCTTAGGTGTTGCAGCCTCTGGAGCCTTTCAAATAAGGTGTGAATATGTTATGACAGAGCTTTTTATGGGTTACATAACAAAGGGGGTGAATACATACGCACATGCCAATTTTCTGTTTGCTATTTCTAAAAGAATTGTTTTATGTATATATTTCTCTCATTTCACTTCACCAATTTAGACTATTGTGTTCTGATCTGTCCCCAAAAAAAAATTCAGATTAACAAAGCATTGAACATTGTAACAAAATAGGTAAAAAGGCAAGGGGGGTGAATACTTTTGCAAGGCACTATATATATATATATATATATATATATACTGTATATATATATATATATATATATATATATATATCGTATATACTTGAGTATAAGCCAAGTTTTTCAGCCCTTTTTTTAAGGCTTATACTCGAGTCACTCTCGCCCCCCTCTCTTTCCCCCCGTGTCTCTCCTTCACCCAGTGTATCTCTAACCCCCCCCCCCGTGTGTCTCTCTTTCGCCCCGTGGCTCTTTCCCTCCCCCTCCCTTATCATCATCAACCCCCCTCCTCATCCTCAACCCCCCTCCTCATCCTAAAACCCCCTCCTCACTTTACCTCTCTAATTACCTCCCCCTCTCCCCTCACTTACCTCCATCTGCAGCTGCTCCTCCGCGCTCCTTCCCTCTGCGTCGGGACCCGGCATATGCTAATGACGTGACGTCAAATGCGTGCCACGTCATTAGCATTGGCCGGGTCAAGACGCAGCCGGAAGGAGTGCGGAGGAGCGGAGGAGCAGATGGAGGTAAGTGAGGGGAAAGGGAGAGGGGGAGGTATTTAGAGGAGTAAAGTGAGGGGGGTTAGGATGAGGAGGGGGGTTAGGGTGAGGAGGGGGGTTTAGGATAGGGGGTTTGAGGATGGGGGGGTTGAGGATGAGGATGGGGGAGTTGAGGATGAGGATGGGGGTTGAGGATGGGGGGGTTGAGGATGAGGATGGGGGGGTTGAGGTTGAGGAGGGGGGCTGAGGAGAGAGGTTGAGGAAGGGGGTTTAGGAGGGAGGTTGAGGAGGGAGTTTGAGAAGGGGGGTTTATGATTTGGAGGGGGGTTGAGGATGGGGGATTGAGGATGGGGGATTGAGGTTGAGGAGGGGGTTGAGGTTGAGGAGGGGGTTGAGGATGAGGAGGGGGGTTGAGGAGGGAGGTTGAGGAGGGGGGTTGAGGAGTTGGTTGAGGATGAGGAGGGGGTTGAGGATGGGGTGTTGAGGATGATGATGGGGGGTTGAGGATGAGAAGGGGGGTTGAGGTTGAGGAGGGGGGTTGAGGAGGGAGGTTGAGGATGGGGTGTTGAGGATGAGGATGGGGGGTTTAGGATAAGAAGGGGGATTACGGTTGAGGAGGGGGGTCGAGGAGGGAGGTAGAGGAAGGGGTTGAGGATGTGGAGGGGGGTTGAAGAGGGAGGTTGAGAATGAGGAGGGGGTTTGAGGATGAGGAGGGGTTGAGGAGGGGGTTGAGGATGAGACGGGGGTTGAGGAGGGTGGTTGAGGATGAGGGGCGGGGTTGAGGAGGGGGTTGAGGATGAGGGGCGGGGTTGAGGATGAGGAGGGGGGTTGAGGAGGGAGGTTGAGGAGGGGGGTTGAGGAGGGAGGTTGAGGAGCGAGGATGAGGAGGGAGGATGAGGAGGGGGGTTGAGGATGAGGAGGGGGAGGGAGAGGGGGACACAAGAAAGGGGCACAGAAGGCACACAAGAGGGGGACACAGAGGGCACAAGAGGGACACAGGGGGCAGCACATTTCCCACCCTCGGCTTATACTCGAGTCGCTAAGTTTTCCCAGTGTTTTGTGGTAAAAAAGTTGCCTCGGCTTATACTTGGTCGGCTTATACTCGAGTATATACAGTATATATATATATATATATATATATATATAATGGCACCAGAGGGGGGCCCAAAATATTTTTTTGCACCTGGGCCCTCCATTGACTACTATTTGTTGCATTTAAGGTTATAACATGTATAAAAGCAGGGATAGCAGCATCTGCGTCTTTTACCCTGTATCACTTTTTATTGGGCCCAACAGCCTAAAACAATTGTGAAACAAGGAAGGAATCTGGGAAGGCCCCAGAGTGCTACAGTGCAATATAAGACTCAGATGCTTTTAGAATACAGTGACCACTAGGTGGCTCAGTGTCAAGACTTTGTTCAATTTGCTGTTAGATTTAGGGTTGGACTTAGGGTTTAAGGATGGGTTCAGGGTTAGGGTAGTGACAGATGATAAGCTTTACATAGTAAAATAGTAACGCACCACTACTTTGCTGTGTAAAGCTTATCATCTGTCACAATCCCAACCCCTAACCATAAACCCAAATTCTATCCCTAAACCTAACAACAATCTGAACAAAGTATCTGTGCTGCGCCACCTAGTTGTTGCTGCATGCCAGTGCTGTTGGGGACAGAGCAGCAAAGGTACTCCCAAACAGATAATTTTGAAATAGAATTAAAGATTTCACAATATATAATAAAAAAAAAAAAAAAGTCTGACATATTAAAACACAAGCTGCCATGAAAGACGAAGCAGCTTCACACAGCTCATAGCTGTGATTTCATTTGAAACTGTGAAAGAAATACTTGGCATTAATAAAGATGTTTTTTATTCACATCTACCAATTAGAAACTTCATTAACTCATTGCTAAAACAGAATATAATGAAGCAACTTACTGATTTTGAGAAGAAATGTTTAGAAAATCCAAATGTAAAGTGAGGAATAAGTATGATATGTAGACTAGGAAACGGACTAGATGAAAACGCCTTCCATAAATAAAGGAGATGGGAAAATGATCTGAACATTCATATAGATAGTAGAGAATGGGATAAAAGACTAGCTTTTCAGTATAATAGTTGTAGAAATGATTTGAACTTTATTTGAAACAAATCTTAAAGTGACTCAAAGAATGTATATGGTACCATCACAATTACAGAGAATATTTAAAAAAATCAGATTGTTACTTTAGAGGATGTAGACAAAAGGGGTCATACTTATGTATTTGGTGGAATTGTCCAAAAGTTAGGAAAATATGGGGAAGAAGTAATTAATGATGTGTACAATAGACAAATAATATTCACACCACCATGTTTTATTAGGAATGCTCTATAGAGAATTTGCAGGTAGAAAATTATTAGTAACAATATATTATATTTAATATTGTAAAATTACATATTGCAACCAGATGGAACAAACTAGACCTCTCCTGGCACATTACATAGAGAAAACAGACAAAGCAGCCTACTTGGAAAGACTAATATAATCATTAGAAAATATATAACATTATCACAAGAAATGGCCCCTTGGATCAGTAGAGTTATACAACAACAAAATGAGAGTTTGGGGAAAATCAAGATAATAGTAGTAAATAATTGCATATAAAATTTTATTTGCTAAATAAAAACATAATAAAAAAGAACAGAAGGATATAGAAATGAAGATTATTTATGAGATTATATAACATAAATCTTGAACAATATGTGTTTGTGTAATGTATGTATTTAATTTTATGAGTTATTTGTTTGTAAAATTTGATGTTGTTTCAATATAAATATATTGAAACAAAAGTGAATGAAATGTATACTGTGTATATTTTACTTTTCCATGTTTCAGGAAACTGTGAGCTGCCATTAAATAATTGTAATAATAGTTAGTGCCACGGACACTTTTGAAATGTGAGCCTGAAATCTAATTGCTCAGGAGCCAATCAAAATACTGCAATTCATACATGTTGCTGTTAGATTAATTTAAAATGTTTATATTATATTATTTCAATTTAATGTGAAATCCATTATTTAACAGCAATATATATTAAACAGTCCCCTTCTGGATTGCTACCTTATCATGGTGAAGAGGCTTGTGTACCTCAATGAGGTTGTGGGCTAAACCATGTTGGGTCACCCAAGATGGGCAGGTCATAGCAGAGAGGTCAGACAAAATGGTGGTTCACTGTAGAAGGAACTGGCAACCCACTCCAGTATCTTTGTCATGACCTTATGGATTAGCAAACCCAGACACTGGCTTGATGCGGTCAATAGGGTCACAAAGAGTCGGACATGATTGTACAACAACAAATAGTTGTAATAAGGCAGTAGTGGTACATTATCATATTTTAATAGTAATGGCATATTATCTAGTATATATGTTCTTTATGACATCACAGATAGTGGCTCATCAGGTTCTGTAACCATGGAAGATCATGCATAGTATATACCTCTGCTTGTAGTCTACATTTAAAGGTAGCATGATGTTGGTGTGATCAGCCATGGGCTTTATTCATAATATACAGTTATACTAGGTATGATGCAATGGTTTCTTAAAAACACAAGACGCACAAAGCCCATCTTCTAAGCAGCACAACACCAACAGCTAAAAAAGGTCTCATAACATCTCAATGGAGGAACGTATACAAAGGAACCATGTCACAGCACCCTGCCTGCCTCCCGTCTCCTAAACTAAATACAGAGGAACCAGCTGGAGCTTCCTCTACTTATAACCCTGTGTCTTTATATAAGCCTTATAAGATCCGATGTTACACACACCAGGATATATTAGGTAACTATGTGATTATAATTTTACTTTAGATGGACAGGCAGCTATTAACAATGACACAATATCTGAATATTATCTTCCTGTGGAAATAATGTCTTACACTAGTGCTATCAGTTGTGTTGATGTCTATGGAGGGCCCAATTTTAGTTGACTGTCAAATTGATTTATTATAAGTAATACAACTGCAAGCTTTTCAATGAGCGCCTTCAGGGCCGCAATTATTTAACATTGCGTGACCAACATTGCAACAGGACCAACACTGACAACTATATATGTGATCTATTTAACGGTTATTGGTGTCGTTTCAGTTGTGTGGAATATAATTTCCCTGTAGCACTATTTGTTAACATTCAATACTACTTAGTACCTGTTCAAGAATGTTAGAGGAATTAAACTGCTTGTGATGACACCAGCTCAAATATATTTTTATCCATATTCTAGAAATAGGATCTGCAATTCATCGACAGCTTGTTGCAAATCTTGAAGCAGAAAAGCAAAGATGTATTGAAGAAACTGTAACTGCAGTGTGGTCACAGGTACCAGTATATAACACTGATCCTATGTAATATATGGACTGTATATTTTACTATATGTTTAAACAGATAATTGTTTAGCTTAAAGGGATATGTAAGATTTCTAGATTTTAATAGGTATGTAATACACCTATGTATCTATTTACCTTTATGTACGGTACTTTGTTGTATTAAGAAGCAGTAAAACTAAATGTTTAATTGCTTAATAAAACAAAGTACATACAAGTAAAGAAAATACATACACAGGTATATTACATGCCTAGTAAAACCCAGAGACATTCCATATCTCTAACTGTTTGATCATAAGGTTCATTCTTAGTCAATTAAAAAAATAAAATAAACAACTTTATCTCAAACCTAAAAAGTTTAATTTATTTCACCCTCAGGTTGGACTTATTCTTAAATTAGAGCCCCTTAGCATATAATACCATTAAATAGGCACACGTTTAAATATGTGATGGTACATACTATGACATATGTACATTTTATAGGATAAGAATTGTTATGACTTTTTTCAAACAACATAATAATGTTTAATGTATCTTTTCCAAAATGTACTACTTTCTCAAGGCAAAGCTACTGAAAGAAGAAGCTGTACAGAAAGCGTTTGAGCAGGCATTAGAGGAGCAGAAGAACTTGGTTTTGGAGATAGAAAAAGAGCAAGAACTTATGGTTCAGGTATGAAAAAAAAAAAAATTTATAATAGAGAATGACATCATTTTGTACATCAGTCACATTCTTTACACAACATGGTACATTATATGAACTTTTTATTTTCAGTTAAATAACACATACTGTTTTACCTTACTACCGGTGCTTTTCATGGCCACTTCTCCTTATAGCTTATACAAATGAAATATATATCTGTGTCAGGGTCACCTACAGAGACCCCCTACCTAGCCCAGTGCCCTATGTACCTTCTAGGTATCTTATTGCTTCATGGTGCATGAGAGCTCCAGTTTCTGTGACTTAAAGGGGCCCTGTACCACTGTGTATCTCCTTCTACAATATCCGATTGTCAGCTAGTACACTGTGACACCTGTCCTGAGACCATGCTGAGCAGTTGCTGAGTCTCCTTCTAAAGCTTCCCTGCAGTCGGGTACTACAGGACTGTGATTTAAAGCCTTGCAATCTATTGCTGAGCTCCTTGCTTGTTTGTGACCCCTGCCCACCACCTGACTCATCACAAAGCATCCACTGCTACTGCTATGACACCTGTCCCAATGCCTGCTATCTTGCCGCCAAGCTCTTGCCTGCTTATGACCTCCATCCTGCATAGTTTTCCTTATTGTCAGCTATTACACTCCTGAGACACCTGTCCTGCCATGCCTGGACTGTGCTTTAATTCCCTGTGTATATGTTTACTTCTTCTTGATGATGATTATTATTATTATTATCATTTATTTGTAATGTGTCAACATATTCCTTAGCGCTATACATGGTTTAAGTTCAAGACAAAACAATATTAACATGTTGCAAAGAATGGAGGGTCCTGTCTTTGAGCTTAAAATCTAGGGTGCATAGTGCTTTCGCCAAAGCTCTTTGCAAGATTGAAAATGTTAGAACTTGCAATCTGGATTGCCAACAGTGCATATGCTGTTGAACTATCTCTGACTATGGTGAGGACTTAACAGCAATATCCTTGGTTCTCAAGTGTTGGCCTGCCAAGACTTTACCTATTCAGACTAGTATGAGGATTCAACAGTAGCATCCCCAGTATCCCTGAAGTGTTGGCCTGCCAAGCCATTACTTATTCTGACTAGTATGGGCATTCAACAGCAGTATCCTCAGTTCTCAAGTGGCATCTTAGGCTTATCCTTGAAGTGTTGAACTGCCAATCCTTTACCTGTTTGGACTAGTATGAGGATTCAACAGTAGCATCCCCAGTCCTTGAGTGGCATCTTAGTCTTATCCCTGAAGTGTTGCCCTGCTAAATCTTTAACTATTCTGACTAAAAAACAGGTATGAGGATTCAACAGTAGCATCCCCAGTCCTCAAGTGGTGTCTTAGATTTCCCCCTGAATTGTCTGTCGGTCAAGTCTTATCATCTACTCTAGTATCAGCCTGACTTCAACCTACCCTGGTTTCTGCTACCTTTCTGTCACTGGGACTTTATAGTCACTGAGATCATAAGAGTACATTCAGGTATCTGACCTAACCGTTACAATCTAAAGCGTAATTAGTGGAAATGTCCTCAACTGGTTCACTTGCTGTCTATCTAGTAATCTTACAGGAGCTGATCTGAGGTCTCCAGGCCTTCTAACTGACATTATAATTATTTCCAAATGCATAGTATAGTGAACACATATATCATTTCACTCGCTGTGATCACCAGATTAGATTTGTCAGACGTTAAAAATTATTTATTTATGATCTATAAAATATATAACACTATCATCCCCACTTGCTTTGTATCATAATTTTGTCACTTTTATAGTTTCATAAGTTTGTAAATCTATAATGTCGGACTTGAAAAAGAGAGGAACGCTCTCGAAAGCTAGTCATGAAAACTATGAATATGTTTGTCCAATAAAAAAGGTATCACTATATACTGCATTACTCTGATTACTCATCTATAATGTCAATAGATGTTTTCAGCTTAGATGTTTTTTAAGCATGACCTCTTGGTTAGCTTGAGGGCTAGCTTGTTAGCTTGGTGTCTGATTTTATCGTCTTGTCATAAATTGACACAAACATGCTCTAGTTCAGGATTATTAGAAATGTTTATGTGAGTTGAACAGAATATGAAACCACAATTATATAAAACAAAGCCCATGTTCACTGCAAAATCATTCCTCATTGTTTAACCCACTTTTGGTATATACCATCTGCCTGATTCAATAGCACTAATATCACCGTACACCAACAATACCCTGTAGGGCTGCTGTAGTTTGGGGAAACATTCACATGATGAGCTAATTAAATTAGCAGATAAGTAAGCCATGAACATAAAATCATTTTTAGAGGATAACTTATTTTTAACCCTTCAGATTGTAAATTTGCGAGTTTTCATTCTTGCAAGGCAATTTGGGGAAAGCAGTATGGACATGGGATTCTACGCTCAAAGACAGGACCCTCTATTCTTTGTTAATACTGCTATTGGTTTTGTCTTGATCCTAACCCAACTATAGTGCTACAGAATATGTTTGCGAATTACAACTAAACAATAATAATACACTTTACTTGTGTCTAAGGGCTACCATGTTGTCTGAGGGTTTGGAGTCTAAGAGGTTGTGGTCTGCTTTTTTATATTCGGCTGTGCGGGCAGGGGGAGTGATAAGGAAGGTGAATTTCTTATCTCATTGGTGAGTGAAATAACTTTTACTATTTTTCACCCTCCCCACACATGCTTAGGAAGTCAGATGTCAAACTAAAAATCCTGCTTTCACTGCTCATGCACTTCACAAGAAGTGTCAGCCTCAATACATCAGCACATTAACACAAAATTGAACATCAGATATGATTTACTGTAGAGAAAATGGCTAGTACAACGTATAGTTTACATTATAACCTTGTTGGCGGGGTGATGGAATCCCTTTATGGTTTTCTTTAAAACTATTGTTTTCTTTGTTTACCTAGCTGATAACAGTTTTAATTTGTTATATGTTTCACAAACCTATTAGTATTATTATCGTAATTTGTAATGCTCCAACATATTCCGTAGCTCTGTACAAGGCAAAACTAAATTGACACATAGCAATGAGTGGAGGGCCCTGTCTTTGAGTTTAGAATCTAGTGTGCGTAGAGCTTTCCCTAAAGCACCTTAAAGGATTGAAAACTCACAATCTAACCTATGAATTGTTTCCTAAACTACAATCACCACCCAAGTTTTCTTAGCACGTTTTACCCTGGCAAAATATTTGTCATTAAAGCTCAGATTAAATTTTTGTAATAAACCGGCTGATGATATGGATTTATCTGGTCTATTATAATAATATATTTATAATATAATTTAATACACGTACACTATCTTTTCACTGATTTCTGAAGGCGGCCGTAGATAAAGTAAAAAAGGATATGAAAGAACTTCTGGAATGTGAGCTGAAGAAGGCACATGAGGATGCAGTACGGATCACTGCTGAGGAAATTCAGAAGACACTGCAAAGATGCAATGAGGAAAAGACAGAAGCTATTGCCAATGCTAAGCAACAACAGAGGAAAATCGCTTTTGATGTACAAGTATCCATGAAAAAGTAAGAAAGTAAACATAAGCTTCTATTTTAGCACCAGGTTTAAATACAATAGGTATGCATGAATAGTGTAAAATGATATAATGTTGTTTATGTGTCACTGGACTAACACGGCAGTTGCAGTACCATAGTTTGACATTCATAAGTATATGGTATGCAAAGATTATTAAAAATTAAACTTTTATTAGAATATTTAAAATTAAGAAATGTAAATAATAATCACCTCATCTTCAAAGAACCTTAGTGGACATTATTCAATGAATAACTGTATATAAACACTATGGAACATTCCATGCACAGAGTCTTAGTTAAAGCCCTATTATGGTCAAAATATATATATGTACAAAAGGGCCAACTAGCAAACATATATATTGGCTCTTGTTTTACACTGATTATAAAGAGGTGATAGTTAATGTATTACATCTTAAGTTCACTGTATTAGATCACAAAAAAATCACCCTGAAAAAACAAAGAATTTGGATCCGAAAAAGATGGACATGGTTGGAGATGCTGGAAGTACATAATATTTTGCATAACACTTAATTATAAATTCAAATAATATTTCATTTCACTATTCAGAAGCATAAGTTAGATATTCATGAATATCTGGGGAATAATATGTTACAGTTACTGCATTTAATGATAATGTAGAACACTGTTTTATGTTATTTCCTCCTGAATTTGGGTGCTTAGATTCTTTACTGGATCTTGATGAATAGGAATAGATGACTCACCTTACAGCAACATCACTAAGATTTTATAAAGCACCATATGAAGGACTGTCCATTCGGATTAGATCAAATGTGGATTTACTATTAGTCACCACTCAGCTATTACACTATTGTAATATACATCTATGGTAATAGTTCACTACTGCCTTGCATAATTGTCTTCAAATGATAAGAATTTTCTAGAAAATAATGCTTTACTGTTTATATTTTGGATTGGAAAATGTTCTGAAAATGAAGTTTTTAGTACTGTACATTTTGATTTTATTACCATTTCCTTTGTTTAATGTAATAACACTCAACAACATAAAGAAAGAATATGGTTATAAATCTGATATTATTGTAGTGTACCTTAGTGTAAAATTGTATGTTGAGACATCCACACAAATTCTTAGATAATGTTTTTTCGACCAACAGACTGACCAATATTAAACAATCATGATATCTTCCATTAAAGGACCAGTGGAAGCACCACGCAACCACATTTTTGTGGTACATTTTAGTTTATTATCAGTGAGTACACCCCTCACATTTTTGTAAATATTTTATTATATCTTTTCATGTGACAACACTGAAGAAATGACACTCTGCTACAATGTAAAGTAGTAAGTGTACAGCCTGTAAAACAGTGTAAATTAGCTGTCACCTCAAAATAACTCAACACACAGCCATTAATGTCTAAACCATTGGTAACAAAAGTGAGTACACCCCTAAGTGGAAATGTCCAAATTGGGCCCAAAGTGTCAATATTTTGTGTGGCCACCATTATTTTCCAACACTGCCTTAACGCTCATGGGCATGGAGTTCACCAGAGCTTCACAGGTTGCCACTTGAGTCCTCTTCCACTCATCCATGATGACATCACAGAGCTGGTGGATGTTAGAGACCTTGCACTCCCCCCAGATGCTCAATAAGGTTTGGGTCTGGTGAATTGCTTGGCCAGTCCATAACCTTTTCCTTCAGCTTGTTTAGCAAGGCAGTGGTTGTCTTGGAGGTGTGTTTGGGGTCGATATCATGTTGGAATACTGCATGTATGTATATATGGAAAATGTCTGTGTAAAGATTTTGTAGTTTCTCACTGAAATAGGATTTCAATTGGTAATTATTTTACATAGTTACATAGTAATTGATGTTGAAAAAAGACTTTCAGTCCATCAAGTTCAAACTTTTAAGATCTCCTCTGATCTGCAATATGCGGATTCGTTGTTAATTGATCCAGAAGAAGGCAAACAGAAAAAAAAACAAGTGAAATTTAGGCAATTGTCTCAGAGGAAAACAAAATGAATTCCTTCCTGACCCTAGATACTGGTGATCGGATTCCTCCCTGGATCAATACTCTCTCTCTAATTATCCAGGATAACCCTGAATGCCCTTTTTAATTAGAAATAAATCCAGTCCCCTTTTAAAGTTATCTATCAAATATGCTGTCACCACTCCTTTGGTAGATAATTCCACAGATTAACCACCCTTACTGTGAAGAACCCTTTTCTTTCTTTAAGGTGGAATCTTTTTACTTCTAAACTCAAAGGATGTCCTTGTGTCAGATGGCAATTTCTTCACAAAAAGATGACTTGACAAATCTTTATACTGACCCTGGATGTATTTATATAAGGTAATCATATCTCCTCTTAGACACCTTTTTCTAGAGAAAATAAGCTTAATTTGGTTAGTCTTTCTTCATAACTTAGCCCCTCCATTCCCCTTATTAGTTTTGTAGCCCTAATTATCTGATTTAATTACCTTGCACAACTTAGTGTCATCAGCAAAAATGAAAACACTACTTTCCAATCCTACTTCTAAGTCATTAATAAATATGTTAAAAAGGAGAGGACCTAATACTGAACCCTTAGGAACCCCACTTACCACATTAGTCCAATTGGAGTATGTTCCATTTACCACAACCCTTTGCTTCCTGTCTTTTAGCCAGCTCTCGATCCATGAGCAGATATTTACTGCAATTCCTGTATCCCTTAGTTTGCACAATAGTCTTCCATGTGGCACTGTACCAAAAGCCGTTGCAAAATCCAAAAAGACTTCATCCATTGAGTTGCCTTGATCCAGGTTCCTACTAACCTCCTCATAGAAACTAGTTAGATTTGTTCGGCATGACCTATCCCTCATAAATCTGTGTTGACTCCTACTTATAATCCTGTTCAAATAGACATCTTCTTGTATATTATCCCTTATTAACCCTTCTAAAAGCTTTCCCACTACAGAAGTGAGGCTCACTGGTCTACAATTTCCCGGATTTGCTCTTGCTCCCTTCTTAAATATAGGTATCACCTCTGCTTTTTGCCAGTCATTTGGTAGCGACCCAGTGTTGAGTGAATCTTGAAAAATTAAATATAATGGTTTGGCTATTACAGAACCCAGTTCCCTCAGTACCCTTGGATGTGTTCCATCAGCTTTATTAACAATTTTTTTCTGTTAAGAGACATTACTTCAGTCTCCCATAATCTTAAGAGATTACATTTGTAACTTAGAAAAATACTCCCTAACAATTCCCATAGATAAATAGATAAGTGTCTGGTTTCCAATTTAATAAATTTGTCTATGGTATGTAACATGTGGCAATTTTACATTGAAATGTAAATTCAAAATGTAAGTAGACCCAGATAATTTTATGATTTAAGGTCAAAAGGTTATGTGATTTTATTCTTAATTTTCTTAGTGTGATTTGAAGGTGCAAGGGTGCCATCTAGAGTTTGACCTTGTGTTTTTGTTCCATAGGATTCATTTTTCTTATTGTTGGGCAGTACTGACATCATCATGGTTTCTGATTGGTTACTAGACACATCACTTGATTAGGATTACTGATAAGAAAATTAAGCTTGACTATATTTAAGAAAGACAAAGGAATTTAAAAAAAAACTTTTAGGAAGCCTAGGGGACACAGACTGTATTTGGACAGCCTAGGACAAACACACTCCATTTGAGCATAGACATACAAAAACAAATTTAAGAGACATACTCGTACACTCCTAGAACATGCTATTGGAATACTACCAAAACACATAGATATTCAAGATGTATACTCCAGTAGCTACAAATAAACTTTCATAGCTCACTCATAAAATAATTTACACACTTACCTACAAAGAACAGGATTTTTTTTTAAACAAAAGAAAAGGTTCAGACTTCCGTGGGCCTAGACATTTGAGGGAACCAAGACAGTGGAATTGGGTATTGTATCAATTTATATTTTCTTTATATATTTTCATTACAATTATGGAAATATTTTGTTAATTTACTATAAAGTAGATTGCTATATCAATATTAAGCTGAATAGAACAATAACACCATAGCTTGTAAATTTACAAACAATTTACAGATTGTAATATATATCAAAGATAATCAAACTAACTCTGATATAATAATTACCATATAAATTATATTAAGCATATTAAGAATGTCTTATATCTGAATATGTGATGATAACTATTTTTTTAACATTTGTTGTACCTTAATATTATAACTGTTACAATTGCTTATACCATCGTGATTGTTATATTCAAGGATATTGATGGGATGTTATTTATTACTACTAAATACTAAATATCTTCTCATATAATACAGTTCTGTTTAATTCACGAGGCCAAAGCTTGTATATATCATGTAGTAACATTTCAGATAATTGAAAATGGTCAGAAATATAAAATATGTAAATTTAATTAATATTAATAAATGTTATTGATATTATTAATATCACTGTATTAATTGCCGAAAAGCATGACAGGTGCTTGTACTGGCCCTTTAATATATAAAAGGTATGTATACCATACCATCTCTTTATAATTTTTGTATGTGATAATCTCTCTCAGTATTATTTCTGAAAACTGCGATAGCTATGAATACACATTTATACAGGTATTGCAGTATATGGCAATACTTTTTTATTGGACAAATATCCAAATTAAAGTGACAAGCTTTCAAGAGACTCTACTCTTTTTTTCTTTCAGGCAAGAAGCAATACGATTTTACAAATTATTTGTTTAATGTAATGAAAGATAAAAAAAAAAAAATAGAAACAATAAGCATGAAAATTAGCAGACCATGTTGAACAGAGGAGATAGGGTAAGGCCACTTCATAAAATAAAATATTTGAGAGATAAAGGTAAAAATAGAATAATATATATATATATATATATATATATATATATATATATATATATATATATATATATATAAATATTTAATATATGGTGGTAGTAGTACAATAAATAAATAGTACATCTGTGTTCAAATTTGAATATCTAAAACAAGTTAAAAAACTTGTTTCCTGCTCAGAATTCCAAGAAATACAGTTATTACACTACATTCTTGCAAGCTGAGCAGGGACATACAAATGTGCACACAAATGCTTTGTTCTTAAATCCATGACCATTTTAAACATGGCTTCCTTTAAGCTTATGCCTGCTGCATTACACAGCTTCAATTGTGAACACAAATGTACTATTTATATACTATATAAATAAACATGCACACATAAAAAATATGTGTTTTGACTTGAAAATTAGTTGTATCTCTTGAAAGATTTCCACTTTAAATTTAATGTTTGTACAGTAAAAAAGGATTTAGAATAAAAACAGATAAAAAGAAAGAAAACAAAAAACAAAGTCAGAGGCACACAATCCAAGAACAAATGAACCTAAGTATGCTTGTTCTATGGGCATAGTAACCCTCTCAGAGAGCAGCCTGTTTTTGCTCACTTGTGCTCTTCACTGGGTAGATATGTCCTAAAGAATATTACTCAGGTCTCCTGCCCCAAATACCAGGAAATTCTACCCAAAACAAGAAAGACAACAAAACCTAGATATATATTTCATCCTTGTTGGGCCTCATCAGTGAGGTCTAACTGTACTTCTTAAGGCACAGTGAGCAATGAGTATATGCCTTGTCACCCTCCCATAAAAGCACCTGCACAGATACGGAAGATGGAGACCACATAGCCAATTAACTATATCAAGATGTGTGTTGTTCATGAGAACTAATCTAGATTGAGGCAGACAAGTGGCACAAGGGCAATAGTGTCAAGTAAAGCAGCAGTTGGAGTGTAATGCAGTTTGGTATCATAAAAATACCAAGGCTTGGTTTCATCAAACAGTAGTGGAAAAATTGCTGTCTGAGTTGCTTTTTTCAGAATGGTAACTTTCACACTGATAGTATTTTACTTGCATTGCTTGGGGCACTAACAGCCTTATTAAATTGCGATTTGGTCAATTGAAAAGTTTTCTATATACGCACAGAGCATATTTTTTTACAGAAGTTTTTAGTCAGTGAAGACCTTGTTTTTGGATAGAAGTTCACTGACTAAAAACTTCTGTAAAAAGAATGTGCTCTGTACTTATATAGAGAACGTTTTTAAATTGGCCGAATCGCAATTTAATAAGGCTGTAAATCTCTATTATGGGGAGACTAACTAAGTGGTAGAATATTTGCTTCTATAGAATGAGGTACTTGGTGCACATGCGGGTGTCATTTTTATATTTGTAATATTTTTTATAGTGTTCACAAAATTAAACAAGAGTAAACTGTAAAGAATGGGTATAATACAGCTGTGGGCTCTTTAGTGTATTTAAAGTCACTCATTACCCTTCAAAGTTTCACTCTTTCCATCTCTTGTAGAGCATTGCAGCAAATATCTTCTCCCCTGGTGCAGGAAAAATAATAATTTTATTTTACTTTACTGTATAAAAAAGAGGGCATTAGAAATGGAAGAATGGATCTCTCCATGTGATGGAACACAAAACTATGTAACTAAAAAGCTATAACTGTTGGCTTCGAAAACGCTATCTTGCATATCAACTAATATTGTTCACTGTGCCGCCTTTCTATTTAGAAATGCACTGTATATGGCTGAGTCTGATTATATCACTACATGATATACTATTATTTGCCATACGTTGCACTCATGTTACTAATGATGTCATTATTCATAGGGACTTTATGCAGCAGCACCAGGAAGCCTTAGAACTGGCTGTGAAGAAACATCAGAAGAGCATGCAACAGCTAAGAGATGAAAAGGACATAGAAATAGGTCTTGCTGTTGCAGTTGCGCAAAGTGAGGAGCAGGAGAAAGCTAAAGAAATGCTCAAGAAACAAGAAATTAATCATCAGGAGCAGCTGGAAGGATTGAAAGAACATCTCATCAGAGCACAAGAATGCCAGACATTAATAAAGAAACAACTAGAATCCATTGTATCTTCTAAAGAAGAGCTTGAGGAGGAGTTAGATGAGACCAGAGAGGCCTTTCAAAAGTACATTAACGTAACATTTCCACAGTTGGCCCCAGGGCAGGCTGACTTTATCTTGCCATTTAAGAGGAAGATGCAAGAAATTCTGAAAACAAAAAGAATCTGTAGTGACAACCTTTGAAAAGCATGTGTAGGACTTGATAATATTGGGAACAAGAAATAAATAAACACATTTTTGCTGCATTGCCCATATTTATTTCCCATGAGATCCAAGTTTCTATGTCCGTTAACATTCTGGCTTTTGTAATTGCACATTCACACAACTAAGATAATGTCCATTTAGCTTTAGTCTTATTTTAGCACACTCTGCTAGTACCAACAAAAACAGTGGAAACTCAG
The DNA here is from genome assembly GCA_027410445.1 of Discoglossus pictus. Taxonomy (NCBI): domain Eukaryota; kingdom Metazoa; phylum Chordata; class Amphibia; order Anura; family Alytidae; genus Discoglossus; species Discoglossus pictus. The sequence goes on along the minus strand of CM050165.1, from coordinate 260,925,193 downwards.
TAAGATTGAAGTTTCTCACTAAAGATTATTTGTCATTATAGTGAATGTCAAAGTTGTTTGTATAGATGTAGAATACTGAATTGTAACATTGCATTGTGTGGTCAGTTGTTCTTTTATGCAACAATACCCAGGGGGAAAAAAATTATGCAGTTGCAATTAGGACATGCATGTGGTGGATATCTTTAGAAGTGTAGCCATAAGAGTAGAATGTACAATAATATTAAATGGCCCAAATTATAAAACTATAGCATACTGAGTTATACCAGTTACTACATTGAAAAAGAACTAGTATGTACACTTACAAATTTGTGCAACAATAACGGTAACAATTATTTGAGACGAGGGAGAATGTTGAGTCATTCCATAAATTGGGAAGGTTGATACTAGCCAGAGAAAATAATCCTTGATAAATATTGCCCAGATAGGTATTGTGTTCTAAAAAGGAGCATCACATTCAATACTGAATCAATCAAATAGAAGGCCATATAATAGGTTGTGACTTCCTACATAGCAGAAATGTAATTGGGGGTATGCTTTTTGATAGGAAGGACTAATCATTCTAAAGATTTGCTGATGGTAGGATAAGCTGTTATTTTACTGCATCTGAAACATTATATGTAGGGGGAATAAGAAGTTGCAGAGATAATCGGGGGTTAAGCACAATGGTAACCAGCCAAGCAGAGAACATGGGAGGTGGTGATAGAGCTGAACAATGTGTGGGGTAAGATAGCTCAATTTGGTTTAAGGAATAATTAGATGAGGGTTGAGAATGTGGCCTGGTACAGTTTATTTACCTTTCAAAAAGGATTGTTCTTGCCTCTAAACTGGGTAGCGAGATCTTGAGTAGTGAAGCTAACTTAGTGCAAGGAGAGGACAGCTGAGGTAATTACATATGTTGAAGAAGAAGCAGTGAATATCAGCACTTTATAAGAGAAATCTTAATGTGGAGCTTAAGATATTTGGGTTCAAGCATAAATATACCTAAATTAAATATAAATCAATAAAAACATACACTAAATTAGGAGTTATCTTTATTGAAGACACATTTTTGTTAATTTCAAAAAGGTATTTCTTTGGGTTTTTAATAATAAAGATTGAATCCTTGCTTAACTGAGTAAATAGGTCAAGTTTGCTACCACCTAAGGAAATTTAAATTAATATTTTGAAGACTACAAGCAAATGTTTATTAAGTAATGATTCCCTATTAAATAAAATTGACACAATCATACAAACATTGGAGTCCATTCAATTTGGTGGTCGCAAATTGATCGCAGCCAATCTCCTGCAGCTTCCTCCTTGCAGCTTCCTGTCACATGTTTGCATTGTAAAACACGCTTACACAAAGACTCAAGTATATTCTTCCACATTCATTGGACACACACAGTTTCACACTAAGAGATGTGCAGGAACCCCCATAAATATAGTCACAGACAAGAAGTTCTGCATAACATAACCAGTGCGTTGAGAGTGGCAAGAAGGTAGTTGACCCTGCTTTGGATGCATTGACCAGGGTACTAAGAATGCACCCTTCTTCAACATTTGTAATTCCCTCCTCAAAAAAAGTCACTAGTGAACCATAGCAAAAACATTTCCTAATGAGAGGCATATGAATATTTATTCTAAAATGCAAAATGGTCACACAAAAAGAATTATAAAAACAAGTTTATCCCATCAGCGTCCACTAATCCCTCCTCCAGCTGGTGTTCTTCACCACAGAGTTACCAATAACCTACAACTGCTGTCCGCAGAGTTGTGTTGTACCATCTGAACCAAAGAAAAAAATACAATTTTGTAAATAAGCATGAATTTTCTGGATATCTACCCCCAATAGTTAAATGTCTCTTCCTCTCAAGCCTGCTATCATAACCCCTATTATACCCTACATTAATGTGAACAGAAGCATGAGGGATCATGACCCATCCTTTACAAGCTCACTCTGATGATTGCAAACATGTCAAAAAACAATCAGTCACGGCTGTTTGGGTGGAACCCTTCAGGGGCAAAGTACCAGAGGATGACAAGTCCAAAGTAACAAGTCCAAGGGCATAGGCAAAGGAATGGTTAGGCAAGCCGAAGATCAGGGGCCGGCAGAAATTCCACAAGGTCAGTAGCAATCTAGGTCAGCAGCAAGAATCAGTCCGAAAGGAAACAGAAACTGCAGTATAATAGAGCAGGAGTAGAGGAGCAATCAGAAGTACTCCCAGTCCCGGGAATCTATAACAGGCAACGAGAGGGGGTGAGAGAAGCAACAAATAGTCCCAGATGAGGTGTGATTTGTTAATAACAACCATCAGTGCCAAAGGCCATAGGACTTTGGCGCTGATCATGAGGCAGGCAAGAATTCAGGCTTTAACGGGCGAGATTATTTTGAAACCCGTAACTTGGAAGCCGTTGAAACATCGCTAAAAGACGCCAATTAATTACAAAATTAACTTACAACCTCACACACAGGACAGGGGGAGAAGCAGGTGAGTGAGGTTGCAAGCTAAGTTGAGGCTTAATTGGTGTTTTTCGGAGATAGAAAATCGGCTAAGCAAGGAAAAAAATGGCGGACATAAATGTTTTGAAAAAGGCTCAAAATGAGGAAGACCATAACACTTAGCAAATAATAGCGAGGCCCGCAAGACTTTGAAGAAAAGATCCAACGGCGCTCATTGCGAGGCACGCAAAACTTGAGCAGACGGTGGCATTCATTGCGAGGCCTGCAACTTAGAGGGGGGAGAGCATTGCATTGTGTGGCAAACAGCATTGCCAGCGTTCAAATGTTATTGCAGTCATTTGTGATGGGCAAGTCGCTATATATATATTTACTAGGAAATTGCCTGTCAAAAATTACGGGGAAAAAATTGTAAGGCTGGCAATGCTGTTTGCCATACAAAGTGAGCACCTGTGTTGGTTTTATTTTCAAAGTCCTGCGTGCCTGGAGTTGTTAGTGTAAGTGTTACTGTTTTCGCCGTCGTGTATTTTCTAAATCCCACGTTTTTTTGTGTGTGTTACTGTCTTCGGCGGTGTGTGTTTTCTAAGTTCTGCGTTCCTGCCTTAGCTGAGCCTCGTTTTCATTCTGTTTCAGAATTTTTAAATTTTTCGGCCGCCATTTTTCCCCTCCCGTAGTAGATGTTCGTTCAACGAAAAATGCAAAATATGGCTCCCATTAGTGTGCAACCTCACTCCCAGGCTTCCTGGCTCTCCCCCTGTGCTATGTGTGAGTGTGTTATTATTATTTTATTATTATTATTATTATTATTATTGTGCTTTTTCAGCGTTTTGGAGTTACGCGTTTGAACCACCTGCGTGCCACAACTGCTCGCCTCACTAGGCTCGCAGTGCAATCCTAAACGTGATAAAAATATACTTTTAAATATCAAATGTAATAGTAAGAAAATATATTTATGTGAATTTAGTGTATTTAGCAGGTTTATGGCTTTGTTTTGATGGAATCAGGGCTAGTGATAAAAGAAAAACATGTTTATTGCAATAAATATTTTTCTTGCATGAAATAAGGAGAGCTTTGCTCATAGGAAGTATGTCTGAAGGGACTGCGAGGTGTAATGGCTGTGGTACTGCAGGGAGTGATAGTCAGTAATGTATAACGGTGCCTGACACGCAGACCACCCCCAGTCCATGAGGAGAATAACGACTTGTGGTACAACATTACACGTTTCTGCTTTATGCTCTGCTATATCTACATTGCGCTTCTACACACACACGGAGATACACAATGATTATCAATGCAATATGTGTGAGCCAGGCGCACTGTGCGTGCCAGTGACGTCACCACATCTATATAGAGATGCCGGCGCTGGTTTTCCCAAGACTGAGATGGGCGCGTGTTGCTCAGGTGGGAGAGTCGGGAACCCGCGCATGCGCACAGTGTAGCAGAGTCGGGGAGAGGCCCGCGCGTTACCCACACTTAGAACTTAGTCTGGGCTGGCAGTATGCATCGGTTGGAGTCTTGTCCCCGAGCTACACTGTGTTAGTTGCACGCGCACTCTAATGTAACCCTGTGGTGTATATTATACGTACATACATGTCACATATATATCTGTTTACACTTTGCTGAGCGTTCTCACACCATCATTACACTTGTAAGTGATCACCAGGTACAAGACCCCCCAGAGTTAAGATACCATATTTTTTACAGTATACACCCAATGTCAAAAAATATGTGCTATTCAATTTCATTGATACTAGGAGAGAGAGACCAGTGGGGGCTTTGGGTAGGACTAAAATCACATGGGAGAACTATGAGCAGGTTTATCTAAAAGGGAATCTACATTTAAAGGGCCACTGACGTCCTCTAAGCTGCTCATCAGGTACTGTTGGAGTAGTGGAAATAAGCTAAAGTGGTGCTTAATTACAACGATGCATTAGTGATGAGCAAGGGTGGGTAACTGCTGCAGCCAATGGGCTGTGTACTAGGTGGTACATTGGAGTATTTCTAGTTGGCGTTCCTAAACCATTTGCGCATATTTTAATGTGATCTTAATGGTGCTGAAAGCCACTTTCCACCAGATAAGTGTCCCTTTATCATATTCTACTACATGATCATCAAGGAATACTGGTAATTTGCGGTACTACACATTTAAAATAGATTGCTCTAGGAGAGGGGTAAGGTTTTTAAAATGGATTGATTAGGGGAGAGGGGTTAGGCATTGGGTTAGAAATAGCGGTTAGGATTAGGCTTCAGGGACCTATCCTGTTATGTGCACGCACAGGAAGAGAGCCTCAGACGTCCCGATATAGCTGTCTCTAAGTGGCCAGTTAGTGGTTATCGGGTTAGGTTTAAGGGGTTAGGGCTAGAGCTGGTAAGCACTGTAGGGGTTAGAAAGTTACTTTTAGGGTGTTAGGGTAAGTGGGTTATGGTTTAGCGCCTGTAAGTGGTGTAGGGAGGTTAGGGCCGGTAAGTGGTGTAGGGGGGTTAGGGCCGGTAAGTGGTGTAGGGGGGTTAGGGCGGGCAAGGGGATTAGGGACTTAGGGTTAGGAAGTTCTTTTAGGAGGTTAGGGCCGGCAAGGGGTGTAGGGGGTTAGGAAGTACATCGGGAAGCGGGACGCGAGCGCACACAGCACCAGGAGGCTTCCCATGCCATGCATGCAAAAAACAGGATAGATCCGGCTTCAGTTCGGATCCTGCCATTAATTGTTTTGTTTTTAATGGGTAGATTGCAATACTACATTCTTTCATGCATGCTCACTGTGTTAACAGCGATGCCGCGCAGGTATAAAAGGAAAGATCCCAGTAGGCTACAGAAGACAGCATTTCTAAAATATATTTTTTTCTTTTTTTTTTTGTTCAAAATATATCTAATCTAATTCATTACACATGCAACATGCCTTGTTTGTGATACAGGTAAAACGGTGGGAAATGTATCCAAGCTGAAAACCCATCTGGCCCTGTCTTCAGGAACTGTTATATTACCAGGTGAGAGACTGCAGATCTTCACAAAACATTTTTTATGTGTAGATTGATGATCTACGGTTACTTTCATGCATGTAGTAACCATGTTTTATTATATATATATATATATATATATATATATATATATATATATATATATATATATATATATTATACACATACACATACACACTAGAGTATTGCCCGTCAAAAAATGACGGCAATGAAATTGTAAGTGAGCTAATGCTGTTTGGTGTATAATAATCAAATAAATAATACATTAATAAATTAATATACTTTACCTATTTGGAAGTAATATATGCAGGAAGCATTGTGTTAAAGAGCTGGCAATCTCTTGTGCTGTGGAGCTGCTGTGTAAGCGTGATGAATGTGTGCAGTGTAATAGTGTGCGTGCGCGAGACCAAACCGTTAGCGTAGCTCTGTACTTCCGCATTGTATAAGTTATTGTTCTAAAATGGCGGGTAATGTGTGGTATGCAGCTGTGGCGGAATATCCGTAGCTGTTTTGTGGTGTTTTGTGAGTTTCTTGTGGTGTTTTGCGTCTTTAGAGTGCTGTAGTCTCGTTTTCATTTTGTTCGGCGGACATTTTTTCTCTCGCTTAGAGAATTTTTTAGTGTCTAAACTCTTTTATTTTGAGTTAAATTAAGGTGTAACTTCATTTTTTGAGGTCCTGGATGCTCCCTCTTGCTGTAGGTAAGCTTTTTATGTATGTGCTGTGTGTATTGTGTCTTTCATTTTTTCCTGTCCGCGGGTTGCAGGCGTTTTTTGCGAGTCCGTAATGGGTGTTAACGTGTCTCGTATGTTGTTTGCGTTGCGATGTAAAGTTTGCGGCGCTTCTTGCCAGCAACTGAGGCCCTCGCTTCGCGGCGCTCCTTGCCAGCAAATGCGGCGCTTCGCGAGGGCCGCATTTGCTGGCAAGGAGCACCTGCAGCACTCCATACCAGCAACTGAGGCCCTCGCTTTTCAGCGCTCCTTGCCAGCAAATGCGGCGCTTTGCGAAGGTACAGAACTATTGCAGCAAGACTACTGCAGCTTCGCGTGGGCCGCATTTGCTGGCAAGGAGCGCCTGCTCACAACTATATTTGTGATTATATATATATATATATATATATATATATATATATATATATATATATGAATATATATATATATATATATAATAAACACTGACTTAGGGCAAAGTTTCAATAGGTGAAAGGACACCTTGACTGCAGAGAAGCATTCAGTTGCTTCAGCTGACATGTGGCAGTCATAGCGCCAGTGCTTTTAGCAGAACTAATGGACAGCTTGCTAGTTTACAAAGCCCCTCCCTGTTGAGAAAGTAGCTCACAAGGTGGCTGCAGACAGGAAATAATTTTATTTAATAGCCAATAAATGTTTTCTGTATATTTTAAAAATGATTTAAATCTTAAACTGAACATTTGCCTAGAGTGTCCTTTTCATAAACCATTTGGATACAAAAAATGGGTACCATTATTAAAGCTTTGGTAAGCCTTTTGCTACCAATATGGTCCTTTGGAAGATATTCCTGCTTAGAGAGGGACTATAATGGTCTAGCTCTAATAATTTTCAAGGGCCAATGTAGAGTCATGTCCAACTCTCAGTGACCTCATGGACCGCAATACACCATACTGATCCACTTGGCATTCATGGCAGAGATACTGGAGTGGTTTGACAGTTCCTTCTCCAGTGGGCCACAGCATACAGCTCCTGGTATTTTTAAGTGGTCTCCCATCCAGGTACTGATCAGGCCCAACCCTGCATGGCTTCAGGGTGGTGAGACCTCTTGATTTTCTGACTGGAGTCAAAACCAGGTTGCAGTTGTGAAAGCACTGAATCCTAACCAATAGACCACCAGGGAACCCCACCTACTTGTACATCATGGCACAATGCTGCTCCATATTATATGGCCAACTATATATAGTTTCAGCATAGCATTCAGTTTGTGTCAGTTGTTACATTGTTGTATAGCGTTTTGTGGTGTTTTTTGGTTGGTTCACGTTAGTATTTAAACTGTAATATAATCAGCCATTTGTTTATAATAGTATTCTTTCTTTAGTACAAAAAAAAACTTTTTTTTTTTAATAACTGTAAACAATTGTTTATACTGATCTTTACTAATGATTTCAAATTTGGACCTTTTATAGCTAGACTGTATGTACAGATTTACTAATCGGTGGCTAGCCATTCTTATTGGACCACCTGTGATTAGATAAGGATATCTTCTTCTTCCGGTCGTTAAGAGGTGGAACCAGCTGGACCGGCCAGTGCCGTAGGTCCAGCCGGTCAGGTCTTTTCCTCTGCGGATATGTGTATTGGTACAGGGACTGTGACTTTGCTGCAGTGGCAGACTAGAACACAGGGTGGCTGAACCACTGGACACTGAATAATACGTGGACTGGGTTGTTTGGCTTATGGGAAGGGCTTAATACACTTCCACACCAGACATACAGCTGACACATGTATACTCTGTGTGTCCCAGTAGACATTATGGAGAGATCAGAAGTTATTATATTATGAGTAAATTGCCCTTCAAAAATGACGGGAGTAAAATTGTAAGCCTGGCAATGCTGTTTGGCGCTCATTGCGAGCCTCAACTTTCCTGCATTGCAATGATCACCTTCGGCGCTCATCGCGAGCCCCACTCATTGCAAGGCTCTCCCCCTATGTAGTAGTATAGGCCTTGCACTTAAGTGTTACTGTGTTTGGGTTGTGTTACTGCTTAGGGTTCGTTTTTACGTTCTACGGGCTAGTTTTACGTCCTTCTGCCTCGTTTTCGGCGTCTTGCATTTTTCGGCAGCCATTAAATTTTTTTATAAATATGCATCAAATGAACTTGCAACCTCACTCACAGGCTTCCTGGCCACTGTGCTGTGTGTGAGGTCTTTCCAGTTCCGTGGTTCGGGTGTTAAAGTCGCATTTTTGCGAAGTTCAATGTATGCACGGGTTTCGGTCCTAAGTTCTACGGGTCGTAAGTCCTGCGTGCCTCAACTGCTCGCCTCGCTTCGTGAGGCTCGCAGTGCAATGAGCGGCTTCAGCGCTCATTGCAGCCTAACTCCCGCATGGTCGACGGCTCGGCTTGCTTCGCAAGGCTCGCAGTTGCCGCACAGTGCATGTCAGTGTTTCGGTCCTAAGTTGTACGGGTCATAAGTCCCGCATTCCTCAACTGCTTGCCTCGCTTTGCGAGGCTCGCATTGCAATGAGCACCTTTGGCACTCATTGCAGCCTAAATCCCGTGTGGTCCTCTGCTCACTTCGGGCCGCAACACCGTGACCAACATCATAACGTGACGCACACTGACAACTATATATGTGATTGTGTGAATTTATTGATGTAACGGTGGCAACCAGTCATATTTGGTATTAAATCGCTGCATTTTCCCCAGGGTCTTCAATAAAGTCTATTACCAGGGTCCCTGGGGCAGAGGGGTGCTTGGTTGTAAGTGATCCAGTACAGAGGGGCGAAGAGCTTACCGTCACCAGTGGACACTTACAGTCAGGTCCATAAATATTGGGACATCGACATAATTCTAATCTTTACACCACCACAATGGATTTGAAATGAAACGAACAAGATGTGCTTTAATTTGAGGGTATTTACATCCAAATCAGGTGAACGGTGTAGGAATTACAACAGTTTATATATGTGCCTCTCACTTTTTAAGGGACCAAAAGTAATGGGACAGATTAACAGTCATAAAACAAACTTCACTTTTTAATACTTGGTTGCAAATCCTTTGCAGTCAATTACAGCCTGAAGTCTGGAACGCATAGACATCACCAGACGCTGGGTTTCATCCCTGGTGATGCTCTGCCAGACCTCTATTGCAACTGTCTTCGGTTCCTGCTTGTTCTTGGGGCATTTTCCCTTCAGTTTTGTCTTCAGCAAGTGAAATGCATGCTCAATCGGATTCAGATCAGGTGATTGACTTGGCCATTGCATAACATTCCACTTCTTTCCCTTAAAAAACTCTTTGGTTGCTTTTGCAGTATGCTTCGGGTCATTGTCCATCTGCACTGTGAAGCGCCGTCCAATGAGTTCTGAAGCATTTGGCTGAATATGAGCAGATAATATTGCCCAAAACACTTCAGAATTCATCCTGCTGCTTTTGTCAGCAGTCACATCATCAATAAATACAAGAGAACCAGTTCCATTGGCAGCCATACATGCCCATGCCATGACACTACCACCACCATGCTTCACTGATGAGGTGGTATGCTTTGGATCATGAGCAGTTCCTTTCCTTCTCCACACTCTTCTCTTCCCATCACTCTGGTACAAGTTGATCTTAGTCTCATCTGTCCATTGGATGTTGTTCCAGAACTGTGAAGGCTTTTTTAGATGTTGTTTGGAAAACTCTAATCTGGCCTTCCTGTTTTTGAGGCTCACCAATGGTTTACATCTTGTGGTGAACCCTCTGTATTTACTCTAATGAAGTCTTCTCTTGATTGTTGACTTTGACACACATACACCTACCTCCTGGAGAGTGTTCTTGATCTGGCCAACTGTTGTGAAGGGTGTTTTCTTCACCAGGGAAATAATTCTTCGGTCATCCACCACAGTTGTTTTACGTGGTCTTCTGGGTCTTTTGGTGTTGCTGAGCTCACCGGTGCGTTCTTTCTTTTTAAGGATGTTCCAAACAGTTGATTTGGCCACACCTAATGTTTTTGCTATCTCTCTGATGGGTTTGTTTTGTTTTTTCAGCCTAACGATGGCTTGCTTCACTGATGTGACAGCTCTTTGGATCTCATATTGAGAGTTAACAGCAACAAATGCAAATAGCACACTTGAAATGAACACTGGAGCTTGTATCTGCTCTTTGTAAATGGGATAATGAGGGAATAACACACACCTGGCCATGGAACAGCTGAGCAGCCAATTGTCCAATTACTTTTGGTCCCTTAAAAAGTGGGAGGCACATATACAAAATGTTGTAATTCCTACACCGTTCACCTGATTTGGATGTAAATACTCTCAAATTAAAGCTGAACGTCTGCAGTTAAAGCACATCTTGTTCGTTTCATTTCAAATCCATTGTGGTGGTGTATAGAGCCAAAAAGATTAGAATTATGTCGATGTCCCAATATTTATGGACCTGACTGTATGTGTGAATGGGGAAGCAAGCTGGGGCATATAGAGGGTCCTGTATGTCAGACTGAGTATCTCCACTCCTGATCTGATCAGATGCTCCGTGTAATGCCAGGATCAAAGGGGCAATTAGCTGGGGTAGTAAATTAGGCTCCAGGACCAAGAGGGGTGAGTGGGGGGGGGGGGGGGGGGTGACATCACTGATGGACAGGCCTCCCCATGTTGTCAGGGTGGGGGCTGGTGGAGATTGATAGGACTGGATTGTGTATAAATGTGTTGTGTTCTTCAATAAAGGTGTTTTCAGTCTGGAATACATAATTGATGTGTCGGTTTCATTCTGAGGAAATAATGTTCTTTATTACTGGGATGATTGCTGCTGAACCTGCATCTTCTGGGTGGCTCTTCTGATTCCTGCTATCAGGGATATACAAATAACCAGATTATCGTACTCGATAGGTTTTAAAGGTTTTTATCAAGCTGGCTGTTGCATGAGTAATTATCAGATTGCCAAGTGCATAGTGCACTGTGTGATGCTCTGGTGGAAGGCTGTGATTGATAGGGACAGCTTTCCACTGGACAGAGGTTACATTGTACTGACCAGTTAACTCCTAGCTGAAGAAAGTAGAACCTGTTCTCTCCAAACTACAGATAACTCTTCAAATATCTGACAAAAACCTTACCATTGACTTGAATGGGGCATGGGGTACCACTGCAACCTGATTGGTTGCAGTAATATATTGATGTGGAGCAGTGTGTGGGCAGTCTTTCACAAATATAAACACAGTTTATTTTTTATTGCTTTCTCTGTGAAAAAAGCACATATTTAGAAAAGTGCAAAAAAAAAAAATGTCAACATGTTTATAGGATTTTTTTTTTTTACTATGATCTGGTCCAAATTGCCCAGAATTAAATAGCCCTTTAATGTTCACTAAGGGACTATGATGGGCAGCAAGCTGTGAACATCCATATTGCATATTCCAATGCATACATTGTGCAGCAAGCATTTTTGGATAGGTCCATACAGTTATGATGGGATGTCTTCTGCACTGAAAGCTACACCACATGACCGAATGGACCGGTAAGAAGCAACTGTGTGGTTTCTTTACAAAATATGCAGTATGGAGATTCGCAGATCATTCACAGCTTGCAACTATCACGTCTCATACAGTGATGAGTTGTGAAGGGGAGAAGTTAGAGGCCAATATGAGACACTCCTAGAGGTGTTCAGAGGGTAATTAAAGAATGTTATAATTCATAACTCTTTTTTTTTTTAATTGGGCTAATAGGACTTTCATTTATGCATAAATCCAAATTATTGCGTTTAAAAGGCCATTACTTGTTTAACAAGTGAACCTTTAAAGACAGACTTGTGCAGATCCCATAGGAATATAGCTGATCACTTAAGCTTATCACTGGCAGAGAGCCTAAAACAGTGCAGTGTGTTGCATGCACATCTGCCAGTGAAAGGGCTAATACGGCAGCACACACAGGTGAGTGTATTGTGGCTGTGCAATTGGTAATACTTTACATTAGTAAACATGAAAGAAATTCTCTAATTGTTTATAGTTTTTAATATGTGTAAATATTCTATTGCTCTTTAATATAGATGGGACATGGTGATTTTGTTTCCTCCAGGAATTGTTGATCTGCAAGGTTGTCATCTAGTGTTTTTCCCCAAAGCCCAGCATTACAGGCTTGCAGCTCTAAAGAAGCAAGATCTTGCCTACTTATTTCATTTTATCTCCAACTACCTCAGGTAGGAATTCCTAAAATGTTGGCTACTTCTGAAAGGAGTGTGTATGTAATAGTGCAATTATCTAATCACAAGTCTCTTAAAACCGTTTTATTCTGATACTTCTGTTAACACCTTGACCGTTTTATCCGCATGTATTTAAATATGTATTATATATGACGGCAAAAAACACAAAATGCAAAAAAAAAAAATCCCACACAGCAAGGGGACACACCCAGTATGTCTGGAAGTGAGGTTACACCTCAATTTAAGTCCAATTTCAGGAGTTTAGGCACTTGAAAATCCCATAAGCGAGAGAAAAAAAATTTCCGCCAAAGAAAACGAGGCTTCACGACCCCTAAACCCGCAAAACACCGCCAGGCACATACAACTTTTACACAACCCTGTACGAGCTACAAAATACATTATTAGGAAGGACACAAAATCATCCACACCCGCATACCACATACACATTCGCCACCATTTTACAACACTAACTTACAGAATGCGTAAGTACACAGCTAAACAAAACTGTTTCCCCTCGCGCACACAGGGTGCTCAGAGGAGCAAAACTACACAGGGGGAGAGCCTTGCAATGAGCTCCAAAAGCCGATAAGCATGGACCTCGCAATAGGTGCCAAAGGGGCTCTGACAACCAAAAATACACCAACCCAGAGGCTCACAATGAGCGCCGAAGGTACTCGCACAACCAAAACACTTACTTTGTGTGCCAAACCGTATTCCCTGACTTACAATTCTATTGCCGTTATTTTTTGACGGTCAAGTCGCTAGTAGTATAGAACTCTTAAAGCACATGGCGTGTTACAAATAAGGAAATAATAATTATTCCAACACCATGCAAGAGGACGGAGGGCCCTGTCTTGGAGCTTAAAAACAAAAGTACACAGTGCTTTCCCTAAAGCACTTAGCAAGATTGAAAACTTGCAAACCTGAAAACTAAGGGTATGGTTTAGTTATAGAAGGGTAATACATGTGTTGTGTATATTTAGGCTGAAGGGGATAAGCTTATTTAAACAGATGCATTTTAGTGAGGTTTTGAGGCAGGAGGATAGTCTAGTTGAGTGAAGAAAAGAGTTCCAAATAATAGGGGGAGCACGGGAAGGCTGGAGTGAGGTGAGGTGATAAGGAGGAAAGAAGGTCGTTAACAGTGAGAAGGTTGTTAGCAGAGCAATGAGGTCATTTGGGGGAGTATTTAGAGATGAAAGCAGACATGTAAGAGGGTGCATTATTGTTGAGGGCTTTATACGTTCGGGTCATAATTTTAAATGTTGTTCTGGAGGCTACGGGAAGCCAGTTGAGTGACTGACAAAGAGGTGCTGTAGACAGAGTGTTGAGTTTGGTAGATGAGTCTAGCTGATGCGTTCATTATGGATTGTAGTGGAGAGAGACTGGTGATGGGGAAGCAAGGAAGGCGCAAGTTTCAGTAGTCATAGCGAGAGTTGAGTGGATTTGAATTTTTAGTTGTCTTTTGTAAGATAGTGATGTATTTTTGCAGTGTTTAGGTGAAAGAGAAGATTTTGTGAGTTCTTGTATGTGTGGAATGGAAAAGAAGGCAGGAGGGAGTAGTACCCCAAGACAACAGGCCTGGGAGGTGGGCATGATGACACTGTCCAGTGAGAGATACATGTGGAGTGGAAGCTGTGGTAGAGGGTGGGGAAATAAGGAGCTCAGTCTTTGAAATGTTGAGGTGGATTTGACAGGCATACATACAAGAGGATATGCTAGAGAGGCACTTGGCCACTTGTGCTAGAATAGAGGGAGATAGAGAGAGAGCTGGTGCTGAGAGGTAGATTAGCGTGTCATCTCCATATAGATGATACTGAAATAAAAAAAAAAGAATTCTGGTACTGAGGAAGGAAGTATAGATTGAGAAAAGGTGGGGTCCTAGTACTGAACCTGGGGTTATGCCAACAGTGAAAGGGTGAGGTGAAGAAGATGGGTCAGAGGAGACCCTAAATGATTGATCTTCAAGGTATGATGTGAACATGAGAGCAGTGTGATAGGTGCCAAGAGATCAGAGCATTTGAATAAAAAGATGGTCAACTGTGTCGAAGGCGATAGTTAGATAGAGAAGTGGAGTCAGATGAGGGTTTCTTAAGAATGGGTGTAATTATGTTTTAAAGATGATTGATACTTGCCCATGTTGAATATATGTATGAGGGCAGGGATAAGTGTTGTGTAGAAGTTGTAAGGCAAGTGGATGAAAACAGATTAGAGAACACATCCTCAGTTACATGGTCAAAGGAGTCTGTGATGGATGGGGAATTGGGGAAGGGTAAAGGCTGTGACAACAAACTGCTTGTTGGCCTTGATAAGAACCTAGTTCACACCTACCCAGTAGAACCCTCTGGTTCTTGGTTCTGTTCGCGCTATCAGGGATTCAGAAACCCAGCTCTCTGCCACCAAAGCGTCCAGCAATCCACAGGAATAGCCACCCACTAAATGTTACTGCTTGTAACAGAGCCCCCTGCCGATTCTGCAGCAATAACCCCAGGATCAATGATTATTGTTCCCTCAGAATGAAACGTCCATTTAAATATGCACATTTGAAGTGTGCAACAACCTTTATTGATGTGGTAAAGTATTTATGCACCCCCAGCCTAAGCGTGTCTCTTCACCACACTTTTCCCAACGGACAGGGTCAGACCCATATTAGGAATTTACTTCCTGCTCTGTGTTCTTGGCAGGTGGTCTTTTAATGCTGGTTTGTCCAGGAAGGGAAAAACTCACACATTAATGTTAGGAGTTGGCATTCCTCTGTCTACAAAGAGTGTTTACAATATTACTCTACCTGTGGTGAAAGCTTCCTGACAAAGTGTCTAGGTACCACTCATCACTATCCTGTCCCGCAAACAGGTATCTCCCGGTAACGCACTCTGTTAATCTCTGGGAAATGCAGCATTTCAATACCAAACATGCGTGGCTACCACCTTTACATCAATAAATATGCACAATACAATAATTCTGATCACCCAAAAATATTGTGGTAACCTCCACGAGCAACCTGGCTCCCCATACCACAGGGCAGGTGTCACACTGGGTGGTCCGTTTGTTGAGTGGAGGGTTCGTTATGGACATGCTGAAATTTTTGGTTGCATGTTTGTCAGGGATGGGTGAGATTGTGTGAACCTCAAAAGAAGAGAATTGGGGGGGGGGGGGGGGGTGGTGTGCAGATAGAGGAAAGTAGTATTCCCAAACCTCCACCTTGCTTGTTCCCAGTTCTAGGTATGTGACTGGAGTGTAGGCCACCTTATGAGAGTGATAGCCAGTATATTGAGGGAGTTGAAAATAAAAAGATCATGAATGAAGGTAAGTTTTAGTGCAAACAGACTGCACAAGAGAAGGGCCTTGGTAGATTGTTTGTGACAGGTAATGGATATTTAGTTATGGGGTTTGGGGTGTTTGCTGTCCTGCAGCTGTGCATAGGTGGAAAAGAGGGTCTGAGTTAGCTGATATGTCGCCGGCAAGAGATGGGAGTAGGACTTACAGAAGCATTTTTGATTTTAAGCCTTAGAACATAAGAGGGGATAGTGACTGGAGGAAATAAATTAATATATGCAATAAAGTAGTTGATGGAATAATGTGTATGTATTCTCTATCTTACAGGAGGTGTAATGTGTCCCTCTAAGAAAGGCTTGTTAGATTATAAAAATGAAATGCTTTCTATACTCTGTGTGGTGCAGATGTGTACTTTTCCTACATATACCTCACTGGTACATAGCGCAGCAGGTGCAAACGATACAACAATTTGGAAATCATGGGAAGAGCTGCAGCCAACCAACGAGGGGCAAATATGTATTTTCAGTCTAAATTATGATATCAAGGTGATCAATGTGTAATGTCAAGGAAGTAATGGGAGATCTAAATCTTCTACTTTATTCTTTGTTTCATAGCTCACATTCTCCAGAAAGCTGCAGTGTTTCAGTTGTAGTTGATTTCAGGACTACTACGAAGAGGATTATATCTAGTGTTACTAAGGCTCTCTGGTACACTCAGGTATGAATATATTTATAACCAAACAGAATGAGATAGGCAATACAGAGCATTGTGCTTTATGTACAGAGAAGAAATACCCTATAGCAGTGGTGGGCAGCTCAGTCCTACAAGGTCCGCCAACAGTCCAGGATTTCAGCATCTCTCTGTATGCAGGTACTCTCTGATTTAACACATCAGAGTTACTCCGTAACATTTTGGTTGTTCTGTCTATGTTCCTGTATCGAGAGAGGTAAAACTCCCATGCAAGGAAGAAACTGCTAGACCCCATGTATATATTTCAGCCTCTTGGCTTTTGTCAGGGAGTGCCATTGGTCTACCTTGGCACAGTGCACAAATACTGCATCCTTGAATTACCATTTAAACCTTGGAGAGCATAGGCAAAAACAGAATGAGAAATGCACACTCCTTGCCCACTCACAAGTGCACCTTGGCATCATGTTTTTATTTGTTTCTTCTTTAAGATATTGGTCGACCGTGATAAGTAAATATAGCAAAGGGCCACTGAACTCACTGTGCATGGTCTTCATGGTATGAAAGAGCACAAGGTTGTATGTTAAATAACATTTTAGGAGATGTTTACACGGATGTGGTCCAAATTGTGCTGAATTAATTGGCCCTTTTTAAGCAAGATTGATTTCTCTCCTCATTTTAACAACTAGAAATTGTGTTCAAGGTGGGTTTGATATACATGAATCAATGGTGATGAAGATTCATGGAATATAGAAAGTTGTCAAACATCCAGAATATTCCAGAATATGCAAATTATAAAATGTTCAGATACAGTGTCTATATCCAGGACGACAGCAGTCATGACTTCCAATATTTAAGGTTTCACAAGTCCTTAGTTAAAATGTATTCAGCAGTTTATGTAACTTTTGGGTTCCTTTTGTTATTTAGACCACCTTGAATTACTGCTTTTGGTATTTTTGGTGAATTGGTTTCTCTAGTTGGTCAGAAAAATAAGATTCATAATAGTCTATTGACTATAGACTGTCCACGTAATATGAAGGAAGGATCAATCTGAGCTAAGCTCTTTTAATGCTGCCGTTGAAAATTACAGTAAGTTGAGAAAGTTAGTCTACTAAGAACAATTTATGTTTATCTCTGTCTTCTGCTATAGCTCGTAGTGCAGGTTTTACCCCTTTTGAGTGATGCAATGTGCTCATTTCTGGAGTTTCTACCAAAAAGGTGTAATTTTTCAATGTGCCTTAGAAGATTTGTTGGTATTTCCCCCTCCACATCAATGACAAGCAGAGAGTTGGAACTACAAAATGTCTGACAGCTAGGGGAAAAGCAAAGACTAAAGCCAGCTAATCAATTTGGATAGTGTAATACTTCATTAAAAGATCACTGAAATAAGAGTAGGATCTTTTGAGTAACTTTTATACATTCTGTAAAATGTTTTTAGAAATTTAACTTTTAGTTTAAACAAAGGCAATCCTTATTTAAAGGGAACGCACCTTGTCTTGCTTGAACTCTGTTAGGGAGTTTAAAGAGATAAGATGTTATCTTAATATATATTAGGATCTACTTTTGAAGTTTGGATGTTTTGGCCAGGCTAGTTTATTTACATATTTGTGTAAAGACATGTGCTTGAAAATATAGAGGACCTTTTATTTGAATTCATGAAAGATTAATGACATTTGTACCCGCATAAATAACTCTTAGTGTAGTTTTGATGGCAGTGGTTATGTTATGGATAATGATATAGGGTTTCTAAATCTTTGTCTGAAAGATTCACACAGTGTTTTTAGGTGTTTGTTCCGGTCTTCAGTGTTTGAGCAATGCAGCATTATTTAATGGCTTGGCTATGGATGATGGCTTGCTTAGTGTGTGAGGGCTGGAAACTGGAGCTTTGTAGGTAGCTGCATCTGTCTGTGTGTTTTCCTATATACAGATGGGTGGAGTGTGCCATTGGTGATGGTTATGGTAATGTCCAGAAAGTTCAGCTGTTATGCAGAGAAATTCATGTTAGGTTTAATAAATGGGTGTAAGGTATTGATTAAATTATAGAAAACTCAGAGTTTTTTTTCCTGCCCATACGATGAGCAGATCTATGTAACATTAGTATCTGTAAGGTTTGTGAGGGAATGTAGATAAGAATGTCTTACATATCAGACATAAATAGGTTGGCGCATTGTGGAGTCATTTTGGTACGCATGGCAGTCCCTATAATTTGTAGTTTGGTATCCTTTAAAAAGTGAAATAGTTGTGGGCCAGGATATATTCTATTAGCTTGGCAATAGCATCAGGGCCATATTAGTGTGACCGAGTTTGTGTTGAAAGAAATGTAGGACATACTTTAATACCATCTTTGTTTTGGATGTTGCTATAAAATGACGCCACACCCATGGTGAAAAGTAGTGTGTTGGCAGGAACATCTTTAATTAGACTGATTTTGTTCATCAAGTTTATTTTCTTTACTATAGAGAATGTTGTTTAAGTTGATTTTCAATTTTATGCAGTGCATGAATACATTTTTGATTAGGGCTAGGCTAATTTTCAACATCTACAGCAGGTGTCAGTAACTTCTGACTAGCAATCTATGCGTGTATATAAATATGTAATCAAATAATCCACCTTTACCTTTCTCAAAAAGCAATTTCAACATATCTGCTACAGGTTAAACAAACCGTTAAACCATTGTGCAAACTTTTTCAAAGGGCCACTTAATTCAGCACAATTTGGACCACATCACCATAAATATCTGCTAAAAGCATGTTGAATTTGACATGTGCATTTTTCATCAAGAAATAAAATGAAACCTTTGTTTACGTGTGTAACAGACTGCCCACATTCAGTGGCGTTCCCATAGCCAATAAGGCTACAGGGGTGTGTGCACTATTTAAACTGGAAATGAAAGCAGTCTTACAATTTACTTAGAGGCAACAGACCTTGTAAGATTTTTAATTTCTTACAGCAGAAAATTCAGGTTTCTGCTCTCTTGCCTCTCTGGAATTGGAGCTATGCAGAGCAGTGCTCTGCTCCTCCATGTACAGATCAAAAGAAAAAATATTCACCCTTAACAAAACTATCTGTGCATGCATGTAATGCTGATCCACCTAAAGCAGGACGGCTATGGGTTAACTGGTCAGTGCAGTGTAAACACAATGCATGCTACACTCAGCAATCTGTTTCTACTCATGCAACAGGGAGTGGGCAGGATAAACTTGTATATAAATATACACCTAAAACTTTTGATTTTTGTTTTGTTTTTTTGCTGTTATTAGTGTCCTAAAACAATAGAGCACAAGATTGTTCTTTAAAATGATCTTTCACACCATGAAGAGCACTTGCAGTGTGGTGAATGACGGTTTAATGTCTGGGTGGGGTAGCATATTTGCCACCCTTCAAGTGGAGTAGGTTGTCAACCCTGCTCTAGAGACTAATTATTCTTGTTATAACCAAATGTGGGGATGTGAAGAGTCAAAACACATGGATTCTACAGTAACAAACCACATCTTTTTCTGGCTAGAGTACAACCAATAAGTAAGTTTAGGTATGAATTTAAATAAACACTACTTTCATTAATTTATTCAGCTGCTCACATTACCTCATCTATATCTCTATCTCTATCTCTATCACACAAATGTGCCATTTACACATTTTTTCTCTTTACTTTTCAGCGTGTACCTAATATTATCTTTAACACCGTTTATGTTCTTCAGCCAGAGAAGAAAGCTTTAAGGAAAGTATTGATGAAAGGTTTAAAAATGGGTGAAAAGAATTCTTCAAGTCTATGCAAGGTACGTTATAGAAGTCCCATGTGGATATTGTCATGGATGTAGTTGAATGGATGTTAAAAAAAAGTGCTAAAGGTTGTGTTTCTGTACAAAACATCACATACATTTACCCTGTACCCTTATAGTTGTACGGTTTAAAAGTTGAATTCTATAGAGTTGTGGTGGAAACATAATAAGCTGGAGTATACCAGACCAAATGTATATGTAGACTACCTGCTTCAAGAAATACACATAAAATGATTAACCTGCTGGGTATATTATAAATGTGTTCTTGACTAATGATAAAGTGAGTTATTTTATAGGAAATTAGAAGATAGTGTTTAACCAGTGACTTTCACCTTCAGCTTTAATGTCCAGCCAACTATATGGATCCAGAAACCTATGCAAACATATTTATGGATAGTATAGATCAAGTATTGGCATTTATAGGTAGTTCTACTTAAGTCATTGAAGCCCTCCCACTGTGAGCTGCATAGTCTAGTGGTTCCCAAACATCTCCTCAAGACATGCCATGATTTAGGTTAAACACTGTGTGAACAAAGGTGAGGTAACTAGTATTCAATAGGATGTGGGGCATCAAATTGCTTCACATGTGTATTCATGCAGTGTGTGACCTAAATCATGCTCTATCTGGTGGGCCTTGAGGAGGGGTTTTGGAACCACTGGCACATACAATACATGCCTGAGGTTATGCAGCCAATAAGTTGTTTCATGTAGCCAGTGAATCATGTGAAGGGTGCTTTGCTCAGTCGGCCCCTTGGAAAGACAAGCTGCAGAGTCCACTAGTCAGAGCTTCCTCTGTCTTCTCACCTTCAGCCTATGTATGATTTATCGACTGCCATTTCTGCAAAGCCGACATCATTGGATTGGAAGGGGAATGGGTGATTCTGACTATGCTGACTATCTGACTTCTGCTATGCAGAGCCCATTGTTTATACTTTATTCTTTGTTTTTATTCTATGAACACTTGAGTTTAAATTCAGGAGTTTTGTTTTAAATAAACTGCTACATTGCAGCATGATACTTTATCCACTATGCATCAGAGAAAATAATTTATGCTTAGTCTAAAAATTAAGTATCAGAAATAAATTCGGGAACACTGCACAGCACTGAGGGATTTAAACCCAGTTCAACACCAACCAGAAATGTCCATCAATGCAAAGCAATTTTAGGACTGTGAAACGCTTATTTCATATGCTAATGGCAATGTTTAGGAGGAGGGAGAGGAGAGTGGATATTATAAGATGGGTACACAGGGAGAGGGGGATAAGTATATGGAAAATAATTCTGTTTTGTGCCATATTTGCATTTTTTTATTTTTAGTAGATGTAGGAGTATAGTATGAGGCCAAAAGTGGGTGAACTACTCATGGATGAAAACTGGCACCTAGAAGAAATGGCCATTATTTATGCTTCACACTAGGTTGCGGAATGGATTACAACATGATCAGATTATACCACAGCAGTGTATTTGAGTGTTTGTAATTTATTGTAAGCTGTGCTTTTTTTTCAGTGTGTGATGTTGAACACCTCTTCTGAGCTTTTCAGTTACATTGACAAAAGTAATCTTCCCATTGAACTTGGTGGCCATTTGGCTTATGAAAAACCTATGTGGATGAACCTGTGTAAGGTAAATATCCAGCTCCTTTTATGCAAAAGTTCTTGCCGATTTCCATAAAAGAGAAATTAGTAACTTAACTCCTTTTTTTTGTAATACTATATACTATAAAAAAATGGCTTACTGGTCATGGCGATAGTAAAACTGTAGGTGTTATATGTTTAGAGGAACTTAATTGTAGCAGGGTTACCGAGCTTTAGAAATGCCAGCATTTGAAAGAGCAATCTTTTAAACCTTTAAAGAAGTTGGTAGTCATGAAAAATATTACATAAAGTTTTAACATTATTGAATATAACTGGAGGTGCTCAGAGCATATTGAGAGACTCGCTATTACACGTTAACAGATTACCTCTACGGTGCAAGAAAACAAAGTTTTCTGTGTCCCTTTATACTTTTTGTCAGTTGGTCCTCTAACAGGAATCCTCTACTGCAACTAAACCATTCTGTGGCATGCAATCCTCTTACTAAGTCGCCAGTAATGTAGCACTTGTGCATACAAGTTCTTGCATTAGTCACTAAATGTCATAACAAATCTTTATCCTTTTGCCAGTTGCCCAAATTACCAGCTGATCTACAAACATCAAACAATGAACAGTGTCAATCAGAACTCATGTATATTTGTTTCTTCAGGATCTTGATGACTTTGAAGGCCTATATAGCGTTGTACATAACAAATTGCCCTCCTACGTTGGTCCTCTTGAGCGAAGGTATTTGCAGAAGGATATTGAAGAATGCCAAAAAGGTTTAAAACCACAAGATGTTTCCTTCTCAATGAAAAGGCAAGCCCACTTAACTTGGTCTCATTTTAGGCTGTACAGTTGACTTAATTCCAGTCTGCTTAATCTTAGAGTCCATTGAATGTTTAAATGTATATGTAGTGATATACAACATTTACACAGGTTTACAGGTTAAAAACAGTGTGTAAATGTTGTATATCACGATGATCACCTGTGGAGGATTTGTGATGAACTACAAATCAAAATTGAATCAAATATGAAATTGTTGTTTTTAATGGTGACTTTGTTCTGAAAGGGTCCTTGTGATAAGACTTTGTATTCATAGCGGCCATGTAATGTTAACGCACAACTAGCCTGGCTGGGCAAATGTCAGTCTTGAGAGTAACTCTGTCTGCTGCACTCTGGCTCAGGTGTGCTGCCTACTTTTCATAGGATAGCTATGTTCTAATTAAACGATCACTGTAATGTGCAATAAAGTGATGTTAGTTTTAAATATGCTTTGATACAATTCTATTTTTAATAATTATAAGGACAATATTAATATTTTTTTTAAATACTGCCTCTGTATGGAACATGATTTCTCATGCTAGCTATGCAAAATTGTATTGCACAGGAACTGCAGTTCCCACTATACATTGCTGCAAGATGTGATAAATACTGCTCACCAGATGTTGTCTAGATGTTCAGTCAGATCTGACTCTCCAAGACACTGTGGACTGCAGCACGCCAGGCACATCTGACAGCCACTTCCCTTCCACACCTTCAGAGTCTTCTCTAGGGAATCCTGCCTCAAAATATTTGAGCTTTAGCCTCATGATCATACCGTCCAGTGAACAGTTTGTCTTAATTTCCTGAAGTACTGATTTATTGCAGTCTAAGGGACTCTAAGCAGTCTTCTCCAACACCATAATTCAAAGGAGTCCATTCTACACCATTCAGCCTTCTTTATTGTCCAGCTCTCGCATCTGTATGTTACTACTGGGTATTTAGGAGTTTTATCTATGCAGATCTTTGTAATAGCTTGTCAGGACTTGCCAAATATATTAAAAAGCAAAGCTTTCCTACACAGATCCAAATATATTTTAATTTTATGCTGGAGCCCAGGAAGATAAAATCTGTCACTGCCTCCACTTCTCCCCATGTCTTTTTTCCAGGAACTGAGATTGCCATGATCTTTTTTTTTTTTTTTTTTTTAACCATGCGCAGCAGACACATATTACACTCTCTCTTCTTTCTAGCCTTTTATATAATCAGGTTATTCTTGGTCTTTTAGACAAAGGAAAACCTCTTCAACACAGCAAGTGTTCAGTCAGTGTGCAGAACTGTTCTGGTATAACTCTGTCTGAAAATGTATCACTGCCTACTACACAAAGCAGCTTTGACCATATAGTGGTTGGATACTAGCAGCTTGATCTTTGAAAAAGGAAATACTGAAATATTAAACTTAGTCTGATTGAATGTATATTTTATGAACTGTCAATGTCCAAAATATGTAGCTTGTGTTAGGGAATTAATAATACATTTGGTAGCTTTCTGTAAGCTGCTTTTTAAAGAATTCTTTAAAATAAAAGTTTTTTTTATTTTTGTAGATGCAATGTAAAAAAAAAAAAAAAAAGTGTATGTGTATGTATATGTATATGTGTATATATATATATATATATATATATATATATGTCCCTTTTTTTTTTTAGCCAATTAGGAGAATATTTAGCATTTTTGCATGTAACTCAAATGCACATATAAAGAGGTATGCAAATTACCAACCTACTGATTTTATAATTTAACCCTTTACCCATTAACACTTTGTACAAATTACTAAAATGATCTACCTTCAAATTTTTTTATGAATCATATATTTTTGTATACATATACTGCAGTGTATGAAATATGGATAGCTTGAGCACATATGTTGATGGTTTTTAATGCCGTATGTTCACATGTAATGTTTTTCTCATGGTTGCACCTACAAGACTTGATTTTAAAACTGTGAGGAAAAGCAGCTGTAGCATTTGAATGAAATAAAATCTATCCCCTTTTTTTCACTTTCAAGTTTTATTAGAAGAAAATATGTCTTGTGGTTTACAAAGATAGAGGTAATAGAGGTAATATTGTCTAACTTCACCCTATGTGAATAATTGGTATTATAAACGTAAATAGAAAGACATAAAGATAAGGGTGGATAACAAGTAAGGAATCTATCCTTTTTAATAAGACTTCTTTATTGTGTTCTCAGAATTATTGCATCTGAGCAAATGGAGTTACTGTGGAAACCAGCTCCTGAGTCAGCCAAGGCTTTGTCACTAAATACAGATAAAGCTCATCAGGTACGTCAGCCTATTTGGATACCAAATGATCAAAAAATGGTTGTGTTCTGTTTTTAAGGCAGTTCTCCATCTCTTTGTTGTATTTGGTTTGTGTTTAGGCAATTATGCTACTCAAACAGTCACTTAGAAAAATGGAGGATTTTAAACTAGAAATCGTAAGCTGTGACCACCAAGCTCAGTCTATGAAAAAGGACTATCTGACAGAAATGTATAATCCTGCTATGGTGAGTCTAAAATTCATTATCACATACTACCTTTACTGTATACACCATAGGTCCAATTATATATATTTTCTTGATTAGTCACGTCAGCAGTGTATATATTAAAATGCACATAAAACACATTTTGTGTTATTTAACATATTATTAAATGCAGCTTTGATGCAGTGCTACATGAGCAGCAATGACTATGCACATTGATGGTTTCCTTAAAGCTACATTATATTAGTAAGCGTGTTATTCATGAGTTCTGGAGCTTTCTGAGATGAGTGCTTGACTGACGTCAACTCGCGACTGGATCCATGCACCATTCATATGAGTGCTATAGTGGCTTGTATGCATCAGCAGAACATTTTTGTTCTCTCTTCGAACAAGATGAGACGCTGAGATGATTAGAGGACTGGTAGTGATGGCCCTGGAAATAATACATCGAACAAGGGCACTGCGATTATTCCACTGAAAGGTAGCTCTTAATATTTAGATATGTCGTTTTTGTTAATTATAATAATTTTAAAAGGAAAAAATGATGAAATCTAAAGGCACCCATTGCCATACTGCTGCTGAAATGTTTCTGTTCCTTTATGTACGGGTTTGTAACATCTGGAGGTAGTATTTTTTTTCCTTATTTTTTCTAAATCCATCACATTGTGGAATATCTTACGTGCAAATAAGTGAGGGACTCTGACTTGTCTCTGTGCTTGACTTGTATTGATTTAATTTTTTTGTGCTAGGAGAGTTAAATGGTCTACAGTAAATCCTTTTTGCATTTTTGTTTTCATTAAATTATTCAAAGCTGTTGTAGTGTGTGTAATCACACATATATATATATATATATATATATATATATATATATATATATATATATATATATATATATATATTAAATAAAAAGTACATCCGTGTTCACATTTGAATGTCTAAAGCAAGTTAAAAAAAAAAAACTGCTTCCAGCTCATCAGCAGGGAGCAGGATCTCAGCCTGTGTTGTGGACCTTATGAGTAGGCAGTTCACCACAACAATCATTTATAATATGGTGGGCAAAAGAGCGATAGAAGCCCTCCACCATAAGGTAGTACAGTAAATAAAAAGTACATCTGTGTTCACATCTGAATGTCTAAAACAAGTTAAAAAAAATTATAAGATATTATTTTTATATATATATATATATATATATATATATTTCTCAACCTATTGAACCATGCCTCATTTGGAAGTAAAATATGAAAATATAAATATACTATTTTCTATAGCCTAAATTTAAAATGATTAAACCATAGTTAACACTTTTTAATAAGTAATGGTTTCTTCATTAAAAATTGTCTATGCTTAAAGAAATCTGTCCCCATTATCAATATGGGTATGATGATCTAGAGATCGGTGGCCCATGATTTTCATTGATGTAACATCTGCTTAATAATCCTATGGTTTATTTTAAGTTTAACACTTTTGGATATACATTATGCAGCTCTTTAGGGGACATCAGGGCCTTATCTATGGCCTTCAAGTAGAAAAGGTTGTCCATCATTTTCAGTGTCCTGAAGCATTTAGTTTGAGAATTCGCTCATTAGACTAAGCAACAAACAAAACCCAATTCTAAATTTTACTTTGATCCTCTATGAAACTGTCAATCTACTTTAAGTATGTCCTTCAAATAAATCTCCATGAAGGGGGTATGTGCTGATTTACGCTTTCATTTGAGCACTCGAATACACAGAGTACTGCAAGAGTGTAAAGTGTTAAACCATTTGTCAACTAATTAAACATGTGCGGTTCAGTAACCTTTGAGTTCGTTTTTGAGACTTTTCATTTTTGACATCCAATGTGATGCTTCTGGGAGAAGCATAAAGCAAAACTTGAGACTAACCACGTGGGAAGTACCATTGCTTTTAAATGCACCAGCTAATTTAATGTAAGTGCACGGGGTCTGGAACACTTCAGCACATTCTGCTTGCTAAGGTGACTGCTTTCTCACTAGAGAAAAAAACTACATTTTTGTGTTTTTTTGTTTTCTTTTCATGGTGAAATTTAGGATAATTAAACTGTATTTAACACTTTGGCATCTCTTAAAATATGTATGATAATCTAATATAAAAAAAAATGCAATTGAACAGTTTTTTTGGTGTAATGCATACATTTTCTTTTAAAGCAGCCTGCTGTCTATCACAAATTGCTTAATGCATTGTGCACTTGATTTATGTCGTTCTAGGGTTCGTTGGACGAGGCTGACAAGGTCATTGAAAAGCTCCTAATTATAGATGAACACAGAGAAGTTGATGGACTCCTCCTTCAGCTATGCAACCTGCAACTGAGTCTATATACTGCAGTGGAAATGGCCCTTCAAGATTTGCAAGCAGTCTGTGATTATTACTACCTTTTGCATAAAGTATGTATGACATTTTGAAAAGTTAACATCTAGCAAACCGGTGTTCTACAGTAGTTTCTTCTTATTGTTCAACGTATTTTGTAGAGGTGTACAAGGCAAAAAACATATTGACACATTGTTTAGAATGGGGGGCCCTGTCTTTGAGTTTAGAATCTAGCATATATAATGCTTTCGTAAAGCACCTTGCACGATTGGAAGCTTGCAAACGTACTATCTAAAGGGTTTGGGAGTTCTTTTAAGTTTATTATCCTTATTTGTGGGGTATAAAAAAAAATTTTTTTCCGTCCAAGCAAAGCTTATTTTGTAGCTGACAGATCAGCTGATCTTATTTGATTAGTATAATGCAGAATATAACACAATTTATGGGTTTTGGAGAAATAATATGTATTTTTGTCTGTTTTTCATGCATTATTACAGAATTGACAGTAAAATAGTGATGGACAATTGTCAGCTAGGTGTAATGTTATGGTAGTAAGTTTTTGTTTTTCATTTTGTAATTTTTCTTTTAGGCTGGACACTGGTACCATCAGGTTCTTGTTCAGCTCTCCTTTAAAGATGCAGTTTTGGATGAGATACCTATGAAGGAGAGTGATGCTAGAAGTAAAATGTATACCTGCCTTAGTTGGAGAAGACACTGTCACACTGTGTTATTACAGATGCCTCCACAGAATCCAGATGAATGGACTGAGCTTTCAGAGCTTTCAGAACGGTTACAAAAGAAGGAAGGTGCAAAGTTATCATCCAGGTACAGAATAGTTTGATTAGGGGCAATGTAGTTAACATGTTCCTGCATAAGGAAACCTTTAAACTAACATTATACCTTACAACATTCTGTAATTAGTTAGAATTTAGGATGTGGCTTTTCATTTCAAAGGAACACATTCAGAAAGCCTTTAATCTAACCTTTGCTGTAAAACATTTAAATTGCCATCGCCACATCCCTTAAATTGTTATAAATATGATTTAGTATGTGTGATACTTTTAAAAAATAGTAAAGTGGTTCAAATTCAACACATTTCCCCATATTCTTGTTTTACAACTATTCCAAATGATCCAGGGTAGATACCGAAGGGTACACTGATACATCTGTGCACTCAAAAGCATGGACAAAGTTGTAAAGCTCCTGCTTTTTGAGGGAATTAAGATTATAGTGGCATCACTCTGTGTAACGACCTCCTATTATCAACACACATGATCAGTACCAGAAGGCCTACATCTAAACCAAATCCCTCAGCATTACTTCTCCAAATTGTCCTCTCATCTGGTCTGATATATTCACCTAAATATTTCCCTCCCTCCACAAATGATTCCTCTTTCCACTCATTACCTCATTCCATTACCATATACAGGACTCCTCCCACGCTGTCCCCAATCTGTGGAATATGGGATCTGTAAAATGCAGATACTTTTTGTACTACTTGTTAACACATAAAAACTTGTTTTTGTTTTATTTATTGTGTGACTGTGTACAACCATAAGATTTATTGTTTTTTGCATGTTCCTTTTGAGTGACAAAAGTTTCCAGTTTTGATATGGCTGTGCCCAAACAATTGACAATATATAATCCACAGTGCCACATAATCACTGTAATTCTATTTTTTTTTGTCTGTTTTGTTTCAGGTCCCATGCTTTGAATATAAGACAATAAAATATGTTTAACACAATCCTTACTATTATTTTCTATCTGAACTGCAGTGTTCAGCAATATTCTGGCACTGTTCCCTGTACAGTTTCTTTTTTTTTCTTTTAATTTTTCGATCTACTATCACAACCATGATCCAAAGGGTACCTCATTCATGCTTTACATATCACAGACTCATAAGAACTGTTAAATTAATCTCCTTTCATTTGTATATCTATAGCATTTTATGATGTATATGTGTACCTCTTGACTCTGTACAGGTGTCATCTCCTTTGGAACATACTGACAAACCCCACTGGGCAAATTCACTTAAGTGACTATAAACAAGTTTTGTGCTGGCAACACAATCTTCCCAAATCCATCATACCTACCATACCCAACTCATCATTTGAGATACTCCCTTCCATACCTGGACACCTGGATACCAAAGATGGTAAAGGCTCACCTATGGAAACTGCTGTTATGGCCTTAAAGGACACAGAATCCTTGTGCTCTCGCAGTAATTGTAATGAGATGTCAAAGCTGCTAGCAGTAATGTCTGCCAATAAAGGAGACTTGAACTGTGATAAACGTGAACTGTCTTCTAACAATCTCGTAAATCCTTGGTTGAGCTTGCCATTGGTTGACTTTTCAAAGTCCGTCAAGAAGATAGTGCCTTGGCACCATACTAATGAGACAAATGTTACAAAAGAAGAAATCTGTTCACTTGAACAAGTGCAAGGACCATATATATCCGTTTTCTGTCCTGACAAGCCAAACCCTAAAGACATGGAAATCCAGATATGCAATACTACTGGCAAAAATGATGTTGTATATCGTGAGTTTGGCGTCCAAACTGAGAGAGATTGTTTTGAACTTTCTGGTCTATATTCCAGATTGCATGATCTAGGAAATGACACCTCTCTTAACACTGCAGCTGCGCCGAATGGAATGGATACAGAACAAAGTATAATTTGGGATAGCTACGACCTTCATCTTTCCAGGAGACTGGAGGATGAGAACAACTCTGGGTATGCTTCCATCATAAACCTTGTTGCATGAGTTTGATATACATCCCTACCATGTAATACAGAAGTAGCCTGCCAGGCCAGTAAGGATCCAGCTAAACCTTGTTTTAAAAGCTAGGGGATAATTATACAATGGCCAAGAAAGCTAGCAGCCAAAATTAACATTCTAGGACCTGTGGTTACCAGGATTTGTCTAGGAATTACTTCTACATCAGACGTAGAAGTTATGCCCTAAGTCCTGTGTGAGTTGTAGTGGGTGGGCTTTGCTGCTCTTCTCTTACATAAGTTACTGTTTGTAAAAGCAGGCCGTTGCCATAGTTTGTATCCTGGTAGTTCGCTTGTTGGAATTTAAGGATATGTGAGCCTGTCCAGTGGAGCCAATTGGTCAAGAGGAAATAAAGGGTTACTTGGCATATGCCTTTTATCTCACATCCAATCACTAGCTGTGACATGCCCACTACTGTGTAATATTGCAACCTATAACTGCTTACAAAGTTTAGCTCAGTGGTGAATATTGCTAATACATTTTTTAAATATACAGTGATTCAGTGCTGTCTAGAAGAATATGTGATTGGGACATGCAAGAACAAGATGACCTCTGCACTATTGAAAAACTACTGAAAGATGCTGAAGCCATTCTTAAGGTAAGGTCTATGGCAGTAGAAAAATCTATACAAAAAAAATTTGATGCCTTGGTCTAGAAAATGGATTGAATATTTGGTGTGCTTGAGCAAGGCGGCATACGTTTGCAACGGGTTTCATTCTTGTGAAAGACTTGCAAAATAAGTGTTTCGTCCATATACATATAGTACTGTGTTCAGTTTGAAACCGTAATAGGTCAAAATAAAAAGCATCAGAGTACGCAGCTGCAAGGCCACTGACCAGATGTCTCGGGTCTAGAAAGAGAGCCTATTTGCTTTAAAATGTGCCTACTTATGAGCTAAGTGTGTGCTTTCATTAGCAGGAGGAACTAGCACTTAAAGAGGAGATGGAATTGGAGAATCTTCTCTGTTATGAAGAACTAAATCTTACAGACTGTGGCCGTGATAAAACAGTGTATGGAGGAGAGAACTACCAGGTTGGTTAAGTTTACAGAACCAATATCTGTATCCTCAATGTAGTTATTATTGTAGAAAACAATATACAGTGGATATAAAAAGTCTACATACCCCTGTTAAAATGTCAGGTTTCTGTGCTGTAAAAAAGACAGATAAAACATTTCAGAACTTTTTCCACCTTTAATGTGGCCTATAAACTGTACAACTCAATTGAAAAACAAACTGAAATCTTTTCGGTGAAGGCAAGAAAAAAGAAAAAGAATGTGGTTGCATAAGTCTGCTTAATTCTGAACACCGCTACATCCCCAGTTATAAGAGGGTGTGCAATCACATTCCAAATCGTGTTAAATAGGAGTTAGCATACACCTGCCATCATTTAAAGTACCTCTGATTAACCCCAAATACAGTTCAGCTGCTCTAGTTGGTCTTTCCTGGAATGTTCTTGGTCTCATCCCACAGCAAAAGCCATGGTCCACAGAGAGCTTCCAAAGCATCAGAGGGATCTCATTGTTAAAAGGTATCAGGAGAAGGGTACAAAAGAATTTCCATGGCATTAGATATACCATGGAACACAGTGAAGACATCAAGTGGAGAACAAATTGCACAAAGGAACTGGAGCTCCCTCCAAAATTGATGAAAAGAGAAGAAGAAAACTGGTCTGGGAGGCTACCAAGAGGCCTACAGCAACATTAAAGGACCTGCAGGAATATCTGGCAAGTATTGGCCGTGTGGTACATGTGACAACAATCTCTCCCGTATTTTTCATATGTCTGGGCTATGGGGTAGAGTGGCAAGACGAAAGCCTTTTCTTACGAAGAGAAACATCCAAGC
Organism: Discoglossus pictus; assembly: GCA_027410445.1. Lineage (NCBI taxonomy): Eukaryota > Metazoa > Chordata > Amphibia > Anura > Alytidae > Discoglossus > Discoglossus pictus. The sequence goes on along the minus strand of CM050165.1, from coordinate 260,893,381 downwards.
CAGGCTACATTTTGCTAAAACACATCTGAAGTCTCCCAAAAGCATGTGGGAAAAGGTGTTATGGTCTGATGAAACCAAGGTTGAACTTTTTGGCCATAATTCCAAAAGATATGTTTGGCGCAAAAACAACACTGCACATCACTAAAAGAACACCATACCCACAGTGAAGCATGGTGGTGGCCGCATCATGCTTTGGGGCTGTTTTTCTTTAGCTGGAACTGGGGCCTTATTTAAGATAGAGGGAATTATGAACAGTTCCAAATACCAGCCAATATTGGCACAAAACCTTCAGGCTTCTGCTAGAAAGCTGAACATGAAGAGGAACTTCATCTTTCAGCATGACAACGACCCAAAGCATACATCCAAATCAACAAAAGAAGATTAAAGTTTTGGAATGGCCCAGCCAGAGCCCAGACCTAAATCCGACTGAAAATCTGTGGGGTGATCTGAAGAGGGCTGTGCACAGGAGATGCCATCGCAATCTGACAGATTTGGAGTGTTTTTGCAAAGAGTGGGCAAATCTTGCCAAGTCAAAATAGGCCATGCTGATAGACTCATACCCAAAAAGACTGAGTGCTGTAATAAAATCAAAAGGTGCTTCAACAAAGTATTAGTTTATGGGTGTGCATACTTATGCAACCATATTGTTTTATTTTTATTTTTTCTTCCCTCCACCTAAAAGATTTCAGTTTGTTTTTCAATTGAGTTGTACAGTTTATAGGTCACATTAAAGGTGGAAAAAGTTCTGAAATTATTTATCTTTGTCATTTTTTTTACAGCACAGAAACCTGACATTTTAACATGGGTGTGTAGACTTTTTATATCCACAAACTGCATTCTACTCCAAAACTCAGTCATGATGATCATATGGACACATATGTGGATCAGCAACAGAGAAGTATTCAAAATGTCTGCTGCTGACTGACAACAAATATATATAAAACATAACATTTTTATAGTATTTCCTACAACAGTAAATGATACATTCCATTATTACATTCTAGAAAAATAGTACATTCCACCACCTCCCATCTCTAGACCAGTGAGATATTAATTATATTTTGCAAACCAATAAGAGATGGAAGACGCATCAAATATGCCTGATACGTCACATTATCTGTGCACAATGCTTTGAAATATGTAAATGACGGGGGCTGCAATGAACTACGAAGTCCTTCAAGACTTTGAAAAAGGCTGGCAATGAGCTCCAAAGGCGATCATTGCCAGGCCCACCATGAGCGCAAGGCCTGCAAGACTTTAAAACAGGCTCAACATGAGCGCCAAAGGCGCTCATGGTGATGCCCGCGATCAGCACTGCAGGACTTTGCAGCTGATCGGGAGGCACGCAAGACTTTGACTTTTTTTTGGCTAAGTAAGGAGAAAAATGGTGACCGTAAGGATGTAAATGTTTTGAAAGACTCAAAACGATGCCGAAGCCCGTAACACTTAGCTAATTATTTCGAGGCACACAAGACTTGAGCAGGGTGAGAGGAGAAAAACACAGGGAAGAGAGAGGGGGTAGACAGTGGAAAGAGACACAGGGGTGAGTGGGGGGGGGGGGAGAGACAAAGGGGAGGGTAATAAGGGAGAAATAAACATAGGGCAGGGAGAGGGGGCAAACACACAGGGGTCAGAGTGGGTAGAGGCTCGCAATGAGCGACGAAGGCAAGGCATGAAAGTGACAGGTTGGACTATGTCTGCAATGAGTGCACATTGCGAGGCTTGAGTTGCGGGTTGGCTGAGGCCTGCAATGAGCGGCAAAGGCGCTCATTGCAAGGCCTGCAACTTAAAGGGGAGAGAGCCTTGCATTGTGTGGCAAACAGCATTGCCAGCCTTCAAATTTTATTGCAGTCATTTTTGACTGGCAATTCGCTAGTAAACATATAAAATACATGTAAAATACATAAGAAACAATCAGTTTCTACTCCTGCTAAAGCAAAAATTATTAGAACAGTTTCAATACTACTAAATTACGTCTCTATGTGATAAGACATTATTTGATTTTATCCTGTTACTGGTTAAATACTTAAAAAAAATAAGTAATTCTGTTACTGTCAATATGCATTTACTAAAAAAACTCTAAGATAATTGTCTCCACTCATAATATAATCCACCTCTTATCATGTTCCCTTCTTAGAGTCCTAGAAATACCCAACAGGGTTTTTTCCCCAATTATCTACCCATTTGCACCATGGCTATCATCTGAGCTAGGGATGGGCCTGGCTGAATAGATGTCACAATGTCACAGTATTTATCCAACATGGAAAAACAGAACATATTACATAACACATAGGGCAGCTTCAATAAGTATAAAAATTACAAAAATAAAAATAGCCTGGCCAAAAAAATAGACAAGCAAAAAATCAAAAAATGGAAAAACCAAAACCTTAGAAAAAGGAAAACATTCTTAGTCAATTGACATTTCTGACTATCCTATATGCTTATCATGACCTATAAATAATTTCACCTTATTAATTGTTATCTTAAAACCTTAACAATTATGTCTTTGGAAGAGGTACCTGTGCTCCTAAATGACTTCACTCCTCAACTTCCTTTTCCTGTTAACACCTAATCATTTTATTAAATTGGCACCAAAATTATTAATATTATTAATTCTACCTTGAAATGTTTATAAGAATTCTACATCTTATTTGTCATAACTCTATCACATTATAATGCATTACAGATCATTTGAGTGTTCAAACTTTGAAATAACATAAAATGTCATAAACCCTAAAATTGTAGATTGAAAAAAAGAATACCCTTTAAGCAAAACTGAAACTGCTATGTTTCACTAGAAGTTATCTTGGCATTTACACAGAGCCTGAATATTTATAAAAATGAGAAACTTTGGCCAGTATCCAGTATAACATTTTAACTTTTTACATCAGAAACTTATAGCATATTGCTTTAATGAATTTAACATAACTCACTCATTATATTATCTTAAAACATGGACTGTATACTAAATCCTAAAAGATCTGCAAATTATTTCTCTCTTCTTTAACACAGTTCTTTAACAATTACTATATTTACCTGTAACAACATTTCTCAAATCAACCTTAAAAAATATAGATCAGTAGGAACCAGATCTAAATATAACCTTTATATGCAGTCAGCAATTGTGGATAATTATTAAACACAAACATTAATCTGAAATTGATAATATTTCAGATTAAATTCTCCATAAACAAATTTACCACACTGTACGTCAGACAAAATGGACAATCCCTACACAGAAATGTAATGATACAATCTGGACATTGGTACTCTGTGACCACCAATATTCAGTATATGATTGCAGGAAAAATGGCAAATCTCTGTTTAGAGTATCACAAACCACATCACAATCAGAACATGCATGACATCCTGACACATAGACTGCTCCCCCTGAACAGTCAAATAGCAAAGCCAAGCAAAACAAACAGGGAGACAGACAAATAATCTACAATGGACATTTCCCAATCGGATAACACTCGCATGTCACCGCTTCACTCCATGTTCTCTCACTTGACCCCAATACTTGATCATACAGAAAGAAAACATCCACACACAGGACACATATGAACATCTCCAACCATAATGCACTCCACAAATTTCCAAACAAGCCCCTCCTTTCTCCACTGAAAAACATAATCTCTACATAAAAATTTCATACCGGCATAAAAATCTGCTGATAAACCAGAACACACGTGTAAGACAAGACGGACAACACAGAACATATAATTAGATAATTGTGAGCTCACAGAATACTTTATATGCGCATAGATCTCCTCAAATCACCTTGTAAGAATCCGACAAACAACCACATTTAGCAAATCATATACATATATACCTATAACTAATACTAAACATAATTGAACCAAAATAATCAGAACAGCAAAAAAAAAAAATGTTTAAATCTGGCCACCAAAGCTGGAAAAAATATGACATGAAATCAATTTCACAAATTAAACATGACACTTTATGGGGATAAATAAATCAATGATTTCTATAATTACACAAAATAAACATTTATCTTATTAAATCCTATTATCTTAATATTTCCATAAAAATCATTATTAACATTGCAGAGCTACTTCTGGTGCAGTGGGTGCAAAACACCTGGGACTACAACAGTAGGCCAGTCTCTTTACTAGCCGTAAATAAGGAATACTTCTTATTAGGTGAGCATGGTAGATACTTGCGTAGATCAGATTGCCTGTGCACAGAGTTATTAACTCATAATACATTCTTACATACAAACATACATAGCAAAACACAGCCAAAACTAATCTTAATGCGATCCTCACTCTAACTTATACATAAGATACAACCTTCAAGTAATGAAACTAGGATTTATTCTACTGTAAAAGAAAAATGAACTCATGAGCTAAATTCTGAGCGCTGTGCCAGTTTAACGGTGGGGGCTAGAATCTGCATTGCTAGTTTTTATGTGTCTTTGAAACTGTCGGCTCTGTACAGAAAGCGTTTTCATCTCTACAGTAACTATATCAACAATAAAAGCAATCTTTTCTGAGAACCAGGAACAGAGGAAATTACAAACTCAGAACGGAAAACATGCATGTTTTGCAAAAGAAAAATGACACTTAAAGCAAAAAATGGAAAATACACCATCTTAAAGTTGAAGCCATTGCAATAACTTTACACACAAAAACTACCAGCAGGTTACAATACAAAAAAAAGGATACGTACAATAATATATCAAACGGCTTATGAAACCTTACCACAAATTTACATTAACCTAGATATATATATATATATATATATATATATATATATATATATATATATATATATATATATATATATATATATATATATATATATACACCTTTTTGAAGCTTAGAAATATTGGCTCATCAGAAGATTAATTAAAAAAAAATATACAGTTTAATTAGCTCTCATTCAACTAAGAAATGCACTCTGAGAAGGGAAAAAAAACTGCACAGAGCAATGAAAACAAAACTTTCAAATCACGAGATTGCGGGGGGAGAGGAATGCATACAGAGAGCTTGTGGTGTATTACAGCTGTGTTGTATCTCTACCAAATGCTCTTAAAGTAACATGCAACAATTTCAACAGAACAACAAAAAAAAACCTTGGCACACACAGCATGCGCATTCTACAGGAGAAAACATAACACTTTTAGAGCACGCAAAAAATTTTTTTTTTACAGTGACTAGAATATACACACTCAAAAAGCTTTTACTTCAGCTAACACACTTCTAGAACACTGTAAATACAAGCACACTCTCTAAATAACGAACAGATCAGAGGGACAACCCTCATTTCTCACACCTTACTACACACTGCACTCACTAAGTACTTACAATACATACATGGGCCCACAAATCATGCACGGTTCAATCCTGACAATGTTTCACTTCAGCACCAGTCGAAATTAAGTAGCAAATTTTATTTATCCTGTCATCAAATCAGCACCGCTAACACAGAACCTTTCTAGACAAAACTCCCCTTTTTATAGGGAGGCTCACCTATTGTCTTTCTAGGGAGGCACAACTTTTTCGCCTTTATAGGGAGGCTCACCTCTGTTATATTAATAAGCGCTGTAGACCTAGATTAACACCTCAATAGGTCCAATATCTCTTAATCTATTCTACATCTCTTAATTCCACTATTTTACTTAATATCACTAATTTGCATTTTATTTTTTGCTGATAACCGAAGAATGCTATCCTACCAAGTTCCAAGTAGAAGTCAGTCTGGGTGGGGTAATTTTGTTGCGACTTCATCCATCACTCCTACACGCTCCTTCCAGGCTCCCTTGGAAGGGACGCATGACGAGCAATCCTATACAGATTTTCACCAAGGCGGCTCTGCTCACCTCTAATTTTGGCCATAATTAATTGTCAAGCATCTCCACCACAAATTCCTGACGCTCAGGATGTTATTTATGTACGGTTAGTGCAAGCCTCACTTTGAGCAGACATTTTGTTGTAGAAAATATATATCCACAAACCACATTCTACTCCAAAACCCAGTCATGATAATCATAACACCGTGACCTCTGATTTTCTCCATTTTATTTGGACACGTATGTGGATTAGCAACCGAGAAGCATTCAAAATGTCGGCTGTCACATTATTGCCCACAATGCCCTTAAGTTGTTGATCATGATCATCCTTGGTCTTGACCTTGTGTACTGCTGTAGTACATTTTTGTTTAGACTTAAGAGTTGTCTGTCTTTTTTTTTTTTTCTAAACTTGCTAAATCTGGGACATATATATATATAAAATCTGTTTTTCTCCACAACATTATTTTGCCATTGGTTGTAGTTATTTGCATTACATTCAGACACTATTGACCTACCACCAGATTGAGATTCTTACCAAGCAACTTGATCCATTTGGTGGATCACTGAAAGTCGCACTTATAAATGGTTTTCCTTATAGAAAGTTATGGCATTCCACAAACTACCAGTTTTCTTGAATAGGTGTGGTGTAGTGCTTTTCTAGATCTTGTTTTAACTGTTTAGCATTTGTTATGTTGTCTTGATCTATTGCAGCTATAGTAGTGTAATCTCTGAAGGCAGTATGCTCCTGCTGCCACCAATTTCATACACTATGAAAGTTTTCTTAAACTTGCCTATATGTCACTCATTAATAAAGGCGTCTTTGTGTTTTTTATTTTTATATATCTCCAAATAATTTGATTAAAAAAAAAGGTTTCATGTGGTATGTAAACTGTGTAGTGTGTGCTTCAGAGAAACTGTGTAGTGCAGGGGTCACCAAACTTGGTCCTGGAGGGCCGACCCAGGCCTGGATTTGTGGATATCCTTGCTGCAAACAGGTGAGTCAATCAGGATGGCTGAAGAAACAAGATTCTCACCTGTTTGCAGCAAGGATATCCACAAATCCAGGCCTGGGTCGGCCCTCCAGGACCGAGTTTGGTGACCCCTGGTGTAGTGTGTGCTTCTTGGCATTTTTTTCAGCCTACTAAACATTAAGGAAATATGAGCAAAACCTACTTTTGTTCTTTATCCATAAAGAAGATAATCAGTGAAGCTATAATGGAAATGCTTGAGACTGCATGTAATAGGTTATTATATATGGCTGTTGTTTTTTTAATTTGTTTATTTATTAAATCGCTTTCTGAAAATGTGTCAATAATCTTTTTAAATACTCTAAAGCAAATTGAACATCTCAGGAGCCAGGCTCAGACACCCCTGGAATTTTAAACCAGCTAGGATTTCAACAAAAAAGGAAAACCTTTTTCTTAAAGCTGAAAACACATTGACCCAGGAGGCTTTGACAAACATGGGTAAGGACAGTGAGGCAGCATAATTGAAACTGAAGGAGTAGAAACTGGAAGGCATACTTCTGACACTTGTTTGATTTTGCTTTATAGATGTCACATCATTTTTTTAAATCTGTCTACATTGAATGTATAAGTGCAACTATCATACTTATTATGGACAATAGATACATTTAACATACACTATTAATTTTCTATGTTCCTTCCCCTCTAGGACAAGACTGAGTTGATAAATAATGTGAATGTAAGGGAGAAACGACTTTCATCTACTCCCAACGTGAAGTCTTCTGACTGGGCTAGTCTTTATGAAGATTCTGATATGTCCTTTAATGGTAACCTTAACTTTCCAAATGATTATGTACTGAAAGAAAAAACACAGTATCCTGATTTATTGAAGGAAGTCTTTGCTATTGAAGATCAGATCTATGAAGAAAATAGGAAGATAAAGGAGTTCCGTGATTTGGATAACACCGAAACTGTAAAAGAACAAGAATCTATCCTTAAAATAAGTAAAAAGCTTTCATTTCTAGCTCATCTTCAGAGTGAGAGAAATGAAGTTGACAAACTAGAGCAGGATTTGGCTAAGGAGGCGGCAAAAAAGCACCAACATGTAAGAAAGAAGGCAGAGGTGATCAGAATGAAAAAGTATTGTGAGCATTTTGCCAAGGAAAATGCTAGGCTGGCTTTAGAGGCCACATGTCAAGAAGAAAGATCCACTGAGATCTCTACCAATATGCAGAAGATTGAAGGTGACTGTTCATCTAAAACACAATGCACAACTGAAAAAGAAAAGGATATTTCTTTGCCTTCTACAGATCATTTAGCACTTGGACATTTACAAGACAAAAGAATTGTTGAGGGTAGTGAAATGACTACAGCAGAAAAACAAATGTCTTCATTATGCAAATCTACAGGTAATTGCATGGATATGTCTGCAAAATCTATTTCTAGCAAAAACAATATTTCTCTGCACCGGAGCCCCAATTTAGATAATGAGGCTGGCAACAATCCTTATAAACTGCCTGTGTTCACCCATGGAGAATGTATTGACTTCTGCAAACCTAGTGATTTGGAGACCAGAAAAAGGGAACCATCCCCACATTTGCATTCAAACAAGGTTTGCTTTCAAGGCAAGAAATATGTGAATCAAAGTAGTTACTCTTGTGCAACAGAGAGTCTAGATCCTGTACCATGCATTGCAGAAGAGGTTTTTGAAACATGTAGAAAATCTTGCATCTCTGTCTTTGACTGTGAGCCAGTATTGACAGATTGTCCGTGCATCAACTTGGTACACAAGAAGACCCATGATGTGGTGGACCATTTGAAGAATTCTTGTATGCCATATTTGAAAAGCTACACTAGGGATCTTTCACAAGTCTCTATAATGAAGGTATGTTTACTAGCATGGACCACACTTTACTATACTTAAAAAAAAAAAGGCAGTGGGTTTATGCTTATATTTAAGTTTTTATATTGCTGTCTTATCCAAAAACATCAATTTACTGTAGTTGGGCTTTATAGTGATCTATAAATGTCCATTGCTTATGTGAGAAAAATAAGACCTGTTCATACAAGCATCTGTTTCCTTTTTTTTTTCCATAATGGATTGTGTTTAATACAGTGGTGGGAAATTTTGTGAGAATTGTGCTATTCCTTGTGTAATTAAAACGTAATTTTCTTGGTCCATTTAAAAAAAACTTTAACTTCTTGTTCTAGCCTACCGATTACAATAGCCCTATAATACTGGATATTGGCTCTGGGTTGATGAAGGCAGGGCTTTGTAATCAGGACTTACCCAACACTGTTTTTCCTACTGTAATAGGACGACCTAATATTAAGGTGAGCAATTGGAATGATCAGATTTTAATTGAAATGCAAACCATTAAAGTTTCTTCCACATATTCTAATCACTTTTTAATCCATCAAGATGTTTTTGTGCTTCATATGTTAATATAAATGTCTGACAAATACCCTGAATTCTTATAGGAAACTTGTGTCAGAATTCAAGGTTGGTTTGTTTTTTAGCTGAATTCCAGAGCAGGTCTAGTTTAATAGCATGGACAGATGTAAGTAAGATATGGTTTGGACACTGCAGTTGGAGATGCAACACTTGGTTTATTATGTCCTGCTCCTATTTTTTTTTTTGTTACATCTGTGATCTTGCTTACATGTTACATTATAGCTGAAACTCCAGTGGTAATAAAGTAGACCTAATGGTAACAAGCTTCCAGTGTTAAGTTTTTTCTTGTGTTATGATTTAGTAATGTGTGTGTGAACGACCACTTATTGTTCTTGCAGGATCATAAGCTTAACAGTACATTTGATATTTACATTGGCCATGAAGCTCAGCATACAAAAGCACTTCTAAGCCTCACAGAGCCTTTTCGACATGGGATTGTAAGAAATTGGGAGGATCTTGAAAAGGTAAGCTCAAAGTGTGAGGCTTGGCTTTGAAAGAAAATAAACACGCATTGAGTCTTCACTGTCTGTCTTGCAGATTTGGCACTACACCTTTTATAACCAGCTTAGAGTTGATCCGAAGGAACATCCTGTAATGTTAACGGACATCCTGAATGATGGTAATAACCGAATGCAAATGGCAGAAGTTATGTTTGAGCTCTTCAATGTGCCGTTTATGTACGTAGCCCTGCAAGCGGTCTTGGAGCTTTATTCCACAGGAAGAACTTCAGGTAATGTCACTCAACATTAAACTCTTACTCCATTCTAGGTGGAATAAATTTGCACTCTGTTGTATTCTATTGCATTGGATTTTTTTTCAATGTTTTTTTTTGGGGGGGGGGGGCAGCTTGATTACTACAACCTACCTTTATCTTCTATAGTTTCTCTTTGGTACCAGCAAGCAGCAGAATGTACATTGTAGTGTCCATAATATTCTGCTTTGAATATATTTATATTCAGGATATCTTATAAAGCCAACTTTTTTTTTATGGGCGTGCATAATATAGTCTGTCGACTGTTGCCATACTAAATATTCCCTACTAGTTCTGTTGAAATCTAATGGTCTGCCAGTAGTTCCCAAACCCATGCCTTAAAGGCTAGGATCTGAACATTGCAGTCATTCTTTGAGTCACCTTTGCTTATGAATGGATATCCTCAAATCTGTCTGGTTAGTGACGTCTGAGGACATGTTTGTGCGTCATCTGTCTAAAAACAAATGGATTTCTGTGAGGCGTTATAACCTTAGTCTGTCTTTATGCTAGTTGGCAAGATCCAATATGGTTACACAGACTATTGCATCAGTATGTATAGTGTAATGCAAGATCAGTGCCAAAGGCATTCACTGTGAGGCCTGCAAGACTTTGAAATAGGCTGACAATGAGCGCCAAAGGTGCTCCTGGTGATCAGCGCGGAGGCCTGTAAATCGGAAACAGTCGGGAACCGGCAAAAGACAAAAATTAAGTAAAATATTAACTTACGCCACTCACAGCACAGGGGGAGAGCTAATTTGAGGCATCATTGGCGTTTTTTTAAAGATCGAAAATCGGCCAAGCAAAGGAAAATGGCGGCTGTAAAGACGTAAATGTTTTTAAAGGCACAAAACGAGGCTGAAGCCCGTAAGACTTAGCTGATCAATGAGAAAGCCCGCAAGAGTTTGGAAAAAAAGAACCAACGGCGCTCATCATGAGGCAAGCAAGACAACTTGATTTTATTGAAAACGCAAGTTCTATCTTAGAAGCAGCTATAAATTACCTGTGAATAAATCATTTTTTTCTATCGCATTTTAAGTAGACCACCCTATGCATTAAAGGGAGTCCATATGTTTTTCATGGTGAGGACTGTGGTATGGACAAACTTAAGCTGGAATATCCATATCAAGAAATGCAAGTGTGCAATTGGTCAGAAGAAGGCAGATGAGGGCAATTGCACCAGCTTTCAATCATCTTTGCTAGAATCCATTTGGTGGCACCAGACAATTTATGGGCATCAATGAAATTGAAGATCAGGGCTCTGCTTTCCCAGTCATGTTTGTAAGGGACACTGCACATGTTCCAAACATGGTTTAACTGTATTATGTTCTATATAATATCAAGTACTTTATTAGCAGAATGTTCTTAAATTTGAAAAGTGCTTATCAGCTTCTCATAACAATAAATGACATTCTACAAATTATTAAAGGGATTATTATAAATTTCTTAAGTTTAAGTTGCAAAGAACAATTCAGCATAGGAACCTGGAATGTTAGAACTACGAAGCAAGGCAAACTTTACGTGGTCAAACACGAGATGACAAGGTTTAAACCTTTATATCCTGGGAATTGTAAAAATTCCAGGCCATTTGAGTTTACCACCAGATCTTCTATTGTGGTCAAGAATACCATAGAAGAGATGGAGTAGCCCTCATTGTCGTTCAAAAAGTGGCAAAGTCCGTCTCATTTATATGGTTGTATCCAATTACGGAGTTCAGTTTGAAATCGGCGCAATCTCCAGTGCTACAAAGATCGTCAACACGTCAGATATTATACCAAAAAAAGATGTTACACTCATCATAGGAGATTGGAATGCTAAAGTAGGAAACCAAAAGACACCTGGAAGAACTGTCAAGTTTGGCATTGGCGTACAAAATTAAGCAGGTCAAAGATTAGTAGAATTCTGTTGAGATAATTCTCTGGTCGTAGCAAACTCCCTCTTCCAACAGCCTCCACGACGACTCTACACATGGACATCACCAGATGGACAATATAGAAATCAGATTGACTATATACTTTGTAGCCAAAGATAGAGGAACTCTATACAGTGAGCAAAAATAAGACCTGGATCTTCGCATTGCAAAGTTCATCATTTAAACTGAAGAAAAGAGGGAAAATCATTGGACCAAGCAGATGCAAAATAATATATTCTTGGCCTCCACTGCCTATTGGCAGGGCATATTATTTTAAGGCACTAGACATTGAATATAGAATGCATGAACGTTGCTGCTGTTTCCTGCATAATGTTGCAAACTTCAGTCAAAATAATATCCACAAAAGAAAGAAAACTAAAAAGGCAACCTGGCTATCTGATGAGGCTTTGAAAGTAGACCAGGAAACAAGGAAAGTGCAAAATAGTGGAGATTGAAATTTTCCATTCAGTTAGACAAATCTTTTCCTGAGAGAACCAGCCAAACTGTTCACTGGAAGGTATGATCATGAGGCTAAAGCTGGAGATGATGGAGCTCAGAAGAGCAATGACTGACAGATGTGACTGGCATGCTGCGGTCCATAGGGTCACACAGTCTATCAATTCATATCTTCAGAAACCTCCATATCAAATTTCTTGGATAATTGATATAATGATAGTGTGAAGCCATACAATGGGATGATCGAAGTTGGCTTATGTGTATTCCGCTTCCTCATAGGGTGGTACTAGATGAGGAATTACAAGAAGTGCAGAAACTTTTTTTTTTTTTTTTTGTTTGTTTTTTTAAGAACTATAGTTATTTTAATTAAGTACGCAAGGCCTTGTTGTGTTATACATTTTAAAAAAGTCAAAATAAGTATATATGCAATTGTTCAAAAATATAATTCTGATTTTGACTGCTATACTGACCATATTTTGGTCAGCTAGATTGCCACTGACTTAAACATGTGCAAGTCCTACTGTCTTCTAATGATTGAGTGATTAGGAGGTGGGAAGACCTGACGAGCATTAGTTTGTATTTGTTCATACTGTGTTATTGCATTGTGTTGCTGTAACCATTCACTTGTATGGCATTTTCTGCAGGTGTGATATTTCATTCTGGAGATACAGTAAGTTACAGTGTCCCAGTTTATGAAACATATGGTCTCCGACATGCAGTTCAAAAACTCAACCTGGCTGGACAAGATCTCACAAGTTACCTCACAAAGGTGTGTTGACAGTCTTATTATACATGTATTTTGTAATAGCAGACATGCTAAAGGATCTGGGTCGAGTATGGAAAGAGGACAACAATTTCACAAGCCATCTCTTCTATATGATTTATGCAAATCCATGTTGATTTTCCCTTTAAAAGCTAGCCTGACTTAGCACACCCATGCTTGACATTCATATATTATATGAAATAGTGGCTTGACTGAGCGCACCAATGTATACAACCTACTACTACATTTATTTGAAGTCTGTCAGTTGTGCAGCTAGCCACAAAGTACATGTGTAATGTGGACACATGGGGACATGCTTTTAAATATGACAGAAGGTTCCAAATATCATGTCATTTCCCAACTTTCTCTATTATGGGACAACATCTCCTATGAGATTGAGATGTTTTCTCATAATCTATATCAGATTAGCTAAACAATTCATATCACTGGGGTAGCAAATGATAGGTTGTTATGGGAGGAACAAGTAATGAAAGCTGACAGTGTATAACAACTGAAGTCATCATATTTTTGCAAGCATATTATTTCAAAATATGCAATACTCCTTCTTTTTTTTTTTTTTTACAAAAAAGTATATTTAAATGGCTATAAACTCAATTAAATGGTGATGCAACTCCGTTAAACAGTTTTTATTTATCATAGATCTGTTTTATTCACAGCTATTAAAAGTAAAGCATGTATTTGGAACTTCTGTGGAACAAGATGTGATCAGGAATATAAAGGAGAAACTGTGTTATGTAGCTGCAGATCCCGATTCAGAGCCGCCTCCTGAAGTAACATACAGCCTACCAGATGGACAAATTCTCACTTTAGGGAGTGAAAGATACAGGTAAATTCAAGCATGCTGTTACCAAATAAAATAAACAAACCTGTTGTAGGAGCAAAAAAAAATACTTTTAAAAGGGGAATATTTTGCCATTGACTTGAAAATATATGAACATTAGTTCTGAATAAAAAAGTAGCATTAGCAAGGAGAAACTGCAATTTATGGTTTTTAATGGTTAGGTAGTAGTAAAGGACAGAGTATGGGCATATTCCTTATGGAAAGTGCCTGCTATGTATAACTCGCTTACACAAACGAACAAGCACATTTATGTAACAAACCAATCTGATAGAATAACATAAAAAATAAGTGAAATACTGGTAATAACTTGTACCAAAAATGATTGCAATAGCAATGAAGAAAAATAACCTACAGAAAATGATGCCTTGGAACAAACCATTTTCTGTTTCACTAAAACTCCTGATGCATCCTGACCCTTTCCTATCCTAAGCTTTCAACCTTACAAGGCATCCCCAGCTTCCTTTCACCACTCCCATTTCTGGCTAGCTTTCACATTGGAGAGAGGTGTATATATACACAAACTGCATATCAAATTGCTCACACACCCTATATTAAAACACACAGCCACCTTCATTTTCCTCATCCTACTGCCTTGATCAATTCTAGATTGGAAACCTGTTGCACCATCTTTGTTGTACCAAGCTGTCTGACCCAGTTGTCTCATACTTGTATTGAATCTGTTCTTTTATTATTGTCTACTTCTTGAAATGTGTCCATACCTTTTCAGCATTTTCAGTAGGCTATTTACAGATTAGAATAAACTGTAATAACACATGCCCAGTTGGTTGTATCCTAAGAATCTGACTTTTTTTTTTAACACTTGTAAGCCTCTAAAGATTCCATCAATTTGAGTGGCAGTCCTTTCCAAGTAATACAAACTATTTAGCTGCACTCATGAGAACAGAACTGCTGATATGGAGATTGACTGATGTGGAGAGGTAATTGGTTGTAAGGACTAAACCTGATATCTCCATATTGTGTATATATCAGTATAGATCCCAGTCTCACTTGGTGAGGAGCATTTTGTGGCATGAGTTGCATACAAAGTAAGTGGTGATACCACTAGAGTTTACTTCCTATAAATTTATTGGAACAGAGACCAGTGTGTTTGTCACTAAAGGCATTCACTATGATGCTAGTATATCATCCTGTTCAATTTAAAAAAGCCAGGATTTTTCAGTGGGCAAAACTTAATTTTCCAGCCATCTGTCATATTTATCCCAAGAGTTGATTTCTGGAAAGTTGTTTTTCTGTCTGCATGGATTTGACTCCGTCTAATGGTTGCTTCATACAGAGTTATTTCTCTCTGTTAAAGTATGAGGGAGATCAGATATTGACCTCATGTCATAAAGACCACATGGTTCTAATGTTCTGTTGCTTGCGGATCCTCGACCTGAAACAAATGTAGATGCAATGATAAAATTAGCTACTGTATATAAATGTTGCCGAGAGTCATACCAAAGATCAAGTGTGGCCAGGTTGAAACCATTCTAATCTCTTCATATTGGCAGATAAGGGCAATATAGGTTCCCAATGCAGATTTTCTGTCTTGACCAGCCTGTCAAGCCTTGCTTTGATAGTTTAGCTCTTCAGATTGCCAGTATAAAAGCCAGGATTTTGTTTTTTTAATTCAGTTGCTGCTACATTTATGAAGACTTGAAAACCAATGACATCACACATTTACCATCTGATGTTGTACAGTAGACTCTCGGTTAACCAGAACTCACGCAACTAGAACTCTCAAGCAACCTGAAAAAAATGGAATACTGTAATAAAAAAACTAAAAAAAGAATACATTTACGGGGCTCAACAAATGCCAGGAGCCAGGTTGTCATGCCACAAAATGCTTACAGGTACCTAGACTGCATCCACTGCAATTCACGTTTACCTGGAAGCTGACAGGCATGAGTGACTGAGCTAGTGCAGTGTTGGCGTTACATTCAGCAGCGCACTCTCTAGCCCAACGTACCTGTGTGTAAGTGAGGAGTGGAAGCTGCTGCTGCTAGAACAGCCCTCACTGATAAATATACTTATCAGAACATCCTATGTGCAACTAGTCTAGGCCTCTTTGAATAGTAACTATCAAGCAACCAGAAACTACATTTTATCTGGCATCTACCGATCCCCATGGGTGCCAGTTAACGGAGTCTACTATAAATTCTTTTTTTGCACCTGCAAATAATAATTTTTGGGAACAGCCTTCTGTTCTGGAATCCTGCAGGAAGTGTTTGATAAAAGATTTGCACTGTGATCTTTGACAGTCCAGCTTTCTGACCTATCTTGGCATTCATTGCGAGGCCCGCAAGACTTTGAAATAGGCTGACAATGAGCACCAAAGATGCTCCTGTCGATCAGCGCCGAGGCCCGTAAATCGGAAACAGTCAGAAAAACGCATAAAGACGCCAAGCAAAGGAACATGGCGGCTGTAAAGACGTAAATGTTTTGAAAGGCACAAAACGAGGCTGAAGCCCGCAAGAGTTTAAAAAAAAAAAAAAAGCCAACGGTGCTCATCACGAGGCACGCAAGACTTGAGCAGGGAGAGAGAGGAGAAAGACACAGGGCTGAGAGAGGGGGAAAAGACGCAGGGAAGGGAGAGTGGGGAAACGGACACAGGGGTCAGAGAGTGGGGAGAGGCTTGCAATGAGACCTCGTGAAGAAGCTCTGTGCGAGGCATGAAAGTGGCGGGTTGGATGACTGCAATGAGCGTCATTGCGAGGGCCGTGAAAAAACAAGATGACAATTGGTTTTCATGTACTCATAATATATTTATTGTATAACTAAACCACATTAACAAACTAAAATAGGAATACAAATTTAATGTGAAAAAGTAATCTGTTGAATGCATCTTTAACATTTAAAATTGTTTTTGCTCTTTTTTTATATAGTCTGTACACACCCACACACACACAATTATTTTAATACCACTTCCAATAGCTTAGGAGGGTATTCAAATACTTCACTTTATTGTTAGTCACATTGTAAGCCCACAATGCTGATATTAAATTACCTTAAGTTATTCAAAACAAAAGCCATGTGGTTGTACAAAAACGGTGCTTTACTCAAAAAATCTGATGTTTAACCTTGTAGTAGGAGCTCTGATTATATAGTTGCACACTATCTGGACAATAACCAGTTATATGGCTGATCACCTATTTTCTTCAGAACAAAAGAACTGCCACTCTGCTCTAGCTTACCTAGTCTAAGAGTAACTGTTTATTGCACATAAGCCGGATAACTTTAAAATTCCTGTAGTGGTGATAGAGTCCCTTTTACCCAGTGTAAAGTCAAATCAAAGAGCATTAAATAATGGCTAAATACAATTTTTAATTCCTGTCATTTTTTACTGTAAATTTACTAGTAATCTTATAAATGAAGAAATTTACTGTAGAGAAAAACTGTAAGGTTGGCAGTGCTCTTTGCCACACAATGTGAGGCTTTTGCTCCTCTGAGCAACATGTTGGTTTTATTTTCAAAGTCCCATCATTGCTGCTAAGTCCTGCGTGTCTCGGGATGAGCGCTCATTGCAGCCGAAGTCCTGCGTGCCTCAACTGCTCGCCTCTCTTTGCGAGGCTCGCGGTCGACATTTTGCCTTGCTTTGCAAAACTCGCAAAGCATGACAACTATATATGTGATACTGCAATACCTTTAATTACAGTATTGGTCCGAATATAAGCCGCACCCGCGTATAAGCTGCACCTGTAAAATTCAAGGAGAAAATAGAAAAAAGATAGTACTCGAATATAAGCCGCACCCTTAAAATTGGAGAGAAAGACAAAAGTCAATTAGATTCAGGGAATGAGAGGGATTTTATTTTACCATATACTGTACCATATACGGTATCCAGTATTTGGAAAACATTATACGGTAACTCCTTAGGAAGGTTGTCAATATTAAAATCAACAGAAAGTTAATGTTTGTTCACAATGACATCAAGCACTTGTAGCTTTGAAGTCATGCCACCTGGTATAACAACGAGGTCTGTCTTCGGTGCAGCAACTTTATTCTTCACTTCAGGAGTGAGATGACCCTTAAAAGCATCCAAGACCAGCATGACTCTCTTAGTGAGCAGTGCTCCAGGTCTGCAGTTCCAAACTACAGACAGCCAGTCTACCATCAGTTCCGTCGTCATCCAGCCTTTTTCCTGGCAACGAATCACTAAGGAATATTTTCTTTGGGCAAAGTTTTTTGCTTCATAATAACATAGGGGGGAAACTTTCCTCAGTCAGCAGTAACAGCTAACATCAGTTACTGAGTTTTTCATTGCCGGTTGTTCTTAAGGTGACACTTTTTGCCCCTTTCTGGTCTACTGTCGTATTGCTTGGCATGTCAAAAAATACTGGGGTCTCGTCAGCATTGCCCATCTGGTCTAATGGGTATGAGTGACGCTGCCGCAATTGGATGACATACCACTGGAACTAGTCAGTTTCTCCTCAAAATCTGCCGTCTGTTTCTGTGCCAATGAAGTGCTTCGTCGAAGAGCGAGACCCTTTCTCTGCATAAAACAATGGCACCAACCAAAGCTTGTACGAAATTCCCTCTTATTTATTTTTAAGGTCTTTGCAAGTTCTAAGGCTTTCAGTTGGATTACTTCACGTGAAATTGGCATCCCATCTTTTCTCATATCTTGAATGTAGGAATAAACCCCAGTTTCAAGTTCTGGATATTTGCCTTGTTTTGGTCCCCTGAAAGATTTTCTGGTGGAAACTCAATTTTTCAATTTCTCCTCTGTGGCAACCCAACATCGCACATTGGATTCATCCAATCCATATTTTTTTTCCAGCCTCTCTGTTGCTTGTCGTTTTGCATAATTAACAACTGCAAGTTTGAAACTTGCATGATAACTACACCTCACTCCTAGGCTTGTTGATGCTTTTCTCTCCAAGTGATCAGCCATTGCAAGAAACAGGCTTTCTAACATGTACTGTAACTTATTTTGCAGGTTACACGCCTTACAGGATGCTAGAATCACTAAAACCGGAAATCGCTATTCAATTGCTACAATGCAGTCTCAAGCACGCACATCGGCAGTGATTTTACGTTCCCGAATATAAGCCGCACGCGTAACTCGCAAATTGGCTGTCATTTTTTTACGGTTGCAAATATAAGCCTCACCTATAACTCGCAAACGCAAAAATCGGAAAAAAGGTGCGGCTTATATTCAGACCAATACGGTATTGTAATAACCACTAATGTATATATAGAACTCATAATGTGTAAGATTATGTACTAAAGTATATAATTTAGAAACCTTTTAAACAAAAATCTGACTACTTTTTAAATAGTAATGGCAAATTTCGAAACTGCTTAGCCCTGCTTTTCACCTAAGTGGGCCAATTCCACCATTTCATTTTCCTCGTAGAGTTCACATCACCCTATTTCTTTTAGGGTTTCTGGACACAACTCCACCAGAAGTTTTGCAGCATCCTGGGCCAGCAATCAAGGGGTGACTGCAGTTCAAGTCTTTGTCATCTTTGCACATGTTTGCAAAGTTTTACTGTTATCCTGTGTGTTTTTTTTTTTTTTGGTGGGGGGTTAAATTTCCCTTATCAGTGCCTTTGCAAGAGGGATGGACATTAATGTTAGGTGCAACCGTAAATTTCTAATTACCTGTGTTTTTCAGTCTTAAGATGCTCCATCCTGTGATGCAACATTTGTAATGTGCCAAGTTAAACACACTCAAACACTTTACACAACTGTGCTAACATATTCCATAGCACTATACAGGGGTTAAGGCAAAAACAATATTGACACATTGATTTAAGCTCAAAGACGGGGCCCACCATTGTTTTTCAAACGCACATAGTGCTTGTTTATAGAGCACCACCGACAAAGGATTGAAAACTTATAATCTATATAGTCGTATATGTACTGAAATGTTTCTGTTTTAACAAGCTTCTAAATTACCTGCACTTGTTTCACTAGTATTCCTTTCTCCATTTAATTTTATAAGGGCTTGTGAAGCTTTGTTCAGCCCACAACTGGCCGAGAAAGATCAGTATGGTGTTCATGAGAGCTTGCTTCGTTCACTCCTGTTGTCCGACGTGGATTTGAGGAAAAAGTTTGCTGGAAACATTGTTGTTTCAGGTAAGTAATGTTACATAAAATATTAGTTACATTTGCTCTACCTTATACTACCAATACAGTGCTTTATTTTTAAACTATGTACTGCTTTAATAGTATATGCCCAGCAAACAAACGAGCTTGTTGGAATACATAAAAAAAAAAAGTTTGGAAATAAAGGTTTGTACACACATGCCATTTGCCCCCTAGGCCTGATTGGGAGTTACATCCATCTCTCCACTTCTGTCTTTTAAAGGTAGCCCACAGGTGTTTTCGTATGAAGCACGTAGGAGTTAACTCTATCCCTTCTAGACAAAAATCCTAATAGCTCTCCACCTTACCCCGAGGATTGGAAACTCAGACAGATGAGGTGCAGATCCAAGAGCTAGAAGCAGCCCTGAGAGGACATTCTTGTGGAACTTATAAAGGATACTGTACCAGAAAAGAAGCAAGATGGTCATATGAAGCTGAAACCAGCCTATCGGAGCACCTGGAACAGAGAGACAGTTTCTGTCCTCACAAACCATGGACTCAGGACAGTTTGCAGGACTATGAAATTGTGATAAAAAGGGTGACAGTGATAATGAAGATAAAGAAAATGATGCCTATAATGATTCTAAAGAGAGAGTTAGAATCTTTGCAGAAAGGCATGAAGAAGGGAGCTTCACAAGCTCAGTGTCACAGGGTTTGACCAAGAGTTTCTATCTGAACCAGACACCAACCTCAATGTGGTTGAATTGGAGGAGCAACGGAATTATGTGAAAGAGTTCACAAGAGATGAAGCCAAACTTCATAAGATGGATAATGCGCACAGCAGTCTGAGCCTGGAGATGGCGGAGCTAAAAATGGAGAATGAGATCAGAGAGGCTAAAATACAAGTCAAGGCGCAGAAGCTACACAAAGCGCTAGTGGATCAGGAGGCCACAATCACTAGTAGAGCAGAGGAGTTGCAGAACAAACCCTGTGACCATAATGCTTTAGCCCAAAGCTTCAGAGTCCTATCTTACTGAGAGAAGATCCCAGGACTGCTCTGAAATGCAGGAAGCAGAAGACTGAAGGCCTTCTGAAATTCTCTAGAGACTTGGAAAATGGGAAATTCTGATGAAAATGTTTAAAAAGATGAGAGTATTTGTGGATGAGACAGCCGGGAGAGCGGAAGCTTCAGCTGCTTCAAGAAAATCTCATCCGGTCAAGGCTACGGGATGGTACCGAATGTACATTGGCCTGTATACACGGCCTCACAGCGAAGTCACTCAACCCCATGGTGTTGAGCGGAGGGGAAGAATGTGCCCCCCCTCATATTTTTCAAGCAGCTGTTATCAAAATTGTTGTTTTAATCTGAGAGCTCTGGGTCTTTGTATATATTTGCCCACTTTACACTGGTTGCTCCTCTCGCTCTACCTAGTTTAGGAAACACTGCTTCACTGGGATGGCATACAAATAGGAAATATTTCCTTTCATTGCAGTGCCAATTCTGACGCTTGTAAATGTAACCCTTAGATTTTTGACTATTACATTCAAGAATACTTACTAATTGCTAGAACATTGATGTGCTGAACTTTTTTTTTTTCTTCTGGCTTGAATGTTAATGTGCTGCACAACTAGGTATGTGTTGGTTAACTAGACATAATCTGGTTTTATTAATGTGCTAGCTGATTACATGTAATCTGTTTTCTTTCTATAGGTGGCAATACTTTGTTCCCAGGTTTTACTGCACGCCTACAAAATGAGATCTCGTCCATGGTTCCCCTAGAACTGTCTACAATGGTGAACGTATCGCGAGTGGCTGACAGTGATTTTGCAGTCTGGTGTGGTGGTGCAGCCATGGCGAATTTACAGAGCTTCCACACAGCCTGGATTAGCAGACAGGATTATCAAGAAAATGGGCCTGAGATTGTGAACAGTAGATGCTTTTAATTTTGAATTTTTTTTAAGTAATTTTTTAAACATGTTTTTGCATAAAAAGATGTCCATGACAAATTAATATCCGTGACACATTAAAGCATAAAAAATAATGGAACGTATTTTACTAAACTAAAAATGTAAATATAGGAAACTAACCTTTACTTATTAATCACAATGATCACTGCATAACATTTTATGAAAATCACAATGTTTAGTTTTCCATAAACCTATATCATTGTATGTTTTTGGTCACTTTTTAAAACCAAGGCTTTGCATTCCAATGTTCATGCTTATCTTTTATTGATATCACCAAGTGTTGTATTCACATCACATTGTATGCTGTGTACGTTATCACTATTTACTTTGTATGTATTCACTTACTTTTTGTAACATGTATATTCACTTAAGTATTTTAAACACACTGTGTTCTATATGTATTTTGCTAATTTTACACAATTACATGTAATTTTTTTATATACATTTTCATTTTGTGTGTATGAAATCTCAAGGATTCACATTCTGTTTTGTATGAAAAATCACCTACTGATTTACTTGCTGTGCTGTGTATGAAATCACCTATTTTTCCATGTTGTATTGTGTATATAAATGTTATGTATAAGAAAATCCATTACTATCACTACCTGGTCACAAAATGCACTTGTCCCTATTTCTTTGTCATGTATGTCACTTATCTGTAAGCGCAGTGCTTGTAATTGACTCTGTTGCTTTTCCAACTTGTGGACTTCTCAGAAGTAGTCAAGGAATCTGTATATAAGGAAAGGAAATAAATCATGTAAGCTCACCCTAATAATGCCAGGTCCAAATGCTTCCAACTCCTCTCCGCACTGATTGTAGTTTTCTAGTAAGGACCTTATGGTGGTTTCACAGCCAGTCACATCATATTGCATTTTATTTTGTTTAGATTGACCCACTTTGATTTACCAAGTCACCAACACTTCATTTTCACTGTAGAGGAGAATTGGCAGGGGCTTGGGAGCATTTGGACATACATTCCTAGTGGGGCAACTTTTAGGGTGAGTTTAAATTTATTTTGTCTATATTGTACAATAGTTCCTTGATATTTAAGGTTATCCAAATCATGTGATCACCAAAAGTCCTACTGATATATTTGTTCTTTAAGCTGCAATTTAATAAAATACATTTTATCTACAAGTTGTTTTTTTTGTTCGTTTTTTTTTTGTCAAGTGGTTGAAAAGTACAAATCCAAAGTGGTATGAATCAATGAAAATGTGACTCACACTTTTTTTAGTATATTTTAATTAGAGTGTACATATTGGAGGCATTTTAGAAAGGATAGAGACCTAAAATAGCTTAAGTAACTTAAACTATTTTTTTTAACAGAACAAAAAAGCAAATGATCAGTTTGAGGCTGTTGGTTTCAAGCAACACTAACATACTTTTCATGTTTCTTGCAAAGAGAAAAAAAGTTAAAGCTGAGCTTGGAACCAAAACACAATGCCTCCAAAAGGGGTACATTTACAGACTTTATTGCATAGTCTTCATCTCTATGCATTCATTTGAAAAGTTAAATGTAAAATGTGTTAATGCTTGGCTTGAGTCATTTGTAAAATTATTTCCTTGATTTTATAGTCTGTATATGTTGTAATGTAAGAGCCGCAAAGATAATGAGCACACCTTAAATATGAGAATGTATTAATTGGGCTAAGCTCCATGTAAGAAAAATATTACATTTTATTATTTAATTTTTATTTACTGCTCGGTTAGGAAAATTAAAGTAATTTTTTTTTATTGAAAATGCTCACTACTTACTATAATTGAGACAGGGCCCTGAAATGATTGCTTTATGTAGTACAGTGTATTGTAATTTAGTAGTATGCATAAGGAAATTTATCTAACATAGATCTCAGATATTAAACAATCTGGGAATCTCCTAGAAATGTACTCCAAATAAGTCAAGGTTTATCTGATAACTTATCGGGGGGAAAAGTCTCACTAACCCTTTGATGATCAAAGGAGGTGGGATAGAGTACAGGAGGACAGATGAACTCTGAGAAATAAACTTTACGTATGCTTACGTACAGCAGAAAATGGTTGATGTGAATACTGTAAAAATAAACCTAGAAGTAATGTTACAATTTGACACCTTGTTAGACCAAATGATATTAATGCAAAATATATTTCAATCTAAACTACCACTTCACTTTAAAATCATTACTTGTTTATTGTGTCCCACTAAATCACATGATCCTCAACTGTAGAACTCCACGGCAAAGACCCTGTTTTTTGGACATGACGGTCAGGCACGTAGATTCTGTCCTTTTAATGACACAAGAACAAAAACGTGTCTGTCTACCATTCCATTGAACAAGTAATAAAACTTAGTGCACGCTCGCTTGTGCATATTTAATAACCTATTTTTAGAATATTTTGAAAAAAGTAATCATGGCTGACTTATTGAGGTGAGTTGTAACAATTACACGAATAACAGGCACGCAAGACTTAAAATAAAACCAACAGCAGTCAGCACGCGCCACGCAAAGATTCAGCAGAGACAGAGGAGAAAGACACAGGAAAGGGATGCATGGCATTCCCAAGCACAAAACTTGCAGGTTAACCCACCCTGCAATGCTGTGGCCATACAGCAGGCAGGAGGAAAGGGTCACAATCCGCAACAAAGGCTCTCATTGCAGGTTCCCGATGAGCACTGCGAACGGGGGAGGGTTGCAATGATCGCCGAAGGTGCTCATCGTGGGGCTTGGGATGCGCGCCGAAGGTGATCATGGCAAAGCAGGAAAGTTGAAGTACACAGGGGGAGAGGCTCGCAATGAGCGCCAAATGTGCTCGGAGGAGAAAAAGCCTCACATTGTGTGGCAAACAGCATTGCCAGCCTTACAATTGTATTCCCCATTTTTGACGTGCAATTTCCTAGTTAAAAATAACACCAAAATTTATCAAATTAAAATAATTTTCTTAAAATCAAAACCTTGCATTTTTACTTTTATAATTAATGCTGCATAAATAACTAACTAAAATATACACATCTATTGAAGAACACCTTTAGTTAATGATAGGAAGGACTTTAAATATTCAACTAGAATAAAATGATAATTTGCATATTTTGCTAAAACTAATGAATGTGGGGGGTCTTAATTTGTTTTTAGTTCCAGGCATAGAATCCTATACTGATCAACCTTGAAATATCATCAAAAACACTGAATATGTTTTTGACGTGCACAATAACTAGAAATGGGTGACTTCTAAATGTATTAATCTTATGGTGCAGACTTTGACTGATTATTGTCTATGTCCTAGATCAGGTACGTGTTTCTGACTAGGCCCAGACCAGGGCAGAAGCTAAAGATGCAGTGCAATACAGGAATATCCCGTTTAGCGCTTCACATGAGTTCCTGCATTCAGGAGCGATATGTGAAACCACACTAAATGGGGAATTGTTACATAGTATTTAAGGTTGAAAAAAGACTTTCAGTCCATAAAGTTCAACCTTTTAAGATCTCCTTTGATCTGCAATATGCGGATTAACTATTAATTCATTAGTTGTTAATTAATTATTAATCAATTATTTAATTTTTTTTTATTTTTTTATTATTATTAATTAGTCCAGAGGAAGGCAAACAGAAAAAAAAAAAACAAGCGAGACTTAGCCAATTGTCTAAAGGGGAAATGTTAAAAATTTGGATCATTACTGTCTCTCTAATTATCCATGATAACCCTGAATACCCTTTTTAATTAGAAATAAATCTAGTCCCCTTTTAAAGTTATCTATCAAATCCGCTGTCACCACCTCCTCTGGTAGAGAATTCCACAGATTAACCACCCTTACTGTGAAGAACCCTTTTCTTTCTTTGAGGTGGAATCTTTTTACTTCTAACCTCAAGGGATGTCCTCTTGTCAGTTGAAAACCTCTTGGCACAAAAAGCTCCCTTGACAAATCTTTATACTGACCCTGGATGTATTTATATAAGGTAATCATATCTCCTCTTAGACGCCTTTTTTCTAGAGAAAATACGCTTAATTTGGTTAGTCTTTCTTCATAACTTAGCCCCTCCATTCCCCTTATTAGTTTGGATGCCCTTCTCTGTACCTTTTCCAGCTCTAAAATGTCCTTTTTATGAAGTGGTGCCCAAAATTGTACTCCATATTCCAAATGAGGGCGTACTAGAGATTTGTATAGTGGCAGAATTATATTTGCTTCCCTGGCTTCTATACCCTTCTTAATACATGCTAATATTTTATTTGCCTTTGCAGCTGCTGCTTGGCTTTGAGCACTGTTACCTAGGTGGTTGTCCACAAGCACTCCCAAATCCCTTTCAATATCTGATACACCTAGATTTGCTCCATTAAGATTATAAATTGCATGGCTATTTTTCCTTCCCAGATGCATAACCTTACATTTATTCATATTAAATCTCATCTGCCATTTAGATGCCCATTCCTCAATCTTATGTAAATCCCCTTGGAGGGAAAGCACATAATTTTCTGATTTAATTACCTTGCACAACTTTGTGTCATCAGCGAAAATGGAGACCCCACACTCCAATCCTACCTCTAAGTCATTAATAAATATGTTAAAAAGGAGATACTAATACTGAATCCTGAGGAACCTCACTTACCACATTAGTCCAATCGGAGTATGTTCCATTTACAGCAACCCTTTGCTTCCTGTCTTTTAGCCAGCTCTCAATCCATGAGCAGATATTTACTGCAATTCCTGTATCCCTTAGTTTGCCCAATAGTCTCCCATTTGGCACTGTATTAAAAGCCTTTGCAAAATCCAAAAAGACTACATCCACTGAGTTGCCTTGATCCAGGTTCCTACTAACCTCCTCATAGAAACTAATTAGATTTGTTTGACATGACCTATCCCTCATAAACCCATGTTGACTCCTACTTATAATCCTGTTCAAATAGACATATTCTTGTATATTATCCCTTATTAACCCTTCTAAAAGCTTCCCCACTACAGAAGTGAGGCTCACTGGTCTATAATTCCCTGGATTTGCTCTTGCTCCCTTTTTAAATATAGGTATTACATCAGCTTTTCTCCAGTCATCTGGTAGAGACCCTGTGTTGAGTGAATCTTGAAAAAATAAATATAATGGTTTGGCTATTACAGAACCCAGTTCCCTTAGTACCCTTGGATGTATTCCATCAGGACCCGGGGCTTTATTAACATTTATTTTTTCTAACCTCTTTTGGATTACTTCCTGTGTTAACCAATTATTTGTCAAAGGTAGTGTAGCCCCATTATGTCGCAGTGTCCCAACCACTGGTACCTCCCTTGTGTATACCGAAGAAAAGAACCTATTTAGCTCATCTGCCTTTTCCTGGTCACTAATTTTCAGACAGCCTGTTTCACATTGTAATGTTCCTATAGCTTACTTCCTCGCCTTCTTCCCATTAATATACTTAAAAAATATTTTAGGGTTAGTCTTACTCTCTTTTGCAATTAATTTTTCATTTTCTTGTATTCCCGTAAAGCAGTCTCTGTCCCCTCTTGTTTGTATAATTTAGATGCCTGTTTTTTACTCCGTATCTTGATCTTTAAATCATTGTTAAGCCACATGGGTTGTGATTTACTCCTTTTACTTTTATTCGCACACGGTATATGCCGATGTGTATGTATATTTAGTAAGGATTTAAATGTTGTCCATTTATGTTCAGTGTTTTTACCTATCAGTTCTCTGTCCCAGTCTATACTTTTGTATTGCTGCCCTTAGACCGTTAAAATCTGCCCTTTTAAAATTAAGAGTTTTTGTTGGCCCCTTAAAATGTTGTTTTTTGAATTCAATCTCAAATGAGACTGTGTTGTGATCACTGTTTCCCAAAGGTTGCCCTATTTCAATATTTGATACAATATCAATATTATTTGTAAAGAGTAAATCTAAGATAGCTTAATTTCTAGTAGGCTCCTGTATAACCTGGGCCAGATAATGATCCCTGAGTGTACTCAAGAACCTGCTCCCCTTAGCTGAACTGCTGGTCTCATTTATCCAGTTTATTTCAGGGTAATTAAAATCTCCCATTATTAGAACTTGCCCGTGCTTAGCTGCATTTCCAATCTGTAACAATAATTGTATTTCCTCACTTTCAGCTATATTTGGGGGTTTATAGCATACTCCTACTAATATTCTTTTGGAATTTGCTGCTCCGCTATTTAACTCTACTCACAAACATTCAACTTTATCACTAGGTCCACCATAAATATCTTCTCTGACTATAGCCTTAAATTCAGGCTTAACATACAGACAAATCCCTCCTCCTCGTTTACCATTGCCTCTATCTTTCCTAAATAGGTTATAACCATCCAGATTAACAGTCCAGTCATGAGATTCATCCCACCATGTTTCGGTAATGCCTATTAAATCCCATTTTTCATTAATTGCTAATAATTCTAACTCTCCCATTTTTCCTGGCAAGCTTCTGGCATTAGCAAGCATACACCTTATGTTATGAGTCTGTAGTTCTGAAGTGCCTGCCACTGAACTTGAATTACTTAGTACTACCTCCATATTGACTATACTACCCCTTTCCCCATCTCCTCCCCTATGAGTTGTTAATTCATCCCTTATACCCTCTACACTTTCTACCCCATTACTTATATCTAGTCCCTCCCCCCCACCTACTAGTTTAAAAACTCCTCCAGCCTTTCTACCATCCTATCCCCTAGTACAAAAGCTCCCTCATCATTAAGGTGCAATCCATCCCTACTGTAGAGATTGTACCGAAGTGAGAAGTCAGCCCAGTGCTCTAAAAAGCCAAACCCCTCCTTAGTGCACCACATCTTTAGCCACGCATTAACCTCCCTAATCTCCTTCTGACAGCGCCAAGCGGGAATTTAAATGGCCAGACAAAAAAAACAAGTGATTACAAGATTTAGTGCAGAGCGGGGAATTGGCGCTAAAAAGAGCACAATAGTGAGTTTGTGCACAAAGGGGTTTCCCTGTACGTTGAAATACATTTGTATATGCATAGAAATATCTATATGCGGCACAATTTCTGACACACATAAACTTATGATTTAAGATCTAAAAATGAAGGAAGAAGTTGCAAGCAGGATGTTGGGTGCACAAATCTGAACCTTGTTTGGGGGGAAAAAAACATACTCACAACCCACTTATTACTCCGAAACAGAGTCATGACACGAAAAAAAGAGTCCCCTGATAATTTTCTAATTATTGGAGTTTATTTAGACGAAACGGTATCATCCATGGTTCCCCTAGAACTGTCTACAATGGTGAACGTATCGCGAGTGGCTGACAGTGATTTTGCAGTCTGGTGTGGTGGTGCAGCCATGGCGAATTTACAGAGCTTCCACACAGCCTGGATTAGCAGACAGGATTATCAAGAAAATGGGCCTGAGATTGTGAACAGTAGATGCTTTTAATTTTGAATTTTTTTTAAGTAATTTTTTAAACATGTTTTTGCATAAAAAGATGTCCATGACAAATTAATATCCGTGACACATTAAAGCATAAAAAATAATGGAACGTATTTTACTAAACTAAAAATGTAAATATAGGAAACTAACCTTTACTTATTAATCACAATGATCACTGCATAACATTTTATGAAAATCACAATGTTTAGTTTTCCAATACTCCTATATCATTGTATGTTTTTGGTCACTTTTTAAAACCAAGGCTTTGCATTCCAATGTTCATGCTTATCTTTTATTGATATCACCAAGTGTTGTATTCACATCACATTGTATGCTGTGTACGTTATCACTATTTACTTTGTATGTATTCACTTACTTTTTGTAACATGTATATTCACTTAAGTATTTTAAACACACTGTGTTCTATATGTATTTTGCTAATTTTACACAATTACATGTAATTTTTTTATATACATTTTCATTTTGTGTGTATGAAATCTCAAGGATTCACATTCTGTTTTGTATGAAAAATCACCTACTGATTTACTTGCTGTGCTGTGTATGAAATCACCTATTTTTCCATGTTGTATTGTGTATATAAATGTTATGTATAAGAAAATCCATTACTATCACTACCTGGTCACAAAATGCACTTGTTCCTATTTCTTTGTCATGTATGTCACTTATCTGTAAGCGCAGTGCTTGTAATTGACTCTGTTGCTTTTCCAACTTGTGGACTTCTCAGAAGTAGTCAAGGAATCTGTATATAAGGAAAGGAAATAAATCATGTAAGCTCACCCTAATAATGCCAGGTCCAAATGCTTCCAACTCCTCTCCGCACTGATTGTAGTTTTCTAGTAAGGATCTTATGGTGGTTTCACAGCCAGTCACATCATATTGCATTTTATTTTGTTTAGATTGACCCACTTTGATTTACCAAGTCACCAACACTTCATTTTCACTGTAGAGGAGAATTGGCAGGGGCTTGGGAGCATTTGGACATACATTCCTAGTGGGGCAACTTTTAGGGCGAGTTTAAATTTATTTTGTCTATATTGTACAATAGTTCCTTGATATTTAATGTTATCCAAATCATGTGATCACCAAAAGTCCTACTAATATATTTGTTCTTTAAGCTGCAATTTAATAAAATAAATTTTATCTACAAGTTGTTTTTTTTGTTCGTTTTTTTTTTGTCAAGTGGTTGAAAAGTACAAATCCAAAGAAGTGGTATGAATCAATGAAAATGTCTCACACTTTTTTTTGTATATTTTAATTAGAGTGTACATATTGGAGGCATTTTAGAAAGGATAGAGACCTAAAATAGCTTAAGTAACTTAAACTATTTTTTTAACAGAACAAAAAAGCAATTGATCAGTTTGAGGCTGTTGGTTTCAAGCACCACTAACATACTTTTCATGTTTCTTGCAAAGAGAAAAAAAGTTAAAGCTGAGCTTGGAACCAAAACACAATGCCTCCAAAAGGGGTACATTTACAGACTTTATTGCATAGTCTTCATCTCTATGCATTCATTTGAAAAGTTAAATGTAAAATGTGTTAATGCTTGGCTTGAGTCATTTGTAAAATTATTTCCTTGATTTTATAGTCTGTATATGTTGTAATGTAAGAGCCGCAAAGATAATGAGCACACCTTAAATATGAGAATGTATTAATTGGGCTAAGCTCCATGTAAGAAAAATATTACATTTTATTATTTAATTTTTATTTACTGCTCGGTTAGGAAAATTAAAGTAATTTTTTTTTATTGAAAATGCTCACTACTTACTATAATTGAGACAGGGCCCTGAAATGATTGCTTTATGTAGTACAGTGTATTGTAATTTAGTAGTATGCATAAGGAAATTTATCTAACATAGATCTCAGATATTAAACAATCTGGGAATCTCCTAGAAATGTACTCCAAATAAGTCAAGGTTTATCTGATAACTTATCGGGGGGAAAAGTCTCACTAACCCTTTGATGATCAAAGGAGGTGGGATAGAGTACAGGAGGACAGATGAACTCTGAGAAATAAACTTTACGTATGCTTACGTACAGCAGAAAATGGTTGATGTGAATACTGTAAAAATAAACCTAGAAGTAATGTTACAATTTGACACCTTGTTAGACCAAATGATATTAATGCAAAATATATTTCAATCTAAACTACCACTTCACTTTAAAATCATTACTTGTTTATTGTGTCCCACTAAATCACATGATCCTCAACTGTGGAACTCCACGGCAAAGACCCTGTTTTTTGGACATGACGGTCAGGCACGTAGATTCTGTCCTTTTAATGACACAAGAACAAAAACGTGTCTGTCTACCATTCCATTGAACAAGTAATAAAACTTAGTGCACGCTCGCTTGTGCATATTTAATAACCTATTTTTAGAATATTTTGAAAAAAGTAATCATGGCTGACTTATTGAGGTGAGTTGTAACAATTACACGAATAACAGGCACGCAAGACTTAAAATAAAACCAACAGCAGTCAGCACGCGCCACGCAAAGATTCAGCAGAGACAGAGGAGAAAGACACAGGAAAGGGATGCATGGCATTCCCAAGCACAAAACTTGCAGGTTAACCCACCCTGCAATGCTGTGGCCATACAGCAGGCAGGAGGAAAGGGTCACAATCCGCAACAAAGGCTCTCATTGCAGGTTCCCGATGAGCACTGCGAACGGGGGAGGGTTGCAATGATCGCCGAAGGTGCTCATCGTGGGGCTTGGGATGCGCGCCGAAGGTGATCATGGCAAAGCAGGAAAGTTGAAGTACACAGGGGGAGAGGCTCGCAATGAGCGCCAAATGTGCTCGGAGGAGAAAAAGCCTCACATTGTGTGGCAAACAGCATTGCCAGCCTTACAATTGTATTCCCCATTTTTGACGTGCAATTTCCTAGTTAAAAATAACACCAAAATTTATCAAATTAAAATAATTTTCTTAAAATCAAAACCTTGCATTTTTACTTTTATAATTAATGCTGCATAAATAACTAACTAAAATATACACATCTATTGAAGAACACCTTTAGTTAATGATAGGAAGGACTTTAAATATTCAACTAGAATAAAATGATAATTTGCATATTTTGCTAAAACTAATGAATGTGGGGGGTCTTAATTTGTTTTTAGTTCCAGGCATAGAATCCTATACTGATCAACCTTGAAATATCATCAAAAACACTGAATATGTTTTTGACGTGCACAATAACTAGAAATGGGTGACTTCTAAATGTATTAATCTTATGGTGCAGACTTTGACTGATTATTGTCTATGTCCTAGATCAGGAACGTGTTTCTGACTAGGCCCAGACCAGGGCAGAAGCTAAAGATGCAGTGCAATACAGGAATATCCCGTTTAGCGCTTCACATGAGTTCCTGCATTCAGGAGCGATATGTGAAACCACACTAAATGGGGAATTGTTACATAGTATTTAAGGTTGAAAAAAGACTTTCAGTCCATAAAGTTCAACCTTTTAAGATCTCCTTTGATCTGCAATATGCGGATTAACTATTAATTCATTAGTTGTTAATTAATTATTAATCAATTATTTATTTTTTTTTTATTTTTTTATTATTATTAATTAGTCCAGAGGAAGGCAAACAGAAAAAAAAAAACAAGCGAGACTTAGCCAATTGTCTAAAGGGGAAATGTTAAAAATTTGGATCATTACTGTCTCTCTAATTATCCATGATAACCCTGAATACCCTTTTTAATTAGAAATAAATCTAGTCCCCTTTTAAAGTTATCTATCAAATCCGCTGTCACCACCTCCTCTGGTAGAGAATTCCACAGATTAACCACCCTTACTGTGAAGAACCCTTTTCTTTCTTTGAGGTGGAATCTTTTTACTTCTAACCTCAAGGGATGTCCTCTTGTCAGTTGAAAACCTCTTGGCACAAAAAGCTCCCTTGACAAATCTTTATACTGACCCTGGATGTATTTATATAAGGTAATCATATCTCCTCTTAGACGCCTTTTTTCTAGAGAAAATACGCTTAATTTGGTTAGTCTTTCTTCATAACTTAGCCCCTCCATTCCCCTTATTAGTTTGGATGCCCTTCTCTGTACCTTTTCCAGCTCTAAAATGTCCTTTTTATGAAGTGGTGCCCAAAATTGTACTCCATATTCCAAATGAGGGCGTACTAGAGATTTGTATAGTGGCAGAATTATATTTGCTTCCCTGGCTTCTATACCCTTCTTAATACATGCTAATATTTTATTTGCCTTTGCAGCTGCTGCTTGGCTTTGAGCACTGTTACCTAGGTGGTTGTCCACAAGCACTCCCAAATCCCTTTCAATATCTGATACACCTAGATTTGCTCCATTAAGATTATAAATTGCATGGCTATTTTTCCTTCCCAGATGCATAACCTTACATTTATTCATATTAAATCTCATCTGCCATTTAGATGCCCATTCCTCAATCTTATGTAAATCCCCTTGGAGGGAAAGCACATAATTTTCTGATTTAATTACCTTGCACAACTTTGTGTCATCAGCGAAAATGGAGACCCCACACTCCAATCCTACCTCTAAGTCATTAATAAATATGTTAAAAAGGAGATACTAATACTGAATCCTGAGGAACCTCACTTACCACATTAGTCCAATCGGAGTATGTTCCATTTACAGCAACCCTTTGCTTCCTGTCTTTTAGCCAGCTCTCAATCCATGAGCAGATATTTACTGCAATTCCTGTATCCCTTAGTTTGCCCAATAGTCTCCCATTTGGCACTGTATTAAAAGCCTTTGCAAAATCCAAAAAGACTACATCCACTGAGTTGCCTTGATCCAGGTTCCTACTAACCTCCTCATAGAAACTAATTAGATTTGTTTGACATGACCTATCCCTCATAAACCCATGTTGACTCCTACTTATAATCCTGTTCAAATAGACATATTCTTGTATATTATCCCTTATTAACCCTTCTAAAAGCTTCCCCACTACAGAAGTGAGGCTCACTGGTCTATAATTCCCTGGATTTGCTCTTGCTCCCTTTTTAAATATAGGTATTACATCAGCTTTTCTCCAGTCATCTGGTAGAGACCCTGTGTTGAGTGAATCTTGAAAAAATAAATATAATGGTTTGGCTATTACAGAACCCAGTTCCCTTAGTACCCTTGGATGTATTCCATCAGGACCCGGGGCTTTATTAACATTTATTTTTTCTAACCTCTTTTGGATTACTTCCTGTGTTAACCAATTATTTGTCAAAGGTAGTGTAGCCCCATTATGTCGCAGTGTCCCAACCACTG
Organism: Discoglossus pictus; assembly: GCA_027410445.1. Classification (NCBI taxonomy): domain Eukaryota; kingdom Metazoa; phylum Chordata; class Amphibia; order Anura; family Alytidae; genus Discoglossus; species Discoglossus pictus. Next base: position 260,858,790 of record CM050165.1, on the reverse strand, counting down.
GTACCTCCCTTGTGTATACCGAAGAAAAGAACCTATTTAGCTCATCTGCCTTTTCCTGGTCACTAATTTTCAGACAGCCTGTTTCACATTGTAATGTTCCTATAGCTTACTTCCTCGCCTTCTTCCCATTAATATACTTAAAAAATATTTTAGGGTTAGTCTTACTCTCTTTTGCAATTAATTTTTCATTTTCTTGTATTCCCGTAAAGCAGTCTCTGTCCCCTCTTGTTTGTATAATTTAGATGCCTGTTTTTTACTCCGTATCTTGATCTTTAAATCATTGTTAAGCCACATGGGTTGTGATTTACTCCTTTTACTTTTATTCGCACACGGTATATGCCGATGTGTATGTATATTTAGTAAGGATTTAAATGTTGTCCATTTATGTTCAGTGTTTTTACCTATCAGTTCTCTGTCCCAGTCTATACTTTTGTATTGCTGCCCTTAGACCGTTAAAATCTGCCCTTTTAAAATTAAGAGTTTTTGTTGGCCCCTTAAAATGTTGTTTTTTGAATTCAATCTCAAATGAGACTGTGTTGTGATCACTGTTTCCCAAAGGTTGCCCTATTTCAATATTTGATACAATATCAATATTATTTGTAAAGAGTAAATCTAAGATAGCTTAATTTCTAGTAGGCTCCTGTATAACCTGGGCCAGATAATGATCCCTGAGTGTACTCAAGAACCTGCTCCCCTTAGCTGAACTGCTGGTCTCATTTATCCAGTTTATTTCAGGGTAATTAAAATCTCCCATTATTAGAACTTGCCCGTGCTTAGCTGCATTTCCAATCTGTAACAATAATTGTATTTCCTCACTTTCAGCTATATTTGGGGGTTTATAGCATACTCCTACTAATATTCTTTTGGAATTTGCTGCTCCGCTATTTAACTCTACTCACAAACATTCAACTTTATCACTAGGTCCACCATAAATATCTTCTCTGACTATAGCCTTAAATTCAGGCTTAACATACAGACAAATCCCTCCTCCTCGTTTACCATTGCCTCTATCTTTCCTAAATAGGTTATAACCATCCAGATTAACAGTCCAGTCATGAGATTCATCCCACCATGTTTCGGTAATGCCTATTAAATCCCATTTTTCATTAATTGCTAATAATTCTAACTCTCCCATTTTTCCTGGCAAGCTTCTGGCATTAGCAAGCATACACCTTATGTTATGAGTCTGTAGTTCTGAAGTGCCTGCCACTGAACTTGAATTACTTAGTACTACCTCCATATTGACTATACTACCCCTTTCCCCATCTCCTCCCCTATGAGTTGTTAATTCATCCCTTATACCCTCTACACTTTCTACCCCATTACTTATATCTAGTCCCTCCCCCCCACCTACTAGTTTAAAAACTCCTCCAGCCTTTCTACCATCCTATCCCCTAGTACAAAAGCTCCCTCATCATTAAGGTGCAATCCATCCCTACTGTAGAGATTGTACCGAAGTGAGAAGTCAGCCCAGTGCTCTAAAAAGCCAAACCCCTCCTTAGTGCACCACATCTTTAGCCACGCATTAACCTCCCTAATCTCCTTCTGACAGCGCCAAGCGGGAATTTAAATGGCCAGACAAAAAAAACAAGTGATTACAAGATTTAGTGCAGAGCGGGGAATTGGCGCTAAAAAGAGCACAATAGTGAGTTTGTGCACAAAGGGGTTTCCCTGTACGTTGAAATACATTTGTATATGCATAGAAATATCTATATGCGGCACAATTTCTGACACACATAAACTTATGATTTAAGATCTAAAAATGAAGGAAGAAGTTGCAAGCAGGATGTTGGGTGCACAAATCTGAACCTTGTTTGGGGGGAAAAAAACATACTCACAACCCACTTATTACTCCGAAACAGAGTCATGACACGAAAAAAAGAGTCCCCTGATAATTTTCTAATTATTGGAGTTTATTTAGACGAAACGGTATCATCCATGGTTCCCCTAGAACTGTCTACAATGGTGAACGTATCGCGAGTGGCTGACAGTGATTTTGCAGTCTGGTGTGGTGGTGCAGCCATGGCGAATTTACAGAGCTTCCACACAGCCTGGATTAGCAGACAGGATTATCAAGAAAATGGGCCTGAGATTGTGAACAGTAGATGCTTTTAATTTTGAATTTTTTTTAAGTAATTTTTTAAACATGTTTTTGCATAAAAAGATGTCCATGACAAATTAATATCCGTGACACATTAAAGCATAAAAAATAATGGAACGTATTTTACTAAACTAAAAATGTAAATATAGGAAACTAACCTTTACTTATTAATCACAATGATCACTGCATAACATTTTATGAAAATCACAATGTTTAGTTTTCCAATACTCCTATATCATTGTATGTTTTTGGTCACTTTTTAAAACCAAGGCTTTGCATTCCAATGTTCATGCTTATCTTTTATTGATATCACCAAGTGTTGTATTCACATCACATTGTATGCTGTGTACGTTATCACTATTTACTTTGTATGTATTCACTTACTTTTTGTAACATGTATATTCACTTAAGTATTTTAAACACACTGTGTTCTATATGTATTTTGCTAATTTTACACAATTACATGTAATTTTTTTATATACATTTTCATTTTGTGTGTATGAAATCTCAAGGATTCACATTCTGTTTTGTATGAAAAATCACCTACTGATTTACTTGCTGTGCTGTGTATGAAATCACCTATTTTTCCATGTTGTATTGTGTATATAAATGTTATGTATAAGAAAATCCATTACTATCACTACCTGGTCACAAAATGCACTTGTTCCTATTTCTTTGTCATGTATGTCACTTATCTGTAAGCGCAGTGCTTGTAATTGACTCTGTTGCTTTTCCAACTTGTGGACTTCTCAGAAGTAGTCAAGGAATCTGTATATAAGGAAAGGAAATAAATCATGTAAGCTCACCCTAATAATGCCAGGTCCAAATGCTTCCAACTCCTCTCCGCACTGATTGTAGTTTTCTAGTAAGGATCTTATGGTGGTTTCACAGCCAGTCACATCATATTGCATTTTATTTTGTTTAGATTGACCCACTTTGATTTACCAAGTCACCAACACTTCATTTTCACTGTAGAGGAGAATTGGCAGGGGCTTGGGAGCATTTGGACATACATTCCTAGTGGGGCAACTTTTAGGGCGAGTTTAAATTTATTTTGTCTATATTGTACAATAGTTCCTTGATATTTAATGTTATCCAAATCATGTGATCACCAAAAGTCCTACTAATATATTTGTTCTTTAAGCTGCAATTTAATAAAATAAATTTTATCTACAAGTTGTTTTTTTTGTTCGTTTTTTTTTTGTCAAGTGAGTACAAATCCAAAGAAGTGGTATGAATCAATGAAAATGTCTCACACTTTTTTTTGTATATTTTAATTAGAGTGTACATATTGGAGGCATTTTAGAAAGGATAGAGACCTAAAATAGCTTAAGTAACTTAAACTATTTTTTTAACAGAACAAAAAAGCAATTGATCAGTTTGAGGCTGTTGGTTTCAAGCACCACTAACATACTTTTCATGTTTCTTGCAAAGAGAAAAAAAGTTAAAGCTGAGCTTGGAACCAAAACACAATGCCTCCAAAAGGGGTACATTTACAGACTTTATTGCATAGTCTTCATCTCTATGCATTCATTTGAAAAGTTAAATGTAAAATGTGTTAATGCTTGGCTTGAGTCATTTGTAAAATTATTTCCTTGATTTTATAGTCTGTATATGTTGTAATGTAAGAGCCGCAAAGATAATGAGCACACCTTAAATATGAGAATGTATTAATTGGGCTAAGCTCCATGTAAGAAAAATATTACATTTTATTATTTAATTTTTATTTACTGCTCGGTTAGGAAAATTAAAGTAATTTTTTTTTATTGAAAATGCTCACTACTTACTATAATTGAGACAGGGCCCTGAAATGATTGCTTTATGTAGTACAGTGTATTGTAATTTAGTAGTATGCATAAGGAAATTTATCTAACATAGATCTCAGATATTAAACAATCTGGGAATCTCCTAGAAATGTACTCCAAATAAGTCAAGGTTTATCTGATAACTTATCGGGGGGAAAAGTCTCACTAACCCTTTGATGATCAAAGGAGGTGGGATAGAGTACAGGAGGACAGATGAACTCTGAGAAATAAACTTTACGTATGCTTACGTACAGCAGAAAATGGTTGATGTGAATACTGTAAAAATAAACCTAGAAGTAATGTTACAATTTGACACCTTGTTAGACCAAATGATATTAATGCAAAATATATTTCAATCTAAACTACCACTTCACTTTAAAATCATTACTTGTTTATTGTGTCCCACTAAATCACATGATCCTCAACTGTGGAACTCCACGGCAAAGACCCTGTTTTTTGGACATGACGGTCAGGCACGTAGATTCTGTCCTTTTAATGACACAAGAACAAAAACGTGTCTGTCTACCATTCCATTGAACAAGTAATAAAACTTAGTGCACGCTCGCTTGTGCATATTTAATAACCTATTTTTAGAATATTTTGAAAAAAGTAATCATGGCTGACTTATTGAGGTGAGTTGTAACAATTACACGAATAACAGGCACGCAAGACTTAAAATAAAACCAACAGCAGTCAGCACGCGCCACGCAAAGATTCAGCAGAGACAGAGGAGAAAGACACAGGAAAGGGATGCATGGCATTCCCAAGCACAAAACTTGCAGGTTAACCCACCCTGCAATGCTGTGGCCATACAGCAGGCAGGAGGAAAGGGTCACAATCCGCAACAAAGGCTCTCATTGCAGGTTCCCGATGAGCACTGCGAACGGGGGAGGGTTGCAATGATCGCCGAAGGTGCTCATCGTGGGGCTTGGGATGCGCGCCGAAGGTGATCATGGCAAAGCAGGAAAGTTGAAGTACACAGGGGGAGAGGCTCGCAATGAGCGCCAAATGTGCTCGGAGGAGAAAAAGCCTCACATTGTGTGGCAAACAGCATTGCCAGCCTTACAATTGTATTCCCCATTTTTGACGTGCAATTTCCTAGTTAAAAATAACACCAAAATTTATCAAATTAAAATAATTTTCTTAAAATCAAAACCTTGCATTTTTACTTTTATAATTAATGCTGCATAAATAACTAACTAAAATATACACATCTATTGAAGAACACCTTTAGTTAATGATAGGAAGGACTTTAAATATTCAACTAGAATAAAATGATAATTTGCATATTTTGCTAAAACTAATGAATGTGGGGGGTCTTAATTTGTTTTTAGTTCCAGGCATAGAATCCTATACTGATCAACCTTGAAATATCATCAAAAACACTGAATATGTTTTTGACGTGCACAATAACTAGAAATGGGTGACTTCTAAATGTATTAATCTTATGGTGCAGACTTTGACTGATTATTGTCTATGTCCTAGATCAGGTACGTGTTTCTGACTAGGCCCAGACCAGGGCAGAAGCTAAAGATGCAGTGCAATACAGGAATATCCCGTTTAGCGCTTCACATGAGTTCCTGCATTCAGGAGCGATATGTGAAACCACACTAAATGGGGAATTGTTACATAGTATTTAAGGTTGAAAAAAGACTTTCAGTCCATAAAGTTCAACCTTTTAAGATCTCCTTTGATCTGCAATATGCGGATTAACTATTAATTCATTAGTTGTTAATTAATTATTAATCAATTATTTAATTTTTTTTTATTTTTTTATTATTATTAATTAGTCCAGAGGAAGGCAAACAGAAAAAAAAAAACAAGCGAGACTTAGCCAATTGTCTAAAGGGGAAATGTTAAAAATTTGGATCATTACTGTCTCTCTAATTATCCATGATAACCCTGAATACCCTTTTTAATTAGAAATAAATCTAGTCCCCTTTTAAAGTTATCTATCAAATCCGCTGTCACCACCTCCTCTGGTAGAGAATTCCACAGATTAACCACCCTTACTGTGAAGAACCCTTTTCTTTCTTTGAGGTGGAATCTTTTTACTTCTAACCTCAAGGGATGTCCTCTTGTCAGTTGAAAACCTCTTGGCACAAAAAGCTCCCTTAACAAATCTTTATACTGACCCTGGATGTATTTATATAAGGTAATCATATCTCCTCTTAGACGCCTTTTTTCTAGAGAAAATACGCTTAATTTGGTTAGTCTTTCTTCATAACTTAGCCCCTCCATTCCCCTTATTAGTTTGGATGCCCTTCTCTGTACCTTTTCCAGCTCTAAAATGTCCTTTTTATGAAGTGGTGCCCAAAATTGTACTCCATATTCCAAATGAGGGCGTACTAGAGATTTGTATAGTGGCAGAATTATATTTGCTTCCCTGGCTTCTATACCCTTCTTAATACATGCTAATATTTTATTTGCCTTTGCAGCTGCTGCTTGGCTTTGAGCACTGTTACCTAGGTGGTTGTCCACAAGCACTCCCAAATCCCTTTCAATATCTGATACACCTAGATTTGCTCCATTAAGATTATAAATTGCATGGCTATTTTTCCTTCCCAGATGCATAACCTTACATTTATTCATATTAAATCTCATCTGCCATTTAGATGCCCATTCCTCAATCTTATGTAAATCCCCTTGGAGGGAAAGCACATAATTTTCTGATTTAATTACCTTGCACAACTTTGTGTCATCAGCGAAAATGGAGACCCCACACTCCAATCCTACCTCTAAGTCATTAATAAATATGTTAAAAAGGAGATACTAATACTGAATCCTGAGGAACCTCACTTACCACATTAGTCCAATCGGAGTATGTTCCATTTACAGCAACCCTTTGCTTCCTGTCTTTTAGCCAGCTCTCAATCCATGAGCAGATATTTACTGCAATTCCTGTATCCCTTAGTTTGCCCAATAGTCTCCCATTTGGCACTGTATTAAAAGCCTTTGCAAAATCCAAAAAGACTACATCCACTGAGTTGCCTTGATCCAGGTTCCTACTAACCTCCTCATAGAAACTAATTAGATTTGTTTGACATGACCTATCCCTCATAAACCCATGTTGACTCCTACTTATAATCCTGTTCAAATAGACATATTCTTGTATATTATCCCTTATTAACCCTTCTAAAAGCTTCCCCACTACAGAAGTGAGGCTCACTGGTCTATAATTCCCTGGATTTGCTCTTGCTCCCTTTTTAAATATAGGTATTACATCAGCTTTTCTCCAGTCATCTGGTAGAGACCCTGTGTTGAGTGAATCTTGAAAAAATAAATATAATGGTTTGGCTATTACAGAACCCAGTTCCCTTAGTACCCTTGGATGTATTCCATCAGGACCCGGGGCTTTATTAACATTTATTTTTTCTAACCTCTTTTGGATTACTTCCTGTGTTAACCAATTATTTGTCAAAGGTAGTGTAGCCCCATTATGTCGCAGTGTCCCAACCACTGGTACCTCCCTTGTGTATACCGAAGAAAAGAACCTATTTAGCTCATCTGCCTTTTCCTGGTCACTAATTTTCAGACAGCCTGTTTCACATTGTAATGTTCCTATAGCTTACTTCCTCGCCTTCTTCCCATTAATATACTTAAAAAATATTTTAGGGTTAGTCTTACTCTCTTTTGCAATTAATTTTTCATTTTCTTGTATTCCCGTAAAGCAGTCTCTGTCCCCTCTTGTTTGTATAATTTAGATGCCTGTTTTTTACTCCGTATCTTGATCTTTAAATCATTGTTAAGCCACATGGGTTGTGATTTACTCCTTTTACTTTTATTCGCACACGGTATATGCCGATGTGTATGTATATTTAGTAAGGATTTAAATGTTGTCCATTTATGTTCAGTGTTTTTACCTATCAGTTCTCTGTCCCAGTCTATACTTTTGTATTGCTGCCCTTAGACCGTTAAAATCTGCCCTTTTAAAATTAAGAGTTTTTGTTGGCCCCTTAAAATGTTGTTTTTTGAATTCAATCTCAAATGAGACTGTGTTGTGATCACTGTTTCCCAAAGGTTGCCCTATTTCAATATTTGATACAATATCAATATTATTTGTAAAGAGTAAATCTAAGATAGCTTAATTTCTAGTAGGCTCCTGTATAACCTGGGCCAGATAATGATCCCTGAGTGTACTCAAGAACCTGCTCCCCTTAGCTGAACTGCTGGTCTCATTTATCCAGTTTATTTCAGGGTAATTAAAATCTCCCATTATTAGAACTTGCCCGTGCTTAGCTGCATTTCCAATCTGTAACAATAATTGTATTTCCTCACTTTCAGCTATATTTGGGGGTTTATAGCATACTCCTACTAATATTCTTTTGGAATTTGCTGCTCCGCTATTTAACTCTACTCACAAACATTCAACTTTATCACTAGGTCCACCATAAATATCTTCTCTGACTATAGCCTTAAATTCAGGCTTAACATACAGACAAATCCCTCCTCCTCGTTTACCATTGCCTCTATCTTTCCTAAATAGGTTATAACCATCCAGATTAACAGTCCAGTCATGAGATTCATCCCACCATGTTTCGGTAATGCCTATTAAATCCCATTTTTCATTAATTGCTAATAATTCTAACTCTCCCATTTTTCCTGGCAAGCTTCTGGCATTAGCAAGCATACACCTTATGTTATGAGTCTGTAGTTCTGAAGTGCCTGCCACTGAACTTGAATTACTTAGTACTACCTCCATATTGACTATACTACCCCTTTCCCCATCTCCTCCCCTATGAGTTGTTAATTCATCCCTTATACCCTCTACACTTTCTACCCCATTACTTATATCTAGTCCCTCCCCCCCACCTACTAGTTTAAAAACTCCTCCAGCCTTTCTACCATCCTATCCCCTAGTACAAAAGCTCCCTCATCATTAAGGTGCAATCCATCCCTACTGTAGAGATTGTACCGAAGTGAGAAGTCAGCCCAGTGCTCTAAAAAGCCAAACCCCTCCTTAGTGCACCACATCTTTAGCCACGCATTAACCTCCCTAATCTCCTTCTGACAGCGCCAAGCGGGAATTTAAATGGCCAGACAAAAAAACCAAGTGATTACAAGATTTAGTGCAGAGCGGGGAATTGGCGCTAAAAAGAGCACAATAGTGAGTTTGTGCACAAAGGGGTTTCCCTGTACGTTGAAATACATTTGTATATGCATAGAAATATCTATATGCGGCACAATTTCTGACACACATAAACTTATGATTTAAGATCTAAAAATGAAGGAAGAAGTTGCAAGCAGGATGTTGGGTGCACAAATCTGAACCTTGTTTGGGGGGAAAAAAACATACTCACAACCCACTTATTACTCCGAAACAGAGTCATGACACGAAAAAAAGAGTCCCCTGATAATTTTCTAATTATTGGAGTTTATTTAGACGAAACGGTAATCGGCAACAAAAATAACCTTAAAAATGGTTGCTGCTGTTCACTGACTGACATATATCCAAACACAGCTTTAATAATTGTTTACATAAAGACAATGGGACAATCCATCCCCACCCCCCAGAAACATGGTATAACCCACCAACAACCAATGATAGTTTATTTACATTATGATATCCAATGATATATAACACATGTGCAGGTCATGCACTGAAAGCATGTCTTCGTACGTCATGCTAGATGCGCAAAAAATACTTATTTCTTATCTTGTGCGCAAAGGACAGGAGTTGACCTTGTATATGACTAAAATACATATTTGTTTCCTACCTTATAGTCTACAATGGAAAAAATTACTGGTTCACAGCATACATCTTAGCCAAATATCACACTTGCTGAAAAAAGTGATAAATGCTATACAGTGCCTTGCAAAAGTATTCACCCCCCTTGACTTTTTACCTATTTTTTTTTTACATTACAGCCTTAACTTCAATATTTTGTTAATCTGAATTTTATGTGTGACGGATCAGAACACAATAGTCTAAGTTGGTGAAGTGAAAAGAGAAAAATATATACATAAAACTACTTTTTAGAAATACAAAACAGAAAATGGGCATGTGCGTATGTATTCACACCCTTTGTTACGAAGCCCATAAAAAGCTTTGGTGCACCAAATTACCTTCAGATGTCACATAATTAGGGAAATGATGTCCACCTGTGTGCAATCTAAGTGTCACATGATCTGTCATTACATATACACACCTTTTATGAAAGGCCCCAAAGGCTGCAACACCTAAGCAAGAGCCACCACTAACCAAACACTGCCATGAAGACCAAAGAACTCTCCAAACAAGTAAGGGACTATGTTGTTGAGAAGTACAAGTCAGGGTTAGGTTATGAAAAATATCCAAATCTTTGATGATCCCCAGGAGCACCATCAAGTCTATCATAATCAAATGGAAAGAACATGGCACAATCGCAAACCTGCCAAGAGATGGCCGTCCACCAAAACTCAGGGACTGGTCAAGGAGGGCATTAATCCTAGAGGCAGCACAGAGACCTAAGGTAACCCTGGAGGAGCTGCAGAGTCTCACAGCAGAGACTGGAGTATCTATACATAGGACGACAATAAGCCGTATGCTCCATAGAGTTGGGCTTTATGGCAGAGTGGCCAGAAGAAAGCCATTACTTTTAGCAAAAACAAAATGGCACGTTTTGAGTTTGCGAAAAGGAATGTGGGAGACTCCCAAAATGTATGGAGGAAGGTGCTCTGGTCTGGTGAGACTAAAATTGAACTTTTCCACCATCAAAGAAAACGCTATGTCTGGCGCAAACCCAACACATCACATCATCCAAAGAACACCATCCCCCCAGTGAAACATAGTGGTGGCAGCATCAGGCTGTGGGGATGTTTTTCAGCAGCCGGGACAGGGAAACTGGTCAGAGTTGAGGAAAAGATGGATGGTGCTAAATACAGGGATATTCTTGAGCATAACCTGTACCACTCTGTAAGTGATTTGAGTCTAGGACGGAGGTTCACCTTCCAGCAGGACAATGACTCCAAACACACTGCTAAAGCAACACTTGAGTGGTTTAAGGGGAAACATGTAAATGTGTTGGAATGGCCTAGTCAAAGCCCAGACCTCATGTTCTGTAAATTAAATGATGCAAATCCTCCAACAATCCATGTTAATTCCATGTTGTGAGGCAACAAAACACAAAAAAATGCTAAGTGGGAGTGAATACTTTTGCAAGGCACTGTATATATATACAAAAAATGTATGAATATTTGTATTTCCACAACAACCTCAATATATGCCCAGGAAAAGAAAATGGTTACTTAGGCTAATATTCCTATTTCTAATCCGAAAAATGGTTCTCAACTATAAATAGTGGTAAGTGAATGTGTAATGGTGATACCAGGCGATACTTGTAGTTCCTTCAGGAAAGAAGGGTTTATTACAAAATAGCGACTTGCCTGTCAAATGGGGCAATAAAATTGTAAGGCAGGTAATGCTGTTTGCCACAGACAGTAAGTGTTTTTGTCGTCTGAGATCCTTCGGCACTCATTGCGAGCCTCTCGGTGTATTTTTTGTTATCGGAGGCGCTTTTGCTCTCATTGTAAGGTCCGCGCTGATCTCCTTTTGGCGCTTATTGCAAGCCTTTCCTCTGGTGTACTTTGTGTTCTATGAGCACTGTTGGCGCTCCTTGTGAGGCGCGGGGGGAAAGGCCTTTATCGTTTATTGCGATACTGTGGTGTTTTTATAGTTTGTTCTGTATATGTATTTTTTCATGATAATGAATGAATTAATGAAATCATAAATTAATATACTTTACCTATTTGTAATTAATATATGCAGCAAGCAATGTGCTGAAGAGCTAACAATCTGTTTTGATGTTCCTGCAGTATAAAATGTAGATTTGCAGTGTTGTTGAGCTGAGGTGTAAGTGTCAGCAATGTGTGCAGTGTGTAGTGTAAATAGGTGTAAATAGTTTGTGTAGCTGTGTACTTTCGCATTCTGTAAGTTAGTGTTGTAAAATAGCGGCGTTTGTGTATGTGGTACGCGGGTGTGGATGATTTTTGTACCTTGTACAGGTTTTTGTAAAAGTCGTATGTGCTTGGCGGTGTTTTGCGGCTTTAGGGGTCGTGTAGCCTTGTTTTCGTTTTTTTCGGCGGCCATTTTTACTCTCGCTTAAGGGATTTTCGAGTGTCTAAACTCTGTAAATTGGACTTAAATTAAGGTGTAACCTCGCTTCCAGATGTCCTGGTTGTCCCCCCTTGCTGTATGTGATGTTTTTATTTAATTATTGTGTCTATTTGTGTTTTTTTATGTTTTCTTCTGTGTGCGGTTTGGCCTTTAAGTTCGTATTTTTGCGAGTTCGTAATTTATTTAAGTCTTGCGGCTTGTATTTTTTTGTTCAAGTCCATATTATTTTTTTTCTCTAACTTCCGCGGCTTGTATTTTTTGTAGTCCCGCTTCTGTGGGTGTTGTGTCCACCTCCGCAAACTGCGTCCATCGCTTTGCGAGTGACGCAGTTCTTGGGAGCTCGCTTTGCGAAGTCGCAAACTGTGACAACGTTTCGTAGTTTGATAACTATTATATGTGATGGGAAGCAGGATAAGGAAAGGGCATATTGGACTGTATTTACATGTATTTAAATTGAACTCCATAGATCTGTATGTAATCAAATCACCTTGTTTTCAGTTCTAATTGTGTGTAGTCATTGCAATTCATGCATTGCCACCTGTTTGAGGGTTGAAATAAGTACTCCTTGGCCCTAGAAGAAACATGTGGAAAAGTAAGCACATGAGGAAACTTAGTACAAAATCCAGTCGTACCTAGGTACTTGTCTGCCTCGGAACTAGTTGAATTTCGTATTAGGAGCGTTTTGAGGATCAGAAATTGCTTTAACGCTCAATGCTTGTTTGGTACTTGTCTCGCTTGCTGTAGCCTTAATGAGTCCATTTACATTATTCCTTATGGGAACTTTGTACTCGTTGTATGTGGCATTCTTTGTGCCTTCTGGAACCAAGTAACGACAAGTACCAAGTTACCACTGTACTTTTTGATAAGGCTAGTCTAGTGTCTCACCGTAAGGCATTAGATTTAGGGACATCAGAATAGTTTCTTCTGGACACTCTTAGCTAGAGGTGAGATGTGATTACCGGTATATTATTTTATTAGTTGGAGGACATTAGGGAATCAACAGTAATCATTTGAGATGGAAGACACTAGGAAAACCCAGATTATGATATAATGTACAAGCTGTGCACTGATCTGTGTGTGTTTGATGGTGTGAGATATTCCATTAAATGTTTAATCACATCAATAATGCACTACCAGCAAGCAACAGACCAGGAGCTGTGCAGTAGGTAAATAATCCCCCTGAGCATGTGCAACATTACTTCAGTTAGTGATTTCCTACAAAACGATCTCTTTTTACATACGTGCCCAAATTATCGTGGCAAACAAAAGTTTTTCTCTGCATTGAATGAATGAATCGGTTTTGCCGTTTAAGATAAGTTTCATCCACATCCTTATACAACTTTTCCCCGAAAGGGATCATTTGCCCCAATCAAAGATGTCAGCGGCAGCTGCCCGGCTCTTTTGCGCACGCTCGGCGTGGAGCGTGTTCTGTCATCTCCATGGCAACCAGGTGATAAACAAAGCGCTTCACTAGAGGACTGGACCGAGACTGGAGGATAACCGGGGGCAGGTGACCGAGCTTTGGGTTTTTATCACCGTGCTTATGCTAGACGGTATAAAGTAACACAGAGTGAGCGGTGTGTGTCAGAGCAGGACCCCTCTGCATGTCAGGTGTAACCTGTATGGCACTAGTACAGCGAGCCTGAAACTACTCTGCACCCACCATTACTATCTGTATGTCAGGTGTAACCCGGATAGCACTAGCACAGTGAGCCTGTACCACTCTGCACCCACCATTACTATCTGTATGTCAGGTGTAACCAGGATAGCACTAGCACAGTGAGCCTGTACTACTCTGCACCCACCATTACTATCTGTATGTCAGGTGTAACCAGGATAGCACTAACACAGTGAGCCTGTACTACTCTGCACCCACCATTACTATCTGTATGTCAGGTGTAACCCGGATAGCACTAACACAGCGAGCCTGTACTACTCTGCACCCACCATTACTATCTGTATGTCAGGTGTAACCAGGATGGCACTAACACAGTGAGCCTGTACTACTCTGCACCCACCATTACTATCTGTATGTCAGGTGTAACCAGGATGGCACTAACACAGTGAGCCTGTACTACTCTGCACCCACCATTACTATCTGTATGTCAGGTGTAACCAGGATGGCACTAACACAGTGAGCCTGTACTACTCTGCACCCACCATTACTATCTGTATGTCAGGTGTAACCAGGATAGCACTAACACAGTGAGCCTGTACTACTCTGCACCCACCATTACTATCTGTATGTCAGGTGTAACCAGGATAGCACTAACACAGTGAGCCTGTACCACTCTGCACCCACCATTACTATCTGTATGTCAGGTGTAACCAGGATAGCACTAACACAGTGAGCCTGTACTACTCTGCACCCACCATTACTATCTGTATGTCAGATGTAACCCGGATAGCACTAACACAGTGAGCCTGTACCACTCTGCACCCACCATTACTATCTGTATGTCAGGTGTAACCAGGATAGCACTAACACAGTGAGCCTGTACTACTCTGCACCCACCATTACTATCTGTATGTCAGGTGTAACCCGGATAGCACTAACACAGTGAGCCTGTACTACTCTGCACCCACCATTACTATCTGTATGTCAGATGTAACCCGGATAGCACTAACACAGTGAGCCTGTACCACTCTGCACCCACCATTACTATCTGTATGTCAGGTGTAACCAGGATAGCACTAACACAGTGAGCCTGTACTACTCTGCACCCACCATTACTATCTGTATGTCAGGTGTAACCCGGATAGCACTAACACAGTGAGCCTGTACTGCTCTGCACCCACCATTACTATCTGTATGTCAGGTGTAACCAGGATAGCACTAACACAGCGAGCCTGTACCACTCTGCACCCACCATTACTATCTGTATGTCAGGTGTAACCAGGATAGCACTAGCACAGTGAGTCTGTACTACTCTGCACCCACCATTACTATCTGTATGTCAGGTGTAACCAGGATAGCACTAGCACAGTGAGCCTGTACTACTCTGCACCCACCATTACTATCTGTATGTCAGGTGTAACCAGGATAGCACTAGCACAGTGAGCCTGTACCACTCTGCACCCACCATTACTATCTGTATGTCAGGTGTAACCCGGATAGCACTAACACAGTGAGCCTGTACTACTCTGCACCCACCATTACTATCTGTATGTCAGGTGTAACCCGGATAGCACTAACACAGTGAGCCTGTACCACTCTGCACCCACCATTACTATCTGTATGTCAGGTGTAACCAGGATAGCACTAACACAGCGAGCCTGTACCACTCTGCACCCACCATTACTATCTGTATGTCAGGTGTAACCCGGATAGCACTAACACAGTGAGCCTGTACTACTCTGCACCCACCATTACTATCTGTATGTCAGGTGTAACCAGGATAGCACTAACACAGCGAGCCTGTACTACTCTGCACCCACCATTACTATCTGTATGTCAGGTGTAACCAGGATAGCACTAACACAGCGAGCCTGTACTACTCTGCACCCACCATTACTATCTGTATGTCAGATGTAACCAGGATAGCACTAACACAGTGAGCCTGTACCACTCTGCACCCACCATTAATATCTGTATGTCAGGTGTAACCAGGATAGCACTAGCACAGTGAGTCTGTACTACTCTGCACCCACCATTACTATCTGTATGTCAGGTGTAACCAGGATAGCACTAACACAGTGAGCCTGTACTACTCTGCACCCACCATTACTATCTGTATGTCAGGTGTAACCAGGATAGCACTAGCACAGTGAGTCTGTACTACTCTGCACCCACCATTACTATCTGTATGTCAGGTGTAACCAGGATAGCACTAACACAGTGAGCCTGTACTACTCTGCACCCACCATTACTATCTGTATGTCAGGTGTAACCAGGATAGCACTAACACAGTGAGCCTGTACTACTCTGCACCCACCATTACTATCTGTATGTCAGGTGTAACCAGGATAGCATTAACACAGTGAGCCTGTACTACTCTGCACCCACCATTACTATCTGTATGTCAGATGTAAACAGGATAGCACTAACACAGTGAGCCTGTACTACTCTGCACCCACCATTACTATCTGTATGTCAGGTGTAACCAGGATAGCACTAACACAGTGAGCCTGTACTACTCTGCACCCACCATTACTATCTGTATGTCAGATGTAACCAGGATAGCACTAACACAGTGAGCCTGTACTACTCTGCACCCACCATTACTATCTGTATGTCAGGTGTAACCAGGATAGCACTAGTACAGCGAGCCTGTACTACTCAGCACCCACCATTACTATCTGTATGTCAGGTGTAACCAGGATAGCACTAACACAGTGAGCCTGTACCACTCTGCACCCACCATTACTATCTGTATGTCAGGTGTAACCTATATGGCACTAACACAGTGAGCCTGTACTACTCTGCACCCACCATTACTATCTGTATGTCAGGTGTAACCCGGATAGCACTAACACAGTGAGCCTGTACCACTCTGCACCCACCATTACTATCTGCATGTCAGGTGTAAACAGGATAGCACTAACACAGTGAGCCTGTACTACTCTGCACCCACCATTACTATCTGTATGTCAGGTGTAACCAGGATAGCACTAACACAGTGAGCCTGTACTACTCTGCACCCACCATTACTATCTGTATGTCAGATGTAACCAGGATAGCACTAACACAGTGAGCCTGTACTACTCTGCACCCAGCATTACTATCTGTATGTCAGGTGTAACCAGGATAGCACTAACACAGTGAGCCTGTACCACTCTGCACCCACCATTACTATCTGTATGTCAGGTGTAACCAGGATAGCACTAACACAGCGAGCCTGTACTACTCTGCACCCACCATTACTATCTGTATGTCAGGTGTAACCAGGATAGCACTAACACAGTGAGCCTGTACTACTCTGCACCCACCATTACTATCTGTATGTCAGGTGTAACCAGGATAGCACTAACACAGTGAGCCTGTACACTCTGCACCCACCATTACTATCTGTATGTCAGGTGTAACCTATATGGCACTAACACAGTGAGCCTGTACTACTCTGCACCCACCATTACTATCTGTATGTCAGGTGTAACCAGGATAGCACTAACACAGCGAGCCTGTACTACTCTGCACCCACCATTACTATCTGTATGTCAGATGTAACCAGGATAGCACAAGCACAGTGATCCTGTACTACTCTGCACCCACCATTACTATCTGTATGTCAGGTGTAACCCGGATAGCACTAACACAGTGAGCCTGTACCACTCTGCACCCACCATTACTATCTGCATGTCAGGTGTAAACAGGATAGCACTAACACAGTGAGCCTGTACTACTCTGCACCCACCATTACTATCTGTATGTCAGGTGTAACCCGGATAGCACTAACACAGTGAGCCTGTACTACTCTGCACCCACCATTACTATCTGTATGTCAGATGTAACCAGGATAGCACTAACACAGTGAGCCTGTACTACTCTGCACCCATCATTACTATCTGTATGTCAGGTGTAACCAGGATAGCACTAACACAGTGAGCCTGTACACTCTGCACCCACCATTACTATCTGTATGTCAGGTGTAACCAGGATAGCACTAACACAGTGAGCCTGTACTACTCTGCACCCACCATTACTATCTGTATGTCAGGATGTAACCAGGATAGCACTAACACAGTGAGCCTGTACTACTCTGCACCCACCATTACTATCTGTATGTCAGGTGTAACCCAGGATAGCACTAACACAGTGAGCCTGTACTACTCTGCACCCATCATTACTATCTGTATGTCAGATGTAACCCGGATAGCACTAACACAGTGAGCCTGTACTACTCTGCACCCACCATTACTATCTGTATGTCAGATGTAACCAGGATAGCACTAACACAGTGAGCCTGTACTATTCTGCATCCACCATTACTATCTGTATGTCAGATGTAACCCGGATAGCACTAACACAGTGAGCCTGTACTACTCTGCACCCACCATTACTATCTGTATGTCAGGTGTAACCAGGATAGCACTAACACAGTGAGCCTGTACTACTCTGCACCCACCATTACTATCTGTATGTCAGGTGTAACCAGGATAGCACTAACACAGTGAGCCTGTACTACTCTGCACCCACCATTACTATCTGTATGTCAGGTGTAACCAGGATAGCACTAACACAGTGAGCCTGTACTACTCTGCACCCACCATTACTATCTGTATGTCAGGTGTAACCAGGATAGCACTAACACAGTGAGCCTGTACTACTCTGCACCCACCATTACTATCTGTATGTCAGGTGTAACCAGGATAGCACTAGCACAGTGAGCCTGTACTACTCTGCACCCACCATTACTATCTGTATGTCAGGTGTAACCAGGATAGCACTAACACAGTGAGCCTGTACTACTCTGCACCCACCATTACTATCTGTATGTCAGATGTAACCAGGATAGCACTAACACAGTGAGCCTGTACTACTCTGCACCCACCATTACTATCTGTATGTCAGATGTAACCAGGATAGCACTAACACAGTGAGCCTGTACTACTCTGCACCCACCATTACTATCTGTATGTCAGATGTAACCCGGATAGCACTAACACAGTGAGCCTGTACTACTCTGCACCCACCATTACTATCTGTATGTCAGGTGTAACCAGGATAGCACTAACACAGTGAGCCTGTACTACTCTGCACCCACCATTACTATCTGTATGTCAGGTGTAACCTATATGGCACTAACACAGTGAGCCTGTACCACTCTGCACCCACCATTACTATCTGTATGTCAGGTGTAACCTATATGGCACTAACACAGTGAGCCTGTACTACTCTGCACCCACCATTACTATCTGCATGTCAGGTGTAAACAGGATAGCACTAACACAGTGAGCCTGTACTACTCTGCACCCACCATTACTATCTGTATGTCAGGTGTAACCAGCATAGCACTAACACAGTGAGCCTATACTACTCTGCACCCACCATTACTATCTGCATGTCAGGTGTAACCAGGATAGCACTAGCACAGTGATCCTGTACTACTCTGCACCCACCATTACTATCTGTATGTCAGGTGTAACCAGGATAGCACTAGCAGAGTGATCCTGTACTACTCTGCACCCACCATTACTATCTGTATGTCAGGTGTAACCCACATGGCACTAACACAGTGAGCCTGTACTACTCTGCACCCACCATTACTATCTGTATGTCAGATGTAAACAGGATAGCACTAACACAGTGAGCCTGTACTACTCTGCACCCACCATTACTATCTGTATGTCAGGTGTAACCAGGATAGCACTAACACAGTGAGCCTGTACTACTCTGCACCCACCATTACTATCTGTATGTCAGATGTAACCAGGATAGCACTAACACAGTGAGCCTGTACTACTCTGCACCCACCATTACTATCTGTATGTCAGGTGTAACCAGGATAGCACTAGTACAGCGAGCCTGTACTACTCTGCACCCACCATTACTATCTGTATGTCAGGTGTAACCAGGATAGCACTAACACAGTGAGCCTGTACCACTCTGCACCCACCATTACTATCTGTATGTCAGGTGTAACCTATATGGCACTAACACAGTGAGCCTGTACTACTCTGCACCCACCATTACTATCTGTATGTCAGGTGTAACCAGGATAGCACTAACACAGTGAGCCTGTACCACTCTGCACCCACCATTACTATCTGCATGTCAGGTGTAAACAGGATAGCACTAACACAGTGAGCCTGTACTACTCTGCACCCACCATTACTATCTGTATGTCAGGTGTAACCAGGATAGCACTAACACAGTGAGCCTGTACTACTCTGCACCCACCATTACTATCTGTATGTCAGATGTAACCAGGATAGCACTAACACAGTGAGCCTGTACTACTCTGCACCCATCATTACTATCTGTATGTCAGGTGTAACCAGGATAGCACTAACACAGTGAGCCTGTACCACTCTGCACCCACCATTACTATCTGTATGTCAGGTGTAACCAGGATAGCACTAACACAGTGAGCCTGTACTACTCTGCACCCACCATTACTATCTGTATGTCAGGTGTAACCAGGATAGCACTAACACAGTGAGCCTGTACTACTCTGCACCCACCATTACTATCTGTATGTCAGGTGTAACCAGGATAGCACTAACACAGTGAGCCTGTACCACTCTGCACCCACCATTACTATCTGTATGTCAGGTGTAACCTATATGGCACTAACACAGTGAGCCTGTACTACTCTGCACCCACCATTACTATCTGTATGTCAGGTGTAACCAGGATAGCACTAACACAGCGAGCCTGTACTACTCTGCACCCACCATTACTATCTGTATGTCAGATGTAACCAGGATAGCACAAGCACAGTGATCCTGTACTACTCTGCACCCACCATTACTATCTGTATGTCAGGTGTAACCCGGATAGCACTAACACAGTGAGCCTGTACCACTCTGCACCCACCATTACTATCTGCATGTCAGGTGTAAACAGGATAGCACTAACACAGTGAGCCTGTACTACTCTGCACCCACCATTACTATCTGTATGTCAGGTGTAACCCGGATAGCACTAACACAGTGAGCCTGTACTACTCTGCACCCACCATTACTATCTGTATGTCAGATGTAACCAGGATAGCACTAACACAGTGAGCCTGTACTACTCTGCACCCATCATTACTATCTGTATGTCAGGTGTAACCAGGATAGCACTAACACAGTGAGCCTGTACCACTCTGCACCCACCATTACTATCTGTATGTCAGGTGTAACCAGGATAGCACTAACACAGTGAGCCTGTACTACTCTGCACCCACCATTACTATCTGTATGTCAGGTGTAACCAGGATAGCACTAACACAGTGAGCCTGTACTACTCTGCACCCACCATTACTATCTGTATGTCAGGTGTAACCCACATGGCACTAACACAGTGAGCCTGTACTACTCTGCACCCACCATTACTATCTGTATGTCAGATGTAACCCGGATAGCACTAACACAGTGAGCCTGTACCACTCTGCACCCACCATTACTATCTGTATGTCAGGTGTAACCAGGATAGCACTAACACAGTGAGCCTGTACTATTCTGCATCCACCATTACTATCTGTATGTCAGATGTAAACAGGATAGCACTAACACAGTGAGCCTGTACTACTCTGCACCCACCATTACTATCTGTATGTCAGGTGTAACCCGGATAGCACTAACACAGTGAGCCTGTACTACTCTGCACCCACCATTACTATCTGTATGTCAGGTGTAACCAGGATAGCACTAACACAGTGAGCCTGTACTACTCTGCACCCACCATTACTATCTGTATGTCAGGTGTAACCAGGATAGCACTAGCACAGTGAGTCTGTACTACTCTGCACCCACCATTACTATCTGTATGTCAGGTGTAACCAGGATAGCACTAACACAGTGAGCCTGTACTACTCTGCACCCACCATTACTATCTGTATGTCAGATGTAACCAGGATAGCACTAACACAGTG
This sequence comes from Discoglossus pictus, assembly GCA_027410445.1. Classification (NCBI taxonomy): domain Eukaryota; kingdom Metazoa; phylum Chordata; class Amphibia; order Anura; family Alytidae; genus Discoglossus; species Discoglossus pictus. Next base: position 260,837,268 of record CM050165.1, on the reverse strand, counting down.
AGCCTGTACTACTCTGCACCCACCATTACTATCTGTATGTCAGATGTAACCCGGATAGCACTAACACAGTGAGCCTGTACTACTCTGCACCCACCATTACTATCTGTATGTCAGATGTAACCCGGATAGCACTAACACAGTGAGCCTGTACTACTCTGCACCCACCATTACTATCTGTATGTCAGGTGTAACCAGGATAGCACTAACACAGTGAGCCTGTACTACTCTGCACCCACCATTACTATCTGTATGTCAGGTGTAACCTATATGGCACTAACACAGTGAGCCTGTACCACTCTGCACCCACCATTACTATCTGTATGTCAGGTGTAACCTATATGGCACTAACACAGTGAGCCTGTACTACTCTGCACCCACCATTACTATCTGCATGTCAGGTGTAAACAGGATAGCACTAACACAGTGAGCCTGTACTACTCTGCACCCACCATTACTATCTGTATGTCAGGTGTAACCAGCATAGCACTAACACAGTGAGCCTATACTACTCTGCACCCACCATTACTATCTGCATGTCAGGTGTAACCAGGATAGCACTAGCACAGTGATCCTGTACTACTCTGCACCCACCATTACTATCTGTATGTCAGGTGTAACCAGGATAGCACTAGCAGAGTGATCCTGTACTACTCTGCACCCACCATTACTATCTGTATGTCAGGTGTAACCAGGATAGCACTAACACAGTGAGCCTGTACCACTCTGCACCCACCATTACTATCTGTATGTCAGGTGTAACCCGGATAGCACTAACACAGTGAGCCTGTACCACTCTGCACCCACCATTACTATCTGTATGTCAGGTGTAACCAGGATAGCACTAACACAGTGAGCCTGTACTACTCTGCACCCACCATTACTATCTGTATGTCAGATGTAACCAGGATAGCACTAACACAGTGAGCCTGTACTACTCTGCACCCACCATTACTATCTGTATGTCAGATGTAACCAGGATAGCACTAACACAGTGAGCCTATACTACTCTGCACCCACCATTACTATCTGTATGTCAGATGTAACCAGGATAGCACTAACACAGTGATCCTGTACTACTCTGCACCCACCATTACTATCTGTATGTCAGGTGTAACCAGGATAGCACTAGCACAGTGATCCTGTACTACTCTGCACCCACCATTACTATCTGTATGTCAGGTGTAACCAGGATAGCACTAACACAGTGAGCCTGTACTACTCTGCACCCACCATTACTATCTGTATGTCAGGTGTAACCAGGATAGCACTAACACAGTGAGCCTGTACCACTCTGCACCCACCATTACTATCTGTATGTCAGGTGTAACCCGGATAGCAGTAGCACAGTGAGCCTGTACTACTCTGCACCCACCATTACTATCTGTATGTCAGATGTAACCAGGATAGCAGTAACACAGTGAGCCTGTACTATTCTGCATCCACCATTACTATCTGTATGTCAGATGTAAACAGGATAGCACTAACACAGTGAGCCTGTACTACTCTGCACCCATCATTACTATCTGTATGTCAGGTGTAACCAGGATAGCACTAACACAGTGAGCCTGTACTACTCTGCACCCACCATTACTATCTGTATGTCAGGTGTAACCCACATGGCACTAACACAGTGAGCCTGTACTACTCTGCACCCACCATTACTATCTGTATGTCAGGTGTAACCAGGATAGCACTAACACAGTGAGCCTGTACCACTCTGCACCCACCATTACTATCTGTATGTCAGGTGTAACCAGGATAGCACTAACACAATGAGCCTGTACTACTCTGCACCCACCATTACTATCTGTATGTCAGATGTAACCAGGATAGCAGTAACACAGTAATCCTGTACTACTCTGCACCCACCATTACTATCTGTATGTCAGGTGTAACCAGGATAGCACTAACACAGTGAGCCTGTACTACTCTGCACCCACCATTACTATCTGTATGTCAGGTGTAACCCGGATAGCAGTAACACAGTGAGCCTGTACTATTCTGCATCCACCATTACTATCTGTATGTCAGGTGTAACCCGGATAGCACTAACACAGTGAGCCTGTACTACTCTGCACCCACCATTACTATCTGTATGTCAGGTGTAACCCGGATAGCAGTAACACAGTGAGCCTGTACTATTCTGCACCCACCATTACTATCTGTATGTCAGATGTAAACAGGATAGCACTAACACAGTGAGCCTGTACTACTCTGCACCCACCATTACTATCTGTATGTCAGGTGTAACCAGGATAGCACTAACACAGTGAGTCTGTACTACTCTGCACCCACCATTACTATCTGAATGTCAGGTGTAACCAGGATAGCACTAGCACAGTGAGCCTGTACTGCTCTGCACCCACCATTACTATCTGTATGTCAGGTGTAACCAGGATAGCACTAACACAGTGAGCCTGTACTACTCTGCACCCACCATTACTATCTGTATGTCAGGTGTAACCCGGATAGCACTAGCACAGTGAGCCTGTACTACTCTGCACCCACCATTACTATCTGTATGTCAGATGTAACCAGGATAGCACTAACACAGTGAGCCTGTACTACTCTGCACCCATCATTACTATCTGTATGTCAGGTGTAACCAGGATAGCACTAGCACAGTGAGCCTGTACTACTCTGCACCCACCATTACTATCTGTATGTCAGGTGTAACCAGGATAGCACTAACACAGTGAGCCTGTACTACTCTGCACCCATCATTACTATCTGTATGTCAGGTGTAACCAGGATAGCACTAACACAGTGAGCCTGTACTACTCTGCACCCACCATTACTATCTGTATGTCAGATGTAACCCGGATAGCACTAACACAGTGAGCCTGTACTACTCTGCACCCACCATTACTATCTGTATGTCAGGTGTAACCAGGATAGCACTAGCACAGTGAGTCTGTACTACTCTGCACCCATCATTACTATCTGTATGTCAGGTGTAACCCGGATAGCACTAGCACAGTGAGCCTGTACTACTCTGCACCCACCATTACTATCTGTATGTCAGGTGTAACCAGGATAGCACTAGCACAGTGAGCCTGTACTACTCTGCACCCATCATTACTATCTGTATGTCAGGTGTAACCAGGATAGCACTAACACAGTGAGCCTATACTACTCTGCACCCACCATTACTATCTGAATGTCAGGTGTAACCAGGATAGCACTAGCACAGTGAGCCTGTACTACTCTGCACCCACCATTACTATCTGTATGTCAGATGTAACCAGGATAGCACTAACACAGTGAGCCTGTACTATTCTGCATCCACCATTACTATCTGTATGTCAGGTGTAACCAGGATAGCACTAACACAGTGAGCCTGTACTACTCTGCACCCACCATTACTATCTGTATGTCAGATGTAACCAGGATAGCACTAACACAGTGAGCCTGTACTACTCTGCACCCACCATTACTATCTGTATGTCAGGTGTAACCAGGATAGCACTAACACAGTGAGCCTGTACTACTCTGCACCCATCATTACTATCTGTATGTCAGGTGTAACCCGGATAGCACTAGCACAGTGAGCCTGTACTACTCTGCACCCACCATTACTATCTGTATGTCAGGTGTAACCAGGATAGCACTAACACAGTGAGCCTGTACTACTCTGCACCCATCATTACTATCTGTATGTCAGGTGTAACCCGGATAGCACTAACACAGTGAGCCTGTACTACTCTGCACCCACCATTACTATCTGTATGTCAGATGTAACCAGGATAGCACTAACACAGTGAGCCTGTACTACTCTGCACCCACCATTACTATCTGTATGTCAGGTGTAACCAGGATAGCACTAGCACAGTGAGCCTGTACTACTCTGCACCCACCATTACTATCTGCATGTCAGGTGTAACCCGGATAGCACTAGCACAGTGAGCCTGTACCACTCTGCACCCACCATTACTATCTGTATGTCAGATGTAACCAGGATAGCACTAGCACAGTGAGCCTGTACCACTCTGCACCCACCATTACTATCTGTATGTCAGGTGTAACCAGGATAGCACTAACACAGTGAGCCTGTACTACTCTGCACCCACCATTACTATCTGTATGTCAGGTGTAACCAGGATAGCACTAACACAGTGAGCCTGTACTACTCTGCACCCACCATTACTATCTGTATGTCAGATGTAACCAGGATAGCACTAGCACAGTGAGCCTGTACTGCTCTGCACCCACCATTACTATCTGTATGTCAGGTGTAACCAGGATAGCACTAACACAGTGAGCCTGTACTGCTCTGCACCCACCATTACTATCTGTATGTCAGGTGTAACCAGGATAGCACTAACACAGTGAGCCTGTACCACTCTGCACCCACCATTACTATCTGTATGTCAGGTGTAACCAGGATAGCACTAACACAGTGAGCCTGTACTACTCTGCACCCACCATTACTATCTGTATGTCAGGTGTAACCAGGATAGCACTAACACAGTGAGCCTGTACTGCTCTGCACCCACCATTACTATCTGTATGTCAGGTGTAAACAGGATAGCACTAGCACAGTGAGCCTGTACTACTCTGCACCCACCATTACTATCTGCATGTCAGGTGTAACCAGGATAGCACTAACACAGTGAGCCTATACTACTCTGCACCCACCATTACTATCTGCATGTCAGGTGTAACCAGGATAGCACTAGCACAGTGATCCTGTACTACTCTGCACCCACCATTACTATCTGTATGTCAGGTGTAACCAGGATAGCACTAGCACAGTGATCCTGTACTACTCTGCACCCACCATTACTATCTGTATGTCAGGTGTAACCAGGATAGCACTAACACAGTGAGCCTGTACTACTCTGCACCCACCATTACTAATCTGTATGTCAGGTGTAACCAGGATAGCACTAACACAGTGAGCCTGTACCACTCTGCACCCACCATTACTATCTGTATGTCAGGTGTAACCCGGATAGCAGTAACACAGTGAGCCTGTACTACTCTGCACCCATCATTACTATCTGTATGTCAGGTGTAACCCGGATAGCACTAGCACAGTGAGCCTGTACTACTCTGCACCCACCATTACTATCTGTATGTCAGATGTAACCAGGATAGCACTAACACAGTGAGCCTGTACTACTCTGCACCCACCATTACTATCTGTATGTCAGATGTAACCAGGATAGCACTAACACAGTGAGCCTGTACTACTCTGCACCCACCATTACTATCTGTATGTCAGGTGTAACCAGGATAGCACTAACACAGTGAGCCTGTACTACTCTGCACCCACCATTACTATCTGTATGTCAGGTGTAACCAGGATAGCACTAACACAGTGAGCCTGTACTACTCTGCACCCACCATTACTATCTGTATGTCAGATGTAACCAGGATAGCACTAACACAGTGAGCCTGTACTACTCTGCACCCACCATTACTATCTGTATGTCAGGTGTAACCCGGATAGCACTAACACAGTGAGCCTGTACTACTCTGCACCCACCATTACTATCTGTATGTCAGATGTAACCAGGATAGCACTAACACAGTGAGCCTGTACTACTCTGCACCCACCATTACTATCTGTATGTCAGGTGTAACCAGGATAGCACTAGTACAGCGAGCCTGTACTACTCTGCACCCACCATTACTATCTGTATGTCAGGTGTAACCAGGATAGCACTAACACAGTGAGCCTGTACTACTCTGCACCCACCATTACTATCTATATGTCAGGTGTAACCAGGATAGCAGTAACACAGTGAGCCTGTACTATTCTGCATCCACCATTACTATCTGTATGTCAGGTGTAACCCGGATAGCACTAACACAGTGAGCCTGTACTATTCTGCATCCACCATTACTATCTGTATGTCAGATGTAAACAGGATAGCACTAGCACAGTGAGCCTGTACTACTCTGCACCCACCATTACTATCTGTATGTCAGGTGTAACCAGGATAGCACTAACACAGTGAGCCTGTACTATTCTGCACCCACCATTACTATCTGTATGTCAGATGTAACCAGGATAGCACTAACACAGTGAGCCTGTACTGCTCTGCACCCACCATTACTATCTGTATGTCAGGTGTAACCAGGATAGCACTAACACAGTGAGCCTGTACTACTCTGCACCCACCATTACTATCTGTATGTCAGATGTAACCAGGATAGCACTAACACAGTGAGCCTGTACTACTCTGCACCCACCATTACTATCTGTATGTCAGGTGTAACCAGGATAGCACTAACACAGTGAGCCTGTACTACTCTGCACCCACCATTACTATCTGTATGTCAGGTGTAACCAGGATAGCACTAACACAGTGAGCCTGTACTACTCTGCACCCACCATTACTATCTGTATGTCAGGTGTAACCCACATGGCACTAACACAGTGAGCCTGTACTACTCTGCACCCACCATTACTATCTGTATGTCAGGTGTAACCCGGATAGCACTAACACAGTGAGCCTGTACTACTCTGCACCCACCATTACTATCTGTATGTCAGGTGAAACCAGGATGGCACTAACACAGCGAGCCTGTACTACTCTGCACCCACCATTACTATCTGTATGTCAGGTGTAACCAGGATAGCACTAACACAGTGAGCCTGTACTACTCTGCACCCACCATTACTATCTGTATGTCAGTTGTAACCAGGATAGCACTAACACAGTGAGCCTGTACTACTCTGCACCCATCATTACTATCTGTATGTCAGGTGTAACCCGGATAGCAGTAACACAGTGAGCCTGTACTACTCTGCACCCACCATTACTATCTGTATGTCAGGTGTAACCAGGATAGCACTAACACAGTGAGCCTGTACTACTCTGCACCCACCATTACTATCTGTATGTCAGGTGTAACCCGGATAGCACTAGCACAGTGAGTCTGTACTACTCTGCACCCACCATTACTATCTGTATGTCAGGTGTAACCAGGATAGCACTAACACAGTGAGCCTGTACTACTCTGCACCCACCATTACTATCTGTATGTCAGGTGTAACCAGGATAGCAGTAACACAGTGAGCCTGTACTACTCTGCACCCACCATTACTATCTGTATGTCAGGTGTAACCAGGATAGCACTAACACAGTGAGCCTGTACTACTCTGCACCCATCATTACTATCTGTATGTCAGGTGTAACCCGGATAGCACTAACACAGTGAGCCTGTACTACTCTGCACCCATCATTACTATCTGTATGTCAGATGTAACCAGGATAGCACCAACACAGTGAGCCTGTACTACTCTGCACCCACCATTACTATCTGTATGTCAGGTGTAACCAGGATAGCACTAGCACAGTGAGCCTGTACTACTCTGCACCCACCATTACTATCTGTATGTCAGGTGTAACCAGGATAGCACTAACACAGTGAGCCTGTACTACTCTGCACCCACCATTACTATCTGTATGTCAGGTGTAACCAGGATAGCAGTAACACAGTGAGCCTGTACTACTCTGCACCCACCATTACTATCTGCATGTCAGGTGTAACCAGGATAGCACTAACACAGTGAGCCTGTACTACTCTGCACCCACCATTACTATCTGTATGTCAGGTGTAACCAGGATAGCACTAGCACAGTGAGCCTGTACTACTCTGCACCCACCATTACTATCTGCATGTCAGGTGTAACCCGGATAGCACTAGCACAGTGAGCCTGTACCACTCTGCACCCACCATTACTATCTGTATGTCAGATGTAACCAGGATAGCACTAGCACAGTGAGCCTGTACCACTCTGCACCCACCATTACTATCTGTATGTCAGGTGTAACCAGGATAGCACTAACACAGTGAGCCTGTACTACTCTGCACCCACCATTACTATCTGTATGTCAGGTGTAACCAGGATAGCACTAACACAGTGAGCCTGTACTACTCTGCACCCACCATTACTATCTGTATGTCAGATGTAACCAGGATAGCACTAGCACAGTGAGCCTGTACTGCTCTGCACCCACCATTACTATCTGTATGTCAGGTGTAACCAGGATAGCACTAACACAGTGAGCCTGTACTGCTCTGCACCCACCATTACTATCTGTATGTCAGGTGTAACCAGGATAGCACTAACACAGTGAGCCTGTACCACTCTGCACCCACCATTACTATCTGTATGTCAGGTGTAACCAGGATAGCACTAACACAGTGAGCCTGTACTACTCTGCACCCACCATTACTATCTGTATGTCAGGTGTAACCAGGATAGCACTAACACAGTGAGCCTGTACTGCTCTGCACCCACCATTACTATCTGTATGTCAGGTGTAAACAGGATAGCACTAGCACAGTGAGCCTGTACTACTCTGCACCCACCATTACTATCTGCATGTCAGGTGTAACCAGGATAGCACTAACACAGTGAGCCTATACTACTCTGCACCCACCATTACTATCTGCATGTCAGGTGTAACCAGGATAGCACTAGCACAGTGATCCTGTACTACTCTGCACCCACCATTACTATCTGTATGTCAGGTGTAACCAGGATAGCACTAGCACAGTGATCCTGTACTACTCTGCACCCACCATTACTATCTGTATGTCAGGTGTAACCAGGATAGCACTAACACAGTGAGCCTGTACTACTCTGCACCCACCATTACTATCTGTATGTCAGGTGTAACCAGGATAGCACTAACACAGTGAGCCTGTACCACTCTGCACCCACCATTACTATCTGTATGTCAGGTGTAACCCGGATAGCAGTAACACAGTGAGCCTGTACTACTCTGCACCCATCATTACTATCTGTATGTCAGGTGTAACCCGGATAGCACTAGCACAGTGAGCCTGTACTACTCTGCACCCACCATTACTATCTGTATGTCAGATGTAACCAGGATAGCACTAACACAGTGAGCCTGTACTACTCTGCACCCACCATTACTATCTGTATGTCAGATGTAACCAGGATAGCACTAACACAGTGAGCCTGTACTACTCTGCACCCACCATTACTATCTGTATGTCAGGTGTAACCAGGATAGCACTAACACAGTGAGCCTGTACTACTCTGCACCCACCATTACTATCTGTATGTCAGGTGTAACCAGGATAGCACTAACACAGTGAGCCTGTACTACTCTGCACCCACCATTACTATCTGTATGTCAGATGTAACCAGGATAGCACTAACACAGTGAGCCTGTACTACTCTGCACCCACCATTACTATCTGTATGTCAGGTGTAACCCGGATAGCACTAACACAGTGAGCCTGTACTACTCTGCACCCACCATTACTATCTGTATGTCAGATGTAACCAGGATAGCACTAACACAGTGAGCCTGTACTACTCTGCACCCACCATTACTATCTGTATGTCAGGTGTAACCAGGATAGCACTAGTACAGCGAGCCTGTACTACTCTGCACCCACCATTACTATCTGTATGTCAGGTGTAACCAGGATAGCACTAACACAGTGAGCCTGTACTACTCTGCACCCACCATTACTATCTATATGTCAGGTGTAACCAGGATAGCAGTAACACAGTGAGCCTGTACTATTCTGCATCCACCATTACTATCTGTATGTCAGGTGTAACCAGGATAGCACTAACACAGTGAGCCTGTACTATTCTGCATCCACCATTACTATCTGTATGTCAGATGTAAACAGGATAGCACTAGCACAGTGAGCCTGTACTACTCTGCACCCACCATTACTATCTGTATGTCAGGTGTAACCAGGATAGCACTAACACAGTGAGCCTGTACTATTCTGCACCCACCATTACTATCTGTATGTCAGATGTAACCAGGATAGCACTAACACAGTGAGCCTGTACTGCTCTGCACCCACCATTACTATCTGTATGTCAGGTGTAACCAGGATAGCACTACCACAGTGAGCCTGTACTACTCTGCACCCACCATTACTATCTGTATGTCAGATGTAAACAGGATAGCACTAACACAGTGAGCCTGTACTACTCTGCACCCACCATTACTATCTGTATGTCAGGTGTAACCAGGATAGCACTAACACAGTGAGCCTGTACTACTCTGCACCCACCATTACTATCTGTATGTCAGATGTAACCAGGATAGCACTAACACAGTGAGCCTGTACTACTCTGCACCCACCATTACTATCTGTATGTCAGGTGTAACCCACATGGCACTAACACAGTGAGCCTGTACTACTCTGCACCCACCATTACTATCTGTATGTCAGGTGTAACCCGGATAGCACTAACACAGTGAGCCTGTACTACTCTGCACCCACCATTACTATCTGTATGTCAGGTGAAACCAGGATGGCACTAACACAGCGAGCCTGTACTACTCTGCACCCACCATTACTATCTGTATGTCAGGTGTAACCAGGATAGCACTAACACAGTGAGCCTGTACTACTCTGCACCCACCATTACTATCTGTATGTCAGATGTAACCAGGATAGCACTAACACAGTGAGCCTGTACTACTCTGCACCCAACATTACTATCTGTATGTCAGGTGTAACCCGGATAGCAGTAACACAGTGAGCCTGTACTACTCTGCACCCACCATTACTATCTGTATGTCAGGTGTAACCAGGATAGCACTAACACAGTGAGCCTGTACTACTCTGCACCCACCATTACTATCTGTATGTCAGGTGTAACCCGGATAGCACTAGCACAGTGAGTCTGTACTACTCTGCACCCACCATTACTATCTGTATGTCAGGTGTAACCAGGATAGCACTAACACAGTGAGCCTGTACTACTCTGCACCCACCATTACTATCTGTATGTCAGGTGTAACCAGGATAGCAGTAACACAGTGAGCCTGTACTACTCTGCACCCACCATTACTATCTGTATGTCAGGTGTAACCAGGATAGCACTAACACAGTGAGCCTGTACTACTCTGCACCCATCATTACTATCTGTATGTCAGGTGTAACCCGGATAGCACTAACACAGTGAGCCTGTACTACTCTGCACCCATCATTACTATCTGTATGTCAGATGTAACCAGGATAGCACCAACACAGTGAGCCTGTACTACTCTGCACCCACCATTACTATCTGTATGTCAGGTGTAACCAGGATAGCACTAGCACAGTGAGCCTGTACTACTCTGCACCCACCATTACTATCTGTATGTCAGGTGTAACCAGGATAGCACTAACACAGTGAGCCTGTACTACTCTGCACCCACCATTACTATCTGTATGTCAGGTGTAACCAGGATAGCAGTAACACAGTGAGCCTGTACTACTCTGCACCCACCATTACTATCTGTATGTCAGGTGTAACCAGGATAGCACTAACACAGTGAGCCTGTACTACTCTGCACCCACCATTACTATCTGTATGTCAGGTGTAACCAGGATAGCACTAACACAGTGAGCCTGTACTACTCTGCACCCATCATTACTATCTGTATGTCAGATGTAACCAGGATAGCACCAACACAGTGAGCCTGTACTACTCTGCACCCACCATTACTATCTGTATGTCAGGTGTAACCAGGATAGCACTAGCACAGTGAGCCTGTACTACTCTGCACCCACCATTACTATCTGTATGTCAGGTGTAACCAGGATAGCACTAGCACAGTGAGCCTGTACTGCTCTGCACCCACCATTACTATCTGTATGTCAGGTGTAACCAGGATAGCACTAGCACAGTGAGTCTGTACTACTCTGCACCCACCATTACTATCTGTATGTCAGGTGTAACCAGGATAGCACTAACACAGTGAGCCTGTACTACTCTGCACCCACCATTACTATCTGTATGTCAGGTGTAACCAGGATAGCACTAACACAGTGAGCCTGTACTGCTCTGCACCCACCATTACTATCTGTATGTCAGGTGTAACCAGGATAGCACTAGCACAGTGATCCTGTACTACTCTGCACCCACCATTACTATCTGTATGTCAGGTGTAACCAGGATAGCACTAACACAGTGAGCCTGTACTACTCTGCACCCACCATTACTATCTGTATGTCAGGTGTAACCAGGATAGCACTAACACAGTGAGCCTGTACCACTCTGCACCCACCATTACTATCTGTATGTCAGGTGTAACCCGGATAGCAGTAACACAGTGAGCCTGTACTACTCTGCACCCATCATTACTATCTGTATGTCAGGTGTAACCCGGATAGCACTAGCACAGTGAGCCTGTACTACTCTGCACCCACCATTACTATCTGTATGTCAGATGTAACCAGGATAGCACTAACACAGTGAGCCTGTACTACTCTGCACCCACCATTACTATCTGTATGTCAGATGTAACCAGGATAGCACTAACACAGTGAGCCTGTACTACTCTGCACCCACCATTACTATCTGTATGTCAGGTGTAACCAGGATAGCACTAACACAGTGAGCCTGTACTACTCTGCACCCACCATTACTATCTGTATGTCAGATGTAACCAGGATAGCACTAACACAGTGAGCCTGTACTACTCTGCACCCACCATTACTATCTATATGTCAGGTGTAACCAGGATAGCAGTAACACAGTGAGCCTGTACTATTCTGCATCCACCATTACTATCTGTATGTCAGGTGTAACCCGGATAGCACTAACACAGTGAGCCTGTACTATTCTGCATCCACCATTACTATCTGTATGTCAGGTGTAACCAGGATAGCACTAGCACAGTGAGCCTGTACTACTCTGCACCCACCATTACTATCTGTATGTCAGGTGTAACCAGGATAGCACTAACACAGTGAGCCTGTACTATTCTGCACCCACCATTACTATCTGTATGTCAGATGTAACCAGGATAGCACTAACACAGTGAGCCTGTACTGCTCTGCACCCACCATTACTATCTGTATGTCAGGTGTAACCAGGATAGCACTAACACAGTGAGCCTGTACTACTCTGCACCCACCATTACTATCTGTATGTCAGATGTAACCAGGATAGCACTAACACAGTGAGCCTGTACTACTCTGCACCCACCATTACTATCTGTATGTCAGGTGTAACCAGGATAGCACTAACACAGTGAGCCTGTACTACTCTGCACCCACCATTACTATCTGTATGTCAGATGTAACCAGGATAGCACTAACACAGTGAGCCTGTACTACTCTGCACCCACCATTACTATCTGTATGTCAGGTGTAACCCACATGGCACTAACACAGTGAGCCTGTACTACTCTGCACCCACCATTACTATCTGTATGTCAGGTGTAACCCGGATAGCACTAACACAGTGAGCCTGTACTACTCTGCACCCACCATTACTATCTGTATGTCAGGTGAAACCAGGATGGCACTAACACAGAGAGCCTGTACTACTCTGCACCCACCATTACTATCTGTATGTCAGGTGTAACCAGGATAGCACTAACACAGTGAGCCTGTACTACTCTGCACCCACCATTACTATCTGTATGTCAGATGTAACCAGGATAGCACTAACACAGTGAGCCTGTACTACTCTGCACCCATCATTACTATCTGTATGTCAGGTGTAACCCGGATAGCAGTAACACAGTGAGCCTGTACTACTCTGCACCCACCATTACTATCTGTATGTCAGGTGTAACCAGGATAGCACTAACACAGTGAGCCTGTACTACTCTGCACCCACCATTACTATCTGTATGTCAGGTGTAACCCGGATAGCACTAGCACAGTGAGTCTGTACTACTCTGCACCCACCATTACTATCTGTATGTCAGGTGTAACCAGGATAGCACTAACACAGTGAGCCTGTACTACTCTGTACCCACCATTACTATCTGTATGTCAGGTGTAACCAGGATAGCACTAGCACAGTGAGCCTGTACTACTCTGCACCCATCATTACTATCTGTATGTCAGGTGTAACCCGGATAGCACTAGCACAGTGAGCCTGTACTACTCTGCACCCACCATTACTATCTGTATGTCAGATGTAACCAGGATAGCACTAACACAGTGAGCCTGTACTACTCTGCACCCACCATTACTATCTGTATGTCAGATGTAACCAGGATAGCACTAACACAGTGAGCCTGTACTACTCTGCACCCACCATTACTATCTGTATGTCAGGTGTAACCAGGATAGCACTAACACAGTGAGCCTGTACTACTCTGCACCCACCATTACTATCTGTATGTCAGATGTAACCAGGATAGCACTAACACAGTGAGCCTGTACTACTCTGCACCCACCATTACTATCTATATGTCAGGTGTAACCAGGATAGCAGTAACACAGTGAGCCTGTACTATTCTGCATCCACCATTACTATCTGTATGTCAGGTGTAACCCGGATAGCACTAACACAGTGAGCCTGTACTATTCTGCATCCACCATTACTATCTGTATGTCAGATGTAAACAGGATGGCACTAACACAGTGAGCCTGTACTACTCTGCACCCACCATTACTATCTGTATGTCAGGTGTAACCAGGATAGCACTAACACAGTGAGCCTGTACTATTCTGCACCCACCATTACTATCTGTATGTCAGATGTAACCAGGATAGCACTAACACAGTGAGCCTGTACTGCTCTGCACCCACCATTACTATCTGTATGTCAGGTGTAACCAGGATAGCACTAACACAGTGAGCCTGTACTACTCTGCACCCACCATTACTATCTGTATGTCAGATGTAACCAGGATAGCACTAACACAGTGAGCCTGTACTACTCTGCACCCACCATTACTATCTGTATGTCAGGTGTAACCAGGATAGCACTAACACAGTGAGCCTGTACTACTCTGCACCCACCATTACTATCTGTATGTCAGATGTAACCAGGATAGCACTAACACAGTGAGCCTGTACTACTCTGCACCCACCATTACTATCTGTATGTCAGGTGTAACCCACATGGCACTAACACAGTGAGCCTGTACTACTCTGCACCCACCATTACTATCTGTATGTCAGGTGTAACCCGGATAGCACTAACACAGTGAGCCTGTACTACTCTGCACCCACCATTACTATCTGTATGTCAGGTGAAACCAGGATGTCACTAACACAGCGAGCCTGTACTACTCTGCACCCACCATTACTATCTGTATGTCAGGTGTAACCAGGATAGCACTAACACAGTGAGCCTGTACTACTCTGCACCCACCATTACTATCTGTATGTCAGATGTAACCAGGATAGCACTAACACAGTGAGCCTGTACTACTCTGCACCCATCATTACTATCTGTATGTCAGGTGTAACCCGGATAGCAGTAACACAGTGAGCCTGTACTACTCTGCACCCACCATTACTATCTGTATGTCAGGTGTAACCAGGATAGCACTAACACAGTGAGCCTGTACTACTCTGCACCCACCATTACTATCTGTATGTCAGGTGTAACCCGGATAGCACTAGCACAGTGAGTCTGTACTACTCTGCACCCACCATTACTATCTGTATGTCAGGTGTAACCAGGATAGCACTAACACAGTGAGCCTGTACTACTCTGCACCCATCATTACTATCTGTATGTCAGGTGTAACCCGGATAGCACTAGCACAGTGAGCCTGTACTACTCTGCACCCACCATTACTATCTGTATGTCAGATGTAACCAGGATAGCACTAACACAGTGAGCCTGTACTACTCTGCACCCACCATTACTATCTGTATGTCAGATGTAACCAGGATAGCACTAACACAGTGAGCCTGTACTACTCTGCACCCACCATTACTATCTGTATGTCAGGTGTAACCAGGATAGCACTAACACAGTGAGCCTGTACTACTCTGCACCCACCATTACTATCTGTATGTCAGATGTAACCAGGATAGCACTAACACAGTGAGCCTGTACTACTCTGCACCCACCATTACTATCTATATGTCAGGTGTAACCAGGATAGCAGTAACACAGTGAGCCTGTACTATTCTGCATCCACCATTACTATCTGTATGTCAGGTGTAACCCGGATAGCACTAACACAGTGAGCCTGTACTATTCTGCATCCACCATTACTATCTGTATGTCAGATGTAAACAGGATAGCACTAGCACAGTGAGCCTGTACTACTCTGCACCCACCATTACTATCTGTATGTCAGTTGTAACCAGGATAGCACTAACACAGTGAGCCTGTACTACTCTGCACCCACCATTACTATCTGTATGTCAGATGTAACCAGGATAGCACTAACACAGTGAGCCTGTACTGCTCTGCACCCACCATTACTATCTGTATGTCAGGTGTAACCAGGATAGCACTAACACAGTGAGCCTGTACTACTCTGCACCCACCATTACTATCTGTATGTCAGATGTAACCAGGATAGCACTAACACAGTGAGCCTGTACTACTCTGCACCCACCATTACTATCTGTATGTCAGGTGTAACCAGGATAGCACTAACACAGTGAGCCTGTACTACTCTGCACCCACCATTACTATCTGTATGTCAGATGTAACCAGGATAGCACTAACACAGTGAGCCTGTACTACTCTGCACCCACCATTACTATCTGTATGTCAGGTGTAACCCACATGGCACTAACACAGTGAGCCTGTACTACTCTGCACCCACCATTACTATCTGTATGTCAGGTGTAACCCGGATAGCACTAACACAGTGAGCCTGTACTACTCTGCACCCACCATTACTATCTGTATGTCAGGTGAAACCAGGATGGCACTAACACAGCGAGCCTGTACTACTCTGCACCCACCATTACTATCTGTATGTCAGGTGTAACCAGGATAGCACTAACACAGTGAGCCTGTACTACTCTGCACCCACCATTACTATCTGTATGTCAGATGTAACCAGGATAGCACTAACACAGTGAGCCTGTACTACTCTGCACCCATCATTACTATCTGTATGTCAGGTGTAACCCGGATAGCAGTAACACAGTGAGCCTGTACTACTCTGCACCCACCATTACTATCTGTATGTCAGGTGTAACCAGGATAGCACTAACACAGTGAGCCTGTACTACTCTGCACCCACCATTACTATCTGTATGTCAGGTGTAACCCGGATAGCACTAGCACAGTGAGTCTGTACTACTCTGCACCCACCATTACTATCTGTATGTCAGGTGTAACCAGGATAGCACTAACACAGTGAGCCTGTACTACTCTGCACCCACCATTACTATCTGTATGTCAGGTGTAACCAGGATAGCAGTAACACAGTGAGCCTGTACTACTCTGCACCCACCATTACTATCTGTATGTCAGGTGTAACCAGGATAGCACTAACACAGTGAGCCTGTACTACTCTGCACCCACCATTACTATCTGTATGTCAGGTGTAACCCGGATAGCACTAACACAGTGAGCCTGTACTACTCTGCACCCACCATTACTATCTGTATGTCAGGTGTAACCCGGATGTCACTAGTACAATGAGCCTGTACTACTCTGCACCCACCATTACTATCAGTATGTCAGGTGTAACCCGGATAGCACTAACACAGCGAGCCTGTACTACTCTGCACCCATCATTACTATCTGTATGTCAGGTGTAACCAGGATAGCACTAACACAGTGAGCCTGTACTACTCTGCACCCACCATTACTATCTGTATGTCAGGTGTAACCAGGATAGCACTAGCACAGTGAGCCTGTACTACTCTGCACCCACCATTACTATCTGTATGTCAGGTGTAACCAGGATAGCACTAACACAGTGAGCCTGTACTACTCTGCACCCACCATTACTATCTGTATGTCAGGTGTAACCAGGATAGCAGTAACACAGTGAGCCTGTACTACTCTGCACCCACCATTACTATCTGTATGTCAGGTGTAACCAGGATAGCACTAACACAGTGAGCCTGTACTACTCTGCACCCATCATTACTATCTGTATGTCAGATGTAACCAGGATAGCACCAACACAGTGAGCCTGTACTACTCTGCACCCACCATTACTATCTGTATGTCAGGTGTAACCAGGATAGCACTAGCACAGTGAGCCTGTACTACTCTGCACCCACCATTACTATCTGTATGTCAGGTGTAACCAGGATAGCACTAGCACAGTGAGCCTGTACTGCTCTGCACCCACCATTACTATCTGTATGTCAGGTGTAACCAGGATAGCACTAGCACAGTGAGTCTGTACTACTCTGCACCCACCATTACTATCTGTATGTCAGGTGTAACCAGGATAGCACTAACACAGTGAGCCTGTACTGCTCTGCACCCACCATTACTATCTGTATGTCAGGTGTAACCTATATGGCACTAACACAGTGAGCCTGTACTACTCTGCACCCACCATTACTATCTGTATGTCAGGTGTAACCAGGATAGCACTAACACAGTGAGCCTGTACTACTCTGCACCCACCATTACTATCTGTATGTCAGATGTAACCAGGATAGCACTAGCACAGTGAGCCTGTACTACTCTGCACCCACCATTACTATCTGTATGTCAGGTGTAACCAGGATAGCACTAACACAGTGAGCCTGTACTACTCTGCACCCACCATTACTATCTGTATGTCAGATGTAACCAGGATAGCACTAGCACAGTGAGCCTGTACTACTCTGCACCCACCATTACTATCTGTATGTCAGGTGTAACCAGGATAGCACTAACACAGTGAGTCTGTACTACTCTGCACCCACCATTACTATCTGTATGTCAGATGTAACCAGGATAGCACTAGCACAGTGAGCCTGTACCACTCTGCACCCACCATTACTATCTGTATGTCAGATGTAACCAGGATAGCACTAACACAGTGAGCCTGTACTACTCTGCACCCACCATTACCCTCTGCATGTCAGGTGTAACCAGGATAGCACTAGCACAGTGAGCCTGTACCACTCTGCACCCACCATTACTATCTGTATGTCAGATGTAATCAGGATAGCACTAACACAGTGAGCCTGTACTACTCTGCACCCACCATTACTATCTGTATGTCAGATGTAACCAGGATAGCAGTAACACAGCGAGCCTGTACTACTCTGCACCCACCATTACCCTCTGCATGTCAGGTGTAACCAGGATAGCACTAGCACAGTGAGCCTGTACCACTCTGCACCCACCATTACTATCTGTATGTCAGATGTAATCAGGATAGCACTAACACAGTGAGCCTGTACTACTCTGCACCCACCATTACTATCTGTATGTCAGATGTAACCAGGATAGCAGTAACACAGCGAGCCTGTACTATATTATACTAACACCTCCCAAGCTATTTTCCATCTGGATTTGGAAGCGTTGTTGTTGTTGTTTTATTTGAAACAGTGTTTGATAATGTGCCACTGTGTGTTTTCTTTTTCAATTCATGATCTCAAGCAGAAAAAATACCTGATTCAAATGTTTCATCGCTATGGGGCCTTGTCCCTATCAGCCAATGAGCAGTAGCCTATATGTATGAGTCATACCTGTCTGCCAATCAAATCTACTAATGTATGTACGCTCTCTGCATTTCATGTCAGTTTCAAAGAAATTAAACCGGTTTTAATCAATATTTTGTTAATGCAAAACACAACTGCTCTCTAAATGCATGAAAATAGTGTCCTTTCCATACCGATCTAACAAGGTGAATATCCCAGTACTATCCAGAGCACAAGAAGTACATGGTTAGAGGAGGCTGGGTGTTTTGAGTTGCATAGACAATCAACAAAAATGCAACATTCATAGATAGTCCTGATATCTTACATATAAATCCAACCTGAGTTAGCCATTTCAGTGTACTAACTTTATTTTATTTGTGTCTGTGCAGGGTCTTATAAGGTGCCAATGTTCAATTATTGAAATAAAACATTTTTATTGGAAGTCTCATCGATTGAAACTTTACTAACCATGTGTTAAATAACAAGGGGAGTGTGTAAGCTATTAAATAAAGTGCTTCATATAACTCCTTTGTCATAACCAAACATGGTGACATAGCCAACAAAAAGTAGCATTCATGGCGCCTGAAGAAGGAACTCATTTTCCCATTTTGGAAAACAAAAAAAAAGCAAATCACAATACATGTCTGAATTCACATTATTATGTGTTTGTTGTATTTTTGTCTAATTGTTCCCTCTAACCCTCATGCTTTGTAGGCTCTGTATAGTATAGGAATATACAAGACTTGAAACTCCATGAATGGGTACACAGTCATTAACAAATATGTAAAGAAAAAAAGGTAGAAACCTCTTTGGATAATTATGTATGAGAAGTCAAGACTGTTTCATTGACAAGCAACTTATTGAAGGGCCTTATATGCCACTTCTGAGTCCATAAAAGGGCATCACAGAGCTATAAACCTTCTTATTTTAGACAAAGCAGTAAAAAAAAAAGTAAAATAGTAAAGGAGTGAACTGATAGCAGTGGATTAGATAAAAAAAAGAGAAGTATTTAGGAGCACATTATTTGCTAGTTTTAGAGAGAAATAATGGACTGTATGTTGTTGAAGAGGGGCATGCTCACACTTCATAAAACAGGCTAGGTGCTGTAGGTGGCCACCTGTTGCCCACCACTGGACTACTTAAAGTGCTTGTAAGGTAGTATAACATTTAGGAACATTACGAATAAGATAATTATGTTATTTGCACGTGTTACCAAAACAAGTGACTAGTTTTCCAACTACAAAGATCCTAACTTTGCAACCTTTTAATCATTGCTTAAAGTGTTTTTAGAATCTGATATCACCACATGGCAGTTCAGTGTCTTTTCCTTTATGAGTACTCCAGCACACCGCCAGCAGAGGCGGCAGCAGTAACTGCCAAGATTTTGCTGCTGATTTCCTAGCTTTAGGGTTTAGGGTAATGGTTTAAGTTTGGAAATTGTGTACAATCTCAGCAGCACTTACAAACTGTGTACAATTTCTGCAGATCCTTGCTGCTACTGCTGCTCATATAGGAAAGATCCCAGTTCAGCAATATAAGGCAATGATAGTCTTACTGCATACCAAAGTGTCTATATACACTAGATATTAAGATAATTTTCCACCTCATCTCCATAATACAGGACGTGACAAATCCTGGAAGCCATGGCTCCTAAAACGTAACTGCTGGCTCCTAAATTTTAAGCTGTTATACATATTTTTCACTATGCTACTACTAAATATAATTAATAAATGTTAAAGCTGTAAATCATACAATTTGAAGAAGACTACTGAAAATAAACCACTGCTTCTAAAGTGAAGGGAACATGCTTAAATTGCTAGTTTTTTATGTATAGCAGTTCTTAATTCCAGCTGTCTATTGGAAGACCACGTGCTTATTGTTTCTTATTTCTTTTTTTGTTTTAGAATGTCGCACCCTCAGGCTGAAAGTGTGATAAAGAACATCATCCGGGAAATTGCCCAGGAATGTGCAGCAAAGGGGCAGACCGTGTCTGAAACAATGGTGGCTTTTGTGGTAAGGGAGTCCTGATCGCACTCGGAGAACTGTTGTTTTAAATAAGCCACTTCTTTACCTTCACTGGCTCTTTCACTCTTTGGTGCAAACCCCTTTAAATAATTAATTACAAGATATAAACCCACTAGTGCATGTTGTTCACTGTTTTCCTTTCAAAAATAGAAACCTGACAACAATAGTATTCTCTGATATATCTATAGTACAATCTTCTAAAAAATAATAGAAGAAAAAAGACTTCCTTAGCAGAAATCCATCTTCTATGATACTTGATAAACTTCAATCATTTTCCCCCCCCCAAAAAAATCCTTTACTGTATATATACACAGTTATATATACACAGTTGTGTTCACAAGAGTGAGCAGATAAAACACATTTCTTTCATTTCTTATGGGATTCATATCCAACTGTAGGATATAACAGAATGGCACAATCATAAAACAAAACATGTCAACAAAGAAAAAAAATGAAATGACCCGGTTCAAAAGTTTACATACCCTTAGTTCTTAATACTGTGTATTGCCCCCTTTAGCATCAGGGACAGTGTACAGTCTTTTGTAATAGTTGTCTATGAGGCCCCTAATTCTTGCAGGTGGTATAGCTGCCCAGTCATCTTGGCAAAATGTCTCCAGGTCATGCAAAGTCTTTGGTCGTCTTGCATGACCCGCACGTTTGTGATCTCCTCAAAGTGGCTCCATGATATTAAGGTCAGGAGACTGTGATGGCCACTCCACAACCTTCACCCTTTTCTGCTGTAACCACTGGAGGGTCAACTTGGTCTTGTGCATAGGGTCATTGTCATGCTGGAAAGTCCCAGAGCGTCCCATGAGCAGCCTTCATGCAGAAGGCAAATTGTCTGCCAGTATTTTCTGATAACATGCTACATTCATCTTGCCATCAATTATCACAAGATTCCCCGTGCCTTTAGAGCTCACAGAAACCCCAAAACATCAGTGAGCCACCACCATGCTTTACAGTTGGGATGGTATTCTTTTCACTACAGGCCTTTTTGACCCCTATCCAAACATAGAGCTTATGGTTATGACCATAAAGCTCTATTTTGGTCTCGTCACTCTAAATTACATTGTGAGACGTGTCAAGGTGTTGTCTGGCATATTGTAACCAGGCTTTTTTGTGGCATTAGTGCAGCAAGGCTTTTTACTGTTTTTTTGTTCAAGTATTGTTGTATTGTGCTCATTGAAACAACCACACCATCTTTTTCCAGAGTAGCCTGTATTTCTCCTCAGGTTACCTGTGGGTTTTTCTTTGTATTCCAAACAATTATTCTGGCAGTTGTGGCTGAAATCTTTCTTGGTCTACCTGACCTTGGCTTGATGTCAAGAGATCCACGAAATTTCCACTTCTTAATAAGTGATTGAACAGTACTGACTGGTATTTTCAAGGCTTTCGATATCTTTTCCATCTTGATGAAGTTCCATTACCTTGTTACGCAGATCTTTTGACAGTTATTTTCTGCTCCCCATGGCTCAGTATCTCGCCTGATCAGTGCATCCACGTGAGAGCTAACAAACTTATTGACTATTTACTATTTATACACAGACACTAAATTGCAATGTAAAAAGCCACAGGTGTGGGAAATGAACCTTTAGTTGCAATTTTAACCTGTATGTGTCACCTTGCGTGTCTGTAACAAGGCCAAACATTCAAGGGTATGTAAAATTTTGATCAGGGCCATTTGGGTGATTTCTGTTATCATTATGATTTAAAAAGAAGCCAAACAGCTATGTGATAATAAATGGCTTCATATGATCACTTTCCTTCAATAAAATAAAAATGTTTGCATGATCAGTCATATTTTCAAAAAAAATGCGAAAATATTCACAATTTCTGCCAGGGTATGCAAACTTTTGAGCACAACTGTATAACATTTTATATATATATATATATATATATATATATATATATATATATATATATATATATATATATACCGTATTTATCGGCGAATAACACACACTTTGTTTACCAGAAAATAGGTGGAAAATGATAGCTGCGTGGTTTACGCCGATATTCCCTCCTCCCTCCTCATTCTAAACCCCCTCCGCCTTCTAACCCCCCCTCCTCAACCTAAACACCCCTCCTCCTCAACCTAAACCCCCTTCCTCAACCTAAACCCCCCTAAATACCTCTCCCTCACTTACCTGCTTCTGCTCCGGCCTACGCTCCTTGACTCGGTGACGTCACATGCTCGCCAGCGCGCCACGTCATTAGCATATACCGGGTGCACCAGGAGGGGGGTTTAGGTTGAGGAGGAGGGGGGTTTAGCTTGATGAGGAGGGGGGGGGTTTAACTTGAGGAGGAGGGGGGGGTTTAGGTTGAGGAGGAGGGGGGGGTTTAGGTTGAGGAGGAGGGGGGGTTTAGGTTGAGGAGGAGGGGGGTTTTAGGTTGAGGAGGAGGGGGGGGTTTAGGTTGAGGAGGAGGGGGGGGTTTAGGTTGAGGAGGAGGGGGGGTTTAGGTTGAGGAGGAGGGGGGGTTTAGGTTGAGGAGGAGGGGGGGTTTAGGTTGAGGAGGAGGGGGGGTTTAGGTTGAGGAGGAGGGGGGGTTTAGGTTGAGGAGGAGGGGGGGTTTAGGTTGAGGAGGAGGGGGGTTTAGGTTGAGGAGGAGGGGGGTTTAGGTTGAGGAGGAGGGGGGTTTAGGTTGAGGAGGAGGGGGGTTTAGGTTGAGGAGGAGGGGGGTTTAGAAAGAGGAGGGGGGTTTAGAAAGAGGAGGGGGGTTTAGAAAGAGGAGGGGGGTTTAGAAAGAGATGGGGGGCTTTAGAAAGAGATGGGGGGCTTTAGAAAGAGATGGGGGGCTTTAGAATGAGGAGCGAGGATGAGGAGGGGGGTTGAGGATGAGGAGGGGGGTTGAGGTTGAGGAGGGGGGTTGAGGATGAGGAGGGGGGTTGAGGATGAGGAGGGGGGTTGAGGATGAGGAGGGGGGTTGAGGATGGAGGATGAGGATGGGGGTTTGAGGATGAGGATGGGGGTTTGAGGATGAGGAGGGTGGTTGAGGATAATCTGGGGGGTTGAGGATGAGGAGGGGGGTTGAGGTTGAGGAGGGGGGTTGAGGTTGAGGAGGGGGGTTGAGGTTGAGGAGGGGAGTTGAGGTTGAGGAGGGGAGTTGAGGTTGAGGAGGGGAGTTGAGGTTGAGGAGGGGAGTTGAGGTTGAGGAGGGAGGATGAGGAGGGGAGTTGAGGTTGAGGAGGGAGGATGAGGAGGGAGGTTGAGGAGGAGGGGGGGTTTAGGTTGAGGAGGAGGGGGGGTTTAGGTTGAGGAGGAGGGGGGGTTTAGGTTGAGGAGGAGGGGGGGTTTAGGTTGAGGAGGAGGGGGGGTTTAGGTTGAGGAGGAGGGGGGGTTTAGGTTGAGGAGGAGGGGGGGTTTAGGTTGAGGAGGAGGGGGGGTTTAGGTTGAGGAGGAGGGGGGTTTAGGTTGAGGAGGAGGGGGGTTTAGGTTGAGGAGGAGGGGGGTTTAGGTTGAGGAGGAGGGGGGTTGAGGTTGAGGAGGAGGGGGGTTTAGGTTGAGGAGGAGGGGGGTTTAGGTTGAGGAGGAGGGGGGTTTAGGTTGAGGAGGAGGGGGGTTTAGGTTGAGGAGGAGGGGGGTTTAGGTTGAGGAGGAGGGGGGTTTAGAAAGAGGAGGGGGGTTTAGAAAGAGGAGGGGGGTTTAGAAAGAGGAGGGGGGTTTAGAAAGAGGAGGGGGGTTTAGAAAGAGGAGGGGGCTTTAGAAAGAGATGGGGGGCTTTAGAAAGAGATGGGGGGCTTTAGAAAGAGATGGGGGGCTTTAGAAAGAGATGGGGGGCTTTAGAATGAGGAGCGAGGATGAGGAGGGGGGTTGAGGATGAGGAGGGGGGTTGAGGATGAGGAGGGGGGTTGAGGATGAGGAGGGGGGTTGAGGATGAGGAGGGGGGTTGAGGATGAGGAGGGGGGTTGAGGATGAGGAGGGGGGTTGAGGATGGAGGATGAGGATGGGGGTTTGAGGATGAGGATGGGGGTTTGAGGATGAGGATGGGGGTTTGAGGATGAGGATGGGGGTTGAGGATGAGGAGGGGGGTTGAGGATGAGGAGGGGGGTTGAGGATGAGGAGGGGGGTTGAGGTTGAGGAGGGGGGTTGAGGATGAGGAGGGGAGTTGGAGTTGAGGTTGAGGAGGGGAGTTGAGGTTGAGGAGGGGAGTTGAGGTTGAGGAGGGAGGATGAGGAGGGGAGTTGAGGTTGAGGAGGGAGGATGAGGAGGGAGGTTGAGGAGGGGGTTGAGGATGAGGAGCGGGGTTGAGGATGAGGAGGGGGGTTGAGGATGAGGAGGGGGGTTGAGGATGGAGGATGAGGATGGGGGTTTGAGGATGAGGAGGGGGGTTGAGGTTGAGGAGGGGGGTTGAGGTTGAGGAGGGGGGTTGAGGTTGAGGAGGGGGGTTGAGGATGAGGAGGGGAGTTGAGGATGAGGAGGGGAGTTGAGGTTGAGGAGGGAGGATGAGGAGGGGAGTTGAGGTTGAGGAGGGAGGTTGAGGAGGGGGTTGAGGATGAGGAGGGGGGGTTGAGGAGGAGGGTTGAGGAGGGAGGTTGAGGAGGGGGTTGAGGACGGAGGATGAGGAGGGAGGTTAAGGAGGGGGTTGAAGATAAGGAGGGAGGTTGAGGTTGAGGATTTTGCTTCAAAGTTCTTTATTTGATTTTTTTTTCAATCAATTTGATATTAAACCCCCGGGCAAGACATGGGCAGTTAATATTTTATTTAACAGTACTTAACCTCTCTATAGCACTATGAAATATGTTGGCATGTTACAAATACATAATAATAATAATCCTGCCATTCACTGTTTACATCATCTTGTTTGTGTGCGGGAGCTCTGGGCAATGATAAATGATAAACACTTACTGTAGAATTTACACAAGAGGCTTCACTATGGTCGACAATATAGAATTGCTGCTGTTATGGTTTCATATTTAGGGGTAAGATGCTTTGTCCCTATTAGGCCTATAAATATTTCAATATGTTGTTGCCCATAACAGGTGTCAATTGAAATATTTGTTTGTTTCTATGATTTCAGTTTTATTTGTATTTTATTATTTTACTCACATTTTTTTTTTTTTTATTTCAGGTAAAAGCTATTGTGTTGGATCCAAGAAATGGGTTTAATGTGGACAGAACCCTTACAAAAAATGATGTGCAGAAGCTCATTAAGGTAACCTGAAATTTAGCAACGATTTGAGGGTAGTGGGTAGAAAGAATGTTACAGAAAGGTTGGTAGATAAGTGGAAACAGCCTTTTTACGCTGCATTAAAAGTGCAGTAAATTAATTCAAGCAAGTTTAAGGCTATCCTCATGATTTAGGTGTATAGTAGATAGAATAGACCGATTCTGTTTGCATATTGGTTCTTATCCTAAAGCGGCTATAAGCAGTATTTATATAAACATAAAAAATATAAATAGTTTGAAAATTAGTGTAAAAATGTAAATGTATTAAAGAAAGAAACATTAAGGGGGGGGGGGGGGGCTTGTAGATTAAAGCTTGCAGTTAAAATAAACTAATTATTGTGGCCATAAGTGACCTGAAGTAACACTTTGGACAATTGTAGATGTACATGGTAGTGTTATTTCCACTCTTAGCCAAGATTCACTAAATTGTGAGTTGCTTGCAGGGTGAGAGGACTAATGTATTTTGGTGATACATAAAAAGTAATTAATCTCAATGTTTATCTGTAGCTCTGTGTGGACAGACTGCTTGATACAAGAAGTCCCTCCCTTGAAACCATAAAGATGCAAGTGTACTTTGACATGAACTATACAAGCAGAGGTAATGAGTATGCCATGAATAATGTCTTGTGAGCACTTCAGGTCTGAAATACAGATGTATTGACTTTTACATCACTGTCCCAGGATGAAATCTGAAGACTCAACATTAGTTTGTACATAATGTATAATGTCAAATGCACATCAGCAGATTAATGAATTGTATATTTTCAAATAAAGTGCATAATGCCTGGTAGTTATTTCAGCGAAGTGCTCTTTTTTTATTTTTTTATTATTATTTTAAAACATATTCAAGAGCATCTCATCACTCATTCAGGTATTAGTTTTAAGAAACTAAAGTAGAAACTATAGAGAATATTAATATGGTGTGAACCAAGCTAAAACACTTTTTAGGAAAAAAGCATGTATGTTAATTAATGATGAACAAAAAAATCGGTTTACACTTTCCCTTTAACTTTTGCGCCAGAGCAACAAGAAGCATACACAACGCAGAAATAGGTACATGGAATATATTTTGTTTCATTTTTATTACATCACAGGAATCGAATGTCAAAAGCACTTTGCGTAATAAAAAGCTATTGATTTTTGTGTTGCAAAGATTCATAGGTTTTTTTCAACTAACCCCATTCCAAATAAAAATAATTAGTGTTGCATCTGATTACCTCGTTCTTGTTCAGTGCACAAACACAATGAATAAAAATCCCCCTAAGATCTACCCAGATTCAGAAAGTAGGTTGGACCCTATCTGAGAGCGGTAATGCCACAGAATGCCCAGGATAGCAGGGTCAGGCTGTCTATGTGGTATACTGTAACAGCTAGAGTCCCAGTATGTCAGGAGGATAATGTAACATAGCTTTATGTTGTAATGAATCCATAACCACAACTCATTTTTACTAATTAAAAATATACCTCATGTAGCGCAGTTAAAAACAAGCCGAAAATGCTTTTTCATCTGGACCTTTTTTCACTGTTTTGTAGTAGTTACAAATGCTGCTGCCATAGGATTTATTGCACTTGACATAGCCTGTACCTGAGCAGGTATTTTATGTACTTTAAGATACTTTGAGCTTATAGCACACCTTACTTGTGGCTAGCTTGGGGCAGAATGGCTCAAACAGAGGCTCCCACTAGCCACTTCTTCTACATCCTCCAAACTGTCCCCGGGCCTACCTGGTCAAGGGGCTCCTCCTCCCAACTCAGGGGATGAGGGGGAGGGGGTTATAGCCCCCTGAAAGGTGGCTATGACCCTAAAAATACTGGGTATACCAATAAAATGTGTAATAACATATCATCTTGTACAACAGCATAGAGGAATTGGATATCCCTTTACAGCTGTCAATCATGAGACTCAAGTTGGTCCCTTTTTAATCAAATAAAATCATACTAATAATATGGTACAATAAAATACCCAAGCTAACATATTTCTGGCTTTGGATTCTTATTCTGTACTTCTTATTCTTGTTTATGTTTTGTGACTAGGTGAGTTTCTGGATGAGCACCATCGGGTCCTGGAATCGAGACTTGCCCCAGTGTGCAGGGAAATCACAGACACTCGCGCACGCACAGCGGAGGAGCTGGAAAGCCTGTACCGCAAGATTGTGAGCTATGTGTTACTGCGCTCGGGCCTGGGCTCACCTACTGATATTAAGGTTGTCAGAGAAGCCACAGGTCAGTCGCTCTTAGCTATGGCATGCAATGAACATCATAGGGGATTGCCAATGTGCCAAATTTGGAGACATGTAATATTTTCGTAGAATGGCCTCTTAATCCACATTTTCAAAAATATTTGTTTATGAAGCTGTTCAAAAATGTCACTGCATTATGTTGTTATTAATCCTCATTGATAAATTATTTTCCTGAAAGTCCTTCAATAGAGTATAATCAACAAACTGGCTTATCATGCAGTATATACAGTATTTGCACATGGCTAGAAACCGGATTTAAAGTAAGGATCAATGTGTTGTAAATGAAACATACTCACACTGGACTAATGTGGTAAGTGGGATTCTTTTGGTACCACTTCTAAAAAAAGGATTGCATAACCAAAATCAATTTTTACGTTATTCTTAAAGAGCATGAAAACGTTATGTTGTCTTGTACATTTGTTTCTAAAGTAAATCTAATAGGATTACAGATTTAATTAGGATTACAGTCTGATTGTCTCTGTAGTGGCCAAAAGAAAGACCTGCAATACTATCTGGCAGTTGGACCTCTCCCCATTCTTATCAAACACACTGAGATGCATATTCACATACAGGAGCTGCAAAATAAATTCTAAATATGTCAGAAATAACTTATTGTAGGGAAAAAAATGCTTGTACAATGAATAGTCCATTTTAATATTCTTTCAAATGAAAACAACTTCCTGTTGGGTTGAAAAAAAAAGGTTATTTTAAGCTTTAAGGAAAGGCTAACCAATTAGATAGACATATTGAGCCCTATTCTATTAGAAGCCGCAAATGGCTTTAACCCGTAATTTTGGCTGTTGTGTGTTTTTTCTCGAAATGTTTAGATATATTCTACTGACTCAAGCACGCAATTTATGTCTTACGGTCTCCACACCTTTTGAAGTAGGTCTTCAGGGGATGTGATCATATGATCTGACAAATATTTAGACAAGCCTGTAATTTACTTCTTAGACACAGGCAATAGTGTCATAATGTCAGTAAAACATGGAAGTTACACGTAATCTGCAATCGGAGGCTATGAATGAATTAGAGCCAATAAGTAATATTTGCTGATCTGGCTCGCAATAAAGCAATCTATCAATCTATAAAATGTACTAGATCATCTGTTTTAGTCCATGTTGGTTTCATGATATCTATTAACCCCTTGAGTTCCGAGATTGATATTATTTAGAAATAACATTCTTAAAATAATATTTTTTATTGCATATTTGTGGGTTTGAGACGGTTGTGTAATTCATTCTTAAGTCTTTCCATGCCTTCCTTATGCTTTTCAAGTACAGTAGTGTGTTTTTAATTGCTGTTACAGCTCTAAGAAGTTTTTGAAAAAGCCTTTGCAAGTCCTATTTAGTACTCGTAATATATATATATATATATATATATATATATATATATATATATATATATATTATATATATATATATATTTATTTACTTTTTATTGTGAGAATTGCAAGTTCTTGGGTTTAACGAAAACTTACATTCTACAATGAACATCTTCTCTGCTATCTTTTCTCACTAAGTTTTACAGTTTTTTTTACTAAGTTTCTAACGTTTCTTATATCAATTCTCTTATGCATTTAAACAGTCTTCTAAATGTGCAGGATATACAAATATCAAATGAAATAAAAAAAGGTAAAACAAAAGGTGAAAAGGAAAGAATGAAGAAGGGATTTGAATAGAGAGTACTGTCAGAACATACATGACTCTCCTACAGCTCTCAGAGTCTAAATATCCCAACAGGAGGCCCATCGACTTTATCTCTCGTCTACCTCGGCCGAAACGATGCTCGTTGATTGAATGAATTTGATTTTCCATAGTACTGTCTTGTTTGTCGGGGCGGGCAATTTCCAGTGTTTTGCGATTGTGCATCTAGCTGCTAAGAAGATCTGGTTTGATAAGAACTGCACTGATTTTAATAGACCTGAAATTGGCAAACCCAATAATGCTTCTCTCTGGTTTTTGCAGAATTTTCGAACCCCATCATTTTTCTAAAGAGTCAGAGTTGCTATCAAAATTTGTTTAATTTTGGGGCAGTCCCATAGCATATGTTTCAAAGTTAATAAATTAGCACAACCTCTTGAACAGTTTCCCTCAATTAATTTATTTCAGAAGTCTAGATGGAGTAAGATTAATGAAAATGAATACCAATACTGTTCTAGTCTATATGGGTGGCCTAATATTTATTAACTCATTGATACCCAAGATCGATTTAAACCCGAAATGAAACCTAAAAAATAAATCAAATTTCTTGTCGATTTGCAAGCTTGAGACTGTTGTGCAATTAATTCTACTGTCTGTTATCGCTTTCCCCGTTATTTACAGTGCAGTATTGATTTTTTATTTGCCTTTACAGTGCTACGAATATGTGTTTTACACCCTTGCGGGTCCTCTCTAGCACTCGTAGGATTTTCTCCTTCATTTGCCATTTACAGGTGTGAAAACATTTGCGGGCTTGGGGAAATTAAGCTATTGAATAGCGATTTGTGATTCTAGCCTTGACAGATTAAAGGCTTCTGAAGGCTGTAAGTTATGAGTTTAACCATCGCCAATTTTTCAAGCTCGTAACTCGGAAACTGCTTCGAGCCCGCAAAAAGACACCAATTGAATAGCAAATTAGCTTGCGACCTCAGTTACGGCTCCCGGATCTCCCAAAAGCTCAACTGAATGGGGCTCTATGTTTTGTTCCCAGATAATTTGTTTTTCAATTTCTACCCACACTGGAGGAGATTCCTTGATGTACCATTTGGTCAATTGAGCTAATCTCGCTGCCTTGTAGTACCTTATCAAATCAGGGGAAGCTAGCCCTCCTCTCTGTTTTGATGTAGTCATTGTACTCATAATATTTTTGATAGAAACGTGATACTTTTTTCAGCTGTGGGTTAGACTTTACTTGTGATCAAGAGCTACGGGTCTAATAGAATATCGATTTTGTGTAACTTTAATTAATTAGAGCTCATAATATTTGAGCTGTGCTAAAACCAATGGAGTTCTAAGGTCGTTTTTGCGGGCTTCGCTGGCCCACAGTGATTGTGAACTCTTACTCGGATTGCGAGCCGCTAATAGAATATGTGCCAATTTTGAGAGTGGTTTTAAGTGTATATGAATTACGATTTGGTCAATAGAATAGGGCCCATTGTTGGTAGAAAAAAGGTGCCAGTGGGGTTATATGATTATATATCAATAAAACTATATAAAGTTTTGTCAAGTGAACTTTTCATCACAAGTAGTTAACATTTGACAAGACATGAACCTTTAAGATTAAAAAAAAATTAACTTTAAAGAAATAAAGTCACATTGTGGAACTCTCTGCCAAATGTGTTTGTGACAGCAAATTTAAAGGATAACTTTAAACAGGTGGTTGATATAATTTTGTATAAAAAGTGCAAACAATGTTATGTCAGCTAATTAGAAAAAGAGGGGTATTGATCCAGGGTATAATTCAATAGTTTTGGGAATAGGAAAGATTTTTGTCCCCTAAATGATCAAGCTGTTGATGTTTCAGTGGTTTGCCTTTATCTTGATAAATTGATTATTCATATAACACAAGGAACAGGGGAAGCCTAAAAGAGTTGAACTTGATAGACTAAATTATTTTTAACCTCAATAACTATGCTTCTGTGTAAATTAGTTGCTTTAGAGTACTGTAATGCAGGGCATGAAGGGTTCCCCGGGTGGTCAAGTGGTTAGGATTCAGTGCTTTCACCACTGCGACCTTGGTTTGATTCCAGCCACCATGCAGGAATACCAGGAGCAGTATGCTGTGGCCCTCTGGAGAAGGAACTGTCAACCTACTCCAGTAGATCCGCCATGAATACCAAGTGGATCAGCATGGTGTGCTGCGGCGCATGAGGTCGGACACGACTGAGCAATGCAAACACAATGCAGGGTATAAACGACAGGACTATCCAAGCTGTTCTCTCCGGATTATTTGTGGTGCATATAGAAATGAGACCGCACACACACACAATACTGTATTTTTGGAATAAAGACGTTACTTGGAATGAGACCATACTTAGCACTATGTAACAGTCTGTGTTTGTTTCAGCCGCCCTGCAGAGCGTGTTCCCACACACAGAGCTTGGTACATTTCTGCCTCTTGCGAAGAAAGACAAGGAGCGACAGCTAATGGAGCTCACTATGATTATTACGGGAATTCGCTTATTCAACAAGGACTGTGGGAAAGGCGGAGAAGGCATTGATGACTGTAGGTACAATTCTATTAGCTACTTGCAAATGCCTTGAACTCATAAATTTGGCTTTGAGAGTTTTTTTAAAAAAAATGTTTATATGCATTCTATTGACTTAAGAATTCATTAGTGCCAATAAGTAATATTTGCCGAATATGTAGCAATATTAAGAGTGATTTTAAGTGTGTATAAATTTACAAATTGGGCAATAGAATAGGGCCCATTGTGTTTTATTAGGATTCATGAAAGTATAGGTGATTAACAGAGCAGGCTTCTTATTGAGGCCCAATGTATCAGTCACTAATGTTTGACAGAATCACATCAAATTTTCATATAATTGTAAAATTTTTATATTGTAGAAAATATTTAGGAACAGGATAAAGTGATGTTATATGCAGTCAATATGAGAACAATTAACACTCAATTCCATCTGCCAACTTTTACTGTCTGTCCCACAAAACAAAATAAAGATGTATACACGAACAGTATATATTGATTATTGGGATATAAGATGCACCACAAATCGCAATCGGTGTGTTATTATGGTACCTTCTTACTACACTGAATCCAGCTTAGAAAAAACTAAACAATCATATTCCCTTTATCCTTGAAGATACTGTAGTAGACCAATTTCTAAAATTAAGGTTAACTTCAAAATAATTATATTTAATCTGGATCTGTAGCAAGGTAAGCTGCTTTTGTTAGTTCTACATAGGATTAATATTTTACACTGCTATGGGGAAGTATAATCGATTTGAAACAAGTGCAATTTGTATTTTGCTAAAGAAGGTCTATAACACATTATTACTACAGTCCCTGCATATGTAATAACTTTTTACACTTAAAAATACTAACACTTGGATTTTTTGTCCATCAATGGAAAGTCAGAATTATTATTGCTTAAAAGACAAATCCTTGCAGGTATTACACCTTGCAAGGGTAGTAACACAACCAATGATATAAGCTACACATGGAGAGCAATCTAACAAATGCTCTTTAATACAATTGTGAAATGACAGACACGGAAAAATACACCGATATCTATCTAGGATCTGTCCCATTTCTGGCTTAGGGATCTCTACCCAAGTATATTTTAGGGTACAGAATAATGCGCCTATGTGTGAGGTGACGAGGTAAATACCATCTGTTTTGAAGTTTAAAAGAAAATTTGTGCTGTGCATACTTAGATGTAATGTCTACATAAAATCGATCCTGTCTTTGCAGTACCAACTATTCTGAAGGAAGCTATTCCAGCTACTACCAAACATATTGATTCAGAGCTTCAAGCAACACGGGAGATGCTGTACAAATATACAACTCTCATAGAAGAGATGGAAGAAAACCGAATCAAAAGCAACGTGCTGACATTAAACCAGCTGAAAGAAGCTCTTTATAATTTAAGACAACACGAGGCCTTCTTAAATATAATTTTGGTAAGACTGTCCTATGCTGTGAAATGATCATGATCAACTTACACAAACAATTAATCAAGTTCAACCTAGATATCTAAGTAAATAATGTATTGTTCTCACTCATGTTGCCTAAGATGTATTTTATTTCATATTAATAGGCATTGGGAATCATGCGCTCAATAAACTAGATTCTAAAATGTATCATTTTATCTCTGTGGTCAATCCCAGCCATTGAAAAAATGTATCCACAATCCGCTAAAATAAAAATATGGGTAGTCGTTGCAATAATGCATTTCACATGTCCCCTTTGGCTTTAAAATGTCTCAAATGAATAAGCCGACATTGTATTAGCTGCAACAAAGAGTGTATTGCCATTTGCGTGTGCTTGAAATTGTTGGTCGTTTCATTCTAGGCGGCTCATAGGGAGGACAGTTTGAGGATAAACTGGGATATATAAAAACTCTTCTAAAACTGTAAAATAGTCATCAAATTTCAAAAAGTTTCATCATTTGTTTCTTTAGTGTTCCCTTTGATGTAGAGCAGTATTGATACATTTGGTTTTCCCTTTAAGCACCAGTGCAGGCTTAGGAGGGCTGTGTGTGAGTATTTGTATTTCTCATGGGTCACCTTGTCTTCACCTGTTTTCTTGAGTGATATTCGATACAATCAATAGACTGATTAAAAGTTCTATGGTAGGACAAATTCTATTGATTATGCTTTAACACATTTATAGACCCAGCCTGTCATTTGTAACATTTCTTTAAATAATTATATGTATAATTGTATGTTTCAGTCAGATGTGATCACGTGTGCACAGCAAGTGGAAATGGTGGATAAGCAGTTCGGAGCACAAATGGAACAGCTAAGGACTACTGTCCGGTCAAAAACTGCAGTGCCTACAGCGCAGGTTTATGTAAGTGCAGAGAAATATCTGTTTAGTCTTTCTTCTGTCATTTGAAGCTACAATCATTTATTTAATTTAATTTAAACTATTACATGGTCCACTGATCTATATAGAACAAGGAGTTTCTTGTAAGTTTTATGGAACTTGAGTTTCCAGTTATTGGCCAATCTGTTATATGAGGGAGTGCTTGGCTGATTTTCCTGTTACCAATGTGCTAATGCTTAAGTAGCTACTTCAACTTCATTGTTGTGGGTCCATTTAGACAAATCGCTTGGGGCTGCTAATGAGTATTGAAATAATATGTTGCCAGTTGCTGAGTATAGAAACAAGCAAAAATCCTCATGTATTCTAATTAGTAATCATGGACACTCCCATGCACATTTCAATATGTCAGAAACATTTTTTTTTTATTATTTTTCTGATTCAAGTGTATATAAATAAAGAAAAACAAGTGGACTTTTCCTGTAAGCTCTTCATACATTTTTGGTGTACATCCGTTTGTTACAGCCACTCTTTACATCAGTCTCCAAACTATGGAACAGCTTCCAGGATGAGATTGTATTGCTGAGTGTCTTGAGCAACATGGCTGCAAATCTTCAGCCATTCCTTGGGATCCATGAAGAGCTCTTCCCGGGACATGTCATCCAGCCACTTCTAAGTGGAATACAAGTGAAAAGTGATGAGGAAAGGAATAAAGAAACTGAAGGTGAGAAAAGTCATTTGTATCACTAGTCACCTACTGGTATCTGGGCCATAAACACACAGAGCAATCTAGGGCCTTGTGTATGGTAAAAAAGAAACTTGCTAAGAATCATTTATCATATTGGGTCAGTTAAGGTTTGCTTTATCTTCATGGGAAATAATTACATTTCTAGACTCTCAGCTTTATATTAGACCCTATACATTTAAGTGATGCTGTTACACAATTGTTATTTATCCAGAGGTTAGACCTTTCATTATATTTAAAGCATATCTTATTGGTATTGCTATTCAAATGAGACAAATACTCTGTTTTCATTACTGTTAATGACCCTTACCTTGCACTTAGCTGTATAACTTAACATTATGTAGATCTCAAGTCTGCTTATTAACAGATCAATTTGGATCTAATATGATCGACCACTGTTTTTTATAGTTTTATTTCACAAACACTTTCCTTTCCAGTAGTCCTAGCAGTCTCGTTTTTGTAGGCTAGGATTATTCCGTTCCTATTTTCTAACCATATCTACATTTAGTTTGCAAATCTTTAGGTATTCCTGAAGTTATATCATTGTTTATCCACAAGATGTCCCTATTGTTCTTTTTACTGTGCCATGTCTTATCCAAACTGATGTAATACAATCCTTACCTTACATCGGATATAAAAGATATACAGTACACACACAGGGGACCGAATAATATCAAATGTTGTATTTGCAAGAAAACAATAAATGTGTTTGTTATATATGTTAGAAATTAGAGCATTCTGAAAATGGCCCAGTTATTTTATCTGAATGAATTCCCCTTTAATGTCACCCCTGGGCCTCTTACAACATGCCTCTGAGTTTTTTACACGTATATTTTCTTTCTATCATTCTAATGGTAATCTACTCAATTATGCAAATTAATTTATTTTAGGCTGTACGCTTTGACAAGATGTTTTTTGAGTAGGAAAATTATATCTGCAAAAATCCTCCTTTTTAAAATAATTATTTTGGGTTGGTGCACAACAAAGAGTTAACAGTTCCTGTGCTCAGAAAACTCTGTGACCTTTAAAGAAAGAAGATTTCTGTTTTTTTATCAAGGCTATCTGCCAAACTTTAAAGTTCAAGTGTCAACCTTCAATGTCAATTCATACCTATCCTTTTCGTAATCCAACTCCTAAATTACAAAATTGTAAAGCGTAAAAATTGCACAGTGGATTATGTGAGAGCTTATTTATATTACCTTTCAGCATTACCCCATGGGTAATTGCAGAAGGAGAATTGTGTATAGCAAGACATTGGCCATCTCGTCTCATAGTTATCATTCATCCAATCAGTGCCACCATCAGAAATGTTGTTTGTGGCCCCGTACTAATATAACAGCCAGCCCCCCACACTTTATTTATTTATAATATATATATAATAATAATATATATATATATATAATACAGTGGATATAAAAAGTCTACACACCCCTGTTAAAATGTCAGGTTTTTGTGCTGTAAAAAAATGAGACAAAGATAAATCATTTCAGAACTTTTTCCACCTTTAATGTGACCTATAAACTGTACAACTCAATTGAAAAACAAACTGAAATCTTTTAGGTGGAGGGAAGAAAAAATAAAAATAATGTGGTTTCATAAGTCTGCACACCCTCTTA
Source organism: Discoglossus pictus (assembly GCA_027410445.1). NCBI lineage: Eukaryota > Metazoa > Chordata > Amphibia > Anura > Alytidae > Discoglossus > Discoglossus pictus. The sequence goes on along the minus strand of CM050165.1, from coordinate 260,799,709 downwards.
TAACTGGGGATGTAGCTGTGTTTAGAATAAAGCAATCCCATTCCAAATCGTGTTAAATAGAGTTAGCATACACCTGATTAACCCCAAATAAAGTTCAGCTGCTAGTTGGTCTTTCCTGAAATTTTCTTAGTCGCATCACACAGCAAAAGCCATGGTCCACAGAGCTTCCAAAGCATCAGAGGGATCTCATTGTTAAAAAAACAGTCAGGAGAAGGTACAAAATAATTTCCAAGGCATTAGATATACCATGGAACACAGTGAAGACAGTCATCATCAAGTGGAGAAAATATGGCACAATAGTGACATTACCAAGAACTGGAGCTCCCTCCAAAATTGATGAAAAGACGAGAAGAAAACTGGTCTAGGAGGCTACCAAGAGGCCTACAGCAACATTAAAGGAGCTGCAGGAATATCTGGCAAGTACTGGCTGTGTGGTACATGTGACAACAATCTCCTGTATTCTTCATATGTCTGGGCTATGGGGTAGAGTGGCAAGACGAAAGCCTTTTCTTACGAAGAAAAACATACAAGCCAGGCTACATTTTGCAAAAACACATCTGAAGTCTCCCAAAAGCATGTGGGAAAAGGTGTTCTGGTCTGATGAAACCAAGGTTGAACTTTTTGGCCATAATTCCAAAAGATATGTTTGACGCAAAAACAACACTGCACATCACCAAAAGAACACCATACCCACAGTGAAGCATGGTGGTGGCAGCATCATGCTTTGGGCTGTTTTTCTTCAGCTGGAACTGGGGCCTTAGTTAAGATAGAGAGAATTATGAACAGTTCCAAATACCAATCAATATTGGCACAAAAACTTCAGGCTTCTGCTAGAAAGCTGAAGATGAAAAGAAACTTCATCTTTCAGCATGACAACGACCCAAAGCATACATCCAAATCAACAAAGGAATGGCTTCACTAGAAGAAGATTAAAGTTTTGGAATGGCCCAGCCAGAGCCCAGACCTGAATCTGAAATTCTGTGGGGTGATCTGAAGAGGGCTGTGCACAGGAGATGCCCTCGCAATCTGACAGATTTGGAGTGTTTTTGCAAAGAAGAGTGGGCAAATCTTGCCAAGTCAAAATGTGCCATGCTGATAGACTCATACCCCAAAAGACTGAGTGCTGTAATAAAATCAAAAGTTGCTTCAACAAAGTATTAGTTTAAGGGTGTGCATACCTATGCAACCATATTATTTTAGTTTTATATTTTTTCTTCCCTCTACCTAAAAGATTTCAGTTTGTTTTTCAATTGAGTTGTAAAGTTTATAGGTCACATTAAAGGTGGAAAAAGTTTTGAAATGATTTATCTTTGTCTCATTTTTTTACAGCACAGAAACCTGACATTTTAACAGGGGTGTGTAGACTTTTTATATCCACTGTATATATATATATATATATATATATATATATATATATATATATATATATATATATATGTATATATATAAAATATATATATATACACTAGCGACTTGCCCATCAAAAATGACGGGGCAATAAAATTGTAATGCTGTTTGCCACAGACATTCATTTTTTTGGTGGTCTAAGATCCTTCAGCGCTAGTTGCGCCGTGGAGCCTCCACCCCCGCAAATGCGGCCCCTCGCTTTGCGAGGGTCCGCGTTTGCGGCCTGCAATGAGCCTTTGGCTCATTGCAGCCGACATTGGAGCCTCCACCTGTGAGGGACGCAGTTCTTGCAAGCTCGCAAAGCGTGACGACGATTCGTAGTTTGACAACTATTTTATGTGATTTATATAAACACTTAAGAGTCAGGAAGATTCTATAGGAGCCAGACACGCGGTTTCTAAGAAAGAACCCCATACAGATTTTGTACTTTAGAAAATATTTAGGAGCCAGAAGTACAATTTTAGTAGCCCTGACTTCCAGGAAGAGGGAGGGATGGAATGCAAAGGAGCCTTGTTGTCTGCTGAGAGAGATAGCAGCCTGTACTTATCTTTGTTTCTCATCTGGGACATTTTACACCATGGGATTCATAAATAACAGATTTTATTTTCCTGGGATCCAAGATGTCTGCAGATGGTGACTGTAGTAATGAAATTAAAAGATGTTTGCTTCTGGGGAGGAAAGCTATGGCTAGCATGGACAAGTTCTTAAAAAGATATTAAGTTATCAACAAAGGTCCACATAGTTGAATCTATGGTAGTCACAGTAACAACATACAGATGTGAGAGCTGGACAATAAAGAAATCTGACCGCCGTCAAATTGACGCCTGTGAATTGTAGTGTTGCCGAATAATTACTTTTGAGTCCATGCAAAAAGATCCAACCAATCAGTACTTCAGGAAATCAAGACAAACTGTACACTACAAGGTTTGATCATGAGGCTAAAACTCAAATATTTGGGCCATATCCTAAGACGGCAGGATTCCCTATAGAAGACTCTGATGCTGGGAAAGATTGACGCACAAGAAGAAGGGGACCACAGGCGGAGATGGATAGAGGACGTCACTGAAGCAATGAACATGAACTTGATGGAGCTCAGAGGGGCAGTGACTGACAGATGTACCTGGCGTGCTGCATTCCCTAGAGTCACAGAAAGTCGGATGCGACTGAACGACTAATCAACACCAATTCATAAATGGCAGATCCTGAGTCAGTACATAATAGCCTTCTGGTCCAGTCTGTGACTCAGCTCCTGTTGGTGGCTGGTTTTCTGTATAACCTCATTCCCAGAGGTGAGATCTTACCTACGGGGTACCTCCTGTTTGTCTGCACTGCTTCTCAGATTAGGAGGAGCACAGGAGGTGGAAGTACAACTGAACAAGTAAGATCTGCAGGCAGTGACCGATCTATGTCCTACGTTCTCTGGTGAGCTGTGCTGCTCTTCCATCCCCTCTAAAAATAATTTTAGTCTTTCTCCTTTATTATGTAAAAGTGCTGCCTGCTGGGTCTGTGACCCCCTTATATGGCAGGCCCCTCATAGAACTACCCCCTTTACATACACATGAAGAGCCTCACATGCATTTGCAGTTTCAATGGGTTTACAGGTGCAGCGTGTGGAGGGAATGTTTTATGATATATAATATGCCTTGGTTTTGTCTTTCTGTGTATATATCCTTTGCTTATAATTTGTACTTGAGACTAACATCATTGATTTGTATATTGTCTTATTTTTACTATTGATATAACTGCTTTATTTTTCTTTAGGAACCCGTATAAACCCAACTGATTTTAGGACGCAGGAGTGGTATTTCCCAGAAAACACTGCTAATTTTGAAAGACTTCCAATTCAGTATCATTCATTTTGTGGATTCACCATTGCTACAAAAGGGGGGCTCCTGTTACCTGGTATGTTTATGGTACTGTTACTAATGATCTGTGGGATGCCCCAGAATACTGATCAGTGGGGGACAGAATGAAACATAAACATGGATTCAGGGAGTAACAATATGAGTACCCTTTTTGATTGATCCCATAAACCTTTCTGATCCTCAGTCTATTGAGATACCTTTCATAAATGAAAGCTAGAATGACTTTTTGTTTATTGCTGGGGAACTAGAGGACAACTGCATATTACGGGAAACCTCACATTATTAGCTGTGTCATAAAACAATTTTAGAGAGAAATCTTACCTTTTGAAGGTTAGACTGTATATAATCTAAGTTTCCATTGTGTCATTTCCTTAAATTTTGATCCTGAGGGCATGTACACATTTAATGAACATTGGAGGGGTGGTGGTAGGAAGAAGATCGGGAAACTTGTTAATTGATTGAAAGTTTTGGGAATATTACACCTTTATCCGTCCCCACACATACTCAGTAAATGCAAGTCCTATCCTGAGTAAATGTAAATGCCCCTCACACATGCAACCCTCACCAAAGATTATTATGGATGCCACCAGTGACCAACAGAGGAATACAAATTATATTTTTCTTTTTAAATATTTGCTTTATGGCATTTCTCCAGACTAATTATGCATAGATAGGCTCACATTTTCAAACTTATTTATATTTGTTATCGTGTTTCTTAAATAGTAGAAATTTTGTGGTTTACATGATAACTTCAGTGTGGTTTCATTTTACATATTGTACAAATAATTATTAATATCAATGTAGTTGACCTGAAATGTATTTTGGCCAGTGGTAGATCTATCCTTTCTTTGAGATTGCATTATATGTAGAATGCAAGGTGTATTTGATTGCATTACATAAGGTAATAATACTGTGCATGAAATCGGATATTTCAGTATTTACCATATCTGATTGCTATGTTACATATAACAACATTTCTTACATGGAATATCTCTTGGATTGTGTTTTCTCTACAGGAAACCCAAACATTGGCATTTTGAAGCACAAGGATAAGTATTATATTTTCAGTTCAAAGGAAGCTGCCACTATGTTTGCTCAGGATCCTGATTACTACATAGACCTGATAGGAGAAAAAGCCAAGCAGTGTGCAGAGCTTATTCAGCTATTGGAGTTGCATCAGCAGTTTGCATCCATTACTCCTTATTCACAGGTACTATATGTTACAAGAGATTATATTTAGACTAGCGAATTGCCCGTCAAAAAATGACGGCAATGAAATTGTAAGGTAGCTAATGCTGTGTGGTGTGTAATAATGAAATATGTAATACATTAATAAATGAATATACTTTACCTATTTTGAAGCATTGTGTTGAAGAGCTGGCAATCTGTTTTGATGTTGCTGCAGCATTAGTGGTGTTGAGCTGCTGTGTAAGCGTGCTGAATGTGTGCAGTGTAATAGTGTGCGTGCACGAGACGAAACCGTTAGCGTAGTGGTGTAAAATGGCGGGTGATCTGTGTTATGCGTCTTTGCGGATTATCCGTCGGTGCTTACTGGTGTTTTGCGAGTTTCTTGTGGTGTTTTCCGTGTTTAGAATGCTGTAGCCTCGTTTTTCGTTTTGTTCGTCGGCCATTTTTTCTTTCGCTTAGCGATTTTATTAGTGTCTAAAGTGTTTTATTTTTATTTAAATGAAGGTGTAACTTATTTTTTTTGAGGTCCTGGATGCTTCCTCTTGCTGTAGGTAAGCTTTTTATGTGTGTGTTGTGTGTATTTATTGTGTTTTAAATGTTTTTATGTTCGCTTGTTGCGTCCAATTTTTGCGAGGTTGTAATGTGTGCTAACGTGTCTCGTATGGTGTTTGCGTGTGTAGCCTCGTTTTCGTTTTGTTCGGCGGCCATTTTTTCTGTCGCTTATCAAATTTTTTAGTGTGTAAACTCTTTTATTTTGAGTGAAATGAAGGTGTAAGTTGCATTTTTGAGGTCCTGGATGCTACCTCTTGCTGTAGGTAAGCTTTTTATGTATGTGCTGTGTGTATGTATTGTGTTTTGAATGTTGTAATGTTTGCGAGTTGCGTCCGAGTGTTGCGAGGTCGTAATGTGTGTTAACGTGTTTTGTATGTTGTTTGCGTTGTGAGGTAAAGTTTGCGAGGGTCGTAATTGGTGTGTCGTGTTGTTTGCGTTGCGACGTAAAGTTTGGGAGGGTCGCAGTTGCTGGCATGGAGCACCTTTGGCGCTCCATGCCAGCAACTGATGCCCTTGCCCACTGCCCTCGCTTTGCGAGGCCCGTGGCTCGCTGCGCGAGCCCGCAAGCGTTAGCAACAACTTGCATGCTCACAACTATATAAATCACTAGTAACCTCACTGCCAGGCTTCCTTGCTCTCCCTGCTGTCCTGTCTGTGAGTGTGTTATTATATTTGTTATTACATTTTTTTTGTTTGTTTTTAGAGTTATGAGCTTGGCTCGCAGTTGCGCCCCTCACAATGCAGCCTAAGTCCTGCGTGCTTCGCGGGTGAGCACCTTCGGCGCTCATCCAGCCTAAGTCGTGTGCTGTACACGGCTCGCTGCGCTTCGCACAGGTCGCAACTGCGTGACCAACATTGCAAACGTTACGGACAGGTTTCTTGGTCCACAACTATATATGTGATACATTTGGTTACAAACCTTTATGAAATAAATTGGATTATAAATAATATAAAGGCCTATAAAACATACATATGAATCCAGTCTTCCGCTTAGGGTAAGTTGGAATAATATATTAGCACTCAATGCAGCATTGTCATCATATGAATGATAAAGGTGTATTTATTAAACTTCTGTTACATTTGCACTTCTTGCTGTTTCTAACCATTTTATACAGCTTTTACTGTAAAGCTTTTTAATAATAGCATTCAACACATGTGAGATCCGTTTATTCCTGTGCATTTTACTTTAATTATGCTCTGCTGCTCATATGATTATCTATGACAATTGACACACAACATGAGAGTATCTGCATAGTTACTCTACTGGATAGTTACTCTTCTTTCTGCCACCAGGCCCAAGCTGCTGAAAAGCTGTTAATGAAACCAATCACGAAATGCAATAGCAGCACTCAGACCGATACCCACATAGTGGAAACGAACATTGTGAAGTCGTATGAGTGGAACGAATGGGAGCTAAGAAGGAAAGCACTCAAACTGGTTTGTATGAATTCTGGTGTAAAAATGATAGTAGCAAATATTTTCAAACTTGCCGCAAATGTGTTAAGATGATGTCGTTTTGGAGGTCTGACATAATAAGGGCTCAATTACATGTAAGGAGCTAAGTAGCTATTACATTCCTCCAGCAGCAAACCCTTATGAGTCAACACTAATGAGTGATCGCTTTGAGGGTTTATTAAAAGAATAACCCCGCCGCTTATGCCCCCGGGACCCCCTCAGTACCCAGAAGGGCCATTAGGTCCCTCCTTTCCTTGCAACCCCTTGTTGATTTGGCCAATCAGAAATGGGGTGGTAGCCTCTTCTGATTAGTTATATCTGGGAAAGATTGAAGGCACAAGAAGAAGGGGACGACAGAGGCGGAGATGGATAAATGAGGTCACTGAATCACTGAACATGAACTTGATGGAGCTAAGAGGGGCAGTGACTGACATGTCGCTGGTGTGCTATGGTCTATAGAAGTGGTTCTCAACCTTTCTAGTTCTGTGACCCCTTGATAAAATTTCCCTAGTTGTGGTGACCCCTAACAGTAAAATTATTTTTCACCCCCAATACCCTGCCCACCCTTCACGCCATCAAACACCTTCCCCTTTATGCCCCCCCCCCCCCTTCTGATTAGTGCCATTTTATATGGGGATTAGCACACTTCATATGGCGGTTAATGCCCCCAGATGGTGATTAGTCTAATCACCATATGAGGGCATTAACCACCCAATGAGTGCACTAATCACGATATGAGGGGCACTAATCGCAATATGAAGCGCACTAATGATTAGTGCCTCTCATATGGTGAGTAGTCTAATCATCATATGGGGGACACTAATCACCATAACATGGGGGGCACTAATCGCCATATTATGGGGGCACTAATCGCCATATGAGGAGCACTATTCACCACATATGGTGTCATTGAATTGGTCAGAGTAATTATAGTTCACACTACCAACAGCTATACTAATTATGAAATAGATCTGCATTTTCAAGACAAGGGAGAAAACCGTAATATTATATGTTAATTTTCCACCCATGATGGATTTATTAAAAAAAAAAAAAAAAAATGAGAGCACTAACCACCTCTGTAACCTCTGCTTTGACTGTGCTGCAGCCCAGTCGTCTTCTCCCAAAGTGGCTAGCGGCGTTCTTACTTAGAGCACAGCTGATGGGCTTTGTTCTTACGCGCTGCGCACAGGGCCGGATTTACATACTGACAGGAGCAGATATCACACACACACTCATGCTGTCACACACATACTCAGCCTGTCATATGACTTGCACACTCAGCTTGTCACACACACTCAGCCTGTCATATGACTCGCACAAATCTTGTCATATGACTCGCACACTCATCCTGTCATATGACTCGCACACTCATCCTGTCATATGACACACACACTCAGCATGTAAAACCACTCAGCCTGTCATATGACTCGCACACTCATCCTGTCATACCACACACACACTCATGCTGTCACACACATACTCAGCCTGTCATATCACACACTCAGCCTGTCATATGACACACACACTCAGCTTGTCACACACACTCAGCCTGTCATATGACTCGCACACTCAGCTTGTCACACACACTCAGCCTGTCATATGACTCGCACACTCAGCTTGTCACACACACTCAGCCTGTCATATGACACACACACTCAGCTTGTCACACACACTCAGCCTGTCATATGACTCGCACACTCAGCTTGTCACACACACTCAGCCTGTCATATGACTCGCACACTCATCATGTCATATGACTCGCACACTCATCCTGTCATATGACACACACACTCAGCATGTAAAACCACTCAGCCTGTCATATGACTCGCACACTCATCCTGTCATACCACACACACACTCATGCTGTCACACACATACTCAGCCTGTCATATCACACACTCAGCCTGTCATATGACACACACACTCAGCTTGTCACACACACTCAGCCTGTCATATGACTCGCACACTCAGCTTGTCACACACACTCAGCCTGTCATATGACTCGCACACTCAGCCTGTCATATGACACACACACTCAGCTTGTCACACACACTCAGCCTGTCATATGACTCGCACACTCAGCTTGTCACACACACTCAGCCTGTCATATGACTCGCACACTCATCATGTCATATGACTCGCACACTCATCCTGTCATATGACACACACACTCAGCTTGTCACACACACTCAGCCTGTCATATGACTCGCACACTCATCCTGTCATATGACTCGCACACTCATCCTGTCATATGACACACACACTCAGCTTGTCACACACACTCAGCCTGTCATATGACTCGCACACTCATCCTGTCATATGACTCGCACACTCATCCTGTCATATCACACACACACTCAGCCTGTCATATGACTCGCACACTCAGCCTGTCATATGACTCGCACACTCATCCTGTCATATGACTCGCACACTCATTCTGTCATATCACACACACACACTCTTGTCACACACACTCAGCCTGTCATATGACTCGCACACTCATCCTGTCATATGACTCGCACACTCATCCTGTCATATGACTCGCACACTCATCCTGTCATATCACACACACACTCAGCTTGTCACACACACTCAGCCTGTCATATGACTCGCACACTCATCCTGTCATATCACACACACACACTCAGCCTGTCGCACACACTCAGCCTGTCGCACACACTCAGCCTGGGTTGAGGTGTGTTGCGCGTAGGATGGGCAGCCTGCGAGCTGATCAGATCAGCTCTCCCTGGCTCCTCCATGTGCTCGGAGGCTTGTTCCGGAAGAACTGCTATAGGGTCACAGAGAGTCGGATTCAACTTCACGACTAAACAACAACAAATAGGTTATAGCTCTGCAATGTTTCTTGTAAGTTCTCCTGTAGCTATGTACCAGCCTACAGCTGAAGAGGCTTTTTCACTTCATGGCAGCGAAGCAACACTGACAAATTTAGGTAAACATTTTGGATTGAATTAGAAAAAATATTTTATTAAACAGGCTTTCTTTTTTTTTACTGTTTGTAGACTAATTTACGGCAAAAAGTGACCCATTCTATGCAGACTCATGGAAGTCACATGAGGAGAGAAAACTTCACCCAGGTGTACCTACCAAAGCAAGCTGGCACCCAGACTAAACGGGATAACTGGAGCAATGTGCCCCGGCCACAGATCTTCCTAGCAGGACTGCGTGGGGGAGAAATGTCTACGCCTACGAACATGATTAAAGTCAATTTGACAAGAGCTGTTGATGAGTCCTAACTCTAAATGCATTATGTTTATTACCTCAATGCAATACATGTTTCCTTATCATTAAAAAATTGAGCAACATATGTACTTGACACTCTTTTCAACACTGTAATTTTTATTATATTGTACTAAAAATTATATTCTGGAGTAAAATTGTATAAAAATCATCCAAATCTGTCATTGTGTAAGTACAGACCAAGTGATGTATATACAGTGGTTCTGTCACTATGTATGTGGATCTATCACCGGGTCTCACACTTTATGCGCTGATTCTATTTGTTTCGCTATGTAGAAATACATACGTGGGAATACGAAAAAATGCTATTTAAACAGTTTCCCCAATTGATGTTGATATCAATTTGGTCTCATGATAAACCTACAAGAATGTAAAGCCACTACATATCAGTTATGTCTCTGTACATGGGAACATACAAAGTATAGCATGCGGATCACAGCTGAGATAAGTGGGATAAGGCATGATAGAGTGACAGAAGGACTGATATTTATCTAGGGTCGTTATACAGACATGTTCCCAGGAGCCTTAAAACTGCTACAACATCATTAAAGTGTTCTAACAATTTATCAGGTCATTTAAAATGTTAGTAAATATTGAAGAATTGCATTTAAAAATGTATAGCAATAAAATAATCCTAATATACACTATGATCTGAGGGTGATGTAGGGATATGGGAGCCATATAAATACATATAAGAGATGTTACCGTGACGTGATATTATATGAGGTGAGAGATATGGTTTATGTAAAAAGAGAAAATACTGAGAAAAGATATAATATGGGTAACTTGGTGAGGTTCATGTGATATCTAGAGTATTTCCCTCTCTGTTAATACAAATAATGCAGAATGGACAAACTGTACATCAGATCCTGGATTATCTCTCTCATCTTCATCATGCAGAACAGACTAATCCCAGCACTCTCTCTCATACAGCAGAACAGACTAATCCCAGCACTCTCTCTCATACAGCAGAACAGACTAATCCCAGCACTCTCTCATACAGCAGAACAGACTAATCCCAGCACTCTCTCATACAGCAGAACAGACTAATCCCAGCACTCTCATCATGCAGAACAGACTAATCCCAGTGCTCTCTCTCATACAGAACAGACTAATCCCAGCACTCTCATCATGCAGAACAGACTAATCCCAGCGCTCTCTCTCATACAGCAGAAAAGACTAATCCCAGCGCTGTCTCTCATACAGCAGAACAGACTAATCCCAGCGCTCTCTCTCATACAGCAGAACAGACTAATCCCAGCGCTCTCTCTCATACAGCAGAACAGACTAATCCCAGCACTCTCTCTCATACAGCAGAACAGACTAATCCCAGCGCTCTCTCTCATACAGCAGAACAGACTAATCCCAGCACTCTCTCTCATACAGCAGAACAGACTAATCCCAGCACTCTTTCTCATACAGCAGAACAGACTAATCCCAGCGCTGTCTCTCATACAGCAGAACAGACTAATCCCAGCACTCTCTCTCATACAGCAGAACAGACTAATCCCAGCACTCTCTCTCATACAGCAGAACAGACTAATCCCAGCACTCTCTCTCATACAGCAGAACAGACTAATCCCAGCACTGTCTCTCATACAGCAGAACAGACTAATCCCAGCGCTGTCTCTCATACAGCAGAACAGACTAATCCCACGCTGTCTCTCATACAGCAGAACAGACTAATCCCAGCGCTCTCTCTCATACAGCAGAACAGACTAATCCCAGCACTCTCTCTCATACAGCAGAACAGACTAATCCCAGCACTCTCTCTCATACAGCAGAACAGACTAATCCCAGCGCTTTCTCTCATAAAGCAGAACAGACTAATCCCAGCACTCTCTCTCATACAGCAGAACAGACTAATCCCAGCGCTCTCTCTCATACAGCAGAACAGACTAATCCCAGCGCTCTCTCTCATACAGCAGAACAGACTAATCCCAGCACTCTCTCTCATACAGCAGAACAGACTAATCCCAGCACTCTCTCTCCTACAGCAGAACAGACTCATCCCAGCGCTCTCTCTCATACAGCAGAACAGACTAATCCCAGCGCTGTCTCTCATACAGCAGAACAGACTAATCCCAGCACTCTCTCTCATACAGCAGAACAGACTAATCCCAGCGCTCTCTCTCATACAGCAGAACAGACTAATACCAGCACTCTCTCTCATACAGCAGAACAGACTAATCCCAGCACTCTCTCTCATACAGCAGAACAGACTAATCCCAGCGCTGTCTCTCATACAGCAGAACAGACTAATCCCAGCACTCTCTCTCATACAGCAGAACAGACTAATCCCAGCGCTGTCTCTCATACAGCAGAACAGACTAATCCCAGCGCTCTCTCATACAGCAGAACAGACTAATCCCAGCGCTCTCTCATACAGCAGAACAGACTAATCCCAGCGCTGTCTCTCATACAGCGGAACAGACTAATCCCAGCACTCTCTCATACAGCAGAACAGACTAATCCCAGCGCTCTCTCATACAGCAGAACAGACTAATCCCAGCACTCTCTCTCATACAGCAGAACAGACTAATCCCAGCACTCTCTCTCATACAGCAGAACAGACTAATCCCAGCGCTGTCTCTCATACAGCAGAACAGACTAATCCCAGCGCTGTCTCTCATACAGCAGAACAGACTAATCCCAGCACTCTCTATCATACAGCAGAACAGACTAATCCCAGCGCTCTCTCTCATCATGCAGAACAGACTAATCCCAGCACTCTCTCTCATACAGCAGAACAGACTAATCCCAGCGCGCTCTCTCTCATCATGCAGAACAGACTAATCCCAGCACTCTCTCTCATACAGCAGAACAGACTAATCCCAGCACTGTCTCTCATACAGCAGAACAGACTAATCCCAGCGCTCTCTCTCATACAGCAGAACAGACTAATCCCAGCACTGTCTCTCATACAGCAGAACAGACTAATCCCAGCACTCTCTCTCATACAGCAGAACAGACTAATCCCAGCGCGCTCTCTCTCATCATTCAGAACAGACTAATCCCAGCGCTTTCTCTCATAAAGCAGAACAGACTAATCCCAGCACTCTCTCTCATACAGCAGAACAGACTAATCCCAGCACTCTCTCTCGTACAGCAGAACAGACTAATTCCAGCGCTGTCTCTCATACAGCAGAACAGACTAATCCCAGCACTCTCTCTCATACAGCAGAACAGACTAATCCCAGCGCTGTCTCTCATACAGCCGAACAGACTAATCCCAGCGCTGTCTCTCATACAGCAGAACAGACTAATCCCAGCACTCTCTCTCATACAGCAGAACAGACTAATCCCAGCACTCTCTCTCGTACAGCAGAACAGACTAATTCCAGCGCTGTCTCTCATACAGCAGAACAGACTAATCCCAGCACTCTCTCTCATACAGCAGAACAGACTAATCCCAGCGCTCTCTCTCATACAGCAGAACAGACTAATCCCAGCACTCTCTCTCATACAGCAGAACAGACTAATCCCAGCGCTGTCTCTCATACAGCAGAACAGACTAATCCCAGCACTCTCTCTCATACAGCAGAACAGACTAATCCCAGCACTCTCTCTCGTACAGCAGAACAGACTAATTCCAGCGCTGTCTCTCATACAGCAGAACAGACTAATCCCAGCACTCTCTCTCATACAGCAGAACAGACTAATCCCAGCGCTGTCTCTCATACAGCAGAACAGACTAATCCCAGCGCTCTCTCTCATCATGCAGAACAGACTAATCCCAGCACTCTCTCTCGTACAGCAGAACAGACTAATCCCAGCGCTCTCTCTCATACAGCAGAACAGACTAATCCCAGCACTCTCTCTCATACAGCAGAACAGACTAATCCCAGCGCTCTCTCTCATACAGCAGAACAGACTAATCCCAGCACTCTCTCTCATACAGCAGAACAGACTAATCCCAGCGCTGTCTCTCATACAGCAGAACAGACTAATCCCAGCACTCTCTCTCCTACAGCAGAACAGACTCATCCCAGCGCTCTCTCTCATACAGCAGAACAGACTAATCCCAGCGCTGTCTCTCATACAGCAGAGCAGACTAATCCCAGCACTCTCTCTCATACAGCAGAACAGACTAATCCCAGCACTCTCTCTCATACAGCAGAACAGACTAATCCCAGCGCTGTCTCTCATACAGCAGAACAGACTAATCCCAGCACTCTCTCTCATACAGCAGAACAGACTAATCCCAGCACTCTCTCTCATACAGCAGAACAGACTAATCCCAGCGCTCTCTCTCATCATGCAGAACAGACTAATCCCAGCACTCTCTCTCATACAGCAGAACAGACTAATCCCAGCGCGCTCTCTCTCATACAGCAGAACAGACTAATCCCAGCACTCTCTCTCATACAGCAGAACAGACTAATCCCAGCGCTGTCTCTCATACAGCAGAACAGACTAATCCCAGCACTCTCTCTCATACAGCAGAACAGACTAATCCCAGCTCTCTCTCATACAGCAGAACAGACTAATCCCAGCACTCTTTCTCATACAGCAGAACAGACTAATCCCAGCGCTGTCTCTCATACAGCAGAACAGACTAATCCCAGCACTCTCTCTCATACAGCAGAACAGACTAATCCCAGCACTCTCTCTCATACAGCAGAACAGACTAATCCCAGCACTCTCTCTCATACAGCAGAACAGACTAATCCCAGCACTGTCTCTCATACAGCAGAACAGACTAATCCCAGCGCTGTCTCTCATACAGCAGAACAGACTAATCCCAGCACTCTCTCTCATACAGCAGAACAGACTAATCCCAGCGCTCTCTCTCATACAGCAGAACAGACTAATCCCAGTGCTGTCTCTCATACAGCAGAACAGACTAATCCCAGCACTCTCTCTCATACAGCAGAACAGACTAATCCCAGCACTCTCTCTCATACAGCAGAACAGACTAATCCCAGCGCTGTCTCTCATACAGCAGAACAGACTAATCCCAGCACTCTCTCTCTCATACAGCAGAACAGACTAATCCCAGCGCTCTCTCTCATACAGCAGAACAGACTAATCCCAGCGCTGTCTCTCATACAGCAGAACAGACTAATCCCAGCGCTGTCTCTCATACAGCAGAACAGACTAATCCCAGCACTCTCTCTCATACAGCAGAACAGACTAATCCCAGCACTCTCTCTCATACAGCAGAACAGACTAATCCCAGCACTCTCTCTCCTACAGCAGAACAGACTAATCCCAGCACTTTCTCTCATAAAGCAGAACAGACTAATCCCAGCACTCTCTCATACAGCAGAACAGACTAATCCCAGCACTCTCTCTCATACAGCAGAACAGACTAATCCCAGCGCGCTCTCTCTCATCATTCAGAACAGACTAATCCCAGCGCTTTCTCTCATAAAGCAGAACAGACTAATCCCAGCACTCTCTCTCATACAGCAGAACAGACTAATCCCAGCACTCTCTCTCGTACAGCAGAACAGACTAATCCCAGAGCTGTCTCTCATACAGCAGAACACACTAATCCCAGCACTCTCTCTCATACAGCAGAACAGACTAATCCCAGCACTCTCTCTCATACAGCAGAACAGACTAATCCCAGCACTCTCTCTCATACAGCAGAACAGACTAATCCCAGCGCTGTCTCTCATACAGCAGAACAGACTAATCCCAGCGCTCTCTCTCATACAGCAGAACAGACTAATCCCAGCGCTGTCTCTCATGCAGCAGAACAGACTAATCCCAGCACTTTCTCTCATAAAGCAGAACAGACTAATCCCAGCACTCTCTCTCATACAGCAGAACAGACTAATCCCAGCGCTGTCTCTCATACAGCAGAACAGACTAATCCCAGCACTCTCTCTCGTACAGCAGAACAGACTAATCCCAGCGCTCTCTCTCATACAGCAGAACAGACTAATCCCAGCGCGCTCTCTCTCATCATTCAGAACAGACTAATCCCAGCGCTGTCTCTCATACAGCAGAACAGACTAATCCCAGCGCTCTCTCATACAGCAGAACAGACTAATCCCAGCACTCTCTCTCGTACAGCAGAACAGACTAATCCCAGCGCTGTCTCTCATACAGCAGAACAGACTAATCCCAGCACTCTCTCTCATACAGCAGAACAGACTAATCCCAGCACTCTCTCTCATACAGCAGAACAGTACTACTCCTGGGATATCTACACTGATATAAACTGCAGAATGTAAACACTCCTGGTCTCTCTCTACAATGTAGATACACTGCAGAACAGACACCTTCCTGACCTCTCTGTAGACACACACTGCAGAACAGACACCTTCCTGACCTCTCTGTAGACACACACGGCAGAACAGACACCTTCCTGACCTCTCTGTAGACACACACGGCAGAACAGACACCTTTCTGACCTCTCTGTAGACACACACGGCAGAACAGACACCTTTCTGACCTCTCTGTAGACACACACGGCAGAACAGACACCTTCCTGACCTCTCTGTAGACACACACTGCAGAACAGACACCTTCCTGACCTCTCTGTAGACGCACGCAGCAGAACAGACACCTTCCTGACCTCTCTGTAGACACACACTGCAGAACAGACACATATCTGACCTCTCTGTAGACGCACGCAGCAGAACAGACACCTTCCTGACCTTTCTGTAGACACGCACGCAGAACAGACACCTTCCTGACCTCTCTGTAGACACACACTGCAGAACAGACACCTTCCTGACCTCTATGTAGACACACACACGGCAGAACAGACACCTTTCTGACCTCTCTGTAGACACACACGGCAGAACAGACACCTTCCTGACCTCTCTGTAGACACAAACTACAGAACAGACACCTTCCTGACCTCTCTGTAGACACACACAGCAGAACAGGCACCTTCCCTACCTTTCTATAGACACACACAGCAGAACAGACACCTTCATGACCTCTCTGTAGACACACCCGGCAGAACAGACACCTTTCTGACCTCTCTGTATCTCTGTAGACACACACGGCAGAACAGACACCTTTCTGACCTCTCTGTAGACGCACACAGCAGAACAGACACCTTCCTGACCTTTCTGTAGACACACACGGCAGAACAGACACATTCATGATCTCTCTGTAGACACACATGGCAGAAGAGACACCTTCCTGACCTCTCTGTAGACACACACGGCAGAACAGACACCTTCCTGACCTCTCTGTAGACACACACTGCAGAACAGACACCTTTCTGACCTCTCTGTAGACGCACACGGCAGAACAGACACCTTCCTGACCTCTCTGTAGACACACACGGCAGAACAGACACCTTCATGATCTCTCTGTAGACACACACGGCAGAACAGACACCTTCCTGACCTCTCTGTAGACACACACTGCAGAACAGACACCTTCCTGACCTCTCTGTAGACACACACGGCAGAAGAGACACCTTCCTGACTTCTCTGTAGACACACACGGCAGAACAGACACCTTTCTGACCTCTCTGTAGACGCACACAGCAGAACAGACACCTTTCTGACCTCTCTGTAGACACACACGGCAGAACAGACACCTTTCTGACCTCTCTGTAGACACACACGGCAGAACAGACACCTTCCTGACCTCTCTGTAGACACACACACTGCAGAACAGACACCTTCCTGACCTCTCTGTAGACACACACAGCAGAACAGACACCTTCCTGTCCTCTCTGTAGACACACACGGCAGAACAGACACATTCCTGACCTCTCTGTAGACACACACTGCAGAACAGACACCTTCCTGACCTCTCTGTAGACACACACTGCAGAACAGACACCTTCCTGACCTCTCTGTAGACACACACTGCAGAACAGACACCTTCCTGACCCTCTCTGTAGACACACACTGCATAACAGACACCTTCCTGACCTCTCTGTAGACACACACTGCAGAACAGACACCTTCCTGACCCTCTCTGTAGACACACACGGCAGAACAGACACCTTCCTGTCCTCTCTGTAGACACACACTGCAGAACAGACACCTTCCTGACCCTCTCTGTAGACACACACGGCAGAACAGACACCTTCCTGACCTCTCTGTAGACACACACTGCAGAACAGACACCTTCCTGACCTCTCTGTAGACACACACTGCAGAACAGACACCTTCCTGACCTCTCTGTAGACACACACTGCAGAACAGACACCTTCCTGACCTCTCTGTAGACACACACGGCAGAACAGACACCTTCCTGTCCTCTCTGTAGACACACACAACAGAACAGACACCTTCCTGTCCTCTCTGTAGACACACACAGCAGAACAGACACCTTCCTGACTCTCTGTAGACACACACTGCAGAACAGACAACTTCCTGACCTCTCTGTAGACACACACTGCAGAACAGACACCTTGCTGACCTCTCTGTAGACACACACTGCAGAACAGACACCTTCCTGACCTCTCTGTAGACACACACTGCAGAACAGACACCTTCCTGACTTCTCTGTAGACACACACGCAGAACAGACACCTTCCTGACCCTCTCTGTAGACACCCACGCAGAACAGACACCTTCCTGTCCTCTCTGTAGACACACACAACAGAACAGACACCTTCCTGTCCTCTCTGTAGACACACACAGCAGAACAGACACCTTCCTGACCTCTCTGTAGACACACACAGCAGAACAGACACCTTCCTGTCCTCTCTGTAGACACACACAGCAGAACAGACACCTTCCTGACCTCTCTGTAGACACACACTGCAGAACAGACACCTTCCTGACCTCTCTGTAGACACACACTGCAGAACAGACACCTTCCTGTCCTCTCTGTAGACACACACTGCAGAACAGACACCTTTCTGACCTCTCTGTAGACACACACTGCAGAACAGACACCTTCCTGACCTCTCTGTAGACACACACAGCAGAACAGACACCTTCCTGACCTCTCTGTAGACACACACTGCAGAACAGACACCTTCCTGACTTCTCTGTAACACACACTGCAGAACAGACACCTTCCTGACCTCTCTGTAGACACACACTGCAGAACAGACACCTTCCTGACCTCTCTGTAGACACACACTGCAGAACAGACACATATCTGAGCCATATACAGCCACACATACTGCAGAACAGACACACTTACGGCATACCATTTTTCCCGAATATGAAAGGAATAACGAGTAAATGAAAAAGCACAAAGTCAAAAGGATAGAAGCCAGGCACTGATCGGTAAGTGTAGGACCCCACTTGGATAGACAGGGCTGACGTGCAGGGACTGCCTCAGATTGCCATCTACGGCCCAACATATGAACAACCAATTGTTAGAAGCTACGGACTTGCAGGTCTTGCTGGCAGTTTACGTTGCCATGGTAACGCGGTACATTTGTGATTAGAAGATCGCTTTGCAACGTCACGACCAATAACAGGACTCATACATTCCTGCCCATCGTTCATATCCTTTCTGACTGGGTGAAGATGGCTGTGAGAATGGTGACGTCATATCCGGGTCGGCGAGATAGTTGTAAGATTGCAAGAGTAGCGGTGAAGAGCAGGAGCGAGTATGGCGGGCCGAGGTGAGATATTAATATATATAATATATATATATATATATATATATATATACACACACACACACACATACATACATACATACATACAGGAGGGTGAAGGGAGTACAGACGAACAGTGCTGTGGAAGAATATTTACAAAAGCAGATGAAACTGCTAGTACATGATGTGCCCACACTAGTACTGTATAGTGTGTATCTGCTGGCGGAGAACAGAGGGCATATACATAGAGGAGGTGATCCAAACCAGCACCCACCTGGTGTGTTATAACCAAGCACCCCTCTTACTGACTTGCTCTGGACAAGGCCCCCGTATTGATTTGTGCTATCAAGGACCCCCCATCTTGCAGTTTTGTTCAAACTAGGACCCATTCCCCATACTGTTTTGGTCCAACCAGGACACTCACTCTCTCTCTCTTTTCTCTCTCTCTTTCTCTGTGTTTTGGTTCTAACCAGGACTCTCTCTCCTCTCTCTCCTTTCTCTGTGTTTTGGTTCTAACCAGGACTCTCTCTCTCCTCTCTCTCTTTTCTGTGTTTTGGTTCTAACCAGGACTCTCTCTCTCTCTCTCTCTCTGTGTTTTGCTTCTAACCAGGACTCTCTCTCTCTCTCTCTCTCTCTCTCTCTCTCTCTCTCTCTGTTTTGCTTCTAACCGGGACCCTCCTCTCTCTCTCTCTCTCTCTCTCTCTCTGTGTTTTGCTTCTAACCAGGACTCTCTCTCTCTCTCCTCTCTCTCTCTCTCTCTGTGTTTTGCTTCTAACCGGGACTCTCTCTCTCTCTCTCTGTTTTGCTTCTAACCGGACTCTCTCTCTCTCTCTCTCTCTCTCTCTCTCTCTCTGTTTTGGTTCTAACCGGGACCCTCCTCTCTCTCTCTCTGTTTTGGTTCTAACCAGGACCCTCCTGTCTCTCTCTCTCTCTGTTTTGGTTCTAACCGGGACCCTCCTGTCTCTCTGTTTTGGTTCTAACCAGGACCCCCCCTCTCGTATCCTCTCTCGATCTCTCTCGACCTCTCTCTCTCTCTTCCCCCTTACTGTTTTGTTTCCAAACCCAGACTCCCCATCTTCCTTTTTTGATAGCATCAAACAGCCGCTGTCTATTGCTGGTTCTCCTTAGATTGTTTATGCATCCTAACCTTTATGTTGTTTGTTTCCTTCCCAGAGAATGTCAGTCTGCTCTTCAAGCTCTACTGCTTGCTGGTTATGACTCTGGTGGCAGCAACATACACAGTGGTCTTGCGATACACAAGAACGGTACAGTCAGATATGTACTTCTCCACCACAGCAGTCTGCATCACAGAAGTCATAAAGTTAGTGCTAAGTGTGTGCATCTTGGCTAAGTAAGTATCACTTGTACCTCCTTCTGTCCTATTTTTCTGTTCGGTTGATTACAGTAAATCCCAGTAGAAACTAAAAGTACATAGCAACTAAATCTATTTTTTGCTTATGACAATATTTTTTAAAACTGCTGGGACGTTTGAATGGCTTAGGATTGTTCAAAATTATATAGTTTCCTTTGAAACGTGAATATATGCTTGCAATGTTTAACATGCAGCATAATCTAGTTTGGGCACAAGCTGAATAGGGAAATTCTAAGATAATTTCCATCTGTTAACGGATTAAACTTTTGAAATAATTGGAAACTTCAAAAAATACACTGTAATTAAAGATTGAGAGGGGAATCTAACGCAATGCCATAGATTTCTAGAAAATGTAGATAATACTCTTCTCTGGAATATAAGGAAGGGTTAGTCTGAGTAATCTGTCACATGAACTTCAGATTTGGTTCATTCCTGTAATTCTGCTAAATTGATTAATATGCAGAGGTAGGAGTTCAAACTTCCAAGATCTCTAAAAGCTAAATAAAATAAGAGCATTTTTTTTAACCATGTTCAAATTATTTACTGTTACCTTTCAAATATAATACAATTATTAAAGAAACTAAACTGGAGCCATTAAATATGTTATAAAAGATCTGGGATCTATCCTGTTATGTGCACACACGGCACGGGAAGCCTCCTGGTCCAAAATTGGTCTACAGCTTTAGATTCCGTTTCCAAGACTTCCTCCTACTTCATAAGACATGCATACTTCATGAAATGATAAAGTAATGAGTTGTCTAGCACTGGATGTAGTAGATTATAAGGGCTGTTTTTACATTTCGTCAATGCTGTACCCAGTATTGATTCTAATTTGGAAAAATGACATAATGTAAATGTAGCATTTCATTATTGGAATATTTACCTTACATATTTGTTCTTACATTCTTGTAATGGAAATTCTGAAGTACACGTCTACATTTTTGTTTTTACAATTTATGTATACCCTTGAGGTGTGGTACAGAATAAGACACAAAAGATACATTCCCTCAGCCAGTGTTGGTGTTGACTTTCTTTAGACCCACATCCTTTTAGGGAAGTAGCTTGTGCAGTTATTATCCTTGAGGTTAGGCTTTATAGTACAATGAAACATAGACATATAAAGTAGGTTCTTATACTTACTATATTCCTATTCTGAAATGCAAATGTCATCCCGTTCAGTTTACTCTTATAGAAAGTTCTTGAAAACCACAAATAGATGGAATAGTAAACTTGCAAATGCTTAACGTGAAGATCTTGAGCGTTATAAAACAGAAGCGTGTCTCAGAGGAAGAGAGCAATATTTATTCAAATAAAATATAAACATGAACAGGCAGTTTCATTTCCAGTACTCCCAGCAGTAATACATCATAGTTTATTTCAGTGAGAAAATGCAGTACTTCATTCTTATGGTTATTTCTTTATGCAGATTATGTTATTAATAATTGTGTATCAAGCTCTTAACAGTCAATCACCACATCCTCTGAAAAGGACTCTCTGTTGTTAGAAATAGCAAAAGCATCATAAATAGATGCTTCTCTGTTCTAAAGAAAGAAAAATATGTACACTAAATCTAACCCTTCAAGAACCAAGGTTAAAATCCTTCTTTATATCTGCTTTACAGTCAGATTTCCCCTATGAAATCTCACAATTTGCTGAGAACTTGCACCATGTAATTCTTAATAAAATGGAGAAATGACTGGGAATAGAAACAGGTTGAGGGTACATTTACATCCTCTTCGAAGCATTTGCTTTATTATACGCTTTCCTCTATATTTGTGGTTGCTCTGAGAAAGACAGAACATTTCTTATTTATGTGGCAAATGTATACTGGCCAACTTTGCCGGTTGAAGGGTATTTTTGTAAGGTTGACATAACCAGGCAAGAAACTATTAGGACGTTAGGATTAATACAGAAACTTATATTGCCATACATTAGTAAGGTTATTCCAGGCATATTTCATCGTGAAGCATTGGCATTGCTTTTGATCTCTGTTCAGTGGATCAAATTTTAACATATTTTTTTCCAAGTTAAACCTATTTTTTAGTTCAAAAAGGGAAGTGACTTAACTATTTCTGTAGAAAAAAACTTTAGCAGAGCATAACAGTTTCCAAGACTTCTAAAAATGACTTATGTCCTTCATTGTTAACTCATTGTACATTGCTTGTACTTTGGCAGTTCTTTGTAATACACATTGTTTACCCTTTCCCATGTAGAGAAACTGGAAGTCTTGGTAGATTAATGTCATCTTTAAAGGAACATGTATGGGGAAGTCCAGTGGAAATGCTTAAGCTGAGCGTGCCCTCTCTGGTATATGCGCTGCAAAACAACATGGCGTTTGTGGCACTGAGCAATCTGGATGCAGCGGTTTATCAGGTGGGTTATAAGACTTATAGCAACATATTTCTATTTTTTTCATTGCTGCTGCATTTTGTCTACCTATGCTTGTGCTTCTTGTCTTATACTATTAATTACAGTGTTTTTATACTAGACCTAACAATAACGGGTAGCTAGATTATGTGCATATTTATAAGGATTATGAATATAAAGTAGTTATTTGTTTTATGTTTTTGTTATTTGAAAATGTTTTGTTAAAGTAGGAACTCATTTTGTATAATAATTTATATAATGTTTAATGAAGATAATTATCACTCAAGTCCTTCATTTTTGATTTTCTTTTAAAGCTGATGTTTTATACACCCATATTTGTTCTGCATTATAGAAAGTTGTGAAAACTTAGTTTCAATGAAGTGGAAATGCAGCTGTGCAATAATTTCAGGACCTTCAAAATCCTGACCGTTAGAGCCAATCCGTCTAGAAGTAATACATTGTTTGTCAAAATGCTAACATTATAATCCCCTTGCAACTGCTTTTGCAACACACCTATTTTAACATGCTCCTCTATAATGCTTAATGCACGAGATCCTTGTCCATTAAAGAATATTCCCTAACTTGATGCTGTTGACCCATTAATTGTAAGCCCATTTCCTCTAACCTAAGGTATGTTTGAATCAGCTAAAGGGGTTGAGAACAGTTTGATCAAGTACCTTAAATGTGTTTCTCTTTAGGTGACATATCAGTTGAAAATCCCATGCACGGCCTTGTGTATGGTGCTGATGCTCCAGCGCTCGCTCAGCAGACTGCAGTGGTTTTCTGTCTTCATGTTGTGTGGGGGCGTAATACTGGTACAGTACAGTCCAGCAGAGGCCACAAAAATACAGGTAAGGCACCTCCATGGCTCCTCCGTTGGTTTTCTATTGAGCTGCGTATTACTACCTGTGTAACATTTTTTTCCCACACTTCCCTTTATGTAGAAACCCGTTTAAGTTTCAGAACCCGTGTTTGCTGTTTGATATTGTAACACAACCGCAGCAGAAATCAAGTATAAATAAATAGAACTGCAATTGTCTAAAAATGCTCAAAGTGTTAGACAACTAAGCTTCAATGTTATCAATTTTAAGCATATGCTACAGGAAAATCCTCCCTCTGCTAATCTGATTTGCAATCATGGGGGTGGTGAAGAACTGGTAGAGCATGCTTTGTTTGCATACATAAGAATTAGGACACAATAAGCATCTGCGATTAAGCTCATTTAACTAGCTTGCCATTCTCTTTTTGCTTATTACTCCCAGAGTTTTCAAATAACCTTGGATAAAGAGTAGTAGCAGACAGGAATGGTCCTTTCAGGTTATATATGCTATTGTACATTATTTGAATGCTTAGTTTTCAGTGATATACCAGAAGTGAACCAACTATAAATTGATGTTTCCTTATTTTGAAATAGCAAAATCCGTAAGTTAGACTTTGACTGGATCTTTAATCAAATTCTTTGTAGGTTTAAAGTGCTAACAAACTGGTTGGAAGATTGTGTTTAAACTAATTATTTAGACTCCTAGCATTTGTTTCTTTAAGGGATCGGCCTTGCAGGTCAGGATGACCCTGTTTGAATACAATTGAGGTACTTAAAGATTTTGTGTCCTGTTCAGTGCAGGGATAATTCTGACTAAATAGGTTTAATTCCTAATTTTTGACCTGTTTCGGGTTCCATGAGAATTTGTCAACCCCAAAATGGAGAATTTATTTTTAAGGTATTATTATGCAAGAGCGGTGTTGGAGTGCTAGATGGCCTGTATAGCCTTGGGGCTTTATGACAGGTTGCTACTATGAGCCTATAAATATGTGTTTTCTGAGCCTCTATGACGGTAAAGGGATTAGCCATGCTTGGAAATAAGGTGTGGTTCAATGTTCTCTGATATTTCTATTTCATAAATGAGTTTACATAATGGAAGATATCTGAGTAAACAGCCTCACCCAAAACCAAGCAGACTTCCTCACTTTACATACATCGGACTGATCTGTTTGCTGATGTGGCATTCTCATAACTATTTTTGCATTCAGAGCCTGTTTATTATTCTAGGTTTCTAAACTATGGTGCTGCAACTACTGGCTGATTTATTTACATGTGACTGCACAAATACTACATTTTCACATTATATGATGTGTTTTTGCCTACTCCCTGTGATACAATCATACAGAAATACTTGGCTGTACACACAGATTGTGAGGAAATGACTCTCCCACGTGCATACTGAGTAGCTTCCTACTAAATCATTTTCCTATGCATATTCTTGTAGATACAGACTTTGACTCCATTGCTTATCTTTCTACACTCCTGCAATAGATCATTTCATCACAGCATAAAGGGAAAACGGATGTTCTACAAGGCATTTAAAAGAATATGCTTTACATTTTTAAAACCATTTTTTGCACAAAACTGAAATAGGGCTGTATATTTATTGATACTGAACAAAGTAGTTTAATGTTGCCCAACCAGTCAATTTCTGTACAGAGATATTGTCTGCATCTCTGACAATGATTGCAGAAATTATACAAATCACTTCAAGGACAATACAAAGAGAGATAAAGTACATAAAAAGGGAAGTAAAAAAAGTGTAAAGATATAAAATGCATTGTTTGCACATTATATCTTTTTAATTTGTTCATGTTGTGATTCTTTACATAAAATATTGATCAATTGCATTAGCATCGGCCCTTTAAATGCAAACTTAATGTAGTTGCCTTTTTTTTCTTGTACAAAGTATTTTCTAATGTTTAGGACATGATTTCAAGTGTATAAGTGATGATTTGACCTTTAATGAATACCTGTTACAACCTTCAGTACTGTGTCCATAAACGAAGGTTAGGTTCAACAGTACTGTACAGCATGAAAACCGGGTAATGAGTATGTTATATGTTTATAAAGATGGTTATGGGCTCTTCACATGTACAATACAGGGGCAGGGTCTGCTCTAGCTACACTGGACTTTATATGCCTGATATGTATATTTTGTTGCTTCACAGATTGAACAGAATCGCTTGGTGGGCTTTGGTGCTGTGGCTGTTGCTGTGTTATGCTCTGGATTTGCTGGTATGTGACACATGGGGCCTTTGACATACTAAAAGGCCATTAAAAAAACATCTCTAATATATCTGAAGCTTCCCCCAACATCTTTTCCAAAGACTTATTCTTTTTGTTATGGATTTTTTTCCGCTCAGCCACATACCCAAACCTTCCAATAAGGATCACAATGTATAGACTATCTGAAAAATCCAAAAAGCAAAATGATATATTTAAAAAAAAACTTAAATTCACTTTTATTGAAAAGCAAATATTAAAAATGGAGTAGCGCTGTGCAAAATGACTGTAGAGCATATATATTTTTGTATAACAATGCAGTAACTGGGGACTGAGCCTGTGGTGACTGTAGATAGTTGAAACAAAAGGGTTTGTGTAGCTTGGTGTATTATGGTCCCGTGGAAAATCTCTGAAATCCATTGGAGAAAAGAGAAGATAGTTCTTCACATTCGGATGTTACTTATAAGGGTCTTAAAAAATTTGGAGTAAGCAACAAAATGTGTAGATTATGGGCAGGGCTATGGGGTTGGTAGGGGGATTTGTGTATAATTGATTATTTGACCTTTAATGAAAACATGTTACAACCTTCAGTACTGTCTCCATAAACGAAGGTTAGGTTCAACAGTACTGTACAGCATGAAAACCGGGTAATCAGTATGTTTATAAAGATGTTCATGATTATGGGCTCTTCACATGTACAATATATGGACTTGTAAAACCAGTAGGTTAAAGCCTTTAAGACTACAGATGTGATCAATAACATGTTTAGATATATATTTTACTGATTTTATAATTCTAGGTACTGTGCTTACACATTTTCTGATATATATATGTGTGTCCTATATAGTAAATGTATTTATTGGTGAGAACAACAGGAGCTAAGGATGTAAACAAAATGTTCACTTTGTCCATCTTTTCAGTCAATAGAGTTGTGTTCAATAAATTGTTTCTAAAGTTAGAAGTAATGGAGAAAACACATTCTCTTATCACCTGAAGCTAAAAAGAATTTGAAACCTCATCAGGTTTTCATAATTTTGGGGGCTATGCTTACAACAAACAATAATACATTTTTTTTTCTCATACATTTCATCTTTCAGGAGTGTATTTTGAAAAAGTTCTCAAGAGCTCTGATACCTCCCTATGGGTGAGGAACATCCAGATGTACATCTCTGGTATTGCAGTGACATTAGCCGGTGTTTACATGTCGGACGGTGCACAAATAATGGAAAAGGGATTTTTCTTTGGTTACACTTATATCGTTTGGCTTGTAATATGTAAGTACAGTGGTTTTCTGCACTGTGGGGATACAACTGATAACGGATGGCACCCAAATAATTTATATGGGTCTGGGTTGTCCAGAGGGATGTTTTCCACATGAGGAATCGCATTAGAAAATGTTGATATATCTGGCAATGTTCTTTCTTGCAAAAATACCATTGTCTGTTCTGTTCATTTTAGCAGGTTTGCCGCCTTTAAAAATTTAACTATATAAGGTGATTGTATAAGCCATGAATGCAGAGCAGTATAATATAATACACTTGAGTGTATAATATAATAAAGCATATTGTTATCTTTGTTACGCGCCACCATATACTATAGCGTTATACAGAGGTTAAGTATATGGCAAAGACAAAATTAACACCTCTATAAAGAATGGAGGGCCCGGTTTTTGAGTTTCAAATCAAATGTACATAGTGCTTGCTTCCAACGCACCGACACAAGATTGAAAACGTGCAAACATAAAATCTAAAGGGTTTAGGTGTGATACAAGAGAGTGACAAATGCAAGATGGCAGTGTGAAAGCAATTTTAGTCAACTGGAGGTGTCTGTGTGTTGTACTGTAGATTGTTGGTGTGTTATTAATTGTTGGTGTAAGGGTTATTAAGAATGTGCAATCGTACATATTAAGGCTGAAGGTGATCAGATTGACAGACAGGTGTGATTTTAGTAAAATATTTTATTTTTTTTTATTTTTATTTTTTAAAAGGTTTTGAGACCGTAAGATAGTCTAATGGAGCGGGGCAAGGAGTTCCAGATAGTAGGGGCAGCACGAGAAAAGTCTTGAAGGCAGGAGTGAGGAGAGGTGATAAGAGAGGAGGAAAGAAGAAGGTCATTAGCAGAACCATGGGGCGGTTGAGAGCGTATTTTGAAACAAGAGCAGAGATATAAGGGGGTGCACTGTTGTTATGGGCTTTATATGTTAGGATCATGATTTTAAATTTGATTCTGGAGGCTATGGTAAGCCAGTGGAGTGATTAACTGAGAGAAGCTGGGGACACTGAGCATTTAGTAAGGAAGATGAGTCTATCAGAGGCGTTCATTATGGATTGGAGGGGAGACAGATGAGAGATGGGTAGGTCAGCAAGGAGTGAATTGCAGTAGTCGAGCCGAGATTTGATGAGAATGCGTATTACAATTTTAGCTGTGTCTTCTGTAAGATAGTGCTGAATTTTGGAGATGTTTGTTAGGTGAAACTGACAAGATTTTCTTATTGATTGTATGTGAAAAATATGAGAGATGGTATGATCCAGTAGAACCCCAAAACACCGGGCCTGGGAGGTGGGAGTGATGATGGTGTTATCAACAGTGAGAGATATTTGAGGAGTTAAAGCTGTAGTAGAGGGTGAAAAGATAAGGAGTTCAGTCATGTTGAGTTTGAGTTGACGGCAGACCACCAGGAGGATATGCTAGAGAGACAGTTGGAAACTTGAGCTAAAAGAGAGGGGGATAGATTGGGTGCAGAGAGGTAGATTTGAGTGTCACCTGCATAGAGATGATACTGAAATTCAAAGGATTTTATTAGGGTACCAAGGGAGGATGTGTAGATGGAGAGGATGAGGGGGCCTAGGACTGAACCTTGGGGTATGCCAACAGACAGAGGGAAAGGGGAAGAAGAGGTGCCAAGAGACACTAAATGCATGATCTTCAAGATAGGATGTGAACCATGAGGGAGCTGTATCATGGATGCCAAAAGAGCGGAGCGTTTGGATTAGAAGAGGATGGCCAGTTGTATCAAACAGCAGAGAGATCCAGGAGAATTAGAATAGAGAAGTGACCCTTTGATTTGGCAGTTAGCAAGTCATTGGTGACTTTTGTGAGGGCTGTTTCTGTTGAGTGTTGGGCCCGGAAACCAGATTGGTAGGGGTCACGAATGGAGTTGGAGGAAACAAATTAAGTGTGACTATTGTAGACAAGCCGTTTTAAGCAGTTCTGAAGCCAGTGGAAGTAGAGAGATTGGGCGATAGTTGGAGGCAGAAGCTAGATCAGACTAGGGGTTCCTAAGAATGCGTGTAATTTTGTCGTGTTTTAAAGAGGATGGGAACTTGCCAGTGTTCAGAGAGAGGTTGAATAGATGTGCGAGAGCTGGGATAAACGTGGTAGAGAGGGGAGGAATTCGCTGTGATGGAATGGGATCATGTAGACAAGTTGTATGGTGAGAGGTTGATAGTAAAGTAAATACTTCATCCTCTGTTACAGGGTCAAATGAGTCCATAGTAGAGGAGGCATTGGGGAAGGGCAAGGGTGGTTAGAGGAAGTGGGGAGATGACAAGGTTGGAGAAAGTGCAGAGATTGGTAAAGATAAAGTCAATGAAGTGTCCATCACGGTGAGTTGGGGAATCTGTTCATTGTGAGAGGCCAAGGGAAGAGGTAAATGCAAGTAATTTCGCCAAGAATGAGTGATGGTATATTGGAGGAGAGAGTGCAGGAGCCAGGCGGCAAAGTGATCCAGAAATTGAGAGGATGATCCAGACGGGCAATAGATTACAGCTACTCACAGAAGGATGAGAGCGAAGATGCGGATAATGTGAACTTCAAAAGATGAGAATTGGAGGGAGGACACTGGTGGTATGCAGTGAAAAGTGCAGCAAGAGGATAGTAGTATGCCCACCCCCCCACCTTGCTTGTTCCCAGGTCTAAAAGTGTGGCTGAAGTGTAGGCCACCATCTGAGAGTGCAGCAAGTGAGACAGAGTCAGATGGAATGAGCCAGGTGTCCATGATAGCCAGTAGATTGAGGGAGTTGGAAATGAAAAGATCATGAATAAAGGTAAGTTTATTGCAAACAGACCTTGCATTCCAGAGGGGGATATGTCACCTCAAGCCATCAAAAGAAGGAACGAAAGTGAAAGGAGATGAGTGGGACTCACAGTAGCATTTCTGCTCGTGAGATTTAGGGTAGGGATGAGATAGTGACCGGAGGAAGGAGAGGAGCTCCTGGGAGCAGAGGAGAGGAAAGTAGGGAAGTATAAATCTGATAGAGGCAGGAGGTTATTAAGAAGATAGTGTGAGAAAACAACATTGCATCACTGTGTAAACAAAATGCTTTAGAATAAATAAAGGAACATATGCTTGCCTGAATTGTTCTTGTCTGAGATTATATTACCGACCAGAGTATAAGCCGAGGCACCTATTTTACCACAAAATACTTGGAAAACTTAGTGACTCGAGTATAAGCCGAGGGTGGGAAATGTGCTGCCCCTTGTGTCCCCCTCTCCCTCCCGTGTCTTTTCCCCTCCTCCCCCTCCCTTATCACCCTACTCATCCTAAACCCCCCTCCTCACTTTACCCCTCTAATTACCTCTCCCTTTCCCCCTCACTTACCTTCCATCTGCAGACAATACACACCATTTTACAACACTAACTTGCAAATAATAACATTACCAATCTAAAATGGTGTTTTACACAAGTAAACCAACGGTTTGCCCTTGCGCACACAGCCTATTTCTACTGCACAATTGGCACATTGATGATACTTTCTCCTCAGGGCATCAACAGTTTAACTGTACATTGTATACTGCAGGAAAATAAAAAGAGATTGTTAGCTCTTCAGGCTATTGATTGCTGGATATATTAATTTATTAAGTAACTAATTAACTAATTTATTTAAAAAAAAAACAATATATATATATTTATATATATATCTGTGATGAGCGACGAACATGAGCTTTGCAAAGCACAAAACTGGAAGGACACAAGGCTTGCAATGAGTGCCGAAGGTCCTCAGAGTGCAAAAAGCTTTACATTTTGTGGCAAACAGCATTGCCATGGCTTCACATTTTATTGCCCCGTCATTTTTGACGGGCAAGTCGCTAGTATTTTATATTATCTATACCATTTTCATTGGCAAAATTGTAATGATAATTGTAATGTTGTGACAAAGAACAGGATAGAGAAGCACCTTCTTCCCTCCTTCTATACCTCTGAGCAGTTGTAGCTGAATAATCTTATTATTTGCCTACTAATGGGGCAGCCTTTTGAAGTGAAGCTTGTTATTATCAATATAATCTGACAATATATTCTGTAGTACAAAATCTGAATTACAGAATTGTGCCTTTTTGTGTATATCCTTTTTAAATTGTGAGGGATCTTGCATCATTACATATATTTATTTTAATGTATGTGTCAAGACTAGGATAGACAGAATACCCTAAGTTTAAATCCCTAGACCTGCCATGTGTTATTTTTTAGTTTTCTGCTCATTACAGATACTAGCCATGACTTTGCAGATATATTGTTTCAGAGTAGAATATACTCCTAACTAATGTTCATGCGTCTTTTTTTGCAGTACTTGCCAGTGTTGGAGGCCTCTACACATCTGTGGTAGTAAAATACACAGACAATATCATGAAAGGATTCTCTGCAGCAGCGGCCATTGTTATTTCTACCATTGCGTCTGTGACTCTCTTTGGGCTACAGATAAGTAAGTTATTTTCTGTTAATGAGCATTTTAGGCTTCATCTATCTTGATCTATAATCTCATTTACATCTTCCTAACAAAAAGAATGACAAGGTTTCAAACGGTCACCACCACGAGATCTCTGCAGCTTTTCTACAGATATTAACATCCTTTATAAATCTCTGGTCTATTAAGATTTATTTAAAAAAAATCAGTGTTGAAATCCCACCTTCGATAGCTTGAATTTATTTTGCTAATCCAGAAGCATTTTAAAGTTACTGCAGTAAAAACCCTTCATCAACTTCCTTTCTTACAGTGACATGGAACACTTTCATGCATTTATTTCATGGATGAAAACCTGACGTAAAACTGTTTAAACTTCATTGCAATTATCAGTAAATGCACAGAGCATACATATGTCTGCAGATTTCATTGGCTGACCGTGACAAGGCCCCAGATCAGTTAAACATTTGAATCCATTTTCACTGCTTTTGAGAGCAACATAAAAAAAAAAAACACACAATGATACATTATTTAAGATTCAACACAGAAAACATGCTTTCAATGCCCCTTTAATGACAAGGTTACTTTGAATATGTGATGAATTTAGTGAGATTGTGGAGACGTATTCACAAGATGGGATGTATTTTAAGTGATCAAATAAGTTTGGGTAAGGGTATCGTGCACTGAACGAGGGATTTTGCCCCCATATGATGGCATTGCTGTGTCAGGAGCTCTGGTATAAATGCACTGCTCCATAGTTCTGCCACACCCTGGCTTGGCAGGTATTGGTGACATGTTTGTAAGATATGCATTTCGGTAAGCTTGCAATTAAGACTTTATTCGTTAAATATACAAATATATATATTTTTTTTCTTTTTCCCTTTTAGCCTTAACATTCGCTGCCGGCGCACTTCTTGTGTGTGTATCAATATACACATATGGATTACCCAGAAAAGACACAACCAAGATAGAAGCAATTGACCCTTCCAAAGAAAGACTCATTAGTGTGTGATATTCACAATGACCACTTGGACCCCATAAAAGGTCACAAACCTAGAGAAACACTGTTTTGCTTCGGTCCATGAGCCATTACAGGATTGTGCAGTAATAAAGCAGTAAGTGTGGATGCAAGTGGACAATTGGAATATGCAATACTGTTTTATATGGAAGGTCAAATCATTAGTTTCTCATGGCATTCCTGATATTATGTATATAGTGTATTTTGATAATGATTGCTGGCAGTGTTCAACTTGAGATGTTAATTATTTCTTTCATTTAATTACTTATGCCAGTGGCATGGTGACATTGGAGAAAATGCTTCAGCCACCCCACAAGGGAGACTGGCAAGGAACCATGCAGGGAAAGTGAGTATGGTATCACGTAGAGCAGAATCAAGCCATAGGATACGTCCTATTGCCGTGTATAGAACGGCTTATTCCCCACCGTGATAAGAGATCAGGTCCCGAAACCAACAAATAATATTCAGTGGAAAATAAGAAACGGTAAAGTCTTCTCGGGTGCTGCTGATCTACCATGAATGTATTAAGACAGCTCTCTGTTATTTCCTGAAGTCAAAACAGCAGATATTTAGATATGTTAAAGGTCACTCATTTTTATAATGAAGAAGTACAGCTACCAAACGCTCTGTAATGATCTGTTTTGCACTAATTTTAATGAATTATTCTATGGGAACAAGTACAGAGCATTAAGGCACAGTTGTGTAAGTCATCAACTACATTGCAATTGTCAATAAAGTCTGGAATTCTGGGACAAGCCACATATGAGGAGAAACTGCAGTCTTAAAGGAGAAGTTTCACCTAAACAGAAATTGCACTTATAGGAAAGCATTCACTTCATGAATTTCAAACATTTGCGTAAAAGCTTTTATTGCTACACAACCTTTTATATGTTCAATGTTGTAAGCAGCTGAGGAGCACAGTTTAGAATCTGATTGGCTTTCGAGGTGCCTCTTGAACTTTTGACCCAATCAGTTCACACAGCTCTGTGCCAGTGACAACATATACATTTGACGATGTCAACTGCCACTCTACATAAACTTGGAGGAGCATTGACAAACTAGGTAACTTCCATAACTTTTACATAGTTAATATAACATATAGTGTTTGTTAATATAAAATAAACATCATAATTGGTGGAACTTTCCCTTTAATGGGTAAATGTAATGATTGGACTCTAAATGTGCCAAATGAACAGAACTAGAAAGAAATGGACGAAGGATATTACATTTCTGTAATAGGGTTTGGTCTGTGGTTTTATTTCTCATTTTTTTTAATGGAAATGTTTTTATTAATAAATTTGATGAAACAAAACAGAAATGGATTTTGCATTTATATTACATTTTTTTTTATAGTGGGAAAGACTTATGCTTATTGTAAGTATAAATGAATGTGGCAAAACACATTTTGCTACTAAAATTACAACTCAAAAATATATGTCTCCAGATAAATATGTTTTTTGAATTTGTAATAAAAGGTTGTTTAAGTCTTCAGTTCTATATCTTGCATGGAAATGAGTATAAATGAAACAAATTATTTTTCTGCCTTGAAGAATGAGGACTTGGACTGCCTGAAAATAAACATTTCATCTCTATAAAGAAGTTTATAAATGTTAACACAAGATTGTGTAAGGTGAGTTATTGTGAATTTAATTAATAAAACTGAAAGGCATGGAAGATCTGCAGTAGACCCTTGGTATGCGTCGTTAATTGGTTCCGGAAGACATGACGAGTGTCAAAGGACGAGTACCAGGTTTCCATTAACACGTCAAATACCAAATTCAACATTTTTCAAGGTAGTGGAGTGCCGAGGTACCACTTTGTTCTTTGGTGTTAATTAACAAAATTAAACACCAAAATAATACCCTTTTCATGTAATCTGCTGACAGGGTCTAGTTATACCTGACTGATCTTTAAACCTGTCCTTGCTAGGTTTTGTGGATATTCCTTCCTGCCTGAGCTCAGATATCTATAAGCAGAGTCACTGATTATATTTTCTGTACTTGAGCACAAATATGTTACACACCCTGATCTGTATGTAGGTGAGGCAGGAGGATATGTTGAAAAGCACTGACTAAGATGATGTTGCAAAAGTATCAAGAAGGGATAAGTGGTGCTGTCCATAACCCATATTACTGGTCTATCCTCCCCATGTTCACACTTTTAACAACTCAAAAAATATGGCTAAATTATGATACATTTATAAAACACTTTGTCAAAAATTATAGTTTATTGAAGTATCTTTTCCTTATATATATTCTTAAAAACATCCAATGTATTTTTATACTTTATCATATTACATAGCAGTGCATTCTTGAAATATTCATTGTATTCAAGTATCACAATCCTCCACACCTGATTTAGTTACATGTTTGCAACTGGTGTGATCCCGAGTAGCTTCATTCCACTGGACAGAACCATTCGAACGTTATTAAAAAAGCAAAGGCGAGCCTGAAAAAGCAAGAGAAAAGCAATATCATAATGGTATACCAGCGTTCCCAGGACTTTTTCCATAATATAATTGTACACCGGATTCAGACATGAAAAATGTTTGTAATGCAACCCCATTGGAGAAGCTATAGGTTTCTGTGTACACATAGCCGGATTACCCATTAGGCCAACAAGGCAGCCGCCCAGGGACGCTTCAATGCGAGGGGCACCAATTCTTAAGAAAAAATGGTTCCTGGCTTTAAAAAAAAAAAAAAAAAATGTTGAAGTTCACAGACTGGCTACTAGGGGGTAACCACCTAGAACCAGACAGTTACAACAGGAAAGGGAACTTACATTTATAGAAAAGATAAAAATGGGTCTGTGCATCCGTTGCATACTCACTCGCAGTGGCTCCTCCACTTCACTGCCTAGGGGCTCCAAAAAGGTAGATACGGTCCTGCACATAGCCACTCCAGAGTCCACTTTAATGCCATATTTAAAATATACACTTTTGAAAAACTACACTAGATTATAGGCTATTTGTAGAATAGAAAGTAATACAGCCTTTAATACCTCCTATGCAGTATAACACTGTCAATGCTTTTAAAAGGTCTTATAGAAAGCTCATTATTTTACAGTGACACACAGTAGCAAATAATTACATCTATAAGTTAAATATGAAAATGCTGTATTTGGTTCTTTCTTAAAAATATTTAGCCCATTTTCAACTTTTGTTGAAACATACTGGTCCTTTGATCTGTATGATTTTTCATAAGAATGCACAGGCAAAAAAAAACTTTAGTCAGAGTAAATAACATTGTAAACATAATTCATTGCCTAGTTTTAGTAATGGGGCAAGAAGATGGGTGTGAGGGGCTTGGGCCAGATTCAACTATCAGTTATCAACTATAATAGTTGTCAAACTACGAGTTTGTGGGAAACGCAATGTTAAAAATTGCAGGCCTCGCAGCATTTGCGGGCCGGCAATGAGAGCCAAAGGCGCTCATTGCAGTGCTCGCAATGAGGACTACGCCCGTAGGACTTTAAAACAGATTGAAGATGGCCTCAAGATGAGCGCCATAGGCGATCATCGCGAGGCTCACAGCCGAAGGCGCTCATTGCAGCTCTTGCAATAGTGCCTTTTCAGGGTCCCTCTAAGGGTCCTCTGTCCGGTCGAAGATGTAATTTGCCCCATTACGCTCCACCAATGGAGGATGGAAAGAGATTGAAGATGCCCGTAGCCGAAGCCAGTAACTCTTAACCTAAGCCAGTAATTTGAAAGACCGCCAAAAAACAAAAAAATAATGTACAAAATAAATTTAAAAACCTCTCACACAATTCACAAGCCCTAATTGCTGTTTTTCTGAGATAGAAAATCGTCTAAGAGAGGAAAAAAATGGCCGTTAAAAAAACATACATTTTCTCAATCAGGATCAAATTGAGGCCGAAGCCACTAACACTTAACCCAAGCCACTAACACTTAACCAAAGCCACTAACACTTAACCAAAGCCACTAACACTTAACCAAGGCCACTAACACTTAACCAAGGCCACTAACACTTAACCAAGGCCACTAACACTTAACCTAAGCCAGTAACTCGAAAGACAGCAAAAAAACGAAAAAATAATGTACAAAATAAATTAAAAACCTCTCACACAACTCACAAGCCCTAATTGCTGTTTTTCAAAGTTAGAAAATCGGCTAAGCGAGGGAAAAAACGGCCGTCGAAAAAACATACATTTTCGCAATCAGGATCAAAATGAGGCCGAAGCCAGTAACACTTAGCCAAGCACGCAGGACTTCGGGATGAGCCTGTCTGCAATGAGGGCTCATTGCAGGGCTTTGGCGCTCATCGCGAGGCCCGTAAACTACACTGGGAGAGAGGCTCGCAATGAGTGCCAAAGGTGATCATTGCAAAGCACCAACGTAGACGGGGGGAGGCTCGCGATGAGCACCAAAGTTGCTCAGAGGGGCAGAGCCTGGCATTGTGTGGCAAACAGCATTGCCAGCCTTAAAATTGTCTTGCCAGCTCATAATAATTAAAGGCAAATAGTACACAACTAGGACTGGCTTGATACAGAAATGGAGATATCCTGCACTATATATAACATACATAATAGGCTATTTTTATGCTTAAAATATATCGCCAGCTACTAATTATAGCTCTTCAAAAAGGCATAGTATGAATGTCACTTCAAAAATTCTGTAAAATGACTGAACACATACTGCCATCAATAGTCAAAAAAGGTTTACCTTTAGGCAAAAAGACTAAGACATAACTTTTTATAATGTAGTAGTAAATAAAACATTTTTTACAAAATATGAATAACATGATAAGAATTGTGATGTGTTTTTGTCACCAATTATATAGACCATTTATATATATATATATATATATATATATATATATATATATATATATATATATATATATATGACTGAATCATATTATGCAGACCCTTGTTAGTAGTGCATAGAAATAAATTACTAAAAAACTATGTTGTTAAATGTTAATAACCAACTAGTTCACAATCTAGGGCTGCAATAAAGATTACCACTTTATAGATTTAAAGTTTTACTATGTAACACTAACTAACATGCTAAATACACAATATGTGGGCAGGTACCCATGAGTTGTATACTACAATTACACCAGACCTGAATCTTATCACTTGGATATATACATATAACTGGGGAAAACACACATCACATTTATTTTACTCATTCATATTTTGTATTTATTTATTTTAAAATTACTTATTAAAAGTTATGCCTTAATTAGTCTTTTTGCCTGTATTGTCCCCAAAAGGAGGACCTTTTTTTGACCAAAACTACTGTCAGTTTTGTTTCATACTGCTATCACCGTCAAAAGTACGTAGGAAACCAGTATCCTTACATTATAATATATCTCTAGTTTGTCTTTCGGCCTGCTAATTTGCTAGCTCCACTAGCTCATGCCAAGTAGGGCCCCTACATGTGTCATTAGTGACATCTGTGCAATTACAATGAATGTTGCTAGACAGGTTTTACACTGAATGGCGTGGACTGGTAATTAAAAAAAATAATAAATCTTAAGTATACAATTGACTATGCATAGATGTCTGTATGCATATTTACATATACGATTAGAAATGCAACAATAATATATATTTATTGTTACATAAAATGATGTTCACTACAACCCTTCTTGGAAAACTCATCAAATTATTCCAGCCATAAGTGACAGAATCTGCTCCATTGATAATAATTTAATAGAGCCCATCACATTCACTTTATAATCCTTATTAGCTATAAAACTACTAATTTGAAATCATCCTGATACTTTCTCCTAAGAGAAAATCCATAGTCTTTGATTAGAGTGACTTTATGCTACATTTATTGCATTTGTATCACAGTTACCCACCAATAAACAGTATATCTGATACCGCACAGTGGATACTAAAGCTGTGCCCATGACATCATTTTTCACTTTGGTATTGATCCGTTATCAATGGAAATGCAACATCCTTTAATTACTAGAATAAAATCTGTTCATACGTACATGTGCTACTTCTGGGGTGCTTCCTTTCACATGGAGTGTGCGATGAGCCACACTTGCGAGATGACTGAAACACAATAAGCAAACTTAAAAAAAATGAACTAGAACAATATTTATTTTCTATGCATGTTTTGTTACAAACCAATCTGAAAAAAACATCTGATTTTCAAAATAGACTCTGTATCTCCGGGGCACCTTTAAGCCTAAAAACAACTGAATCTTTACTTTTAAAAGCAGTAGTTGTGTCCCACATATAATATGATTTATTGTAGCACCTGACTTTATGGCAGATTGAGTCTAGCTTCATGATTATGGAAACAAGCCAGTAAGTATTATAGAGCTAGCAAGCCTTCTACTATCCAATCTTTATGGCACTGTTACACCATCAACCTTCATGAGCCAATACAATACATATTTAGCAATGTTAAGAGAGGAAGGATTATTGGACCTTGAGTGTCTTTGTGTAGCCAAAGGTGTATAAGCAAATATATGATTACTAGTCGACTGCCCATCACAAATGACGGTACAATATAGGATCTGCTCTGTCTCTATCTCCCTGAGCGCCCTTTGCCTAATTGTCGTGTGCTGTTACCTGCACGCTGCTGTCTGCGCGCAACTGTCATGCACACATAGGACGGGATGCCGGGAGAGAGACATGGGAAGAGACTGAAGGGGGGGGGGGGGGGGGGGAGTGAAGGAGGGGGGGGAGGGGAAAGGAGGGAGGGAAGGGGAAAGGAGGGAGGGGAGGGACAGAAGGAGATAGGGAGATAGAGATTGGACACAGAGATAGAGAGGGCAAAAAGACAGGGAGAAGGAGAGAGTGCACAGAGAGAGTGGGAAAGGGCGCACAGCACCTCATCCTATGCGCGCTTGACAGTTGCACGCCAACAGCAGTGCGCCAATAACAGCTTGCCAAAAATTGCACGCTGTGGAAATGCGGTTGGCAAATGCGCACCGTTAAAAGCATGCAATCTTGGACTATCTCAGTATCCTAACACCCCCAACCCTTAGACCCCTAACACCCCTAAGCCTAACCCTAACACCCCTAAGTCTACAACCCTTGAGCCTAACACCCCTACACTCACCTTAGCTCAGTCCACGGCACACAGTTGTGACCCCCTGTGTCTCTCCCACCCGTCTCTCTCTTTCCCTCCCCTATGTCTCTCTCCCACCGAGTATC
Organism: Discoglossus pictus; assembly: GCA_027410445.1. Classification (NCBI taxonomy): domain Eukaryota; kingdom Metazoa; phylum Chordata; class Amphibia; order Anura; family Alytidae; genus Discoglossus; species Discoglossus pictus. Next base: position 260,759,867 of record CM050165.1, on the reverse strand, counting down.
TCTCTCTCCCACCCTCTCCCTCCCCTCTGTCTTTCACCCATCCTCCCCCCCCCCTTGCGATGCGCATTGCTCGGCTCACGCAGTGCATTGCAAGCTTGCGGCTGACGCCGTTGTGCGCATGCACTGGTCAGCGTTACACTCAATGGAAACTATATTAGTGATTTGTATAGATACAACTGCTTAAACAACTCAAAACAATGGTGTCTTAAACATTACAAAACATTTAAGTGTAAAAGTCTCCTTCCCAAAGATCTTCAGGCCATTTGCAGGGAAGTCTTGTACATTCACCATAAATGAGTAAGTGCATAGTGAAGAGTTTTTATTTTTATGAGGAGCTATTAAACTCCTGTCAAAATATGATAAGCTTTGCTTTAAACATGTTCTTTATTTGCACAGGAAACACATTGAAATGCAGAACTTTTTATTGAGAGCACAAGGTCTGACCTATTTTAAAAGGGGGTGTTTCTGCCTAATACTCTCAGTGAATATGATTTCCAAAATGTAACATATTAATGCATTGCGTGCAGCACAACTTACTGAGTATTAATATATTACTTACCCAAGAGTCAAGAGGTAGGTAACCAAATATCTTGGCTGATAATCTTCTAAAGACTTATATAGCACTTCATCATACCTGTAAAATGATGACATGCATACTGCTATTACTATAAAAGGTAGGAAACCAGAAGCCTTACATTAAAGTGGCTGACTCCTTAAAATATGTTTAATAAACCAAAACATTATAATCTCTGAAGTTTATTAAATAGTTGCATTTTACATTTCAAGTGTATTTTCTATGCCTGCTCATTTACTAGTTCCCCTATCTCATGCCAGGTCAAGTTAGGGCACCTACATCTGTCATTAGTGACTCAATTTAATTACGGCTTAGAATAGAAACGGATATTGCTAGACAGCTTTTACATTGGGTACTGGTATTTATTTAAAAAATACATACATCTTAAGTAATATATAGACTATATATGCAAGTTTTTTATTTTCTTGGCATTGTGCTCTTATATGCATCGATGTATATATGCATATTTACATATCAACTATAATATTTATGGTAAGTGTGTAAGGCTCCATGGGAGCGTACACACTTACCACTTCCTAAGTCCATATAGAGCTGAGCACATGCACAGCTCTGTACAGACGCTCTGAGCGAGCTGCAAGCTGAGGAAGACACAGGCAGAGGGGGGAGGAAGACACAGGGGAGAGGGGGAGGAAGAGACACAGGGGAGGGGAGAGGAAGAGACACAGGGGAGGGGAGAGGAAGAGACACAGGGGAGGGGAGAGGGAGGAAGAGACAGGGGAGGGGAGAGGGAGGAAGAGACAGGGGTGGGGGGAAGAGACACAGGGGAGAGGGGGAAGAAAGACGCAGGGGAGAGGGGGAAGAAAGACGCAGGGGAGAGGGGGAAAAAAGACGCAGGGGAGAGGGGGAAAAAAGACGCAGGGGAGAGGGGGAAAAAAGACGCAGGGGAGAGGGGGAAGAAAGACGCAGGGGAGAGGGGGAAGAAAGACGCAGGGGAGAGGGGGAAGAAAGACGCAGGGGAGAGGGGGAAGGAAGACGCAGGGGAGAGGGGGAAGGAAGACGCAGGGGAGAGGGGGAAGGAAGACGCAGGGGAGAGGGGGAAGGAAGACGCAGGGGAGAGGGGGGAAAAAGACGCAGGGGAGAGGGGGAAGAAAGACGCAGGGGAGAGGGGGAAGAAAGACGCAGGGGAGAGGGGGAAGAAAGACGCAGGGGAGAGGGGGAAGAAAGACGCAGGGGAGAGGGGGAAAAAAGACGCAGGGGAGAGGGGGAAGAAAGACGCAGGGGAGAGGGGGAAGAAAGACGCAGGGGAGAGGGGGAAGGAAGAAGCAGGGGAGAGGGGGAAGGAAGACGCAGGGGAGAGGGGGAAGGAAGACGCAGGGAGAGGGGGAAGGAAGACGCAGGGGAGAGGGGGAAGGAAGACGCAGGGGAGAGGGGGAAGGAAGACGCAGGGGAGAGGGGGAAGGAAGACGCAGGGGAGAGGGGGAAGGAAGACGCAGGGGAGAGGGGGAGGTGAGAGGAAGACACAGGAGAGGGGAGAGAAACAGGAGTGGGGGAATAGATACATGGGGAGGGGAGAGGGAGGAACAGACAGGGGTGGGGGGAAGAGACACAGGGGAGAGGGGGAAGAAAGACGCAGGGGAGAGGGGGAAGGAAGACGCAGGGGAGAGGGGGAAGGAAGACGCAGGGGAGAGGGGGAAGGAAGACGCAGGGGAGAGGGGGAAGGAAGACGCAGGGGAGAGGGGGAAGGAAGAAGCAGGGGAGAGGGGGAAGGAAGAAGCAGGGGAGAGGGGGAGGTGAGAGGAAGACACAGGAGAGGGGAGAGAAACAGGAGTGGGGGAATAGATACATGGGGAGGGGAGAGGGAGGAAGAGACAGGGGTGGGGGGAAGAGACACAGGGGAGAGGGGGAAGAAAGACGCAGGGGAGAGGGGGGAAGAAAGCCGCAGGGGAGAGAGGGAGGAAGAGACAGGGGTGGGGGGAAGAGACACAGGGGAGAGGGGGAAGAAAGACGCAGGGGAGAGGGGGAAGAAAGACGCAGGGGAGAGGGGGAAGAAAGACGCAGGGGAGAGGGGGAAGAAAGACGCAGGGGAGAGGGGGAAGAAAGACGCAGGGGAGAGGGGGAAGGAAGACGCAGGGGAGAGGGGGAAGGAAGACGCAGGGGAGAGGGGGAAGGAAGACGCAGGGGAGAGGGGGAAGGAAGACGCAGGGGAGAGGGGGAAGGAAGACGCAGGGGAGAGGGGGGAAGGAAGACGCAGGGGAGAGGGGGAAGGAAGACACAGGGGAGAGGGGGAGGTGAGAGGAAGACACAGGAGAGGGGAGAGAAACAGGAGTGGGGGAATAGATACATGGGGAGGGGAGAGGGAGGAACAGACAGGGGTGGGGGGAAGAGACACAGGGGAGAGGGGGAAGAAAGACGCAGGGGAGAGGGGGAAGGAAGACGCAGGGGAGAGGGGGAAGGAAGACGCAGGGGAGTGGGGGAAGGAAGACGCAGGGGAGAGGGGGGAAAAAGACGCAGGGGAGAGGGGGAAGAAAGACGCAGGGGAGAGAGGGAAGAAAGACGCAGGGGAGAGGGGGAAGAAAGACGCAGGGGAGAGGGGGAAGAAAGACGCAGGGGAGAGGGGGAAGAAAGACGCAGGGGAGAGGGGGAAGAAAGACGCAGGGGAGAGGGGGAAGAAAGACGCAGGGGAGAGGGGGAAGGAAGACGCAGGGGAGAGGGGGAAGGAAGAGGCAGGGGAGAGGGGGAAGGAAGACGCAGGGGAGAGAGGGAAGGAAGACGCAGGGGAGAGAGGGAAGGAAGACGCAGGGGAGAGAGGGAAGGAAGACGCAGGGGAGAGGGGGAAGGAAGACGCAGGGGAGAGGGGGAAGGAAGAAGCAGGGGAGAGGGGGAGGTGAGAGGAAGACACAGGAGAGGGGAGAGAAACAGGAGTGGGGGAATAGATACATGGGGAGGGGAGAGGGAGGAAGAGACAGGGGTGGGGGGAAGAGACACAGGGGAGAGGGGGAAGAAAGACGCAGGGGAGAGGGGGAAGAAAGCCGCAGGGGAGAGAGGGAGGAAGAGACAGGGGTGGGGGGAAGAGACACAGGGGAGAGGGGGAAGAAAGACGCAGGGGAGAGGGGGAAAAAAGACGCAGGGGAGAGGGGGAAAAAAGACGCAGGGGAGAGGGGGAAAAAAGACGCAGGGGAGAGGGGGAAGAAAGACGCAGGGGAGAGGGGTAGGAAAGACGCAGGGGAGAGGGGGAAGGAAGACGCAGGGGAGAGGGGGAAGGAAGACGCAGGGGAGAGGGGGAAGGAAGACGCAGGGGAGAGGGGGAAGGAAGACGCAGGGGAGAGGGGGGAAAAAGACGCAGGGGAGAGGGGGGGAAAAGACGCAGGGGAGAGGGGGGAGAAAGACGCAGGGGAGAGGGGGAAGAAAGACGCAGGGGAGAGGGGGAAGAAAGACGCAGGGGAGAGGGGGAAAAAAGACGCAGGGGAGAGGGGGAAAAAAGACGCAGGGGAGAGGGGGAAGAAAGACGCAGGGGAGAGGGGGAAGAAAGACGCAGGGGAGAGGGGGAAGGAAGACGCAGGGGAGAGGGGGAAGGAAGACGCAGGGGAGAGGGGGAAGGAAGACGCAGGGGAGAGGGGGAAGGAAGACGCAGGGGAGAGGGGGAAGGAAGACGCAGGGGAGAGGGGGAAGGAAGACGCAGGGGAGAGGGGGAAGGAAGACGCAGGGGAGAGGGGGAAGGAAGACGCAGGGGAGAGGGGGAAGGAAGACGCAGGGGAGAGGGGGAAGGAAGACACAGGGGAGAGCGGGAGGTGAGAGGAAGACACAGGAGAGGGGAGAGAAACAGGAGTGGGGGAATAGATACATGGGGAGGGGAGAGGGAGGAACAGACAGGGGTGGGGGGAAGAGACACAGGGGAGAGGGGGAAGAAAGACGCAGGGGAGAGGGGGAAGGAAGACGCAGGGGAGAGGGGGAAGGAAGACGCAGGGGAGAGGGGGAAGGAAGACGCAGGGGAGAGGGGGAAGGAAGACGCAGGGGAGAGGGGGAAGGAAGACGCAGGGGAGAGGGGGAAGGAAGACGCAGGGGAGAGGGGGAAGGAAGACGCAGGGGAGAGGGGGAAGGAAGACGCAGGGGAGAGGGGGAAGGAAGACACAGGGGAGAGGGGGAGGTGAGAGGAAGACACAGGAGAGGGGAGAGAAACAGGAGTGGGGGAATAGATACATGGGGAGGGGAGAGGGAGGAAGAGACAGGGGTGGGGGGAAGAGACACAGGGGAGAGGGGGAAGAAAGACGCAGGGGAGAGGGGGAAGGAAGACGCAGGGGAGAGGGGGAAGGAAGACGCAGGGGAGAGGGGGAAGAAAGACGCAGGGGAGAGGGGGGAAAAAGACGCAGGGGAGAGGGGGAAGAAAGACGCAGGGGAGAGAGGGAAGAAAGACGCAGGGGAGAGGGGGAAGAAAGACGCAGGGGAGAGGGGGAAGAAAGACGCAGGGGAGAGGGGGAAGAAAGACGCAGGGGAGAGGGGGAAGAAAGACGCAGGGGAGAGGGGGAAGGAAGACGCAGGGGAGAGGGGGAAGGAAGACGCAGGGGAGAGGGGGAAGGAAGACGCAGGGGAGAGGGGGAAGGAAGAGGCAGGGGAGAGGGGGAAGGAAGAGGCAGGGGAGAGGGGAAGGAAGACGCAGGGGAGAGGGGGAAGGAAGACGCAGGGGAGAGGGGGAAGGAAGACGCAGGGGAGAGGGGGAAGGAAGACACAGGGGAGAGGGGGAGGTGAGAGGAAGACACAGGAGAGGGGAGAGAAACAGGAGTGGGGGAATAGATACATGGGGAGGGGAGAGGGAGGAAGAGACAGGGGTGGGGGGATGAGACACAGGGGAGAGGGGGAAGAAAGACGCAGGGGAGAGGGGGAAGGAAGACGCAGGGGAGAGGGGGAAGGAAGACGCAGGGGAGAGGGGGAAGGAAGACGCAGGGGAGAGGGGGAAGGAAGACGCAGGGGAGAGGGGGAAGGAAGACGCAGGGGAGAGGGGGAAGGAAGACGCAGGGGAGAGGGGGAAGGAAGACGCAGGGGAGAGGGGGAAGGAAGACGCAGGGGAGAGGGGGAAGGAAGACCCAGGGGAGAGGGGGAGGTGAGAGGAAGACACAGGAGAGGGGAGAGAAACAGGAGTGGGGGAATAGATACATGGGGAGGGGAGAGGGAGGAAGAGACAGGGGTGGGGGGAAGAGACACAGGGGAGAGGGGGAAGAAAGACGCAGGGGAGAGGGGAAAGGAAGACGCAGGGGAGAGGGGGAAGGAAGACGCAGGGGAGAGGGGGAAGGAAGACGCAGGGGAGAGGGGGAAGGAAGAAGCAGGGGAGAGGGGGAGGTGAGAGGAAGACACAGGAGAGGGGAGAGAAACAGGAGTGGGGGAATAGATACATGGGGAGGGGAGAGGGAGGAAGAGACAGGGGAGGGGTGAAGAGACACAGGGGAGAGGGGGAAGAAAGACGCAGGGGAGAGGGGGAAGAAAGCCGCAGGGGAGAGGGGGAAGAAAGCCGCAAGGGAGAGAGGGAGGAAGAGACAGGGGTGGGGGGAAGAGACACAGGGGAGAGGGGGAAGAAAGACGCAGGGGAGAGGGGGAAGAAAGACGCAGGGGAGAGGGGGAAGAAAGACGCAGGGGAGAGGGGGAAGAAAGACGCAGGGGAGAGGGGGAAGGAAGACGCAGGGGAGAGGGGGAAGAAAGACGCAGGGGAGAGGGGGAAGGAAGACGCAGGGGAGAGGGGGAAGGAAGACGCAGGGGAGAGGGGGAAGGAAGACGCAGGGGACAGGGGGAAGGAAGACGCAGGGGAGAGGGGGAAGGAAGACGCAGGGGAGAGGGGGAAGGAAGACGCAGGGGAGAGGGGGAAGGAAGACGCAGGGGAGAGGGGGAAGGAAGACGCAGGGGAGAGGGGGAAGGAAGACGCAGGGGAGAGGGGGAAGGAAGACGCAGGGGAGAGGGGGAAGGAAGACGCAGGGGAGAGGGGGAAGGAAGACGCAGGGGAGAGGGGGAAGGAAGACACAGGGGAGAGGGGGAGGTGAGAGGAAGACACAGGAGAGGGGAGAGAAACAGGAGTGGGGGAATAGATACATGGGGAGGGGAGAGGGAGGAAGAGACAGGGGTGGGGGGAAGAGACACAGGGGTGGGGGGGAAGAAAGACGCAGGGGAGAGGGGGAAGGAAGACGCAGGTGAGAGGGGGAAGGAAGACGCAGGTGAGAGGGGGAAGGAAGACGCAGGTGAGAGGGGGAAGGAAGACGCAGGGGAGAGGGGGAAGGAAGACGCAGGGGAGAGGGGGAAGGAAGACGCAGGGGAGAGGGGAAAGGAAGACGCAGGGGAGAGGGGGAAAAAAGACGCAGGGGAGAGGGGGAAGAAAGACGCAGGGGAGAGGGGGAAGAAAGACGCAGGGGAGAGGGGGAAGAAAGACTCAGGGGAGAGGGGGAAGAAAGACGCAGGGGAGAGGGGGAAGAAAGACGCAGGGGAGAGGGGGAAGAAAGACGCAGGGGAGAGGGGGAAGGAAGACGCAGGGGAGAGGGGGAAGGAAGACGCAGGGGAGAGGGGGAAGGAAGACGCAGGGGAGAGGGGGAAGGAAGACGCAGGGGAGAGGGGGAAGGAAGACACAGGGGAGAGGGGGAAGGAAGACACAGGGGAGAGGGGGAGGTGAGAGGAAGACACAGGAGAGGGGAGAGAAACAGGAGTGGGGGAATAGATACATGGGGAGGGGAGAGGGAGGAAGAGACAGGGGTGGGGGGAAGAGACACAGGGGAGAGGGGGAAGGAAGACGCAGGGGAGAGGGGGAAGGAAGACGCAGGGGAGAGGGGGAAGGAAGACGCAGGGGAGAGGGGGAAGGAAGACGCAGGGGAGAGGGGGAAGGAAGACGCAGGGGAGAGGGGGAAGGAAGACGCAGGGGAGAGGGGGAAGGAAGACGCAGGGGAGAGGGGGAAGGAAGACGCAGGGGAGAGGGGGAAGGAAGACGCAGGGGAGAGGGGGAAGGAAGACGCAGGGGAGAGGGGGAAGGAAGACGCAGGGGAGAGGGGGAAGGAAGACACAGGGGAGAGGGGGAGGTGAGAGGAAGACACAGGAGAGGGGAGAGAAACAGGAGTGGGGGAATAGATACATGGGGAGGGGAGAGGGAGGAAGAGACAGGGGTGGGGGGAAGAGACACAGGGGAGAGGGGGAAGAAAGACGCAGGGGAGAGGGGGAAGGAAGACGCAGGGGAGAGGGGGAAGGAAGACGCAGGGGAGAGGGGGAAGGAAGACGCAGGGGAGAGGGGGAAGGAAGACGCAGGGGAGAGGGGGAGGTGAGAGGAAGACACAGGAGAGGGGAGAGAAACAGGAGTGGGGGAATAGATACATGGGGAGGGGAGAGGGAGGAAGAGACAGGGGTGGGGGGAAGAGACACAGGGGAGAGGGGGAAGAAAAACGCAGGGGAGAGGGGGAGGAAGACGCAGGAGAGAGGGGGAGGAAGACGCAGGGGAGAGGGGGAGGAAGACACAGGGGGAGGAAGACATAGGGGAGAGGGGGAGGTGAGAGGAAGACACAGGAGAGGGGAGAGGGGGAGAGAAACAGGAGTGGGGGAATAGATACATGGGGAGGAGAGAGGGAGGAAGAGAAAGGGGTGGGGTGGAAGAAAAATCGGGGAGGGAAGGGGGCAAAGAGAAACAGGGAAGGGAAGGAAGGGGCCGAAGAGAAACAGGGAAGGGAAGGAAGGGGCCGAAGAGAAACAGGGAAGGGAAGGAAGGGGCCGAAGAGAAACAGGGAAGGGAAGGAAGGGGCCGAAGAGAAACAGGGAAGGGAAGGAAGGGGCCGAAGAGAAACAGGGAAGGGAAGGAAAGGGCCGAAGAGAAACAGGGGAGGGAAGGAAGGGGCCGAAGAGAAACAGGGGAGGGAAGGAAGGGGTCGAAGAGAAACAGGGGAGGGAAGGAAGGGGCCGAAGAGAAACAGGGGAGGGAAGGAAGGGGCCGAAGAGAAACAGGGGAGGGAAGGGGGTAGAGACACAGTGGAGAGAAGGGGGTAGAGACACAGGGGAGGGAAGGGGGTAGAGACACAGGGGAGGGAAGGGGTAGAGACACAGGGGAGGGAAGGGGGTAGCGACACAGGGGAGGGAAGGGGGTAGCGACACAGGGGAGGGAAGAGACACAGCGAAGGGAAGAGACACAGCGAAGGGAAGAGACACAGCGAAGGGAAGAGACACAGCGAAGGGAAGAGACACAGCGAAGGGAAGAGACACAGCGAAGGGAAGAGACACAGCGAAGGGAAGAGACACAGCGAAGGGAAGAGACACAGGGAAGGGAAGAGACACAGGGAAGGAAAGAGACACAGGGAAGGTAAAGGGGGCGAAGAAAAACAGGAGGGAAGGGGGGAGAGACACGGGAGGCAATAGACACAGGGGAGGCAAGAGACAGACACAGGGGAGGCAAGAGACAGACACAGGGGAGGGAAGAGACAGACACAGGGGAGGGAAGAGACAGACACAGGGGAGGGAAGGGAGAGAAAAATTATACCGTCACTTTTTATGGGCAATTTACTAGTAAAATTATAACAATATAATTTTATTGTTACTTCAAATATTATGTTTGCCACACCCTTCTAGGAAACCTCATTAAATTATCACAGCCACAAATTACAGAATCTGCTCCATTGGCAATACAGCCAAAAATATTCATTTTACGACCCTTGTTATCTTGTTGAAACTATCCTAGAATTAGACAGATCTATTCATAATTGACACTACTGTTGTTATTGAAATTGTTTACAACACAATGAATTTGTATCACAGTTACCCCACCAATAAACAGTATATCGGATACAGCGTAGTGGATACTAAAACTGTGCCCATGACATCATTTTGCACTCTGGTATTGTCAGTGATCCATTTATCAGGACTTTATTTGTGCAGAATTGTCTTATTATTTCAGCAGATTAAAAGCTTACTTTTATAGCTGACTAGGAGGAGCTTATACAAAAATTGGTCACATTTTAATGGCTAAAGACCAATTTATCTAAAAAACAAGCAAATGTTCACAATCAACATCAAGGTCCCTAGCCAAGATGGGTAGGAAATAGCAGAGAAATCAGACAACTTGTGGTCAATTAGAGAAGGAACTGGCAACCCACTCCAATATCTTTGCCATAAAACTCTTATGGATGAGCACAACCAGACACAAGATGTGCCTGGAGCAATGTGGCCCATAGGGTCATGGAGAGTCAGACACGAAGCTTGCATACCCTTGGCAAATTGGTAATATTTGTACCATTTTTAAAGAAAACATGGGTGAGCAGGCAAAACACTTTTTTTTTTTTAAATTTCTTATGGGATTCATATTTAAGTGTAGTACAAACAAAAATATACTAACAAAACACAAATAACAAATGTCCTCCCTGTATTGCTAGAACTCTAAATACTTACAAGGAGAGTTATACATGCATAACTTATCTCAAGCATTATCAATTGTAACATTCTTGGGTTATTAGATCTATTCTTTATCAAACCCAGAAAAAAAAGAGAAAGTACCATAAAAGCCATTTCTAGGCTGCCTTTAAAAATGTAAGAATCTCTTGAGTTACCATTCATACTTATAAGCACTATTCTTGTTTATCTTTTTATTTAGTTCCAGTGAGGTTTCAGCGAGATGGAGGGCAAGGCAGATTGATTAATTTTCAATACATACTAAAGGATTATATCCTATTCCATATTTAGGAAGTTTCATTACCTTGTTACGCAGATCTTTTGACAGTTCTTTTCTGCTCCCCATGGCTCAGTATCTAGCCTGCTCAGTGCATCCACGTGAGAGCTAACAAACTCATTGACTATTTATACACATACACTAATTCAAAAAGCCACAGGTGTGGGAAATTAACCTTTAATTGCCATTTTAACCTGTGTGTGTCACGTTGTGGGTCTGTAACAAGGTAAACATTCAATGGTATGTAAACTTTTGATCAGGGCCATTTGGATGATTTCTGTTATCATTATGATTTAAAAGGGAGCCAAACAATTATGTGATAATAAATGGCTTCATATGATCACTATCCTTCAATAAAATATTTTTTTTTGCATGGTCAGTCATATTTTCAAAATAAATGCCAAAATTTCACAATTTATGCCAGGGTATGCAAACTTTTGAGCACAACTGTATGCTGGAAGTTATACTGATTTCTTAGGACTAGCTTTATTACTTAAATACATATTGCAATTCTGCTTTGCTTGCTTTGACAGTAATCTGTGTATAATAATATATATTTTTTAAACTGCAGCAGCTGGAATCAGTGTTTTAGTTGCAAAGATTGCATTTCTCTTTCTGGGCATTAAAATATTTATGCACTTTTGGCTATGACCTGCTACAACCACTTGTACTAGGTAGAATGAGGTCCTATTTTCATACCACATGAACGTTTCTAAAAAGAACATTACACTTCATTTGCATGCTAATATTTATTAATTTATATAAGGAATGCAGAAGCAGATACCTGAGAAGATGCTGTAAGATGGCGATTGCAGATGGTTCCTGCAAACAATTTTCATCAAAGTCGTTGAGGTCCCTTGCACTCCACAGAGACTGGAGACTAAATACAAACAATAGTTTAAACCAGTGGTTCACAGACTTAATGTGTGTCTATGCACATATATAATATGAATACTTAGACAGAAACATCATTGTATATGGACAAACCACTTTGTAGCACTGCAATGGCACTAAAAAAAATGCTGTTCTAGGCCTAAACCTAGATAGAGACAACTGTACTGTAGCATAGATAAACCAATGTCTTGCCGCAGCATGCTTATGTAGTGTATTTGTTACCCTTCCTGTGTGTACACTAGAATGATTCCACAATACTCAAGATCATAGATTTACAATGTATTGGCACACTTACCCTACACAGGTAACATATCATCTTATCATAGCATACATATGTTACATATGTAACTGCCACCCCCAGCAGGAATGCCACCCTTACTGGGAAATTATTCAGTATATCTTTCTTGTCAGTATTTTGTTCTAGCTGCAGCATGTTTTGCAGGGATTTAGTAAAAGGCAAACAAAATAAAATAAAAATAGCTAGCGTGGCAGAATTATTTCCACCAGTTGTGACCAATCATACATTATAGTGCTCCAAAATAAATGAAATGTACAGGGCACTGCATGCCACGTTACCCTCGCAGCATAGCCAATGCAACTCTAAACACATATTGAATCATCCAGCAATTTACAGGAGGGATTTGTATTTCAAAAATATGGGATAACAAAATATGTACAGGTTGAAATCATTGCAAAGATAACGTATGGTCTGAAGCTCTGAATCCCATAGGAAGGTACAGATTAGATTGGTCAATTGGCAGCCAGCATTTAATCAAAATGTTTCAATTACATACTACTTTTTACAAAAACATGACCCTGAAAGCAACATAACCCCTATGGTATAAACACAAATGACTTTCAGTAACCATTCCATAATGATACAGTCATGATAAGAATCAATACTATGCCATCTTATCTGCCCAGGGATGCATTGTACACACCAGATACCCCACCACCCCAAAGTCTTGTGCTCACCTGTGCAGCCTGGCGTGTGTATACTGCAGAAACACCCCAGTGTCTCCAGTGCTCTGCAGTGCCTGATTCCAGTCAAAGTGATAATCTGATGAAAGCTGACCCTTGAAATCCTTAAAATTGAAAGTCAAGAATATATTTCAAAGAAAAACACACAGGGCGCTGCTACATACTGTAACAGCATCAGTATTCAAATCATTAGCAGGTATCAGGGTATTATAGCACAACTAGGACATTTCTTGTCAACATTGATGGGGATCAAATTATAAGCCTGGCAACGCTGTTTGCCAAACAATGCGAGCCTATGGGCCCTCTGAGCACCTTCTGCGCTCACTGCGAGCCCTGCGCGGAGCGCCGTTGCCACGCATTGTGTGGCTTGCAATTAAACCCCTTGGCGCTCATTGCAAGCCTCTCCCCCCGTTCACTTTACAGGCAATGAGCAGCAACTTCGCCGTTCATTGCCATTTTTGGAACTTTTCTGCATTGCAATGATCACCTTCCCACATCACATGCTGCAACATACTGCTGAGAGATGGTCACAGATTGGCTAATAGGAGACACTGTACAACCAGTACTTCATGAACCGAAGGGCAGACCCAAACAGCTACTATTGTGCTTATAATTCCTTTGAAAGTATATAAAAGGTAATAGATACATATGTATATTATATACATAGCAAAATCTAGAAACTTTCCATATCACTTTTATTCCCAGATGGAATTAGTCAGTAGTTATTTTGGTTATTTTATTTTTTTCTACATAAAGTTGATACTGAGGTTTAAAATATTTTTTTTCCACAAATCTGTTAATGAAATTCAAAATGTTCCCAAAGAAATGTTTAGTCTTCATGTTGCACGGTTTAGTAACTAAGGATAAATTAGTGCAAGAGCCAATACTCATGTGCTATGGAACTATAGGACTCTGTACACAAACTCCAAGTAGAGAACAGCTGTGAAAAAACTCCCTCTCACTCAAAGCCCTCTCAATCAAAGCCTTACGGAGGCGCCACTAAAGGAAAATTATCACTTATTTCAGGTAAAATCAACTGATAGAACATAACATTTCAGAATCACTGCACTGCAGCAAAGCAAATCTTCAGCCAGTTTACCTCATTACTGCCCATTTTTCCCTCCCCACATGTCTCATTGTCCTGAGCACCACTGAAAGGAAGTGAAATATTTAATCTGAGATAACATTGGTTAGACTGTCTTGGCTTGAATAATGTTATCTCAGCTGAAATATTGCAGAGATAACAAATAATCATTACCTGCACAATGAGGGCTGCCAGCCCAATCTTTTCAGCTGTGTCTGCAGGGTCTTCAAGCTCTTTGCTTGCTGTAAAGAGAAACTTGGATTAGGCACCATGTGTACTTTTTATGTTTTGCAACTCCACAATGAAGCAAATATAGGTTTGAAAACCTTAAGTATGATTAAAAACATAGTTACAAAAAATAGTAATGTTGATGCCTCTGCAGGACCCTGAAGGGATCCATGATATTGGTGGAAGCTGTGTGCGTGAGAGAGGTGTTTGCATGAAAGGATGCAACCACAACTATCCAGAAATGTAAAGTCCTGCTCTGGGCCTGTGAGGTGGGAGGGTGTGTGGTGTCAATATCAATCATATCCTATTATCATACAAAGGCTCTGGACCCTACCTATCCCCCCTCCTTCACTGTTAAGTACAAACACAATCATGGGTAAACACAATTTTTGTCACATGGAAAAAATAAAGAGGCGTTTTTGCAATGACTCTCCATGCTGAATTCAAATATTCAATCAAAATTTTGCTATCACCAACAGTTATTTTGTGATCATGCTTTTTATTAAGAAATATATTGAAATATCCAACCTATTTTGTCACAATTAATCAAATAACTCTTTTCAAAATATTTCTTTTTTTTGCTATTTTCTGTATGTGCAGGCAATTGGTAGACAGACTGGCAGCTAGGTGCATGCAGGTAGCAGTCAGACAGACTGGTACACATGTGGTGCATAGAGTCAAACACATCACTAGTCTGAGAAACCTATGCCGAATTCACTGTGTACACATTGCGCTAGCTTGGATTTTCTTTTGTCTAGTGATTAGATTACTGTGCAATTGACTTGTGGTTGATACAATGTCATTATGCCAAGGACGTGATCAATTCCTTCTCATATCTTCTGTTAACTTTGGTTGCAAATTAGGTCGATCAAGAGAAGAACTGCCCCCCACAATAATTTCTCACCTGTGTGAGGCTTTTGACAGGATGGTTAAATGGTTCCTGCCATATGCCCTTAGCAGTTACCAAGGTTTGGATGGAACCCAAAGATCATTTATCATATTGTTATTTCACAGGAATAACATCTAAATCTAAAAACACAGTTAAATACCCTAATTTGTTGTCTGCTATCAGGCAAGTTCCTCGCAGTGAGAACTTATCTGTACCACAACCTACAAACAACGTAACTCTAGCCATACAACCTTGTTTGAGATTTAAATTTGTCCAAAAAACAACCGATCTTTTGGGATCTATACTTAAGGGCTGGAATCTACTTCAGCTAGACAATAAAGTATGTTTTTTTTCTCCAAAACTGTCAAGATTAGTTTAAAATCTTTTATTCACAGTAAAATAGTTTAGTTTAATGTAACAATATTTGCTATGTAATGGATGCTCTTGGTCATGGACACAAAACAAAAGAATGGTTGACTCTACATTGACTTGATCGCACAAAGACATGAAATTATTTTAGGAAACAATCAGTATGCCAAATACAATAGTGGTGATGTGAAAGTTATTGCACTGTCACTTAGTTTGCAGCTTGGCTATACTAGCTTTTGTTGGTTCTTGTGCGAATGGGACAGCAAAGACAGGAAAAGCCATTACATCAACTGCCCAGCGTGTAGGACACTTACTCCCGGAAAGAAAAATGTTGCATACCCCCACTGGTCAACCTTGAAAACATTTTTTTACCCCACTCCATATAATATTAGGGATTTGTAAAAACTTTTTTTAAGCCCATGGATACAAATGATGCTGGGTTTGCTTATTTGAAGAAAACATTCCTTTGAATAAGTGATGCTAAAATTAGAAAAAAAGCATTTTTGTGCGCTCTCAAATAAGAGATTTGATTACAGTTGGAAAAACAGTGTGGAGATCACTCAAAAGTATCACAAAATGCCTTTTGGGTAATTTTACATTTACAGAACAAAGGTGACATTATTGCTGAACACGTACATTCATTCAAAGTTATGAGATGCAATATGTCCCTTAAGATTCATTTCTTGGGCTCTTACTTGGATTTCTTCTATGAGAATCTTAGTGCTGTCAGATACAAACATGGCGAGTGATTTCACTAAGACACTTCGTGCATGGAAAAAAGGTACCAGGCCAAGTGGAGTCCTATATATGCTTGCTGACTACTGCTGAACACCTAAGAGGGATGTTCCAGATGGTAAGTACTCAATAATATCACCAACTGTTACTTTAAGTAACATGAATAGTGTTACAAGTGTATGTAAATATACCCTTTTATAAGATATAGCCTATATGTCACTTAAAATCTTTCTGCGATATTAAATTCCCTCAACGTGAAAAACCATAGCTGTAACGGAGCCTGCTAGACTTACAGCTATTAAATTGGCCTTGTGCAGCTATTCGCAAATGATCTGCGGGTAAGAGGCGTAAAAACCCTACGGGCTGTCGAAATCGGAAACTCCCTGACCGCAAAGCCTTTGATCTGTCAAGCCCGTAAATGTTACGCTATTAAATTGCTATGAATCCACTGGCGTTCAAGCCCGTAACTCGCAAATGGAGCCAAAAAGCCTACAGGTACTAGAGAGGACCCGCAAGGGGTTTAAAGACCAATCCGCAGCACTGTATATGCAAATATCACCACAGTACTGTACTTAAAATTGAAAGTGATGTTAGGTATTAAAATGAATAGCACAACATTCTTAAGCTCGCAAATCTGCAATATAAAATACTTTTTTTTAATGTTTAGTTTCTGTGTTATATCGATCCCGGCAATCAATGTGTTTATACATAGAAGAGAACTTGCATGGACTAGAATATCATATTTGGGTTCACGGGCGCACATGCAACGTGCACAAGAACGGTTTACGGGTTTGGATGTCGGCCACGTCTGTTGCTGGGTTGGCTAATGTAATAGCTCTGTAACTGGCGAATTTTCACTGTAAAGTTCTCACTGTAAAGTACTTTTTGAATATTGAAATATGTTCTTTTTTGAACAGAGAACATTTATAAATGAAATGTCTGTTTGCATGAGTCACTGGCTGCCCCCACACAGACCCACAAGAAACAGTTCCACAGCTCCGTGTAGAGAGCATAAGCAGAAATAAAGTTAACAAATTCATCTGTGCAGAGAAACTGCTGGAATCAGCTAAATAGTACAGTTGGGGGTTAACAGCTCCTGCCCCATTCATGAAGTTCAGGGAAAAACTATAAATCGTTGTGCTCATGGAGCCTTCACCACTCAGTGATGTTGTTAATCATGGAACAGTCAGAAGTGTGTTTGTAAACAGACCTAAGTCTTATTTTTTTTTAGCTGTTATTAGTGTAATTAAAAAAAATAGAATAATTTTAACATGAAAACTTGTGACCCTTCACACCATGAAGAGCATCTATAGTGGGATAAATGGCCCTTTAACCATCATTAGTCATATTATAGATATCCATAGTTAAAGTTGGCTTAAGAAAAAGCACATTAAGATCCTGGAGTGGCCTAGCCAGTCTCCACACCTAATCCAATAGAAAATCTGTGGAGGGAGCTGAAGGTTCAAGTTGCCAAATATCAGCCTCAAAACCTTAATGACTTGGAAAGGATCTACAAAGAGGAGTGGGACAAAATCCCACCTGAGATGTGTACAAACCTGGTGGCCAACTACAAGAAACATCTGACCTCCGTGATTGCCAACAAAGGTTTTTACCACCAAGTGCCAAGACAAAGAGGTCAAATACAATGACCTGCAAATCAATTTATAACTTTTTTCACATGTGTTTTTCTTGTTTTGTTTTTTTTGTTATTCTGTCTCTCACTGTTAAAACGACACTTACCATTAAAATTATAGTCTGATCATTTCTTTGTCAGTGGGCAAACGTTCAAAATCAGCAGTGTGTATTTTTGTGCTTCTGACAATAATAATCCTGAAAATTACTACAAGGGACATTTTTAGGGGAAATGCAAACAGATGAGCCAAAATATTCATGTACCCATACAACTTCAGGTACTATTTGAGGAAAGATGTCCCTGCTGCAGATAGTTAATGCACTGTGATGCATACTGCACGATATATCACTCCAACATAATTGTTAAATATTTCTTTAGCTGCAACTGACTATTGTTAACTGAATATATTACTTATTCACACACTTAACAGTTCTGTATCAAAAATGTATGTCTCTTCCATATGGAAAGGTTTCAAAACTTGAATTATTTGTATAATTTCATAATATCATGATGAAG
Source organism: Discoglossus pictus (assembly GCA_027410445.1). Classification (NCBI taxonomy): domain Eukaryota; kingdom Metazoa; phylum Chordata; class Amphibia; order Anura; family Alytidae; genus Discoglossus; species Discoglossus pictus. Next base: position 260,742,339 of record CM050165.1, on the reverse strand, counting down.
AATTTGGAGTGTTGTATAGATAAAGGAAACTAAACACCAAGTAATTCATCAAAATTTCAACAAACATAGTGCGATAAATCAAGCAGAATCTACTGGAATTTATTCTGTTAAAAATGCAGCCCAATCTGATATATTTGTATGCAAAGCTTAACAAAAAAGCTGAACAAAAGTTTCTGAGGTTAAGGTTAACAAGAAAATCTTACTTCCAGACTTTGCCATGTTCTGCAACATCCTTGAGCGAGCTTCATCCAAGACATCTTCAAGAAAAAGTACATTTCCCTTCCGTGTCTGCATGCCCTGTACTAGACCAAAGGGAACATGATGGCAGCTGAAATGATAGAAATGCACTCACATGTAATGCCAAAATGGCAGTCTTGTACTATAAGCCACACAACATGACCATATGGACCAACAGCCACCAGTCATGCTGTGTTGTAAATGGAAAATGGAGATGCACTGCTTGCTGCCAACCCACCACACATCACTGTTGCTACATGCAGTTTATACTTTTAAAGAACTATGATTTATTTAGTAACTTCAGTGTCACTATAACAGAGATACATTTTACATGGATGCAATTTAAAGAGCATTATAATGCTTGTAAAAATACATTTTTGCAATTACAAATTAATGATCAAATGTGCAGAAAAGTAACATTATCATGACCTTCCACATTAAACAATGTTGAGAGAAGTCTTGTTAAGTGAAAATTAATTCAATTGATAGAGTTTGCTTAGCCCGAAGGATGGCAAGAGCAGAGGTGATCAATTCCACCCACAGCTTTTACTGTGTCACTTTAATGAAGATTTTCTAAACTACAGGTCACTAGCTATTTCAGGCAAAATCCCAAAACATTTAAAATAAAAGTTTAATTCCGTGATAGACCATTCTGGCTTCAGTTTCCATTTACCTGTTCACAACCCATTCACACCACCTTCTTTATGCATACTCTTAGGGGAGATAAAAACCACTGGATAAAGAGAACGGTCTTTCATAGTAAGAAGCCACATATAATAGGAAGCTTACCGCTCTGCTTGCTCATAGCCCAATCTTTTTAAAACCTTGAACAGCTGTTGAAAATGATTTTGCTGGCTTTTGTCTGTCTTTGGAGAAAAAAATAATCAATTAATACTAAAAATACAAAGTAATACAACAAGAATCTCAAAAAGCATCTTATAGCAACAAATTTTTTATTAAAAACACCATAATTTTACATCACATCCTATCCCTTTGAGACAGGCAGGAAATGTGTAGGGCAGAGTATATTACGCATGTGCTCTCAGACTTGCACTAGTGACAGGACTGAAGAAATATTGTCATTATGGATGAGACTTATAATTATAAATGCTCCTATTCTTGGATGTGAATGCAGTGCAGGTGAGAAGTGAAATGTAAGCAAATATATTTAAAATATATATATTTATAAAATATTTATAAAGTTATGGTGTTAGAATCATTTAATTTATAGGATACCTAGATGTGTGGTAACAATTGTTTCTTTTTAGCCATATCATGGCCATAAAGCAGGGAATCTAACCGCATGATAACACTGAGGCAGATTGCTTGTTGGCAGAAACAAATAAGCTCACTGTGTCACTAATCAGCACACCAAAGCAGCACATTAGTATCCGGAAGTCACACATTAGCATAATGATGCCACACAAACAATGGCGAATAACTTAGGAATTATTTACTTTAGTAAAATAACTATAGCAATGTATAGCCGGTTTTTAATACTATTTAAGAATGACATAAAAAAAACTTTAGTGTCCTTTTAAAATCCAGATACATGTCATACACAAAAAAAACTCAGAGAGGTCTGCGTTAATATCATCTTTAACAAATATATTTACTGCTGTTTTCTTGCACTTTCCTGCTGTGGATATTATACAGTATATTAAGTAGTATATACATGTTATACAAATTGTGGAGTAGAGATCATAGTATTGTACAGTATAATAATGTTTGGAAGCTGTATTACTGCTTAGTAGCATTATAATAATGTGCTTTCAGCAGTACTAGCTTCTTATAGTTCTTTCCTTAGAAATGGGACTGCAATTCTCAGCTTTCAATAGGTACTATATTATTACTAAGAACAGGGCTGCCTATAAAATGTGTGTCTTTATATAGCTGCAAGCTCCCAGGATACCCACCACATAGATCATCTCATCAAAGTTGTATCTCTCTATCCTGTCAATTGCAGCAGCCACATCTCTGAAAAACAAGAGAACATAAACACTGGTTAAAAGCAGCAAAAAGGGATATTTTACGTTTGCTAAATCAAGTTCATCCACAGAACCAGATTATTACCATTAGGGTTAGGGCTGATGGTTTAATTGCATTGATATATTTTTTTAATGATGTGACATCTGGGTATTTTTTAGTAAACAGCTATATACTGGAGGTATAAACTCACCCCCAGGCAAGAATGCAATGTATTTATATAGTTACATAGTATTTACTATTACTCACACCGACATAGCGCCATGTGGTGGGTCAGCTGGTGATTTGGGAAATATATAAGCCACGCGGACACTTAAAGGGACATTTTAGTAGTTCTTATAAAGAATAGTTGGGTAGGGCTTAATAAAAATAAAATCTATATTCAAACTATGCATTTAAACAATGAATTATTATTTGTAATCTATCCCCAGGCATTACAAGCTCTTTATCTCTTTACCCCTGAATGATGTGTGATCTTTGGAGTGGGAGCTGCCCACAGAGGAATGGTCTCTACATAGACATACTGTGCTTGCAGTGAGATGATGGGAAGGGACTCGAAAGTGTGTTTGTGTACATTGCTAGCAGCTCATATTACACTACTGCCTGCTATTAATGTGTGTTTTACAAAGTGGTCTCAAAAGGTTTTCAACATGGTACTGAGTGAGTCTCCACTCCAGGGACAATGCATCAAACAGTGGAGAGACCTGGAGTTTATACAGTCTGTGGTACATTAACCTTTTTACTGCTGACATCAAGTTCAATTATTATGAATTCCCACATTTTCTAAAAGCTAACTACATAAGTAATATGCAGCTCCTTGTAAGAAACTGGACTAGCAACTTATGTCATTTGTTTGTAGATTTATCCACAGTTATGGGAAAAACTCAGCGCTGAACATGTAAAGAAGAAATCTTTTTACTTAGATTTCAATAAAAAGACTGCAAATATCAGTGTGCAAGTGGCTATTTACTTACCACAAAAAGAAATCTGGTTCCAAGTTTAGTATGAATTGAACTTTGACAAATAGATTTCAGAAGTACAGTTTTTACACTGTTGTGCATACATTTCAGTGATTTTTTCCCACAATGCAGAATGAACTCACAATTATTTTGTTGTGCCTGAACAGTGACATGGAAAAGGCAACTAGTGATAATGCACCAAAATTAGTTCTAATTAATTTTTTCTGCGTTCACCTTTGCTATGAAACAAAAGTTAGGGCTATTCGTCTATTTTCCCCAAGAATAAGCCATCATCAAGATTATCAAGCTCATCTGACAGCAATAATGGCACGTGACCATTTATTTCACACAGGATCCAGGATCTTTCAAATACGGTGTCTCATAACTATTATATTAAACTAGCAACTTTCCCGTCAAAAATTACGTGAATATAATTGTAAGATTGGTAATGCTGATAGCCACACAATGCGAGGCTTTGTCCATCTGACTTGATGATATCATTTTATTTGTATTGTATTTTTTTTATGTCATGTTTCATGTACAGTGCCTTGCAAAAGTATTCACCCCCCTTGACTTTTTACCTATTTTGTTACATTACAGCCTTACGTTCAATGTTTTGTTAATCTGAATTTTATGTGATGGATCAGAACACAATAGTCTAAGTTGGTGAAGTAAAATGAGAAAAATATATACATAAAATATTTTTTTAGAAATAGAAAACAGAAATTTGGCATGTGCGTATGAATTCACCCCCTCTTTTATGAAGCCCATAAAAAGCTCTGGTGCAACCAATTACCTTCAGAAGTCACATAATTAGTGAAATGAAATGATGTCCACCTGTGTGCAATCTAAGTGTCACATGATCTGTCATTACATATACACACCTTTTTTGAAAGGCCCCAGAGGCTGCAACACCTAAGCAAGAGACACCACTAACCAAACACTGCCATGAAGACCAAGGAACTCTCCAAACAAGTAAGGGACAATGTTGTTGAGAAGTACAAGTCAGGGTTAGGTTATAAAAAATATCCAAATATTTGATGATCCCCAGGAGCACCAGCAAATCTATCATAACCAAATGGAAAGAACATGGCACAACAGCAAACCTGCCAACAGACGGCCACCCACCAAAACTCACGGACCGGGCAAGGAGGACATTAATCAGAGAGGCAGCACAGAGACCTAAGGTAACCCTGGAGGATCTGCAGAGTTCCACAGCAGTGACTGGAGTATCTGTACATTGGACGACAATAAGCCGTACGCTCCATAGAGTTGGGCTTTATGGCAGAGTGGCCTGAAGAAAGCTATTACTTTCAGCAAAAAAACAAAATGGCACGTTTTGAGTTTGCGAAAAGGCATGTGGGAGACTCCCAAAATGTATGGAGGAAGGTGCTCTGGTCTGATGATACTAAAATTTAACTTTTCAGCCATCAAAGAAAACGCTATGTCTGGCGCAAACCCAACACATCACATCACCCAAAGAATACCATCCCCACAGTGAAACATGGTGGTGGCAGCACCGTGCTGTGGGGATGTTTTTCAGCAGCCAGGACTGGGAAACTGGTCAGAGATTAGGGAAAGATGGATGGTGCTAAATACAGGGATATTCTTGAGCAAAACCTGTACCACTCTGTGCATGATTTGAGGCTAGGATGGAGGTTCACCTTCCAGCAGGACAATGACCCCAAACACACTGCTAAGGCAACACTTGAGTGGTTTAAGGGGAAACATGTAAATGTGTTGGAATGGCCTAGTCAAAGCCCAGACCTCAATCCAATAGAAAATTTGTGGTCAGACTTAAAGATTGCTGTTCACAAGTGCAAACCATCCAACTTGAAGGAGCTGGAGCAGTTTTGCCAGGAGGAATGGGCAAGAATCCCAGTGGTAAAATGTGGCAAGCTCATAGAGACTTATCCAAAGCGACTTGGAGCTGTGATTGCCGCAAAAGGTGGCTCTACAAAGTATTGACTTTAGGGGGGTGAATAGTTATGCACATTGACTTTTTCTGTTATTTTGTCCTATTTGTTGTTTGCTTCACAATAATAAAAAAAAATAACATCTTCAAAGTTGTGGGCATGTTCTGTAAATTAAATGATGCAAATCCTAAAACAATCCATGTGTTAATTCCAGGTTGTGAGGCAACAAAGTGGCCCGTATATCCCCAACTATTATATGTGATATGGTGGGGGGGGGGGAGGATTTTAAAAGCACTCATGAGGCTGTCATTGTGATACAACATCATACCTGCAGGGGCGTGGATCTTCTCATTTCAAAATGAGCGTCTCCTCCAAAAAAAAAAAAAAAACGGTGTTGTGACCCTCTTAGTATTGGTTCCCAAACCTCCATAAAAAAAATATTGGCTAGTGGCAAAACACTTGACACCCACAGTGCCACGAAAAATTATTTGACCCCTTCCTGACCTCCTCTGTTATTGCATTTTTGTCACACTGATCGTTTTCAGATACTTAAGTCACTCATTTTGAAGCCAGGGGAGACTTCAAAGCTGGAGCTTCAGTTTCCCTGTTCGGATTGACTGCTTACGTTTGAATGGGCCAATGAGGCAAGAGTTTGTGTTATCCCTGCTACCAATGGCTGGAGCACGCCGGCAGTGCTTAAACAAGTTCCTTACCCTAGTGATATATTATGTCCCAGGGGGCAGATTCTCTCTGAGTGTTTCAGATATAATCTAAATAATGTAGCTAGTGTAGGGATTGGTTCCCATATAGCTAGGTGGAAAATTCAAACATGGTCACTCCACTGTTCATTGTATTGTGGGCAGTCCCACACTGGTTTATTTTGTATAAATATATGTACATTTGGTCTCAATAAATCAGTACAATCTAGCTGTACATAACTACAGTGTGCTGTCATTCTTGGGTAAGGGCTTCCTGAGCTAAATCACTTGAGGGTCTTCTGATGACTCTCTCCCTGGTCCCATTTTAAACTGGACCTACATCTGCCTGCTTGTTCCCAATTATTCCTGAGTTCCTGACCGGGAGAATCACACTGGGCTCCGAGATCACCAGAACCCCAACAATCTAGGGATGTTCCTGTAGCAGTAAATAGGAGATATTTGGGGGTGCACCTGACCCCTGGGTCGTGACACTTAGACAAAAGCAAATAATAGATAAAGGGAACTTGAGTGAACAAATAAGTAATTGCCCCCTTACACTTTATAACTAGTTGTGCCGCCTTTAGCTGCAATCAGACGCTTCCAATAATTCAATATCAGTTTTTCACATGACACCAGGGGAATGTTAGCCTAATCTTCCTCAGAGAACTGCTTTAGTTTTTGAGCTGCTGATTTCAGATTCTGCTGCAGCTTCTCTGTGAGGTGCACACTTTGGCTTGGCCACTCCAAAACTTTAGTTTTGTTTCTTTAAGACATTCTCATGTGGACATGCTTTAGTATTTTGGATCATTGTCTTGCAGCATGACAATGATCCAAAATACAAAACTAAGTGCTGGTGACCGGATATTGTCCTTAAGAAATTTTTGATACAGAGCAGAATTCATGGTTCCTTCATTTATGGCAACTCGTCCAGGTCATGAGGCAGCAAAGCATCCCACTACCATATTTGATGTTTGCATGATGTTTTATTGTGGAAAGTTGTGTTTCTTCATAATGTCCTGCCAATTCTGTGAATATCACTACTGTTCCAAGTGTTCTCCAATTGGAGATTATGGTTCAGTGAAGTTCCAAAGCCTTATCTATCCCTCAAAGTGGTTTCGATCAACACACTGCTGATCCCTTCTAGGATAGTAGCACAATGTGCTTGTTGAACCTTTGTGCTGGCAACTTGACTCTGATTAAATAAGGTTTATACTGAGCAAGGCTGGCTGTAACCAAGCAACTGACTATTTATCCATTTAATTGGGTTGATTTTAATAGGAGGCAAATACAGTTTGTGTTGGAAAACTTTGTTCATTAAATAAATGAAATAAGTAAACAAATATGTTGTTTTGTTCATTTTGGTTACCTTTATCTAATATTAGGTTTTGTCCTAAGATCTGAAAGCATGCAATGTGACAAATATGCAGTAATAGAGGGAATCAGGAGTGAGCAAATGTGTTTTCACTGCACTGCATATTTATATATGTGAGACTCCTTTTTTGAAAAAGGGTACCCATACCTAAACAGGTTTGGGTGGGAGAAGATTGAGGTTCTTTTAAATGCAACTGTGGTTAATAACCATTATGTATCACGGAGACGCCACTTATGAAAAAGGGGTCTCATGGTTATGTGGTTAGGTTCTTTTAGAGCCCCACTCTACTAAAAATAAAGGGATTGTCATGTTTATGGCAACTGCCTTTCCCTTTTATATGATGTGGGAGGTGTGCAGATGATGTATGAGAGGTATCCTCTACAACAAAGGAGAGCTGTGAAGGGCTACTCCCACATATCCTTCAGTATCCAAAGGGTTAATGCTATAATGCTCCAAAATTATAATCCAACCTTACCTGGTGATATACAATGAGGTCCCATCACTGCGCATTACAGTTGCATAAGACGAAAGATCTCCATATTCTGAGACGTCTATCACTCCGGTGCCTTTACTATAAATCAAAGAACAAGAGGCTATTGGTAGGTACTGAAGTATAGGTGACTTCATATAAGGTAAATATGTCATAAAATGGTTCTAAATAAGAGCCTCATGTCTTATAATGAAAGCACATGAAAATGAGGAGTGTTGCTATTGTTATGACTGCATATTAAATGGATGATATTAAAGGGCAACTGCACTTCAAGACAAAGGCAAGGCTGAACTAAAAGGCTTTTTAAGAAGTTTAAAAACTCATGAAAACAGGATGATAGTATGAGAGCGTGGGGCAAATCCTTATTTGTAAGCTAAAGGGATACTGCAGAAGTAAAATTCATGACCCTTTATATGTTAAGTTGCATCTAGCAAAATGAAAGCCATATTAGCCCAAAATTATGATTCATTAACATTTTTTTTATATTTTTGGTATTTATCTCTATGTAGCTGCCATTCTGATCTCACTCATCGGTCTGATCTTATCACTGTGCGAGGTGGGCAGACAGCAAGCTGTGAATCTTTTAATGCACAAAGCAAAACCAGCAGGTTTCTAATGGTCCATATGGCCATTTGGTGGATCTTCTAGAAGAGAAGTCAGCACCATGTAGGCCAATAAGATGCTGCTGCCAGCTGTGCACAAATAATATTCACAATTGCTGTTATAAGAATAAAATGCTGCATATCAAGCGTATTTCTTCAAAGAAGTCTAATGTAACTATGGCACTAAAGTGGTTCTTTAATAGTTATTATTTTTACATATTATCACTATTTTAAGGTTAGTTTTGTGCTTTTCAAGTAAGCCCTGAGAACCATGAACTCAATTAAAATGATCAAACAACAAGATTTAAAACTTAAAGGAAGTCTTACTCTGTTTTCTGTAAGAGCCCTTTACTCTGTAGGATCTTCAAGACATCCTTTGATTTTTCTCTGTAAAATGACTCACCGGAATAATCATCAAAATGTACACCAAGACGCTAAAAACAGTGAGAGAGGCATACAATGAGATATTGATTTACATGAGTTCACATTTAATTTATATTGGAAGAGTTATGTTTCAGGCATTGTGAAGAAATCAAAAAGTACCTACTGCCTAATGAGCCTTTAAGAAAGCAAGTCATTTGTACTAAGTGGTAATTTGTAATAAATGGCCCTCCATTTTCTACAGTTATCAATATTGTATCACTATAATAGTTGTCAGTGTGGGGAATGCTTATGATGTTGGGCTCACTTTGTGGCCCGTAGAGCCGCAACTGCGAGCCTTGCAAGGCGAGCCATCGACCATGCGGGACTTAGGCTGCAATGAGCGCCGAAGGCGCTCATTGCACTGCGAGTCTTAACCCAAGCCACTAACACTTAACCCAAGCCACTAACACTTAACCCAAGGCAGTAACACAAACCAAGACAGTAACACTCAAGCGTGAGCCCTATAAACTACACAATGGGAGAGGGCGCTCATTGCGAGCCACGTGATGAGCGCCGAAGGTGCTCAAAGGGCCCATAGCCTCGCATTGTGTGGCAAACCGCATTGCTAGCCTTACAAATTTACTCCCAGCATTTTTGATGGGCAATTTCCTAGTATTGTATATTTCCTTGTTCTTATCCCCTGTATAGCGCTACAGAATATGTTGGCGCATTACAAAAAAAGTTAATAATAAGTGGTAGCTTTTATTTGAATAACATAAACAGGAAATAAATCATGTTTGGAAAGGTCTGTATTGGTCTATTATGCACTATATATAGCCTACAAACAATAAGAAAAAATAAGATTTTTGCAAATATAAACAATAAATATCTTTGTCATCTACAGCCAGTGTAAAAATGGTAACCTACCTCATAAACTTTGGCGTATTCTTGTATGCTCAAGTTTCTGAAGTGCAGCCAAAGGGAGAGAGCTTGAGGATTTCCTGCTTCAAGACTCCTGAGAAACTCTTGGGAAGATAACTTAATATTTGCATCTTCTTCTGCTGCTGAATTGATTTTCACATATACCTAAAATAGTATGAGATTTGTTAAGGGAAAGCACTATGTATGTTAGATTTTTTATACTTCTGCAATTATTACATCTGGAATATGTTTGCGCGTTACAAATATAAAGGGTAATAATGAAGTCCACAATTAAATAAGTCTGATCATGTTTTAAAAATAAAATAAAAATGGCTGTTACTCACAACGACGGTATTTAGGACGCCATCTAGTGTCCAGCAAGGAGAATACAGGTAAATGTACTGCTTACTCTTGTATTTTGCTGCTTCTACTGTAACTATCTCCATTTAACTATGTCATGCAGCTAGCTTGTTCCTATCAGTTTACCAATATGATACAAGGGAAACACAGTGTAGTGTAGTTCAGGGCAAGATATTTTTCACAAAAGCTGCTTTTTATTGACTTTTTGAAGTTATAGTATATTGCTAATTACACCAATCCAAACTACCTGAAATGCACTTAATAGTTACCACTCTTTAACATGCCTTCCCTTCTCTTTTTTTTAGTGACCTGTTAAGTTATTCACAGGAGTGCCTGCACTGCCTTACACAAGTCTAATGCATTGCAAAGTATACAGGACAAACCGATCATAATTGGAACCAAGAGGGTAGAATATTTAGGAATAATATGAGAAAGTACAACTTTATAGGAAGGGTTAAAAAAAGAAAGGCAAAAACTTTATGAAAGAATTCAAGCATGCCTGGGACATGTACAAGGCTTAAGTATGAAAAACTCCATACGTTTATAAAGTATGGAAGCATTAGCAGATTTGTAAGCCACTAAAATATTATATGTATTATTTTACTTATATTATTTTAGCAGACAGTGTTTGGGACTGAAGGATTCCATATTGGAAAGTTTCACACTTCTGCTGGTCTGAAGCCTGATGACAGGTTCAAGCAGTGTCTGTTAAAAAGAAAAATGACTCTGAAAATATGTTTATGCCCATCCCTTATACACCTGCTAATGTTATCAGCTTCATACACACTTCACAGAGCTACAGTGTTCCTTTAAGCCATACTTTTAGTTAGACAGAACAGGCAGATAATATAGGCCTTCTGGTTCTTATGGGCTCCCAAACATATTAGAAGGAGGAATGTTTGATAAAGATGTTTCTCTGAATTAAAGCTTGATTATTAATTTTGATTTTGAAAAAGTGGAAGACATAGCATCTGTGGGAGATGTCACTTGTGAAGAGATAGATCTGTGCTTCGGCATCAATTTGTAATTAAAGGGTACTTAATCTGACCTCTTTTCTTTATTCGATTTTCCCTCCACTGTGCCATAATCATAAAGCTCTACATGTGACAGGCTCTCAATCATAGGACTTAACAGGCTCTCGAGAAGTGTGAAGAAAAACAGCACTCACATCAAAGAGGTGCTGCAGAGGATTACTCCTAAGCTTCTCTTCACTGCCAAACTTGCTAAAGCCAGCTCCCAAAAGTCCTAGTAAAACAAGAAAGTACAAATATTAGTGTAAGAAAATGCTTATGTATTAGATATGTCAGAGACAGCTTCACCATGAAGAGTGTTTAATATAATTGACTGGTACCATTACTACTTCTTGCAAAACAAACATCTTCTAAAGTTTTAAACAGACTGTTTATTTAAATGTGTGTCTGAAAATGGCAGAGGTTACTGATCCTAGAAATTAATCTGTTTTCTCTGAGAAGACAGGATACATAGAAGCAACAGGACAATGTTTATTAAAGGGACAACGTTTTTTGGATTTCACTAATAATATAATATAACTACCATATTGGTCCGAATATAAGCCACACTCGCGTATAAGCCGCACCCGTAAAGTTCAAGGGGAAAAAATTGAAAAAAGATAATACTCAAATATAAGCCGCACGTGTAAAATTGGAGAGAAAAAGATTCTCAAAGTTAGCAGCCATTGCAAGAAACAGGCTTTATAATTAGTACTGTGGCTTTTTTTGCAAGTTACAGGCTTTACAGGACGTTAGAATCACTAAAAACGTAAATCGCTATTTAATACCGCAGTCGCACGCAAATCGGCACCCTTAACTCGCAATCGTGCACGCTTAACTCGCAATCGCGCAAATCGGCAGTAATTTTGCATTCGCGAATAGAAGCCGCACACGTAACAAGCAAAGTTCGCAAATCAGCAATGATTTTTTGACGGTCGCTTATATTCGGACCAATACAGTATATTTTTACTTTTGTATATTTAATTTTATTAAGAAGTGCTAAAAAGCTGTTTTTCTGCCTAAAATATTACAAATAGTTCCTAACTGTTTTTTCCCTCTGCATATCACTCATATAAAGTACAGGGGTTGCACTGTCTCTTAGTAACCGATCAGTGGCAACATGCTTAAGAAAGGTCACTGATTGCCTAATTTGAACACTGCACTTCAAAGTCTGTGTATTCAGGAGCTGCATTAGGTACAGATTGTATGATTTTAGACAGAAGGAAATAGAGCTTTTAAGTACTTCTTTATAACATAAAGTCAAAAACATAAATAGATAAAGAGGTATGTCATATTCCTATTGAAATCTAGACACCTTCCATGTCCCAAGTTTAGTTATTGGAAAGACAACATAGAAAAAATGACCAGTATGGTAACATCATTAATTCCTAAATGAAGTCTTTAGAAGCACCGTGTGTATAGAGAACATACCAAACTGCAGACCCCAGTCCCCAAGGTAGTTTATCCTTATGACGTCATTCCCAGCTGCTTGCTTAATGTTGGCAATAAAGCTTCCTGTAACACAATTAATAGTAAAACTGTCAATTCATAATACTATAGATTGGGGACATAATGTGATATATATATAACAAGGATTTCCAGCCTGTGCCCTCTCGCTGTATCACCCCTATTCCTCTATACCTCCTCACCAGGACCACTGCTGCTCTTTGATTTTGGTCCAGTTCCTCCAAACCCTTTTTCAAATATTTTTGAAATCATATCAATGTACTGATAATATTGTACACTCATATAAATATATCCATAAAAGTGCTGCACGTGTATAGACCCTGTATTGTTAAACTCACTGAAAGGTAGCAAGTTAAAAGAATAGACACTAACACTACGCCAAATTTCTCACTAAATCACTGTTAAATAAAGTGATAAATGACATAGTCATCTGAAGCATTTAGTAATTCAGAATTTATTCCAATGGCTCTTTGTATGAGCAATAATTTCTAATGTGGTCAGTCATATGAGAAGGTTGGACTACTTTGTGTTGTGCAGTTATAGGGTGCTTAGAGGGGCTTCAGCTGCAACATGTGCATGGGGTGCCTTTTCATTGCATACAATAAAAAAGAAGTCTGGACACAGTTGTCATTTATCTGATCACTGCAACACAAAAGCTCAGGGTTATAAAAAAACAAAGCCCACTACTCTAATATTTCACAGCACAATAAGTGGCCATTGCACACAATGTAACAGCTGCTAGGCTGTGATAGCAATCACTAACCATACTCACCAATTATTGTGGAACGTAAATGGCCAACATGAAACCTTTTGGCAATATTAGGTGAACTGAAATAGATTGTAGAAAATGTTTTTATTAATTTAGTGCAAAACACTTGTTTTCAATAAACTATGTAAGAGCCATAAATCAGATGAGCTATGAACAACAACGTGCACAACCTCTTCTACTTCTATAACTGTATTTGTTTTTATATAAAATGACAAATGTCAAAGCTTTTATAACAAAATCATGAACAACATTTGTGCTGAAATCTGCATGGTTTTTATCTTCTAATAACATAACCAAACCTAAAAGTACCTTACTATGAAAATGTCTTAATATACATTGGGTCAAATCTACTAAATGGTGAAGAGTTTGAGGCCTCTGAGGATCTCTCCAATTTGTATCCTCTGGGGCATATCTACTAATATTTACACATCCAAGAGTTTTGCTCCATTTAGTGTGCATTATGTACTAGGAATACTATCTTGGCAAGGTCCTTTAAATCTCATTGTGTGGTTATTTTGTTAACACTTTTAAACATACCCAACATTTCCTGCAGATTTTAGTTATTTTACAACACACACTATTTACAGCAGAGCAATGGTTTTGTCCTTCAAGAAAGGTGGGCAATAAATAGGATCCTGCATAAATCAGCAGATAAACTGGAAATATATATTAATACCCATCAGGAAATAGCACACACATAATGTTTAATGCATGGACTTTATCTGTTCTTAAGTGAGAATAATAGTGTCTCTCTAACTTGTGTTGACAAGTGCTTCAAATTGTCACATGTGCTTTGCTTGTTCTGGTCAAATTAGGAGTGTACTTTTATTGTTGGGAAAACTGAATAATAAAGAACATTGTGGCTAGAATGTTAATTACATAATGATAACCACTGGAAGGACAGACTACTTAAAGCAGGGTCGAGGAACCATTTTTCTGCCGAGGGCAATTTGAATATTTATAAAATCATTCGAGGGCCGTACAAAATTATCAACTTAGAAATTTGCCTGCTATATGTAGTCAAACACTGAAAGAACTCACCCCTAATGTGATGGCTAGAACTGCTATCATCTGTCTCATCAGATTTTCCTATCTCATTATCTGTGTCATTAGCACTTTCTCATAGGCTACGGAATAAGGAGAAGAGCCACATCCAACGACTCCGAGGGCCTTAAACGGGCCTTGGGCCTTACGTTCCCCTGACTTAAAGGTATATATAAAAGTTTCCTAGGTTTCAAATCTTTGGTAAGAAACAGGCACCGATTATCAGAAAAAGGTGTGTTATACAGAGAAGTTCAGTGTACTTACAAAGTTATAGGCAGGAAAGTAAAATCCAGCTTTGCACACCCACAGGGAACTTACATAACCAAGCACACACAGGAAAGCAGTGAGGTACAGAGTTTGATCTTTTTGGTAGAGAGACTTTACAGCACAGCCAGGAACCCCAGAGCTTGATACAAATGTATAAGCTGCCTGAGCCTCCTCCTGATTGGCCAAAACAAATTTTGAATTGTATGCTAACTTAGCCTTGGTTTCAAGGCGGTGTTTTCAACTGTCAGAAATTACAAGATATTTTGCTAATTTCAAGGTAAGTGTTTAAATGTTTATTCTGGTATTTTTTCATTTAAACAATGTTTGCATACACCAGGGATTAATTCTCCTCTATCAGATGAACTCATAATCCAAGAAACTTAGATATGATTAAATATTTTGATTGCACATTAACACAAGTAGTGTACTCACCTGTATTCTACTATTGTGCTCCCCTTATGTAACTTTGACAATAGATCACTATTCAGCCCATACTGGATGCCATCCTTGGCCATCTGCTGCAAAACACTCTAAAAAATATATAAACATAACAAAAGGCTGAATGTGGTAAACAATGCATTCAAATGTAGAGCACGACAGAAACACAACAATATGGTAATAATCATTATGTTCAACCCCTATCAACAGATGCGTCACTGAAAATAAGTGTCAATTCAGGTACGCAGACATATCAATGGTCCACTTAAGTGTAAATATTACGGGTAAATTATTGTAATATGTATAGTACTATGCGGTCAGTCTTATCTCCACACATTTAGCTACTTTTCATATTGAAACAGAACCCGATGTAAAAAATAAATCATTTACATTTGAACTGATTTGAAGTTTAGCAGAGAAGCTTCTCTTGATGCCTTACTAGGTGTCCAGAGAAGGGAAAGATGGAGGACATATAAAGAATCCTATCCGGACAATCTCCTAGATAACAAATAAGGGGCATATGGAGGCAGATCTGCTGAAGTCTAAAGGTTTCTCTTTATCACTATACAGTTACTAAATAAACACATAATACCTTACTGCATGATTTTTAAAGGCATACTACCTTTGTAGGCAATGCTCCAAAGAATGAGAATTAAGTATATAAGTAGAAAGAAAAACAACAATGTAATCTTACTTATTTTTAAACCATTTTATTCCATGCGAGTGTATTTGCAACTCAGATAAAGCACAACTTTACTAGGGATCGCTCCCATCATTTCCATAGAAGCCTCCGAGTGTGACAGCCACCGGAGCTTGGCCACATGAAGACAGATCACTTCATTCAGTTACTAATAATACAAATGCACCAAACCTAATTCCATCGTCCTTACAGAAGGGTGCCTGGCTCAGGAGCTTACACTTTCAATGCCTGCCTCCACATATGGTTGACTGCTCCTGTCTGCACCACTAACTCTCTACCTCTTGAGATGCCACAGAGATAGAGAAAATATATTTGTAATGAGTAAAACAGTCAAATGATGTGCACATTTTTTTTTTTTTTTTTTTTACTTTTAATAACAAAAATAATTTCAATGTTATTCTTGTATCCGTGTTCTGAATGCATAAATTTTTTCTAAATAACAACATCAATTTGGGAAGTGTTAGTTTTGGAGAGAAAAGTAATTTAATATAGCGGATTTTGTACAATATACTACATAGAAATGTATTCTAAGACTCACTCACCTTTGCTAACAAATCTCTCTTGACTTTAAACGTTATTGATCCCCGAACAGCACCGACTTCACTTATCACTGAATCACTCACCAGCTGAAACATATCAAGTGTTGAAGCAAAACATTGTCAGTATACGGACCAATACATTGATCTCATAGAGTATACATGAGATTATATTTTTACATATGTACTGGCTCTGTTTAAAGTGGTTAAAATGTAGTCATGGGTCCCATTCCAGGACTCGAAATAAGCTTATAACTCTATGTCTTTAATATGTTTTGTGTGTTGTTCAGTCGTTTCTGACTCTTCGTGACCTCATGGACCTTAACACACCAGAACATCTTTATGTCCATGGTCATGCTGATCCACGTGGTATTCATGGCAGAGATACTGGAGTGGGTTGCCAGTTCCTACTCCAGTGTGCCACAGCATACAGTGGTCTTTTTCTATTTCGACGCCACACACAGGGAGGACAGTGGGGTTGAGCGCTGCGGTTCAACTGGTGGTAAAAAAAATGTACTGCAGGCAAATAACTATTTCCACCGCCAATCTGGCTCATAAGGTGCGCTGACAGTAGGGACCTTGAGCTTTGAGAGGTGCGCCCGAGGCGCTGGGGGGCCGAGTGCCCGTGCCAGACATAGCAATGGCCTCCCTGTCGCCTCAGCACCGTCAAAATACGACACGTCGGAGGTGGAAATAGTTATTTGCCTGCAGTAAAAAAAAAATCACCACCAGGTGGTGCTGTGGCACAGCACTCAAGCACACTGTTCTGCCTGGGTGCGGCATTGAAATAGAACAGATCCCATACAGCTCCTGGTATTCCTAGGTGGTCTCCCATCCAAGTACTGATCAGGTGCAACCCTGCAGCGCTTCAGGGTGATGTGACCTCTTGGTTCTCTGACTGGAATCAAACCCAGGTCACAGTGGTGAAAGCACATAATCCTAACCACTGGACCACCAGGGAACCCTTTCAATATGCATGCAGTTACATTTCATTATATTCAACAGGCATGTTGTAGGAAATAAAATAAATAATGTTTCTTTGAACACCACATATAAACACAAAGCTCTTATGTCTGCAAAATAAACTAATTCATTACTAAGCCATTTTTCACAGCTGGAGATGCCATTAGAAGCAAATGTTTTGTTCCATTTATGTCACTGTGACTTAGAATTATGAGCTGTGTGATCTTATTGGGTTAAAACATTTTAATAGACAATTCCAGAGCCAATCAAAGGTTGCAGTTTTAAAAACAGCAATATTCAGTATTATGCTTACTTTCAAACATCAGCTTCTCAGCCTTTAGCCAAGCTTCCTATGAGGTCATGAAAGGTTATGGGAGATATCGCTAAATAGTAAGTTATAAACTCGTGTCTACACAGGAGCAGGCAAAATGTCTTTAGTAAGTTAAAAACAAAATTTATGTATATGCAATTACACTTTACTCTGAGATTCAGTTTTGTTTTCTGAGCTGTTTCTATCAGGTGCTCTGCAAGGAAGGTGTGCCATTGCCATTTTAGCAGCCATTCAAGGTTTCATCCCACCTACAGAAGTGGCTGCTTCCATATAATTTTATGCAATAGGTATGAAATGAAAGGCTGTAAGATTTGTTTATCTAAAAATAGGTTGCCCATTTTCAAGTGCAGTTCTCCCCCCCCCCCCCCCCCAAAAAAAGCAGATGTTAAATAGAGGACTTTAGTTACATAGTTACTGAGTAATTCAACCTTTTTAGATTTCATCTGATCTGCAATATGTGGATACGTTGTTAATTAATTAAATCCAGAGGAAGGCAAATAGAAAAAAAAAACAAGTTTTAAAGGAAAAAAAAATGAATTCCTTCCTGACCCCAGATACTGGCGATCGGATTTCTCTCTGGATCAATACTCTCTCTTTAATTATCCATGATAACCCTGAATTCCCTTTTTGATTAGAAATAAATCCAGTCCCCTTTTAAAGTTATCTATCGAATCCGCTGTCACCACCTTGTTTGGTAGAGAATTCCACAGATTAACCACCCTTACTGTGAAGAGCCCTTTTCTTTATTTAAGGTGGAATATTTTTACTTCTAACCTCAAGGGATGTCCTCTTATCAGATGAAAACCTCTTGGCACAAAAAGCTCCCATGACAAATCTTTATACTGACCCTGGATATATTTATATAAGTGGTCCATTAAAGAGATTTTCCTAAGAAACGAGCAGCTTATTATCAGCTCTGGCTAGGGGCAACCAACAAAGAGCACTGTCTAGTCACCAGTCCATGTGCAACCATTTAGCACTGCCTTCTAGCCAGAGTCTCTCCCATCCCAAGATGACTTTATAGGGGTGGAGACACACAGCGCAACCGGGGGCTAAAAAGCTAAGGTAGGTATAGTATTAAACACTGCTTATATAAATGATAGAATATGAATTGCATTAATGATGAACACCAAATGAATACATCAAGCTCTGTTTTTTACAGTGGTCCCATAGCATATGATGCACAATTCTGTTCCTGGGCCCATACCTTAGATGCTATTTTTTCGGCTTCCTCCTGATAATTACGGCTTGAATCATGAAGGTACTCGGCTGGCAAAGAATTCACAAAAAGCTGGAAGTCTGGTGACTCACTACAATAATTAGAGAGAGTGTAATTAGTACAACAAAGTGCATCATACAGGACAGTGTGAGTGCCGTGTACAGGCTGTAACAAAAATAGATTCAAAATTAATCTATATCCCTGATGTTACTGCTGTTGTATAACCAAATTGCCAGGCGTATCCTACAACTGTCCAGGGGGTTGGCTTTTCTTTTTTTCACCCTTTGGCATGAGCGCGCACCCCTCCCCCCCAACATGATGCCATTAGTGATGTCAGAGTTGTAGTGATGTCATAGTTGTACACATGATTAATGGATGATTAAAACACTTGCCAGACTGACGGGACATTATCAATATGGCTCCTACAGAATTTCAGGCAGATAACTATATATTTTAAATGATTAAATGATTGTTGTGGTAAACTACCTCCCCACAAAATCTACTACACAAGCTAGGAACCGGCCCCACACTGATGAGAGGCAGTAACCTCAAAATAGTGCTGTGGGTAGTTTTCCTGGTTTGTACTTAACTTAAAGCTGTGTATTACAGCAGGCATATGTTTGAAATTGTATTTGGATTAAAGAGCAAAGCCTGTGTGGATACATTTGCATGTCCCTGCTCAGCTTCCCAGAATGCAGTGCAATAAATGTATTTCTCAGAATTCTGAGAAGTAAACTATTTTTTTAACCTGTTTTAAACATTCAAATGTGAACACTAGAGACTTGCCTGTCAAAAATTACGGAGCAATAAAATTTGAAGCATGTCAAAGCTGTTTGCCACACAATGTGAAGGTTTTTGTACTGTGAGGGCCTTCGGCGCTCATTGCGAGCCTCTCCTCTGGTGTACTTTTACTCCTCTAAGCAGCCTCTGCGCTCATCACAAAGACAGATACATATGTCTATATTTTTGTAAATAATAATCAATTAATTAGTTAATTAATTAATATACTTTACCTATTTGTAATTAATATATCCATCAATCAATAGGCTGAAGAGCTCACAATCTGTTTTCATTTTCCCACAGCATATAATGTCCAGTTGGACTGTTGCTGGTCTGTGGAGATTGTTTTCCCAACTGTGCATTAGAAGTAGGCTGCGTGCGCGATGGCAAACCGTTGGCTGATTTGTGTAAAGCGCTACTGTATATGCGTAATGTTGTGATGTGCAAGTTCGGAGTGTAAAGTAGTGTCGTTTGGGTATGTGCTACGCAGTTCGCAACTATTTGGCGTCCTTTGTAGTAGTGTATTTTGTATCTTGTATGTCCCTGTGTGAAAGGGGTACGCGGTTGGCGGAGTGTTGCGCGGTCCAGGGTCGTGTAGACTCGTTTTCATTTTTTTTGCCCGCCATTTTTTTTCTTACTTAGTTGATTTTCAAGTGCCGAAAATCAGCAAAATAGACTTAAATTCACGTCCCACCTCACTCCCAGACGTCCTGGCTGTTCCCCCGTGCTGTGTGTGATGATTTTGTTGTTTTTTTGGTGTTATTTGGTTTTTGCGGTTTGGTCGTTAAGTTTGTATTTTTCCTATTTCATATTCTTTTTTTCAAAGTCCTGCGTCTCGTATTTTATTTTTTCTAAGTCCTGCGTCTCGTAATTTTTTTTTCCCGAAGTTGTGCATTCGTCCACTGCTTGCAGCCTAACAGCCTTATTAAATTGCGAATCGGGCAATATATATATCTATATAAGCACATAGCATATTTTTTTTTACAGAAGTCTTTAGTTAGTGAACTTCTATGCAAAAGCAAGCCCTTCAGTAAATAAAAACGTATTTTAAAAAAAGATGCTATGTGCTTATAGAAAGCCTAATTCAATTTGGCGAATGGCAATTTAATAAGTCTGTAAGGCAATCCCGTGTTTCCTAAGTGTTTGTAGGCTAAGACCCGCGTGTTTCATTGGCTCACAGGCCATAACGGCTCGCCTCGCTACGAGAGGCCTGCAGGTGATGAGCGCCTCTGAGTCAAGTGCTGTGTTAGTGCCTTAACGGCTCGCAGGCGCTCATCTTCTAAGTGCTGTGCTGCGAGTTTTAGCGCCTTAACGGCTTGCAAGTGTTGCATGCGATGAGCGCTTATGGCGCTCATCGCCTAAGTTCTCCGAGTTAATGGCTCGCCTCGAAAGTGATGAGCGCCTTTGGCAATTATAATATGGATTCTGTGCACATCTCTAATCTCAAAGTAATAACACATTGTAAGTTGCATTGGAAAAAGTGGGTGAAGGCTCCAAGGAAGTTCTAACAGGACAATGCACAGTATATTTATAGTTATATATATTTTACATAACAAAAACAATAAAATAGAACTGTAGCTTTTGTAGCTATAGATCCTTATGTCTCAGTTATACAGTGGCCAATGAAACTCTTAAAAGACTACTACAGTTCAAGAAAAAAAAGACACTTGTTTGTCAAGTATGTGCATAACAATATCAGCAGCTGTGTAAGCCATGGACATAAAACATTCTTTGGGAAAATCTTAATTTTTGAACACGCTGTTAAAGGAATCCATTTTCTGTTTGTTACATCACTTCCTCCTTGAGGGTGTGTGTTTTGGCTATGGGTGAAGGGATGGAATGAGCGAACAGACAGCCATTGTACAGATAATTGGAAAAGATTGCAACAGACACAACACACATTCTCCCTCACTGGCCCAGATTAGACCCCTTGCATCATTCACTGCAACCACATTGCTCCAAAAATGTAAAGGCCCTACCAGACGCACAACTTCTATCAATGTATCATGGATCTATGCAGGGTCCTGAAGAGACACCAAAATGTATTTTTTTTTCTAATTAAGAACTAGATGTATGTTCAAATTAATATATTTGTGTTCATTGTGCAGTGCTCGGATCTATCCTGTTATGGTGTCGGGACAGGTCTGCAGCTGCAGTGCGGCCTCCAACCACTAGATGGTGCTGCCGGTATTTTGCAGCGCTGCCCATATGTGAGAGAAGTTCTAAGCTTATAATGTTAGCCTAACCCTTGAACTAACCTTCACCGTAAACCTCACTGTTTACCTAAGCCAGATATGGCACTGGAATATCGGCAATCTAGTGGATACCTTGGGCTGCGCTACCATAAGAGGATAGCACCCAGTGCTCCTTTAATGACAGTAACTCATAATGCTAATTTGATGATATTGGATGGAGTAAAACAAAATAAATTTACTGTTTTCTGTGGACTGGAATGGCACGAATGTGTTGGATGATATTCTCTGATGGTAACCCCAAAGCGCGTCCAACCTGTGACATAAAGACAGAAATGACAGCATGAGGCAGTGCATCCAGACACACCCAGGTAACAGAGAGGGTCATATATAAGTAACTACGCCATGGTATGTATATAGACAAAACAACTCATATATCCTCTGCTCAAGACCCACCACACAGGCCATGATTTCGGTTTAACACAGTTTCAATACAGATCAGGCAATGAGTCTGTTGAATGAAAATGGCTCCTCTTATGTTCACGCAGTGTTAAACCAAAATCATGGCCTGTCTGGTGGGTCTTGAGGAGGGGTTTGAGAACCAAGTATATATGAGGCTCAGTATTTTCTTTTTAAATCACGGGTGTCCAAGTAGCTGGATTTGAGGATATCCCCGCTGAACCCAGGTGAGACTATGGCTTCTTCAGTCATGCTGATTGATTCACCTGTGCACAGAAAGGAAATCCTAAAATCCAGGCCTGTGTGCAGCCCAGCAGGACCGAAATTGGACACCCCTAATTTAATAAATCTTTATTCCCTTCCAATGTCACATAATATACAGTATACATGTGTCACAGGTGTGCCAGGTATAAACATTACATATCTAAAAGAGTGTATTAGTAGTGTCTGGTTTATTTAAAGAGACAGTGCAGTGGTAAAACATGTCATGGCCATTTAAAGTATAAACAAGGGTAATGAGGTCAGCACAGACATATAAAGATATGAAACATTACATTGTTTGGCAGGGAATGAGGGAATTAGTGTAACCTGACTTTAGTTTGTGTACACTTGCTCCTCTATATGAAGAACCTTATTACATGCAGTGATATGAAGGTAAGTTATAATGTGCTGACTGCACCTCAGTAAGGAGAGCACAATAAAGGTCACCCACCACTGTGGTATGTAATACAGGAGGTCCATGATAGTACTGCACATTACTCAGCACTGGCACACAGTGAGGGGCAGTGCCATACCTGCTGGGATATCGCCCTCCGTAGGTGACAGGCCATGACAGAAGCACTGAGTGCGGGAGGGCATGCAGCACCAGCACAGGAAGCAGAGGCACCAGGAGCACACTGAGCATGCGCGGCCCGGCCTGACATCACAGGAAGCACAGCGTGTATACAGAGAGATACAGAGTGCTGCAGCACTGCGGGGACACGGGTCTGTACATAGCAATAGCTTCATGTGTGGGGTGGGAGCTGGGGTAGGACAGAGGGCTGCATTAGAGAGAGAGTGCTATATGAGAGAGACTGCAGACAGAGTGCTGCATGAGAGAGACAGCTAACAAAGTGCTGCATGATACAGAGTGCTATATGAGAGAGACTACAGGCAGAGTGCTATATGATACAGAGTGCTATATGAGAGAGACTACAGGCAGAGTGCTGCATGATACAGAGTGCTATATGAGAGAGACTACAGGCAGAGTGCTGCATGATACAGAGTGCTATATGAGAGAGACTACAGGCAGAGTGCTGCATGATACAGAGTGCTATATGAGAGAGACTACAGACAGTGCTATATGAGAGAGACTGCAGACAGTGCTGCATGAGAGAGGCTGCATGATACAGAGTGCTGCAGCACTGCGGGGACACGGGTCTGTACATAGCAATAGCTTCATGTGTGGGGTGGGAGCTGGGGTAGGACAGAGTGCTGGA
Source organism: Discoglossus pictus (assembly GCA_027410445.1). Classification (NCBI taxonomy): domain Eukaryota; kingdom Metazoa; phylum Chordata; class Amphibia; order Anura; family Alytidae; genus Discoglossus; species Discoglossus pictus. Next base: position 260,718,782 of record CM050165.1, on the reverse strand, counting down.
TGATACAGAGTGCTATATGAGAGAGACTACAGGCAGAGTGCTGCATGATACAGAGTGCTATATGAGAGAGACTACAGGCAGAGTGCTGCATGATACAGAGTGCTATATGAGAGAGACTACAGGCAGAGTGCTGCATGATACAGAGTGCTATATGAGAGAGACTACAGACAGAGTGCTATATGAGAGAGACTGCAGACAGAGTGCTGCATGATACAGAGTGCTATATGAGAGAGACTACAGGCAGAGTGCTGCATGATACAGAGTGCTATATGAGAGAGACTACAGACAGAGTGCTATATGAGAGAGACTGCAGACAGAGTGCTGCATGAGAGAGATTGCAGACAGTGCTGCATGAGAGAGTGCTATATGAGAGTGCAGACAGAGTGCTGCATGAGAGATTACAGACAGTGCTGCATGATAGAGTGCTATATGAGAGAGACTGCAGACAGTGCTGCATGATACAGAGTGTTGTATGATACAGAGAGATGTATGAGAGAGACTGCAGACAGTGCTGCATGTTACAGAGTGCTACAGTGAATATAAAAAGTCTACACACCCCTGTTAAAATGTCAGGTTTCTGTGCTGTAAAAAAATGAGACGAAGATAAATAATTTCAGAACTTTTTCCACCTTTAATGTGACCTATAAACTGTACAACTCAATTGAAAAACAAACTGAAATCTTTTAGGTGGAGGGAAGAAAAAATATAAAAATAAAATAATATGGTTGCATAAGTATGCACACCCTTAAACTAATACTTTGTTGAAGCATCTTTTGATTTTATTACAGCACTCAGTCTTTTTGGGTATGAGTCTATCAGCATGGCACATTTTTACTTGGCAAGATTTGCCCACTCTTCTTTGCAAAAACACTCCAAATCTGTCAGATTGCGAGGGCATCTCCTGTGCACAGCCCTCTTCAGATCACCCCACAGATTTTCAATCGGATTCAGGTCTGGGCTCTGGCTGGGCCATTCCAAAACTTTAATCTTCTTCTGGTGAAGCCATTCCTTTGTTGATTTGGATGTATGCTTTGGGTTGTTGTCATGCTGAAAGATGAAGTTCCTCTTAATGTTCAGCTTTCTAGCAGAAGCCTGAAGGTTTTGTGCCAATATTGACTGGTATTTGGAACTGTTCATAATTCCCTCTATCTTAACTAAGGCCCCAGTTCCAGCTGAAGAAAAACAGCCCCAAAGCATGATGCTGCCACCACCATTCTTCACTGTGGGTATGGTGTTCTTTTGGTGATGTGCAGTGTTGGGGTTAATCAGAGGCACTTTAAATTATGGCAGGTGTATGCTAACTCCTATTTAACATGATTTGGAATGTGATTGCTTAATTCTGAATACAGCTACATCCACAGTTAAAAGAGGGTGTGCAGACTTATGCAACCACATTATTTTTATTTTTCTTCCCTCCACCTAAAAGATTTCAGTTTGTTTTTCTATTGAGTTGTACAGTTTATAGGTCACATTAAAGATGGAAAAGTTCTGAAATTATTTATCTTTGTCTAATTTTTTTTACAGCACAGAAACCTGACATTTTAACAGGGGTGTGTAGACTTTTTATATCCACTGTATATGAGAGACTGCAGACAAAGTTCTGCATGAGAGAGCTGCGCACAATGCTGCATCATACAGAGTGCTGTATGATACAGAGTGCTGTGAGTGCTGTATGATACAGAGTGCTGTATGATACAGAGTGCTGTGAGTGCTGTATGATACAGAGTGCTGTATGATACAGAGTGCTGTATGAGAGATACTACAGACAATGCTGCACGACACAGAGTTCTGATTAAGATTGCATGATACAGAGTTCCATATGAGAGAGACTGCAGACAGGGTGCTGCATGATACGGAGTGCTGCATGATACAGAGTGCTGCATGATACAGAGTGCTGCATGATACAGAGTGCTGCATGATACAGAGTGCTGCATGATACAGAGTGCTAATTAAGATTGCATGATACAGAGTGCTATATGAGAGAGACCACAGACAGAGTGGTGCATGATAAAGAACACTGCATGAGAGAGACTGCAGACAATGCTGCATGATACAGAGTGCTGTATGAGAGAGACTGCAGACAGAGTGCTGATTAAGATTGCATGATACAGAGTGCTGCATGAGAGAGACTGCGGACAGAGTGCTGCATGATACAAAGTGCTGCATGAGAGAGACTGCAGATAATGCTTCATGATACAGAGTGCTGCATGAGAGAGACTGCAGACAATGCTGCATGATACAGAGCACTGTATGATACAGAGTGCTGTATAAGAGAGACTGCAGACAGTGCTGCATGATACAGAGTGCTGATTAAGATTGCATGATGCAGAGTGCAGACAGAGTGCTGCATGAGAGAGACTACAGACAGAGTGCTGTATGATAGAGGCTGCACTAAAGGTTTTGTGTGGGAGACCTCTTGGATGCATTGTCCATGCCTGTGCCCTATAGTGTATAATATATGTACTTACATTTGACCTGTGCCTAACATACCCCTATCTCTGTATGGCAAGGGTGCTGCTACAGGATACTGTAATGTATAGTCCTGAGAGAGTCACGCCTTCTAATGTGTGTTCCTTATTTGCAGTGCTCTATAATCATGACTACATCATCTGTCTCAAAGGTATGTTACAAATAAACACTTATTTAACACATATGTGCACCCAAAAATAATTCAGAAACACACTGTTCCCCTTCATTCCAGCTGCATTACCACACTGCCCCACAGAGATAAGATAAGATAAGATTAGGACCTCTGTCTAAATAAGACATTTTTCTTTTATTACATGTGCTCTAAAATCACACGTAATAAGAGTTCATAGCCCAGTGTATGTATATTTATGTGTATATCAGTGCTGATACAGTGATTTCATGTACAAAGAGCTGTTTCTAGAGCACTATGGGTTTTTTTCAGCAATATTTGGCCACCTCTATAATACAGATGCACACAAAATAGGACAAAGATAATTATTTACGGTAATGTTAGTAAGTACAAAAGATAGCTGGATTTAGTGGAGAATACTACATTTTTTTGTTTTTTTTTATTCTGAGTATTTATTTTTAATGGACAGATATTGTGTAAAGTCACTAGTCTTAGTAAAGATCCTTGTGCAAAAATACACAGCAACCAAGATGGTAGATTCCACAGCAGCACAATTACTGTATATAAATTAGAGACTGTATTATTTTTCCATTCAAAAGATATTTCAAATATACGGCTACAGTGGTCATTTACAAGACTTGTCTGATCTCTTATTGTGTATGAATTATACATTGGACCTGTACTGATTACTAATGTGTTTATTTTAGGGCTGCTTTGTGTTCAAGCCAAGTGTAAAGAAGAAGAAGACTTCTCTTACAGTAGGTCAGTATAACAAATCACATAAATACATTTACAGTGGAGTCTTTCATTTTATCATAGCATTGCTTTTGCTTACCAGCTTCCAAACAGTACCATTTCATTGTAATAGTTACCAAGTTTGAAACTTCATTTACTTCATTCAAAAAACTCCTCTTTAAAAAGTATGAAAACAACAAAAAAACAGTTGTGATCCATATTCCTTTAAAAATATGAAGACTGTGTCTTGTGAAATGTTACTTTTTATTTTAGTTGAATCATTTTATTTTGTTCTGATATGTTTATATATATATATATATATATATATATATATATATATATATATATATATCTTATACTTCTATTATATTTGCATTGGTTAAAGCTAATTTGTAAAGTATTACTTGAAATCATCTAAGAAAAAAAAAAAAAGAAAAACAAGTAGAAGAGATAATTATATATCACTATAAAGACAACAATGCCTTAAACTGAGTAATCTTTTATCAAAATCCTTTTTTTCTTACAGATGCTTATTCTTTTTCTATCATATTTAATAAATGTAAAAATTGCTTTTACTTTTAAATATTTATTCTCTTCTCATAAAACTTGAAAATAGAAAAAAATGTGAAGACTGTATATATTTTCTTTTAACACTCAAGTGAAATTCTTCAAAAGAATACATAAAAATATAACACATCAGTGCTCTAATAAATATTTCAAAATTACATTTTTGTAATTTTTAATTGTATTATTTGATTGATATTTAATTACTAATCTAAAACAGCTGATTGTAGTAGAAGATTACTAGACAAGGCGCACTACAAGAATAATAAGCAAGGTGCGGTAGACGATGACTAGACAAGGCGCGGTAGACGATGACTAGACAAGGCGCGGTAGACGATGACTAGACAAGGCGCGGTAGACGATGACTAGGGCAAGGCGCGCTAGAAGAGGGCAAGGCGCGCTAGAAGAGGGCAAGGCGCGCTAGAAGAGGGCAAGGCGCGCTAGAAGAGGACGAGGGCAAGGCGCGGTAGAAGAGGACGAGGGCACGGCGCGGCAGAAGAGGACGAGGGCGCGGCAGAAGAGGACGAGGGCGCGGCAGAAGAGGACGAGGGCGCGGCAGAAGAGGACGAGGGCGCGGCAGAAGAGGACAAGGCGCGGTAGAAGAGGACGAGGGCACGGCGCGGTAGAAGAGGACGAGGGCACGGCGCGGTAGAAGAGGACGAGGGCACGGCGCGGTAGAAGAGGACGAGGGCACGGCGCGGTAGAAGAGGACGAGGGCACGGCGCGGTAGAAGAGGACGAGGGCACGGCGCGGTAGAAGGCTGAAAAACATATTTTATTAAATGTATTTGTTACTTCCAGTTTTTGAGCAGCAGACTCATCCCTCTGACTCACTATCTAGCTGCCCTGTCTGTTCCACCATTCATCATTTCTGAACTACTTGAGAAACATATATATCTCTTCTTAATAAGGAAGACTGGCAGGATTTGCCCTACATAGCACACTTTGTGAGTCAGGGACCATAACATAAAGCCTGTTTTGTCAGTTCAATATGCAAAGTAATGTCATTTTCCTACTTTATTTCCAGCCGACTATTTTAATGAAGGTGTTCAGGATTCTGAAGACAGCAAGAAGCGCTTTGAGAGCTGCCAGTTGTTATGGCAACAGATGAAATCACAGACAGAGGTCAGTGACGTCTGTAATAATTTAAAGGGTTTTTGTGTGTTTTTGTCTGACCCCCAGCCTTGACATAACCTTTCTGCATTTTGTGGAAAAGAAGCTTTTAATGAAAATTTGAAAAGCAAAATCCTGTAAAAAATGTTTCTGTCTATGAATAAACCGTATGACCTTTTCTTCTATTTCCTCAGAAATATTTTGTTGATTGTATGTAGTTGGTAGAGTTATTAGTTATGTTTTATCCATAGCCTTTCTTCCTATAAAATGTTTATCTTGGTTTCAAACTTCAAGTACATCAATGTGTCAGAAAATGTGTTGCATATAAACTTGCTGAAGTACACTTCATCCACACCAAGACGCCTTCATTCCTACACTCACAAAGGCATATTGCACACAGAGATGCAAACTCACTTTTATTGATCTCTGCTCCATACTAACTTGCCGGCTGTGAGTGTTGTTGTGTAGTTTGTTTAGTTGTGTCCGACTTCCCTGTGACCCTATGGATCACAGCACTCCATCTTGTCACTGAGTTTGCTTATCCATAACATTTTCATAGCAAAGATACTGTAGTGGGTTGCCAGTTACTTCTCCAGTGGAATGGGATTTGTCTGCCCACTCTGCTGTGACCTGCCCATCTTGGGCGACCCTACATGGTATAGCTCACAGCTTCATTGAGGCACACAAGCCCCTTCACCACTACAAATTAGCAATCCAGAAGGGGCTGCAGTTAGTACAACCTACCAAATCACTCTTACTGTCCCCATCTCCAGTCACCCCTTTAACTGTTTTTAATACTAAAAGGGTAAATTATTTCTAAACGTACGTTTCCTTTATATTAAAACTCTTAGAGAATATTATCGATCTATGAAAAGACTGTGGAGCTTGTCTGGTTTGTCAGTTGCTCCTCTGTTTGTGGAGAGCAATTTGAAAATCAATTTCTATCACTGGCGCTTTGATTGCTGAGGTCTGATCTGTAGTGGATCACGTCATCTAACGTATATAGTCATTTTATTGCAATAAAAGGCAAGTTCAAAACTCTTAAAGGCATTTCTAAGTTCCCTGGATTATGAATGCATCTGATAGAGGAGAATAAGTACTGTATGAAAACATTTTTTTGCATGAAAAAATACCAAAATAAACATGAACAAACTCACCCTGATGTTTGCTAAATCTCTTGAGTTTGCACGCAGCAACATTTTTTAGTTAACACCCTTGAAAATCCCTGCTAAAATGAGCATAAAATTCATAATTTGTTTTGGCCAATCACATGCAGCTAATACATTTTAATACAATGTAACAATCCATGATGGCAGTTTGTGCAGGAGGGAATCATGGGATGTGTAGTCTCCTTGTAGAAGGAAGTAGGAGGAGCAGACACTGATTTTGCAGATCTCTGCATTGAGCTGACAGACCGCCTACAAGAAACTGGAAACATTAGTAGTATTTTTTGTTACCTCATTTTAAATTTGTTTATTTTTCTCCTCACAGCAACTTCAAGAGGAATTAAACAAAAAACTTTTTGATAATCTAATAAGTTTTTTAAGAAAATCCCATGAGGATTTTCATAAGAAAAAAGATGACTGGAGTTGCCGGATGAGATCTAACGAAATCCCTACAGCTGCTCTTGTTCTGGGTAAGTTCTAGATCAGGGGTTGACAAACTTTCCCTCAAGGACCACTTGCAGGCCAGGTTTTGAGGATATCTTCACGTAAGCAATGGTTTCTTAAATGACACAACAACTAATTAGAAATCCTCAAATCCTGGCCCACTGGTAGTACTTAAGTTTTTCTAGAGTTTTGTCAATGTGGCATTCAATTCAATTGGCTTCTTACTTTATTTGCAACAAAATGATATTTAAAGATCTTTTTATAGAGAGTATGAGTTGACAGATTAGCGAGCAGTCACCAAGAAAGACGTTTCTATAGGAGCCAGAGTTGTGTGTTTGAATATAGATGCATGTAAAATAAATAAAATTCATCATAAAGGTTGGCATACAGAATTAGATTCTTAAGGATTTATGTGTTGAATCCTTGCCAAAGATGCATTGTTCTTAATTGAACACATAGTTTTTTTCCTGTTGGAGCACTGTCAGAGGCTTTGTATTTTTAATATGACTGGTTCTGGCCACAGGACCGGTAGGGGGCAGCTGTCTCTGTCTTGTGCATTAGAATATGCAATCTGGAGGTTTACAGCTTACTACACACCCACATTACATAGTGACATGAAGGATGGGAGGAGTGAGAGAGTAAAACATGCCAGTATCTAGAGGCAAGCACAGGGTAATTAATAAAATAGTAATAATTAATAACAATATATTACTAGGGGATTTCATTGTGCAAGATTCAGCCATGGTTTCTTTTTATCAATAAATTGTCCCTTCAATCTCTTCTGTTGGTTAATGTATTTTATTTTTGCTGCATTGTTCTATTATGTACATTTATTTAAATAGTTTTTCTTGTTTTTATGTATTTCTATTGTAGGAGTAAATGTCACTGACCATGAGCTTACATTTAATAGTCTCTCGGAGGTTCTTCATGACACCATAACTCCATTTGTTGTTTTATTACAATCCAAGGAATGTCCAGGTATGTTAGTAAAACACAACTTTCTTATTCATGAAACACTAGTAAAAGCAGGACTTACACATACAGAGCCACTATAATGATCCAGGTTTCTTGACTTTTAAGTAGCACCAATCAGTAACTTGACTTTATTGTACTATATGTATCCAGTGTATCAGAAGAAGTTTGTAGTTTTGCATTCTACTCCCCCCCACGCAAATGTATACTAAACATTATCAGGCATAGGCATACATAAAGGTATACATTTGTTCAGCTTTATTCTTTATGATAAAATAAATCCTTACTAGTCAATATGCAATTTAGACATGGTTTTTAAAAACTGCAATATTCATTTCGATTATTGGAAAATCATTTTTAGAGTTAATTTTAAAAGCTTTTATTTTTTATATAACACAATTATATGTCAGCATTTTATCTAGTGTATCATAGACTAAGAATTTGTACCTTTAGTATATTCAAGTTTTTCAAAGATTATGGTAAACTCTATTTTAAAAATGATTGCGGTCTCTTGGTGTTATAGGTAACATAATTATGTACACGTGTAACAAGAAAGCTATTTATTTATCTGTTTTTTATAATGAAAGCAGACAAAAACTATTACTGATGCAAATATAGATTTGATGGTAGATAATAATCAATAGTCTCATCTAGTATGACCATTATATCTACACAAAACGCTTGACTAAATAAATCCTCTGATTCTTCCCGACATGCTTGAATTCCTTTATATTTCAAATCGTACATCAAATCATTATTGTGTTCCTCTTTTTCTGGAAGATAATTTGTTCTTAAACCTTATTAAATCATTAGACTTCTTCAGATTTATCTATCATATCACTCCTTTCCTTCTATCCTCTAAACTATACATATTCAAAAAGTCTGTTTTTTTTTCTTTTAGACCATGAACCATTTTTAGTTGTCCTCTTTGAATTGTTTCGAATTTATTAATCTCCTTTTGAGATGTTATCTCCAGAACTGCAAACAATGTATTCAATAAGGTTCACACTGATTGGCCTTATATACGGCCAATCGGCAGTTACTGGTCAGATTAAAAACTGTAATATAAAAAATCAAAGAGGCAGAGTGTGGGTAAATAAATACAGATGGGGATAACGAGCAGGGTACTCCATTTACAGCTAACTGGGAGGTATAAGTCACATATCCTCCTAGTGGACAAAGCCAGGTGATACTCTGCCCAGGTACAGGAGCGCACCAGTGCCCGGAAAATGGCCTTGCATGGTAGTGGCTAATGCCAGGAGCAAGTTGACGAGGAGGTCCCAAGACCCGCAACACCTACAGTGTTTAGCTATAAGTTCCCCTGCTGCGCCTAATCTGTTAACCCTCTGCATACCGTCGGGGTCTATACATACCGCACGGTTACCTAATTAACCCCTACTAACCATGGGGGTCTATACCAATAGTTAACTCTTATCAACCATGGGGGTCCTCCATAAAAAAACACAAAAAAACCCACCATGGTGTAATTTGTGATATATGGTATAGAATAGGGCTGTTTCTCTGTATCTATGTGATTGTTTCCCTACTTTTTAAGTCTTACAAGATAATAGCTCCCAACCTCCTTTCGTTGTCATCAATATACCATTAAATCTATAATGTGCACTGGGAGGGTCCTTATTGCATCGTCTTGAGTTTTCAGACTGGTATTAAAGAGCGGCAGGTTGGAAAAATAAAAAATAAATCAATAGACAAAAACCTATATTTATTTATTGAAAATAAAAATAGTTTTGTTGTTGCTTTTATTTTCCAAGGTATAAAGCAGTTGATTCAGAAACTCCTTGTACAACTCATGGGATGCAGTGCAGATGTTGAGTATGAGGAAGATGAGGATCATGTTACAATATCTCAGAGAAAAATGAACTGTTCTCTGGCCTCACTAACTGGATGGTACCAGAAGGTCACAAAGGTAAATACATCTATTACTACATGCTTTCTTGTGACTGCTACTTATGAAGTATTATCTTCCATAACACAATGTAAAGTGTTGACTACCCTTTAGTCCTAGGCAAAAGCAGGTAGTTTTGTAGTTTATTACAACTTTTTATTACATTTACATAAAAAGCCCCACTTCACCCTTCATATTTGCTTCAAAATATGAAGGGTTGGGCCGCATTTGCGGAAGGTGGAGGCTCCAACGTCGGCTGCAATGAGCCAAAGGCTCCGCGAGGGTCCGCATTTGCGGAAGGTGGAGGCTCCCACGTCGGCTGCAATGAGCCAAAGGCTCAGCGAGGGTCCGCATTTGCGGAAGGTGGAGGCTCCCACGTCGGCTGCAAATGCGGAAGTACACAGCTACACAAACTGCTCACGCAGCCTATTTACACTACACACTGCACACATTGCTGACACTTACACCTCAGCTCAACAACAGTGCGAATCTTGTATGCTGCAGGAACATCAAAACAGATTGTTAGCTCTTCAGCACATTGCTTGCTGCATATATTAATTACAAATAGGTAAAGTATATTAATTTATGATTTCATTAATTAATTAATTATCATGAAAAACTACATATACACAACCCCCCCCCCCCCCCCCCCCCCCCACAGTATCGCAATAAACGCCAAAGCCCTTCACCGCCCGCCTCAGAAGGAGCACCAACGGTGCTCATAGGACACAAAGTACACCAGGGGAGAGGCTTGCAAAAAGGAGATCAGCGCGACCTTACAATAAGCGCAAAAGCACCTCTGATAACAACAAATAAACTAACGAGAGGCTAGCAATGTGTGCAGAAGGCCACAGTGCGAGGCTCGCAATGAGTGCCGAAAGGATCTCAGATGACCAAAACACTTACTGTCTGTGGCAAACAGCATTACCTGCCTTAACAATTTTTTTGCCCTGTCATTTTTGACGGGCAAGTCGCTAGAATAATATAAAAATGGTCACAAGAGCAGTCCCATTGATATTTTAATAGCATAATGAAACCGATCACTGCTATCTCTTAAATGTGGCCTTACAACTACAAATTAATCATGGATATTGTGTTGTAAGGTGATACAGAGCAACAGCAAAATGCTTTGGATATTTAATTTTAATAATAAGTGAAAACAGTCAATAACAGAAGTCATAATTTAGATAAATATATGAATAAGGGGGGGGGAGCCATCAGAGAATTAGTAAAAGTAGAAAGTAGATTATTAGAAAACTGTCTCCCATACAATAGATTAAACAACGGTAAAATATGTTGTAAATATGAAAGTATTTTAGGTAGAAGGAAATGGTGTTTGTATGATACAATGATCTAAAGCCAATATATGTCAATGCTCATTTGCTTATGTTAGTAAGCACCCTTCCTCTCTTTGGAGTAATGAAAAGTTACACGCTTGCACATACACTTGACCTTCTTTGAGTTCTGTTTTTTTTTTTAGATCATAGATGTATGCATTACCACCAGCCTAAAATGAAGTTAAAGTAAATCTAAAATAAATTTAAAGTTCAAAATGAAGATTCTGCTATAGAGCAGATTACTAGTAGTATTTATTTCAATTATGCAAACAGCCATCTTATACACTAGATATCATGCTCTGAACTCTGATATAGTTTGGTTCTTAATAATTAAGGATTGGATTTTAATCGAAGTCTTACAAAATGCAGCCATATCCCAAACCAGAATGGTTTTAGGGCTTGATGAGTAAAACATTTTTTTTATTAAACTTCTACTATGCATTTGCACCAAGCTGTATACTCTCCAGAGCTCTCTACCCTCTGAATTACTTGAGACCACTTTGTGTACATTGCAAGTAGGTCATGTTACACTACTGCCTGTTACTAATTTGTGTTTTACAAATACACCTTCTACTCTCTTCCTACAACAAATGGGGTATTCCTGTTTGGACATCATTCTCCTGTGGGTGGCTCCCACTAAAGTGGCCCTTTAAGATGTTCATGTGTCACCACTTCAGTTTTTTTATCCAAATAGAAACCCTTAACTCCCAAGAAGAGATCCTCCTCCTCCTCCATGCACTGGCAATCACCCCCAATTGTTGTGGTCTTCAAAGATTTGGAGAGTTTCACAGCAAGTGTCCTGCAGGAGTTCATCATCATTAGCAGGTACTGTGCCATATAGTTCTCATTATCATAGTATGATAAAGCAGCAATGTGATGGGTTGTTGGTGTTCCATATACTTTTTTTTGTCATACTATATGAGTATGTGGCACCACCCATTCGGTTTGCTATGTTATACATGTGTAGATAGGGAGATTTTTTAAGATGTTAACAATTCCTTAGACTGTTAAGTTAAATTTTTTCTATACCTATGTTAACTTTGATGACTGTACAACATTAGAACAATTCAGCAGAGGTCCCATTTTTTTTTTAGAAATGAAAAGTAAATTAAATAATAAATATAAATAATATAAATTATTAATAAATCTAATCAGATTGGGGTTGAAAAGCTGGATATGATTAGAATAATAAGACTTCTAGAACATTAGTCTCTGTGACTATTATGGTTTGCCATTATTGTTTTACCATTAGAATTATGTATACAACAATTTTCAAATGTTCTTTTAATGGCTAATTTTTTTTTTTTCATAATGAAAATCCATAGTTTCATTTATTGTTTCTAAATTAAACCTTTCTTTTTGTGGAGATCTAAACTGTTCTTTGAATAGGTTTAGAGACCATGTAGAGATTTTTGTAAGGATATCCGCTACTATAAATACATTTTGTTGAATTCAACAATTCATTTGACAAGTTTTATTTCTTCCAGATTCCTTATGGAATAACCATAATGGAGCAAGCCAAGAACCTTCTGTTAACTTTATGGAAACAAATTAACACAATAACACATTTGTTAAGTGTGAAATACTCTGGAGGATTTTTTACATTGATCTTGAATTTTAAAATGTTCCACCACACTTATTGTATCAAAATATTTTGTTTATATTCAATTTCTACCCAACATGGTGGTGGTTTTTGATAAACCATTTGGTCAATTGGACCAATCTAGTTGCGTTATAATAAGTAAGGAGATCAGGGTTTGGTAACCTGCCTTTTTTTCTCAGAAGCTATCATTGTAGCTCTGTTTACTCTTGGGTTTTTTATGATTCCAAATTAACATCTACGCTCAATATATCGAATAGCAATTAGCTTTAATTATAATAATTATTATTATTGTACTATTAATTTCTGCAATAACTGGGATCTTTGTTGTTTTGATTTAATAGCCCTTTAAAGTGCTCTCTCACTGTTAGATGTAAGATTATTAAATCCATGTGTTTCATAAACTCAACATCAACACTTCATTTTATTTTGTATGAGGCATGTTTTGGTCACTAGGAGTGTGAGTAATGTGTGGTTACAAATATTGGATGAAGTGTCCAAGCACTGTCATATCTTAGTATATGGCTCACAAATTAATTTAGCTTATGGGGGGGGGGGGGGGGGGAGTTAGATAAACCCTTTACCTTACAGAGTACAGCAAAAAAAAAATGTACTTTTGTTCCTACATTTGCATGCCTAAAAATAAGTGAATATAATTATTTCCTGCTGAGAATCTCAAGAAATACGGTGTTTACATTGAACTCTGGGAAACTGGGCTTGAGCATGCAAATGAGACCTCAATGCATTTTCACTTTTTACCATTTAAAACTTATTTTTACGCATTCTTCAAGACACCTTCAAGATTTTACCGATTTTGTCCCACCATGTTTTAGTAATAATCCTAGTGGCCAACAGGTGTCTAGTACAATATACACTGAAATACTAATTGAGCGTTTAGATGGAGATGCTGGTTTATTACGTTCCTGTAATAGAGAAATATCTAGATAGATTGGTGATTCATTTTATCCATTCTTATATGACATGAATCCCATGCTGCTCATACTGGTGATTGTGAAATCCATATGATATCACTTACTTAAAGAACAGATTGTGATCCTCTGAATGTTTAGTACGTGAACAGAGGTTTACAAAACATAATGAATAGCCGACCGATTTTCTATGTTTTGCCTCACAATATGGGACAACTAGGTAATATCTTAATACCTTGCCTTGTAGCTATGTTTTATTGTGATTACATTTGAAAGAATATAATTGCTAAAGAGTATTGATGTAAAACATAATGTCTTCCCCACAGTCGCTACATAAAGGACTTGCCTCTGGTGCTAGTTTTTGGCATTGCCACTTCTCCAATGGTGATTCACAGACTGCTGTCCCACTCGGTGTCCTCTCTACTCTGCATAGAGCTCTTCCAGTCTTTGTCATGTACTGAGCATTTAGCCACTGTTGTGGATAAGGTAACTTTCCATATATCCTAAACAAAGCAAGTGTATATATACACACGCACATCTTGGAGGGTTGGCAAACTATCTAAACATGTATATATTAAAATTATCTAAAGTCCAATTGTTGATTTAGTAAGTGATGTTGTGGTCTTGACTTTTTGTTTTGTTCTGGTACAAGAACTTATGTCCTCATAGAGAGCCACCATACTGATGGACCAAAACCAATGTGAAGGGTTACAGCTGTTACATGAAATTATATCTACAGGTGAGAGGAGTCCTTGAATGAAGAGAACCTGTCAGTCGCACAATTGAAATGTTCAAATAAAACTTCCTCCTCATTCAAGACGTCCTCGCACCTGTAGGTTATTGCATCTTTTAGAAGTGCCCTCCACTTTGGGGATTAAAATTCATATATCTTAATTTTAAAAATGTACAAATCTGTATAGACAAAATTATTATTGTAGGTTTGACAACAAATAATATCTTTCAATAATAATTGTTTTAAGTGTACCATTCAACACATTCAGCTACAGAGTCTATATAGTATATACAGATGGTAATATCCCTTAAGTGCTTTAAAAAGTTGAAACGCAATATGATAAACAAATATCCTGTTAAAGGGCACATCCAACCCTACAATGTCTGTCAGTATAAGCTGCAGTGGGCAGACCCATACAGAGACTATTTGCTTGATTTTAAAACAGAGCTTTTAAGCACTTATTAATAAAATAAAGTAAATAGATATGCAGGTATATTATACATCTAGTAAAAGCCAGAAACCTTTCATATTCCTTTAAGTATTTGCTGCCTAAGCCTCTCACTGGATGCTAAACCCAAATCCCGGCTCAGTTTTCAAAGAATTAGCGAAGTTGAATTGAACAAAGAATAGCATTAACCCCACTTACATGCACTTTATCTATGGATCTATTAATCATTTCTAACTCTCTCATTTTTAGTACAATAATGTTGGTCCCTTTCTGCGTATATAATATACATATGATGATATTGTTTGCAAATTCCTCTATTCCAATGCACTAAATGCGTCATCGTCCTCTGGATAAATTAATCAAACATTTTCCCACAAGGAACAGGCTTCAAATGCGAAAACTACTGGCATGTTTATCCACATATTAGGTCTGGCACTGACATGAGATCTGATTAAGTGGGAACATGTTTCCATACGTGGTCATACCCTAAAATCTTCCCTAATACAGACCCAAATGTCTTGATTATGTACAACTATAAAAGATCACTTTTAGCTCATGTTTACAATGCCATATTTGCATAATGTACATATGACACGCTATATAATAGACAAAATGTATTAGACTGTAAATAAAAGTCTTAAATATGTCCACTATTATATGGTGTATTGAAACGTTTAATTTTTTTATTGTCTTCTACAATTGTGAGAAGACCTTGAATGCAGATAGTAAGCCAGCTGCTTTTAATGATGATGCACATTTAATAGAAGCAATGGAAATCCCATAAGGCTGCCAAACAGGACAAAAAGTTAAAAATTATTATTTTATACATTTTTATTTTATAAAAACATTTTGAGTTTCTAAAAACACGCATTGCAAATATAGGGCGAGAGTATCCACTTAAACAAAGACATCAATGGAGTGCAGGATGGAAATAAGCCCGGTAACATCATTTTTGTAATCTGGGTGGGAAACAATATCTAAAACTTAGGAGCCAGGGATATTTCATATGAGCCAACAAGCTGTTTCTAGATCCGGGAAGGAAGCACTTCATAGAGATAAGTTACACTTTGAAATAATATTTAGGAGCCTAAAGTAAAAAAAAAAAAAATGTAGGAGTCCTGTTTCCCAGGCTCCTGTTAAGTTTCCACCCATGTTTATACTATCAAAGGAATTTGTATGTGTAGAAATAAACATGTATGTGTTACGGATAATGAGGGTATCTGTAAGAGTCACTAACAGGCAAAGCTTTTAGAGATTTTTGCTTTTGTCCCTCCCCTGCCCACCTATTCTTAGACAGGACTACCTCGAAAACTCAACTGGGCAGAGGCAGTTTGTTTCTGGTGTTAAATAACTATAATATGCGTTTATTGAGGAGTTACTTATGTACTTAATGTAGTCATATATTTACAGCCCACTGCTTTTGCAGAACTAGCTAACGGTTTTAGAGAATAAAAAATAACTGCATATAAAAGGTAAATATTTCAAGGTGTGCTTGAGTTTCCTTTTCGGGGCTGCTTGCATTAGTTGTTTTTTTCAGCAAGGAGCTTCTTTGTAAACATGTGACTTCCATTAGTCATGTTAAAAGCTTCCTCTCTTTCCGTCTGTGGAAGTAGATCGGGACGATGCTTAATAGTAGCTTCTCCTGCAGTATAATTGCATATAAAAGGGAAATATTAGAGGCTGTATTTATTTTAGTTTTACTTTCTGAAAAAATTTCAAATTCTTCAAAAAAGTATAGATTTTAAATAAATACATATAAATATATAGATTATGACAATGCCTTTTTAATGTCATAAAATGTCACCACTTTATTAATATTTGGGAATAATAACAATAACATTTGTTTTTCCCTCTTCCAGCTTCTCCTCTCCAACCAGTTCCCCTTCAAGTTAAGTGGGAAAGTTCTCCAGGTCCTCATCACCATATTTTTGTACCATGATTTCTCTGTGCGGAACTTCATCAAAGGACTTCAGGTAAAATCACTACATAACCTTTATAACAGGCTTATATTGGGTAAAAAAATGCAATTTATAACTACCTTTTGGCCTAATATAAGAAATACTTCCATGAAGATAGACATCTCTTACTGTTAAGACATTCAAAAAATAATATAGGACTGCAGGTAATAATGTTGCTTTTAGTTAATGGGTTGGGTAGTGTATGGTATTCCTACTGTAAATATCACCCAAAAAGTGCAGTGGTTATTGAAGGTCAAGAGAAAATTAGAATATTAAGGGGTGTAGACTTTAAATGTATGATAGACAAATGTACAGGATCCATGTCCTTCTTATCCTTATGTCAGGGGTTGCATGAGATAAATAGGGGTTCCCTGGTGGTCCAGTGGTTAGGATTCGTTGCAACCTGGGTTCAATTCCAGTCAGGGCACCAAGAAGTCACACCACCCTGGCCATGCAGTGTTAGGCCTTGTCAGTACTTTGATGGGAGACCACCTAGGAATACCAGGAGCTATTCTATGTTCTGGTTACCTACTCCATGATCTCTGCCATGAATACCAAGTGGATCAGCATGATGTGAGGTCATGGAGAGTTGGACACGACTGAACAACACAGACGTACCAACATGAGATAAATATGGTTGTTGTAATGCTTTAAAAAGAATTGAAACAAAATAAAGCAGCATTTTTTGTTTTGAAGAAACTGATGTGATTGGACTTCACACCCACAGTTCCAAGACAGATACTTTAGTCACTGCAGCATCGTTCTGCATGATGAAGATGAGAGCATAAACATCAATAAAGCTAAAATATAATGTAACAGCACTAGTCTGAACCACGTTATCAAGCTGGAACTAAATATGACCATATAGAAGTCAATTCTTGATAAATTGAAAACATGTTTTAAAAACATGATTTTCAAACCTTTCAGCAGTTTTAACTTTCAGATCTAATTAATATTGATATGTTTACATAAATAATAACTATACTGGTATGTTAACCTAATCATACCCTACGTAGTAACACTGTAAACTGATTCAGAGAACTAACTATATTGTGCAAAATAGAAAAGAAACCGAGTATTCTTGGTTGTAAAAGTATGAATAGTACTGGCCACAAGATTTGATCATTATTAACATGCTCATAATGATAATTGCCCTTTATTTCTCATTACAAATATTTACTAATTCTAGGAATATCTTCTTTCCAGCTCTCGGTGGTGGAACATTTTTATGGTCAGCCCCTCAGTATTCTGTGCTGTAATCTACCGGAAACCAAGAAACGGCTGAAGAACTTATCACACTCTCAGTGTGAAAATATAAGACATTTGGCATCTTTTATGAGGTCAGAAGATATATGTTTATGAAGACTCGATTGTATTTGTAAGCCAGTAGTCACACCAAGCAGAGTGCTCTGATTTGCCTTTTGTTCCCAGGCATCATGTTTTTGTTGTTAAACGACCATGGAAAGATTTTTCTTAATTTATTTTGTTTTAAATGAAGGTTCTAGAGCAGAATAAACTGTTGTAATTAATTTAACTGAAGGGCTTGTCCCTATGCAGGTATGTAGCTGTATGAGTCATACTTGTCTGCCAATAAAACCCATGTACCGTGTCCCAATTCTGTTCCCACAATCTCTATTAGTTTCATGGAAGTTTTGGAACAAATTTTACTTAAAGGACCAGTTAACAAGCTTTACATGTTAAACTAATTTATAATAACCATTAATTAAAACAATGCATGTGCAAATGGAAGCACAGCTTCAGCTGGAAAATATAATTTAATACAAGTTTGCCTCATTAATGGCTGCTGCTGAATCCTGACCCATCTCTTATTGTCCTGAGAGCTAATGGGGGGAAAAAAAGCAAACATTTCAACTGAAATAACATTAATTAGGCAGGGTAGGTAACCTGGAGAATGCTTATTTTGGAGATGCAGGGCGTTATGGGATTGCAACTATAGCTCCCTTATCCTAAAGAGCATACTCCAGGTTACCCACCCTGCCTAATGAATATTATCTCAGTTGAAAATATATATTTTATTTTTAAGCAGTGCTCAGGACAATGATAACGGTGGGGAGGGGTAGAGCAGTAATCACCGATGGGGTAACCTATTTTTAAATGTTCTAAATAAAGCTTTGCTGCTCTTTTCACATGTATTTTTAAAGTTAATTAATAGGCAACTAAAAAAATAGATTTAACATGAAAAGTTTTTTTGTTTTTTTTTTGTATGAAAAAAATATTAAAAGGACCCTTTTGCTTTTGTATGCAAGACAGAAAAATGTTGCACTCCATGTCTCATTAAAGGACCACCCTAGTTTTTTTTTAAATTATGCATTTATCATTAATAAAATTGCTATTTAATAATTTTATAACAACACCATTTAATATTAAATTCATAATAAAAGATTAGAGTATCAGCCTCCAACTTAGTGTTTGTCTCCACCCTGATAATGTCATTAAGGGGAGGTGGCAGGGTTTTCTGGGTGGTCTAAAGGGTTTTAAGAACAATTAGATATAATGAGTGACCCAACACGAAAAGCTTGCTGCCAAGGGAAATCTCTGTTTTTTTGTGATTTTTGTGTTGGGTTGTACACTTTGTGTCTGAGAATTTAGCAGCGTTCTGCTAGACAAACCACCTTCCCCATCAACCGTATAGTGGGTGGATACCAGCAGCTGCTGCTTCTGCACATTGCAGTTTAATATTGAAGATTGCGTTTTATCATTGAATGTGACATCTACTGACCACTTCCTTATCAAATCACCTAGCTCCTGTTTAGGGCACTACAATGGTCATTTTAATGACTTACCAACACTGTTTATAATGACCTAAGACAGTGGTGGTCAGCTCGGTCCTACGAGGGCTGCCAACAGTCCAGGATTTCAGTCTCTCTCAACTGTAATAGAATAAATGAAATTGAGTTAATCTACAGAGAGAACTTGAATACACAAGCAAGAAGATCCAGAAATCCTGGACTGTTGGAAGCCCTTGTTGGACTGAGTTACCCACCACTTACCTAACAAATGCTGTAAAACCTGCCCAGAAGAAAGAATACGCTCTGGTATATAAGGAATTGACGGCCTGGCTCACATGAGAACTTTGAGTCATAATAGTTCTGGTGTAAATAATCAAATAGGTTTCTAAAATGTGTCTCAAGTAGTTCTCACCAGACAGATTCTTACTGAAGATGTTATTTCTTTTCAGTTATGTTGAAACTCAGTCTGCAGAGAATCAAGTCCAGCTTCTCACCAATGATACATATTTAAAGGTACAGTTACAATGATTTGATAAAGATTTATTTAAGATTCATTATTTTAAATATGCAGCCGATAAATGGTTATTTGCTTTGTGTAACTAATGTATTCCCATATTTAAATTATATTCTTTTGAAGAACTACATTTGAAAATTGGCAACATGTTTTCAGAATGTAAAAACAAAAATGATAGCCTTTTTATATGAAGTTTTTCTGCAGGGAAATCTGCCATTTTATTTTGCACTGATCAATTTCCAGAGATCTGAGGAGACTTGAATGCAAAGGATGGGGATGTGGCATCTAAAACTGCCATTGCGTTTTATAAGATTTGTTGAAAGCTTGTTAGTTTCTTGTTTTATGTTAATTTTTATTAAGGAGAAAACTATGCGCATGTGTGTCTTGCATTTTAATTTTCATAGTTTATTTATATATTTAAAGTAATTATCTTATTACCGGTAATTTGTTTCTCTTATTTTCTGTTTCTGAGAGGAAGGGGAAGGGTAGGTTCTGCTTGGGGAGAAAATTGGAGGAAAATGAAAAGGATGTTTCCGTTATTATAAGTGCAATCACATTCGTCTTGAAAAGTATTATGATGATAAAGAGAACTTTTGATATCTGAGGTAAAAGTAAAGTCATTTACCATTCTAATTCTCACTCCAATACTGAAAACAATTGGTTTTATTTTCAAAACCCTGCATGCCTGGCGGCGTTTGTGTAAGTGTTACTCTCTTCAGCGGGGTGTATTTTGTACGTTTTGTGACCCTGGCGTTGCACTACCTCGTTTTCATGCTGTTTGTGAAAATTTTCGCTTTTCGTCCGACTTTTTTTTCCCTCACTTAGGCGCTTTTGAAGTGACGAAAAATGCCAAATATGGGTGTAATTCGCTTGCAACCTCACTCCCAGGCTTCCTGTATCTCCGCCTGTGCTGTGTGTGTGTGTGTGTTATAATTTTTTGTACATGTTTTTTTTGTTTTGGTGGGGTTTTAGAGTTACGCTCTTGAACATTGCTGCGCTGCTGCTGCGCCTCGGTTTGCCAGGCTCGCATGTATGACGGTGCCGCATGCTGCAATGAGTGCCTATCATTGTAAACAAATCTGTAGCTTTATATGAATTTTCATAATGAGATTCACTTGTAATCTCACCACCCTGAAGTATCAACTTCTGAATATAGCCCAAGCTGTCATGTCATTGTGTTCTCATATTTAGCTGCAGCACTATTAGTGGTTTTCATATGTGGGTTTTATTTTGGTATATATGCATTAGTGTAACAGGAAGGAGATCAGAGGGGTTTGAAATGTATTATTTTGCCGACTTGCTATCCATTCTTGTAGCCTTGGTTAAATATGAATGGCTCTTTTTCCTTAAATAGAGATTACTCTCATGCTCATCATCTTAAACCTTCCCTTGTCACAAGACTGTGAGGTGTACCCATGAATCCCTTTTGAAATACATCCTCTGTAGCCATGATATGCAGAGTTTACTTTTGCTTTTTACTTTTTCTATTATGCTACCGTGTCTGTCAGCTGCCCTTCACATCTACTATTAAAACTTTTAAGGAGGGATAGTTATCTCCCATATAGTGCCCTTTTGCATGTGACAGAGCATTCTGTTTACAATCTAAAAACTTAGTTTATTTCTTTCAGTTTTATTTATTTATTGACATAAAAGTATTTTTTGCCTTTGTTTATTTACATGTGTAAACCTTCCCCCCTGATGACACTCACTATCTAAAATAAAGGTGTATGCCTCACAGCCCATCAATGCGTTGCACCACCAAGTGCTGCTTTATTGCCGGTGTATGGGGGGGGATTCTGTTACTCACAGATCTTCCCCCAAGCACAAGCTGCTACATCCAGGCTCTCAGTGTCCTGTCAATCATCCCCAGAGATCAACATGCAGTGTAGCCTCAGTCCCTCCCACAAGCAGAGCAAAGGCATAGGCAAAGTGTGTGTGAGGAAACAACACAAGTGAGTGTGTGTTGTGTGTGCGCGCATGTGCGCTGTGTGAGAAAACAAGACGAGTGAGTGTGTGTATGAGCTCTTTGTGTGCCAGTGTGAGTTGTGCATGTGCGCTGTGTGAGAAAACAAGACGAGTGAGTATGTGTATGAGCTCTGTGTGTGTGTGTGCACCAGCTCTCTGTGTGTGTGTGTGTATGCATGAGATCTGTGTGTGTGTGTGTACATGGCCATTGTGTGAAAAAGCAATGCTGCGCTTGTGTGCATGTGTTCAGTGTGTGCCATGTGCTGTGTGTGCCAGTGTATGTGCAGGTGCTCTGTGTGAGAAAGCAACACTACAAGTGAATATATGCTTGGTGTGCCCTGTTCTCTATATCATACCTCTGTAATAATGTGTGGAGCAGGGAAGCTGGTCTAAAGTGTTTCATAGATTATGCTCCGCTGCTGCTTAGTTTGCTCTGCCACACAGAGAAAGGAAAAATCAATAACAGTAGTAGTTGATACACAGAATGGACTACAAGCAGAAGTGGTAATCACCCAATCACGCTGAGCTGCTGCTTTATTTGCTCTCCCATACAGAGATAGAGAGAAAAAAACAGTAGTAGTTGATACACAGAATAGACCACCAGTTGAAGTGGTAATCAAGTATAAGTGTGCTGCTGAGAGACTCTTATATGAAAATACATAGGATTGATGACCATCATATTATATCATAATTTACCTCAGGGAGAGAGCACATAGTTTGATATAATGCTATTTTTGTTGTTCCTTACTTGCATGTTGATAGAGTGTTGTCCTTGCAGATATCATTTCTCTGACACAAACCTGTTGCTTTCACAGACATGTCACAGGTTTCTTAGAACTTTCTACATGATGTTACTGATGTGTAGGCACCCCCGCCCCCATGAGTCAAAATAATTTCCATTGAGTCCTAAGCACACACACCCCTGCAACCGGATTGGTGGAAGTGACTTAGGACGAGGAACAAGGCACTGTCTGATCTGTGACTTAGAGGAGGCAGTCTGTGACACATAAACAGAAATTCATACATTTTTTCAAATGTGATATCTTCATCACAAATGCACGTATTTCAAAAATTCAAAAACATATTTCAACATGCCTTCATGAGATCTTTCCATTGGTGTCCTCCAAATTGTGCTGAATTAACTGTCCTTTTAAGTTTGTATCCACCTTCGTTCACAAAATGTTTATTTCAAAATGTTTCCGATTTATTAGTAAATAGTTTTGCATTAGGGTTCTTATTCTGTGTTTAGCACTCAAAACAGAATAATGTAATAAAAGGGCCAATAATCACAATCTGTTTTGCTTTAATAGGTTTTCAAGGTGCAGCCAAAGTAATTACGACAACTGTCCAAAGTAAACCTTATGTTAATAATGATTCTAATAAACAAATATGTAAGTTGCTGATGCTGTTTAGTCATTCAGCCGGGTCTGACTTTCTGTGACTGTATGGATTTCAGCATGCCAAGCACATCTGTCAGCCACTACCCCTCTGAGCTCCCTCAATCTCATGTTAATTGATTTAATGAGCTTTTCTATCCATCTTTACCTTTGCCGTCCCCTTCTTTGTGTATATTCACAATTTTTCACAACATTAGAGTATTCTCTAGGGAATCCTGTCTTCACTGTATGATCATGAGGCTGATATGAATATTTTGGCCATATCATGAGAACAGTTCATCTTGATTTCCTGTAGTACTGATTTATTGGATCTTCTTGCAGTCTGAGGGACTCTAAGCAGTTTTCTCCAACACCACAATTCAAAGTCGTCAATTCTACTGGGCTCAGCCTTGGTCCAGCTCTCACATGCGTCTGTTACTACTGGGAATACCATAGTTCTAATTATGCCGACCTTTGTCGATACTGTAATATGTTTACTTTTTAATAGAATGTCCAGGCTTGCCATAGCTTTCCTTCACAGAAGCAATGTCTTTTAATGTCATGTCTACAGTTACCTTTTGCTCAGATCTTGGAGCCAAGGAAAATATAATCAGTCACTGCTTCTTCCCCATATTTTTGCCAGGAACTGAGCTTTTGGTATGCCATGATCTTTGTGTTTAACTTTTGAGCAGCAGGTAAGTATATAAACTACTTAAAATGTTATAAGATTGTTTGCTGCTGAATCTAAGCCAAAGCACATATCATGTGCCCAGCATTCTTTGCTCATAGACCAACTTGAAAGAACTTATTACCAAATGCTTTTTTTGACACTTGGTTATTGGGCAATTTACACAGTTGACCTGTTTCATGTATTATAGTCTTATAGGCATTTTCACAGAGACTTGTTGCTTTTCTATTTAAAAGGCACCTGAACTCATTGTGGTGTGAAAGTGCACACGATTGTATGTTAAAATAATCTATATTTAATTAGTAATGTTAAAAACATTACTATTTAAATAATTGTTTACATGGAGTCCTTTCTGCAAAGTGTTGAGTACAGAGACTTTATGAGGGAATGCTGTGACTGATAGCACAGCTTCCTCCTGGGCTCAGTTTACTTCACTGATCAATTATCCCATAGCTTTCCTGTTTTAGGTGAGTACCAGTCTTCCATGCAGGCACACATAGATATGGTGAGGGTTATTTTGTTGTTGTTGTTGGGATTAGTGCATAGAGCAATAAAACCACCTCCCCCCAGTTGGTTTGCATATCTCAAATTCCACAGACGGAAGTGTGTAGAAACCTGAATTTTCTGCCAGTAACACAAAATAAACCCATTACAAGGTCTGTCTTTGATAAAGGTAACTAGCATATCATTAAGAGCTCATATGAGTACTATAAGCGCAAAATAAAAATACCAGTATGAGTTTGACATGACCTTTAATTAATGTTGTACATATGTCAATAGCTTTGCATATATATGTCTATTATTACAAAAACCCCTGTAAAAGCACATTCCCTGATTGGTTGCAGTAATGAAGCACATCTTAACGACCCCATGTCTCAACAGTGGATTAAGCTGTGGGCAGTCTTTCATGCACATAAACAAAGATTTGATTTCTCATTGAAAATTGCACGTATTTCAACATAATTTATGAAGATCTTTACAGTGATGTGATCCAAAAGATAATGTTAAGAAATAATCTGTAATTGACTATTACATCTAGCCACGTGCCCTTCTTGGCTGACCCTATATGGTTTAGCTCACAGCTTCATTGAGGAACTATGACAATGTAGCTATCCAGTAGGGAAACTTCCATATACCTTTAAAGGTATATGCAAGTGAGCTGGATTATGAATGCATCTGATAGAGGATAACTAGTAGTTTATGAAAACATGTGTTATATAGAAAAGTTCAGTTTACTTAAAAATTATTTGCACAAAAGTCAAGTCTAGTGGTTCACACCCACAGGGCGCTTCCATAAGCCGGGTACACACAGGAAATACAGCAGTGTACCCACAGGAAATACAGCAATATACATATGTTGACCTTTCTGGTACAGAGCACAGGAAGTAACTGTTGCAGTTCTTGTACTGAGCACATGCCTGAAGCCACTGGGCCGAAGAATGATACATTATCCTGATTCTGAATTTGAATGTTATGCTAATTGAGATGGAGTTTTTTAGGGGTGTACACAATAAAATGCAAATGCCAAAAAACATAGGAAATTTTGCTAACTTCAAGGTAATCTAATGAATGGTTATTTTGGGATGTTTTCATGCAAAAAATGTTTTTATACACTACTAATTCTCCTCTATCAGATGCATCCATAACCCAGCTCACTTGCATATACCTTTAATTAAATAGCTGTTTTGTTATTGATCATGTTACTGTTGCCAAAATTCTAAATGAGATGTAACATTTATACCATATTTATAGTATGCAACTTGAAAGAACAGCAAAAAAAAAAAAACAAATATGCCTCAAAATAACTTACACACTCACACACAGCACAGGGGAAGAGCCAGGGAGCCTGTGAGTGAGGTTGCATGTTAATTAGAGCCATATTTGGTGTTTTTTCACGATCGAAAATCACTGAAGCGAGAATTAAAAAAACGAAAAAAAAAAACTAGCATGATGAAAACGAGGCCAAAGCCGGTAACACTTAACCCAAGCCAGTGACACTCATCACGATGCCCCTCAACTACACAATGGGGAGGCTTGCCATGAGCGCCAAAGGTGCTCATTGCAAGGCAGGAAAGTTGCAGCTTGCCAAAGTACACGGTAGGAGAGGCTCGCAATCCGCGCCAGGCTCGCAATGAGCACGGGGCTCGCAATGCTGAAGGTGTTCAGAGGGGCCATAACCTCGCATTGTGTGGCAAACAGCATTGCCTGGCTTACAATTTTATTGCCGTAATTTTTTGACGGGCAGGTTGCTAGTATTCATATAAAGGCCTATTATATTAATACAAAAAAAAAATTATGGCAATAAAATTTGAAGCCTGGTAATGCTGTTTGCTACACAATGTGAGTCTTTTGGCCCTCTGAGCACCTTCGGCGCTCATTGCGAGCCTCTACCCTCATGTACTTCAACTTTCCTGCTTTGCAATGATCACCTACGGCGCTCATCGCGAGCCCCACAATGACCTTTCCTACTGCCCACTGTACGGGCCGCTCATTGCAGGGTTCCCTGTGTGTTTCTCTTCTGTGTGTCTGCTAAATCTTTCTGTTGCTTTTATTTTCAAAGTCCTGCGTGCCTGGCGTTGTTCGTGCAAGTGTTCGTGTCTTTGCCGTAGTGTATTTTCTTAGTCCCGTGTATTTTTCAGAGTTTGGTATTTTTCCGAGGTCGGAATGTGCTCAGCCTCGTTTTCATTCCGTCTTCAGATTTTTTTTAAAGTTTTTTCTCGCTTAGCCATTTTTCGAGTGACGAAACACGGCAAATTCGGCTTAAATTCATCCTGACTCTTTCCCTGTGTTGTGTGTGTGTGGTTTAATTTTTTCTTTTTTTTTGTTTTTCGGTTTCCGCGGTTCGGCCATTACATTCGTATTTTTCAGAGTTTGGTTTTTTTTGCCCCCGAGATTTCTTCTAAGTCCTGTGTTCCTCACCTGCTTGCAGCCTAAGTCCTGCGTGCTTCAATGCCTCAACTGCTCGCATCGTTTCGGGGGGCTCGGAGGCCAATGAGCACCTTTGGCGCTCATAGCCCAAGTCCTCCGAGCTTGGAAGGCTTCTATGCCTCAACAGCTCGCCTCCTTCGCGAGGCTCGCAAGCGTGACGACAAATCACAGTTTGACAATTATAATATGTGATTCTAAATGTCAAAATTTATGCAGCTTATTTAATCTTGACTAAAAACGTTGTTGTAGTTCAATAGTGACCCTATGGACCGCAGCACGCCAGGCACATCTGTTAGACACTATTTAAAACTTATTCAAGACTAAAGTAAAACTAGATGTTTATAAAAATGGGAACATGTAGTGCCAGGACTTTTTCTTTGATAGTTAACATAAGAATATGTGAAGACGGATAAACTGATGAACAGGCAAATTGCTGCATATTAATAGACTCATCTCTATCTGAAAAGTTTCCCAGTCTTTGGCTGTGTGTACAATAGAGAAAATGACTAATAGCATGTTTCATGGCAGACCACAGCATAGTATGTATTTCTGTATCGTTCTCAATCGCTGGGTTTCTGTTGATGGCAGGGTTATTATTTCCTGGGATCCTAAATGTGCTTGCTAGACAACTTTGTTTGTCATTCTCTATGGGAATAATTGCTAAATTGATTAAGAGATGAGATCTCTGTGATTGCTGCAAGACTTTAGCCCAAGAAAAGATATAAAAGAAACCTGTGTGTTGTCAGCTGCTTATTTTCCTAATCTTTTTACAGGCTTGTGGATGTTAAAACCTGTCTCCATGAGTTGTATATCTGTGGTGTGATTCCACCTGTTTTTTTTAACCCGCTATGCTTTGGTAAAACTCTGTTACCGCCTTGTCTAAGGATGGATCCATGTCAATTAAAGTTGACTGTCAGTGTCCCTTAAAATGGACTGTATTGTGCTTGAATGTATGGCTGGCATCTTGCAGCCTTAAGTCTAGCGTACTAAGATACATCTTTTGAAGGTCTCTTTTATATGGGTCATCAAATGGTAACTTTTCAGTTTTCCTTAATTGATATGTTTCCACCCCTTAATCAAGGTGGTAATATGAATAGTTTTTTTGTTTTGCAATATAAACAGTAATAAGTAAACTATCGCCCCTAACTGGAATGACTTAAAGCCATAATTAACAAAAATCGTGCTCTGGAAAATGGTTTTCAGAAGCTAGGAGTGATAAAAACACAAGTTGTTAGATGGAGTGCCTGGGACTTAAATAGAAGTAATTAAACAATGACTTTCTTTCATGATCAAGATATTTTTCTTTTTTTTCTTTTATTATGAACTGTAATTTGTTTATTTGTATGTTAAATCGACAAGCGGTCCTATCCCGTTATGCTGGTGCAGCAGTAGCAGTGAGCATCAGCCAGATGGTGCTGCCGATATTCCGGTGCCATATCATAGAGTCAAGGCAATTCAGGTTGGGGTGAGGGTTAGTTCAAGGGTTAGGCTAACATAATCTTAGAACTTCTCTCACATATCGGTAGCGCTGCAAAATATCGGCAGCGCCATCTAGCAGTTGGAGGTGGCACTGCAGCAGCGGACCTGTCCTGACAACATAACAGGATAGATCCCGACAAGCTATTACCCCATTTGTTGACTGTCTGGAAATTATTTGTATAAAACTAAAATAAAAAACAGTAATGACAAAACTATGGCACTATTTATTTATTGGCCCATGTAGGCACATCTAGAAGTTTATGCATTTCTATGATTTGTTTTTTTACAAAGATTTTAAGACTATTTTATAAAATGTGTAGCAGTCTCGATAAAGACTTTTGTTGCTAAATTAATTTAATTATGAGCTATTGACGTTAGTGATTTTAGGCTGCTGCTTCCATACATTTCAAACATGGAAAAAGAGCAAAGGAAAGACACCCTTATTCTTTAGCAATTACCTTCCTTGAGAGACTTTATAACAGAAGGTCTAAACATAGGGAAAGATATCTTTATTTGGAAGAAGTTTAAATGTATATACCATCTTAATATTTTGTGGTTGAAAATATAAACTCCTAAATGATGGAAATGATATATTAGCACAAAATAAGCACTGAAAGAAAAAAGACACGCTTCCTGTAATGACAATCCTATAAAGTATAATGTGATATATACAAGAGAATGTACACAAAATGTATTTTGTATCTTTTATTTTATATATATTAAAAATAAAAAAGAGACAAATAAGCTTTCAAATATGTATGTTTTTTTAAGTATTTAAACAAAATAAACAGGAAAAAAAACTATGAGGAAGTAAGTTTAAACTAGCAACTGATGGTTCTCAGGGTAACTTCATTTAACCCCTGTCCTATTCCTGTATTTTATAAACAAGTATTGAAATAAATAAAGCAACAAAAACAATATATTTTCTTTTATTTGTAACACGCCAACATAGCACTATATGGATATTAAGTGCAAGGCAATAACAATTTTAACACATTGGAAAAAAATGGGGGGCCCTGTGATTGAGCTTAAAACGTTTCTATAGTGCTCATGCGCTCCCAGTGGAGCATTATGCTCTCTATCTCATATATATAGTTGTGAGCAGGCGGGTTGTTGCTAACGCTGCGGGCTTCTCGAGGGCCACAGTTGCTGGCATGGAGCGCCGAAGCCAGCAACTGTGGACCTCGCAAAATTTACGGACTTACGACACAAAAATACGAGACGCGTTACGTCTCATTACAACCTCGCAAAAATACGACCTTACCGCGCGAAACCCGCGCACATGAAAAACACAATAAATAAACACAACAAATACATAAAAAGCTTACTTACAGCAAGACAGGGCACCCAGGACCTCGAAAACTGAAGTTACACCTCAATTTAACTAGAAATAAAAGAGTTTAGACACCCGAAAATCCCCTAAGCGAGAGAAAAAATGTCCGCCGAAGAAGACGAGGCTACAGCACTCTAAAGATGCAAAACACCAACAAACACCTACGGATTTTCCGAAAAAGACATACGAGATCCGAAAACAAGGACGCAAAATCAGCCACAGCCGCATACCACACATTAGGCGCCATTTTAGAACACTAACTTACACAATCCGGAAGTACACAACTACCCTAACGCATCTGCCTCACGCCCGCACTCTATTACACTACACACTGCACACATTCATGACACTTACACAGCAGCTCCACAGCACTGATGCTGCAGCAACATGAAAACAGATTGCCAGCTCTTCAACACAATGCTTCCTGCATATATTACTTCACAATAAGTAAAGTATATTAATTTCTTATTTTATTAATTATTCCTTGCCATACCAAAAAAAAACACCAACGCTGCTCATAGCACACGAACAACCAAGAGCCTCGCAATGAGCGCCAAAGGATCTTAAAACACCAACAAAATTAATTTTGCACACAAACAACATTACATGCCTTACAATCTTATTGCCGTCATTTTTTGACGGGCAAGTCGCTAGTAAACTATATTAGTGATTGTAACTGTATTGTGTGTGTACTGGGCAGTCATACAAATACATCATATATAATAGTTGTCAAACTGCGAGTCGTCACAATTTGTGAGGTTGCACAACTGGGATGCAGTTTGGGCCGCAAATGCGGACCACTCGAATTTAAGGAGTTTCGCCACTTGAAAATCGGCTAAGCAAGAGAAAAAAAAATGAAAACAGGGCTACATGACCCTGAAGAGCACAAAACACCACCAAGGACGTACAACTTTTAAAAATAACAATTACGACCCGCGGATCCTAGAAAAAAATAATACGAGGTCGCAAAATTACGAAGTTAACAGCCAAACCGCGCACATTGACAAACACGAAAAGCACAACAACAACAAAAAATACCACAGAAAACAAACATCACACACAGCATGGTGGGACAGCCAGGACATCTGGAAGTGAGGTTGCACGCAATTTAAGTCGCATTTGAAAATGCTAAGCAAGAAAAAAAAAATGGAGGCATAAAAAAATTCGAACGAGACTGAAGGACACAGAGCCACGAAAATCACTGCCAGGCACGTACGAGTTAGCCAGGAACGTAGCAGATACACAATATACCATTACAACGGACGGAAAATGCTTGCGAGCCAAGTAACACATAGAACAAAGATGAGATTTTACAACACTAACTTACAACTCATAACATTAGGATTCTAAAATGCCACTTTACCCGCCTAAACAAACGGTTTGGCCTTACGCACGCAGCCTATTTACACTGCACAGTTGCTACATTGCTGACACTTTCTCCTCAGATGATCAACAGTCCAATTGTACATTTTCAGATTCAGGAAAATTTAAATAGATTGTTAGCTCTTTAGGTTATCGATTGCTGCATATTACATATAAATAGCGAAAGTATATTCATTTATTTATTCATATTACTTTATTAATTCAAGGTACTCACATTTTTAAAAGAAAATTACACTGTACTTATATATCTGTCTTCGCGATAAGCGCCAAATTTTTGACAGGCAAGTCGCTAGTAAATTATATTTTGGGAAGAAATTAATATAACACCAATACAGTTTTTTTAATACTACAAGTATAAAGTAATTATTTTTCCAATTTTGTCTGTGTAGTGAAACTCTACATTTGAAAAAAACAAGATGATTTGTGCTGCTACATATTTTATTTGCAACTCCTTACTCACTTTGTATGTCTTTTTATTCTTTTTTTCATGCAGCAGATGTCTGAACGTGAGTTTGTAGAAATGTATGTAACAGATGTATGAAGTATATGCAGTAATTTGCTCAACTAGAACTAATTAATGTAGTAGATGATTTTGTATTTCACAATGATTTGCATATTTGGGGATTCTTAGATATGGTTCTTAATTTGTTGAAAACCTAGCTGGTTGCCACCTTAATAATTGTTGTACTCAATATTTGTAGCTTAGAAATATTCAGTTACAACAAACTATTAACATTGAGAAGCAGAATATCTTCCAGGAATCGAGCAATGCAAGAGGTCATTATTTGAAATTTGAAGGTGGAATATTTAGTGGTAATTTCTAAAGGTGCTACATGTTTACCTTTACCTGAATTTCTTTAGACATTAATTAGGTTTAATGAAGCCAAGCTTTTTCACTAGATAAAATGGACAGAGTTTTGGTTCTTATCTGCTGTCACCAGTTCTTGAGTTTACATTTTATTCCTTATTTTTCTTTTTTATGACCTGCTCCAGGTATATAGATAATCTGGAAGAACAGATGTATGTGAAACCTTTTTTTTGGCCCAGATACTCCGATTAAAAAATCAGATTCCACATATTTTTTATTAATTAATTTTGTTGTTTATTTCAGTTTACTCTGCATTTTGAGAATGTTCAACAAATATAGGTTTGTGGTAGGCATTGTATACTGACCCTGTAAAATGTTTCCTACCCCTTGATTTATATATCCTCCGAGGAATAAAAACTGGTATTTTCTTGTACTGCTTCTAAATCAAACAGAGGTATGCACGTTTATATGGTACATTTTCACACACAAGATACCACTCGAAAGATCACCATGGTCCCATATTTAAATTAAACTGTTTTGAAGAACTATGATAATGGGGAAAAATGTTTTTTAGAAGTAAAATAGTAAAAGCCTTTTATTTTTTGCTTTTTCTATTGCACTTAGAGCTGCCATTTTTATTTCTGCACATCTGATAGGTGAGAGGAGACTTGCATAGAAAGCTGTCAATGTACCAGTCTTAATAGGACAGGGAGAGTTTTGCTGTTTTTTAATATTAAAATAAACTTCATAAGTGTTTATTTACATAGTTAGACATTATTTTATTAACAAGTGCTTAAAAGCTCTATTTTTACTTACTGGAACCTTCCAAACAGTCCATGCAAAGCTCAGGCACACTATATGTCTATGGTACAAGATATAGTAACCAATTACAATACTGAAACCCAGTCTGTGTGATTGGCTAGTAAGTCTAGTACTATAGGCACAGTGTGTCTCAGCAGTATGTTGCTGGATTGCTGCTGAGACGCATCCTATCAGTGGCTAGTAATCTAGTACATGAGGCGGACCATTGCAGGGACTGTTTGGAAGGTTTCAGTGAGTAAACAGTGTTTTTGAATATTAAAAATGGGCAACTGTCCATGTCCTTTTAATGCAAATCTTGCTAGTTTAAAAGGAGAATGCTGAAAAAGCAGTACAAAAAGGCAATGGCCACTCATGATAAACATTTTTTTTTGTTATTTTTTTAAAGTTTTTCCTGTTATCAAGTGCAGTTCTTCAGTAGAATACATTGTACTGTACATATGACACTTTATCAGTATACTAAATTAATCAATTAACATGTCCAAACCAATCTGTTTATTTAACAGGAAATGACGCAGGAGTTCCTTGAAGACTTGCATTCCTATCATGAAAATTATATGCCTATTTTGAGATGTCTCCATCATTTCACCTGTATTTTACCTAAGTACCCCCTGGGAAAACAGGTAAGAAGATGAGGATCACATGCTGCATCTGTACATTATTTAATTGTGTTGGGAAAAGGCAAAATTAATTGTCTTGAGTGCCACTTAAAATAATGGGGTATACATCACATTTATAGTTCTCCACAGCGTGCGGTTGCGGCCAGGCAATGAGCGCCAAAGTCACTCATTGCGATGGTGGAGATGAGCGCCATAGGCTGTGTCTCTCCCCCTACCTCTCACTCCCCTGTGTCTCCCCCCTCCTCTGCCTCCCCTGTGTTTCTCCCCCCCCTCCCCTATGTCTCTTCCCCCTCCTCTCACTCCTTTGTGTCTCCCCCCTCCTCTCACTCCCTGTCTCTCCCCTGTCTCCCCCCTCCTCTCACTCCCCTGTCTCCCCCCTCCTCTCACTCCCCTGTCTCCCCCCTCCTCTCACTCCCCTGTCTCCCCCCTCCTCACTCCCCTGTCTCCCCCCTCCTCTCACTCCCCTGTCTCCCCCCTCCTCTCACTCCCCTGTCTCCCCCCTCCTCTCACTCCCCTGTCTCCCCCCTCCTCTCACTCCCCTGTCTCCCCCCTCCTCTCACTCCCCTGTCTCCCCCCTCCTCACTCCCCTGTCTCCCCCCCTCCTCACTCCCCTGTTTCTCCCCCCTCCTCACTCCCCTGTTTCTCCCCCCTCCTCACTCCCCTGTGTCTCCCCCCCCCTTCTCACTCCCCTGTGTCTCCCCCCCCACCTCTCACTCCTTTGTGTCTCTCCCCCCACCTCTCACTCCCCTGTGTTTCTACCCCTCCTCTGTGTCTCTCCCCCTCTCATTCCCCTGTGTCTCTCCCACCCCTCCGCTGTGTCTCTTTCTCCCTCCTCTCACTCCCCTGTCTCTCTCCCCCCTCCTCTCACTCCTTTGTGTCTCTCCCCCACCTCCTTTCACTTCCCTGTGTGTCTTCCCCCTGCCCTGTGTGTCTTCCCCCTGCCCTGTGTGTCTTCCCCCTGCCCTGTGTGTCTTCCCCCCTGCCCTGTGTGTCTTCCCCCCTCCCCTGTGTCTCTTCCCCCCTGCCCTGTGTCTCTTCCCCCCTCCCCTGTGTCTCTTCCCCCCCTCCCCTGTGTCTCTTCCCCCCTCCCCTGTGTCTCTTCCCCCCCCTCCCCTGTGTCTCTTCCCCCCTCCCCTGTGTCTCTCCCC
This sequence comes from Discoglossus pictus, assembly GCA_027410445.1. Taxonomy (NCBI): domain Eukaryota; kingdom Metazoa; phylum Chordata; class Amphibia; order Anura; family Alytidae; genus Discoglossus; species Discoglossus pictus. The sequence continues at coordinate 260,684,468 of CM050165.1, read as the reverse complement.
CCACCTCAATGCGACTGCGCTGCCCGTTGCGCAATGTGCATGCCAGCCCGTCGCGCAATTTCCATGCGCGCCCAATTTGCTGCAGTCGTAGTTGTCAAACTGCGATTTGTCGCAAGCGTGACGACGAATCGCAGTTTGACAACTATTATATGTGATATTATATGTGATTTGATGATGAGATATGGTTGTATGCCCTGTTTGCTGTAAGTAAACTTGCGTGTATGACCGTCACTATCCTCTAGAGGGCACTAGCATTAGAATTTAAAACCAAATATACTGTGGGAACCTATGCTCTCCAACTAATGTAGAATCACATCTGCATGTTTATTGTTCTGTCATTAGCAGGCTCAGGACGTGTACACCAAGGCCACTAATGGTCACCATAGCAATCAGCCTCCAAACTAGCACAAAGACATATTTCTTGTCAAGAGCTGCTTGATCATCTTCTGAAGCATTCAGATGGCACTGTCACACAGCCAGGCAAAAACATCTTTACAAAATAGCTGCACACAAATGTATAAGCATTTATAAAGACAGATGAAATTCTTTCTTTTTTTTTTTCTTTCTTTCTTTCTTTCTTTCTATTTTTCTCTCTCTCTTTCTTTTTCTTTCTTTCTTTCTTTCTTTCTTTCTTTCTTTCTTTCTTCCTTTTTTCTTTCTTTCTTTTTCTCTCTTTTTCTTTCTTTCTTCCTTTTTTCTTTCTTTCTTTTTCTCTCTTTCTTTCTTTTTCTTTCTTTCTTTCTTTCTCTTTCTTTCTTTTTCTCTTTCTTTCTTTCTCTTTCTTTTTTTCTGTCTATCTTTTTCTTTCTTTCTTTCTTTTTTTTTTTTCTTTCTTTCTTTTTCTTTCTTTCTTTTTCTTTCTTTCTTTTTCTCTCCTTTCTTTCTTTCTCTCTCTCCTTTCTTTCTATCTGTCTCTCTCTTTCTCTCAACTTTCTCTTTCTTTCTTTCTTGCTCTCTCTCGCTCTCTTTTAAAGGGAGATCAAAGGGTCCTTGTTTCAATATTAACATAAACTACCTGAGTATTTATTTGCATATTTAAACGTCATTTTATTAGCAAGTGCTGAAAAGCTGTTTTTAATCACTGAAACCTTCCAGACAGTTCCTGCAAACCCCCCTTCCCTGTATGTCATGCATACAATGTGTCTATTGTACTAGATGTACTAGCCATTGAAATGCTGTGTTTCAAAAGCAAGTTGCTGAATTGCTGCTGAACACATCTTGTCATTGGCTAGTGCATTGTATACATAAGCTACAGGATGCAGATCATTGCATGGCCTGTTTGGAAGGTTTCACTGAGTACGTTAATAAAATAATGTTTAGATCATTTATTTTACTATTAAAAACAAGGAATCATCCCTGTCCCCTTAAGGAGACAGACACATTTAAGCTAGAAATATTGAATATTTAGTAGTTTGAAGTAAAATTGTACCATGGGTTGTACGTCTTTTGCGCGCTGGAGAACAGCGCGCTGTCATCAGGGCGCAGAGAACTGCGCTCTGATGACGCTCTGCGCTCCAGCCTGCATCCTATCTGCCCCATATTTACTGGACCTGCTTGCTGGAGGCTGCTAAGGTAAGGGGCTGGCAGTGAGCCATGGGGGACTGGCATGTGTCACTATGAGCATATTGTATGTAATGTCACTTGTTTGTAATATCACTGTGTGCATGTGTCACTAGGAGACTATTGTATGTAATGTCACTGTGTGCATGTATCACTAGGAGACTATTGTATGTAATGTCACTGTGTGCATGTGTCACTAGGAGACTATTGTATGTAATGTCACTGTGTGCATGTGTCACTAGGAGACTATTGTATGTAATGTCACTGTGTGCATGTGTCACTAGGAGACTATTGTATGTAATGTCACTGTGTGCATGTGTCACTAGGAGCCTATTGTATGTAATGTCACTGTGTGCATGTGTCACTAGGAGCCTATTGTATGTAATGTCACTGTGTGCATGTGTCACTAGGAGCCTATTGTATGTAATGTCACTGTGTGCATGTGTCACTAGGAGCCTATTGTATGTAATGTCACTGTGTGCATGTGTCACTAGGAGCCTATTGTATGTAATGTCACTGTGTGCATGTGTCACTAGGAGCCTATTGTATGTAATGTCACTGAGTGCATGTGACACTAGGAGCCTATTGTATGTAATGTCACTGTGTGCATGTGTCACTAGGAGACTATTGTATGTAATGTCACTGTGTGCATGTGTCACTAGGAGACTATTGTATGTAATGTCACTGTGTGCATGTGTCACTAGGAGCCTATTGTATGTAATGTCACTGTGTGCATGTGTCACTAGGAGCCTATTGTATGTAATGTCACTGTGTGCATGTGTCACTAGGAGCCTATTGTATGTAATATCACTGTGTGCATGTGTCACTAGGAGCCTATTGTATGTAATGTCACTGTGTGCATGTGTCACTAGGAGACTATTGTATGTAATGTCACTGTGTGCATGTGTCACTAGGAGCCTATTGTATGTAATGTCACTGTGTGCATGTGTCACTAGGAGCCTATTGTATGTAATGTCACTGTGTGCATGTGTCACTAGGAGCCTATTGTATGTAATGTCACTGTGTGCATGTGTCACTAGGAGCCTATTGTATGTAATATCACTGTGTGCATGTATCACTAGGAGCCTATTGTATGTAATGTCACTGTGTGCATGTGTCACTAGGAGACTATTGTATGTAATGTCACTGTGTGCATGTGTCACTAGGAGCCTATTGTATGTAATGTCACTGTGTGCATGTGTCACTAGGAGCCTAATGTATGTAATGTCACTGTGTGCATGTGTCACTAGGAGCCTATTGTATGTAATGTCACTGTGTGCATGTGTCACTAGGAGCCTATTGTATGTAATGTCACTTGTTTGTAATATCACTGGGTGCATGTGTCACTAGGAGACGTATGTAATGTCACTGTGTGCATGTGTCACTAGGAGCCTATTGTATGTAATGTCACTGTGTGCATGTATCACTAGGAGCCTATTGTATGTAATGTCACTGTGTGCATGTGTCACTAGGAGCCTATTGTATGTAATGTCACTGTGTGCATGTGTCACTAGGAGCCTATTGTATGTAATGTCACTGTGTGCATGTGTCACTAGGAGCCTATTGTATGTAATATATCTGTGTGCATGTGTCACTAGGAGCCTATTGTATGTAATGTCACTGTGTGCATGTATCACTAGGAGCCTATTGTATGTAATGTCACTGTGTGCATGTGTCACTAGGAGCCTATTGTATGTAATGTCACTGTGTGCATGTGTCACTATGAGCCTATTGTATGTAATGTCACTTGTTTGTAATATCACTGGGTGCATGTGTCACTAGGAGACGTATGTAATGTCACTGTGTGCATGTGTCACTAGGAGCCTATTGTATGTAATGTCACTGTGTGCATGTATCACTAGGAGCCTAATGTATGTAATGTCACTATGTGCATGTGTCACTAGGAGCCTATTGTATGTAATGTCACTGTGTGCATGTATCACTAGGAGACTATTGTATGTAATGTCACTGTGTGCATGTGTCACTAGGAGCCTATTGTATGTAATGTCACTGTGTGCATGTGTCACTAGGAGCCTATTGTATGTAATGTCACTGTGTGCATGTGTCACTAGGAGCCTATTGTATGTAATGTCACTGTGTGCATGTGTCACTAGGAGACTATTGTATGTAATGTCACTGTGTGCATGTGTCACTAGGAGACTATTGTATGTAATGTCACTGTGTGCATGTGTCACTAGGAGCCTAATGTATGTAATGTCACTGTGTGCATGTGTCACTAGGAGACTATTGTATGTAATATCACTGTGTGCATGTGTCACTAGGAGCCTATTGTATGTAATATCACTGTGTGCATGTGTCACTAGGAGACTATTGTATGTAATGGCACTGTGTGCATGTATCACTAGGAGCCTAATGTATGTAATGTCACTGTGTGCATGTGTCACTAGGAGCCTATTGTATGTAATGTCACTGTGTGCATGTGTCACTATGAGCATATTGTATGTAATGTCACTTGTTTGTAATATCACTGTGTGCATGTGTCACTAGGAGACGTATGTAATGTCACTGTGTGCATGTGTCACTAGGAGCCTATTGTATGTAATGTCACTGTGTGCATGTATCACTAGGAGACGTATGTAATGTCACTGTGTGCATGTGTCACTAGGAGCCTATTGTATGTAATGTCACTGTGTGCATGTGTCACTAGGAGCCTAATGTATGTAATGTCACTGTGTGCATGTGTCACTAGGAGCCTATTGTATGTAATATATCTGTGTGCATGTGTCACTAGGAGCCTATTGTATGTAATGTCACTGTGTGCATGTATCACTAGGAGCCTATTGTATGTAATGCCACTGTGTGCATGTGTCACTATGAGCCTATTGTATGTAATGTCACTTGTTTGTAATATCACTGTGTGCATGTGTCACTAGGAGCCTATTGTATGTAATGTCACTGTGTGCATGTGTCACTAGGAGCCTATTGTATGTAATGTCACTGTGTGCATGTATCACTAGGAGCCTAATGTATGTAATGTCACTATGTGCATGTGTCACTAGGAGCCTATTGTATGTAATGTCACTGTGTGCATGTATCACTAGGAGACTATTGTATGTAATGTCACTGTGTGCATGTATCACTAGGAGACTATTGTATGTAATGTCACTGTGTGCATGTGTCACTAGGAGCCTATTGTATGTAATGTCACTGTGTGCATGTGTCACTAGGAGCCTATTGTATGTAATGTCACTGTGTGCATGTGTCACTAGGAGCCTATTGTATGTAATGTCACTGTGTGCATGTGTCACTAGGAGACTATTGTATGTAATGTCACTGTGTGCATGTGTCACTAGGAGACTATTGTATGTAATGTCACTGTGTGCATGTGTCACTAGGGGCCTATTGTATGTAATGTCACTGTGTGCATGTGTCACTAGGAGCCTATTGTATGTAATGTCACTGTGTGCATGTGACACTAGGAGCCTATTGTATGTAATGTCACTGTGTGCATGTGTCACTAGGAGACTATTGTATGTAATGTCACTGTGTGCATGTGTCACTAGGAGACTATTGTATGTAATGTCACTGTGTGCATGTGTCACTAGGAGCCTATTGTATGTAATGTCACTGTGTGCATGTGTCACTAGGAGCCTATTGTATGTAATGTCACTGTGTGCATGTGTCACTAGGAGCCTATTGTATGTAATATCACTGTGTGCATGTATCACTAGGAGCCTATTGTATGTAATGTCACTGTGTGCATGTGTCACTAGGAGACTATTGTATGTAATGTCACTGTGTGCATGTGTCACTAGGAGACTATTGTATGTAATGTCACTGTGTGCATGTGTCACTAGGAGCCTAATGTATGTAATGTCACTGTGTGCATGTGTCACTAGGAGCCTATTGTATGTAATGTCACTGTGTGCATGTGTCACTAGGAGCCTATTGGTTGTAATGTCACTTGTTTGTAATATCACTGGGTGCATGTGTCACTAGGAGACGTATGTAATGTCACTGTGTGCATGTGTCACTAGGAGCCTATTGTATGTAATGTCACTGTGTGCATGTGTCACTAGGAGCCTATTGTATGTAATGTCACTGTGTGCATGTGTCACTAGGAGCCTATTGTATGTAATGTCACTGTGTGCATGTGTCACTAGGAGCCTATTGTATGTAATGTCACTGTGTGCATGTGTCACTAGGAGCCTATTGTATGTAATGTCACTGTGTGCATGTGTCACTAGGAGCCTATTGTATGTAATATATCTGTGTGCATGTGTCACTAGGAGCCTATTGTATGTAATGTCACTGTGTGCATGTATCACTAGGAGCCTATTGTATGTAATGTCACTGTGTGCATGTGTCACTAGGAGCCTATTGTATGTAATGTCACTGTGTGCATGTGTCACTATGAGCATATTGTATGTAATGTCACTTGTTTGTAATATCACTGGGTGCATGTGTCACTAGGAGACTATTGTATGTAATGTCACTGTGTGCATGTGTCACTAGGAGCCTATTGTATGTAATGTCACTGTGTGCATGTGTCACTAGGAGCCTATTGTATGTAATGTCACTGTGTGCATGTGTCACTAGGAGCCTATTGTATGTAATGTCACTGTGTGCATGTGTCACTAGGAGACTATTGTATGTAATGTCACTGTGTGCATGTGTCACTAGGAGACTATTGTATGTAATGTCACTGTGTGCATGTGTCACTAGGAGACTAATGTATGTAATGTCACTGTGTGCATGTGTCACTAGGAGACTATTGTATGTAATATCACTGTGTGCATGTGTCACTAGGAGACTATTGTATGTAATATCACTGTGTGCATGTGTCACTAGGAGACTATTGTATGTAATGTCACTGTGTGCATGTGTCACTAGGAGACTATTGTATGTAATGTCACTGTGTGCATGTATCACTAGGAGCCTAATGTATGTAATGTCACTGTGTGCATGTATCACTAGGAGCCTAATGTATGTAATGTCACTGTGTGCATGTGTCACTAGGAGCCTATTGTATGTAATGTCACTGTGTGCATGTGTCACTATGAGCATATTGTATGTAATGTCACTTGTTTGTAATATCACTGGGTGCATGTGTCACTAGGAGCCTATTGTATGTAATATCACTGTGTGCATGTGTCACTAGGAGCCTATTGTATGTAATGTCACTGTGTGCATGTATCACTAGGAGACGTATGTAATGTCACTGTGTGCATGTGTCACTAGGAGCCTATTGTATGTAATATATCTGTGTGCATGTGTCACTAGGAGCCTATTGTATGTAATGTCACTGTGTGCATGTATCACTAGGAGCCTATTGTATGTAATGCCACTGTGTGCATGTGTCACTAGGAGCCTATTGTATGTAATGTCACTGTGTGCATGTGTCACTATGAGCCTATTGTATGTAATGTCACTTGTTTGTAATATCACTGTGTGCATGTGTCACTAGGAGACTATTGTATGTAATGTCACTGTGTTCATGTGTCACTAGGAGCCTAATGTATGTAATGTCACTGTGTGCATGTGTCACTAGGAGCCTATTGTATGTAATGTCACTGTGTGCATGTATCACTAGGAGCCTAATGTATGTAATGTCACTGTGTGCATGTGTCACTAGGAGCCTATTGTATGTAATGTCACTTGTTTGTAATATCACTGGGTGCATGTGTCACTAGGAGCCTATTGTATGTAATATCACTGTGTGCATGTGTCACTAGGAGCCTATTGTATGTAATGTCACTGTGTGCATGTATCACTAGGAGCCTAATGTATGTAATGTCACTGTGTGCATGTGTCACTAGGAGCCTATTGTATGTAATATATCTGTGTGCATGTGTCACTAGGAGCCTATTGTATGTAATGTCACTGTGTGCATGTATCACTAGGAGCCTATTGTATGTAATGCCACTGTGTGCATGTGTCACTAGGAGCCTATTGTATGTAATGTCACTGTGTGCATGTGTCACTATGAGCCTATTGTATGTAATGTCACTTGTTTGTAATATCACTGTGTGCATGTGTCACTAGGAGACGTATGTAATGTCACTGTGTGCATGTGTCACTAGGAGCCTAATGTATGTAATGTCACTATGTGCATGTGTCACTAGGAGCCTATTGTATGTAATGTCACTGTGTGCATGTATCACTAGGAGCCTAATGTATGTAATGTCACTATGTGCATGTGTCACTAGGAGCCTATTGTATGTAATGTCACTGTGTGCATGTATCACTAGGAGACTATTGTATGTAATGTCACTATGTGCATGTGTCACTAGGAGCCTATTGTATGTAATATCACTGTGTGCATGTGTCACTAGGAGACTATTGTATGTAATGTCACTGTGTGCATGTGTCACTAGGAGCCTATTGTATGTAATGTCACTGTGTGCATGTGTCACTAGGAGACTATTGTATGTAATATATCTGTGTGCATGTGTCACTAGGAGCCTATTGTATGTAATATCACTGTGTGCATGTGTCACTAGGAGACTATTGTATGTAATGTCACTGTGTGCATGTGTCACTAGGAGACTATTGTATGTAATATATCTGTGTGCATGTGTCACTAGGAGCCTATTGTATGTAATATCACTGTGTGCATGTGTCACTAGGAGACTATTGTATGTAATGTCACTGTGTGCATGTGTCACTAGGAGCATATTGTATGTAATGTCACTTGTATGTAATGTCACTGTGTGCATGTGTCACTAGGAGCATTTTGTATGTAATGTCACTTGTATGTAATGTTGCATGTTCCTAGTGACACATGCACACAGTGACATTACATACAAGTGACATTACATACAATATGCTCCTAGTGACACATGCCGGTCCCACATGGCACACTGTCAGCCCCTTACCTTAGCCTTGGCAGCATCCAGCAAGTAAATATGAGATTGGTCAGATGGGATGCAGGCTGGAGCGCAGAGCGTCATCCGAGTGCAGTTCTCGGCTCCATGATGATGGCGCGATGTTCTGCAGCGCGCAAAGGTCGGCGTGCCGTACCATCACATCAAGACATGTTCTGTTTATCTCAGGAAGTGGGAGGGGGCTGAACACATTGGCTTGGTAATCAAGGTTTTCCCATAATGAACTTCTATAGACTTTGACAGAAAATCCCTATGGCATGATGCAAAAAAATATCACATGGTCCTTAGTGAGTTAGCCGTATTGTAAAGCTGCATAGTAACAATTAGGCTAATTCACTGAACGAAAACTCAAGCGTGCAAGAGGACATTTTTTCCCATTCATATCATAGCCAACATGCTTATATGGTAACTAAAATCATCCATAACCCTTTTAACAAGCAGTAGCCTTGGAGAACTTAAATTTAAAAAAATGATTTAAATGTCAAACTTCCTTCTTGTTGTTAACTGCATGATGTCCATTTCATCCTTTCAGATTCGAGAACTTTATTGTACATGTCTGGAAAAAAGGGTCTGGGAAACCCAAGACTACAGCTCTTCTCTGCTGTTGCTTCGGTAAGTGTATTTGCATGAGCAATCTCACTTTATATCCTCCTTACTTATATATTTATTACTTATAAAAAACATTGTCAAGGCTATATTGTTATAAGGCAGAGATGTTAGTATTACTTTAATGGACTAGTGTAAGCTATTTTCATAGTACTACTACTGAAAAGAAAACAAACCTTTTCATCCAAGATTAGGTAGGGTGGGTACACTGGAGCATGATCACTTTGGAGGTTCCGGGGTTATGGGATCATTGCTATACCACATGCTGCCTAATTAATGTTATCTCACTTGAAAAATGTGTTTCTTTTCAGTAAAGCTCAGGACAATGAGAGAGGTGGGGAGAGGAACAGCAACAGCCTTTAATGAATTCAACTCTGTTTTGTAAATGATATTTTCTAACTACTTCTTTGCTGCTGCTTGCACATGTATTTTTAATGTTAATTAATAGTGAACTCAAATAGATTTGACCTATAAACATTTATTTGTGGCAATGCTGACCATGCATTTGCATTAAATGAATTGTCACCACTGGGCTCAGTATACAATAAAGAAATCATTTTCACTAATACCATGCATAATGTGTTTGTTGCTAGACTACATTTCATTCCTCCTCTTGCTGTTCCTTCTATCCTCTGCTCCCTCATCTTGTTGTTCCCATGTTCCTCTTTCTCTCTGTCTTCCTACTTCCATTAGCTATGTGGATGGATGGCTCATTTTCCTTCTTTATTCAGGATCCGTTAATGATGGCCCCAGTTGAAATCTTCCCTCTCCTAGTGTGTACATCCCAGCTGTATTTGATGTTTTATGGATGTTTTCTGAATTAAACTGTTAACATGTATAAAACAAAAAACATTTTAGATAGATTATACCATCTAGAATTTCAGGAGTATCTGATTTACTTTAAATATAAGTAATTGTGGTACATTGTATAATAAATACATATTTTAAGAAACATAATATGTTGTTATGAGTGTATTATATACCAATATGTACAATAATTATACATTTTGGTATCCATAGTTATTGGACCCTCGCTAAATTCCATTTTGTTGTAAGATGTAGCACTTATAAAGCCTTATTCATCTTTCCTTAATATTTTGCTGAATGGTGCATATATTGAGAATGTTTAAGGAACTATCTGGATGTAAGTACATGACCTAAAACATTGTGTAATTTCCGTATGTTGCTTCTTTTTTTTTTTACCAACAACTGTTGCACCATCTTGGCAGTGACGTCCATCATGTCCTTATTTGCCTCTGTTTTTAATGTATTATTGCTTTGTACAGATAATTCTGCAGAATGGGGCATCTACATTTTGAAGGCTGTTTTTGTTGTAGTTTGTTATTTTAGAACATAAAATGTTATGCACATTATTGCAAGATAATTATAAATGTGTGTCTATGAAACGATTAAATTGGATACAACAGTAAAATTATTTTTTGTGGGGGGTGGATTGACAATATGTTTTTTCATATTCTAACAACATCAAGGAACTGTCATGGTTGCACTAAGTATGCCAGCTAAGTTGTATGTTATGCTTAGACTATTTAAAAAATGTATTGATCTATTTATTTGTATTTTGAATGTGAGCTAACTTTCCCAAATTATTCATAAAATTGGTCTAGAATATAAATTTGCTATAAGACACCCCCATGCCTCATTATGTGGATGCCAGGTCTGGGTTTGCACTAACTGCTATTCCAGAGGTGCCAGGGTAGATACAGATTAGTCCTGAAGTGTCAGCCTTCCTATAAGAGACTGTTTTTGCATTTGCGTTTTCATCCAATAAATACAATTTTTTATTATACTTTATATACATAAGTGCCAGCATACCCTATAGTGCCGTTCAAACTGGTATGGTAAATGAAGCCATCCAGGAATCCAATTGTCCCGTAAGTTGTACAGTAGTAATCATAAGAAACATGGACAGCCATAACTCTGCAATCGCCTTGCATTTCATTAACATGTTGCAGTACCGTCACAGTCACACATGGACCCTGTTAAGATTTGTTTCTGATCTGTATGAAAGATCTGACCCATTACAATAGCTGGGAATCAAAATGTAGCTGCTCATTTATGAATGATGAATTAAGAGACATGAAGTGCTAGTGTGAGGAAAATGTACATTATATTTGTATTAAACTCATTGGATGTCTGCTCCTGTAAGTAATGAATGGCTCTACTCAAAAATGAAAATAAAATAAAAGGAGATACCTGTTAATAGCTTCTCTAAAAATGTGCTATTAAGGTTTTTGTCTATAGGGCCCTGTTTTATTTGATTACTTGAAGTAGATTATAATTTCTTAACATCTTTTGAAGTTTTTTTTCATTTTCATTTTTGCAGGATGTTGGCGAAAGATGAGCTTATGGCCACACTTCAAAAATGTGTGGAAGTTTTAAAACCGTATTCTGGAAAACAGCTTGGCAGTGCATTAGAGAAGCTGGAGGAGTTTCTGGTTCTGTTCCAGAGTCTTGAAGGTAAATGTCTAACAATCAGCCCACTATGCTGGCAAGAGATAAAGAAAAACACATTGCAAGTGGTGGGGGTATAACCTATGTCCACCCACCTGGGTACACTCTGAGCACCTTTTACTTGCAGCCATCTGGATAGAATTAGACCATACTGATTATCACTTAAAGTATTTATACCATCCTTCTATATACAATTACACTGAAAACACTGAAGCTATATACAGAATATTATTGGATAACTAATGATTTGTATTGTACTATACCAATCTTTATCTCGCTTTCCAGCTCTTCCAAACAATAAAAGAGAGTGAGGATAAAGATCTTTTTGTTGTTATTTAGTCGTTCAGTCACATTCAACTCTCAGTGACCCTATGGACCGCAGCACATCAGGCACATCTGTCAGCAACTGCCCCTCTGTGCGCCATTATGTTCATTGACCTCATCTTTCCATCTGAGCCTCTGTCGTCCCCTTCTTCTTCTACCTTCAATGTTCCCAAGCATCAGAGTCTTCTCATGATATGGCCAAAACATTTGAGCTTTGTCCTCATGATCAAACCTTCCAGTGAATAGTTTGGCTTGATTAGCTTTGAGACAAAAAGATTCCATAGATGTTTTGTTAGCTCCTTGCAAACCTCGTCTATCTGGGTAGAACCATGACATTTAAATTAAATCCTACAGGAACAGTTGATTTTTATCTAGGGTCTATCAGAATAACTTCTATTGATGGCATGTGTTTGCTACTTACCTGTTGACATGGTTTTGAATGTGATTGGGTAACCTTGAACACAGCTACAGCCTCCGTTCTAAAATGGTGTGCATTTTTATTCAACCAGGGTGTTGCAGGTTTTTTAAATGTATCTATCACTATAATAGTTAGTAGATGCGAGTAACGCCTGCCAGATGCATTCTGCACAGGTGTTACTCACAACTGCTATCTGCAAACTGCGGGGAAATCAGTTGCGCCCGCTACTTGCGCATGCAAGTTTGTGCCTGCGGGGGAGAGATAGAGTGTTGGAGAGAAAGAGAAGGAGGGTAAAAGAGAGTGAGGTGGAGAGGGAGGAGGCAGAAAAAGCAGGAGAGAGAGAAAGTGAAGAGGGAGGGTTACAGAGCACCCAGAGTGAGACAGCACAGAGAGAGACAGAATAGACCATTGAATCTAACATATGATACCATCATTTATGACGGGCAAGTTACTAGTAATAATAATTTGTTTTTTCTCTTAACTTTGTTGGTTGCAAGGTCACATAAAAATGGAAAAATTGTGACATTATTTATCTTGATTCCTTTACATCACAAATAATGGCGTATAGGCTTTTTTATATCCGCTGGAGGTTTAACACTGTGTGGATACAGGTGGATACAGGTGACACATTTAGAGGCTCCACATCCTGCTGGATCCTAATTACCTTACAGTGTTCACATTTTGTACATTTTTTATCCTAAATCTTGAACAGTTTGGGGAATCAGTGATTGATGTTCAGTAGCACAATAATAACACTACATACATGTCCCCATAACGTCCAGCTTAAAGGACCACAAAATTCAGCATATGTGCTCTTCACCATCATTTATAAGGAGGAAATTAATGTGGAATATATTTTTTTTTTACGTTTTTAAAACTGACCAAGAATTGTCCTTTTAATTTAGCCCTTGAAGCCGTCCCACAAGAATCTGCATAAATAATAAGGCTGGAGTCCGTAACGGTTATACATTGTGTTAGCTCTTAAACATAGTATACATTTATAAGTGTGGGTGTGCAGTGTTAGGTAGTTTGCTGTAGAGATTTTTCTCATTGGTAAGTCATGGATTCGATTCTCCTGCCTTCCACTTGTTTTTTTTGTTTTTGTTTAACTAATGTTTTTAGTGAGGCGAGCAGTTGAGGCACTGAAACAAGCGGGACTTAGGCAGAAATGAGAGCCAAAGGTGCTCCTGCGAGGCGAGCCGTTGAGGCATTGAAAAATGTGGGACTTAGCCTCCAAGCAGCTAGTAAACGCGAGAAGAAAAAAAAATTGCGAGGCGCGGAACATAGAAAAAAAAACATACGAGGTCGGAAAAATCTGAGGTTAACGGCCAAACCACACAAATCGAAAAACACAAAAAAATGAAAATGAGGCTACACGACCCAGAACCGCGCAAAACACAGCCAGACGCGTACCACTTTTAACCAGGAACGTACGAGGTACAAAATACACTATTAGAAAGGACAGAAAATGCTCTTGAGCCGCGTAACACATACACAATCGCCGCCATTTTACAACACTAACTTGCAACGAATAACATTATGAATCTAAAATGGAGCTTTACCCGACTAAACCAACGGTTTGGCCTCGTGCACGCAGCCTATTTATACTGCACACTTGACACATTGCTGACATTTTCTTATTAGAGCAGCAACAGTCCAAATGTACATTTTATGCTGCAGGAGAATCAAAAGAGATTGTTAGCTCTTCAGGATATTGATTGCTGGATATATTAATTACAAATAGGTAAAGTATATTAATTTATTAAGTAAGTAATTATTATTAAAAAATAAATAAATATATATATATTAAAACAACTAAATAGCATATTTTACACTGCCGTTACTTTATGAATACATTAATGATTCGCGCTTCCTAATACATTTGTCCATTCAGAATTAATTATTAACATACATTAATTTAATAAGTATTAATTAGTAATGGAAAATACAAATTTATACTTTCTACTGCACTAAAATGTTTTACTTTTTACACTGCAGTTGAATATATCTGGATTACTGCTCATTGGCTGCCAGCGATAGCACTGTCAAAGCAGTTACATATTTAAATCACTTTATTATGCTCTGAGACCTGAAAAATGTTTCTGATTTACACTGCAATAAAAAATTTGTATATTTAACACTGCATTTATATACAGTGGATATAAAAAGTCTACACACCCCTGTTAAAATGTCAGGTTTGGACAAAGATAAATAATTTCAGAACTTTTTCCACCTTTAATGTGACCTATAAACTGTACAGCTCAATTGAGAAACAAACTGAAATCTTTTAGGATGTAGCTGTGTTCAGAATTAAGCAATCACATTCCAAAATCGTGTTAAATAGGAGTCAGCATACACCTGCCATCATTTAAAGTACCTCTGATTAACCCCAAATAAAGTTCAGCTGCTCTAGTTGGTCTTTCCTGAAATTTTCTTAGTCGCATCCCACAGCAAAAGCCATGGTCCACAGAGAGCTTCCAAAGCATCAGAAGGATCTCATTGTTAAAAGTTATCAGTCAGGAGAAGGGTACAAACGAATTTCCAAGGCATTAGATATACCATGGAACACAGTGAAGACAGTCATCATCAAGTGAAGAAAATTTGGCACAACAGTGACATTACCAAGAACTGGAGCTCGCTCCAAAAATGTATGAAAAGACGAAAAGAAAACTGGTCCGGGAGGCTTCCAAGAGGTCTACAGCAACATTGAAGGAGCTGCAGGAATATCTGGCAAGTACTGACTGTGTGGTACGTGTGACAACAATCTCCCGTATTCTTGATATGTCTGGGCTATGGGGTAGAGTGGGAAGACGAAAGCCTTTGCTTACGAAGAAAAACATCCAAGCCAGGCTACATTTTGCAAAAACACATCTGAAGTCTCCCAAAAGCATGTGGGAAAAGGTGTTATGGTCTGATGAAACCAATGTTGAACTTTTTGGACATAATTCCAAAAGATATGTTTGGCGCAAAAACAACACTGCACATCACCAAAAGAACACCATACCAACAGTGAAGCATGGTGGTGGCAGCATCATGCTTTTGGGCTGTTTTTCTTCAGATGGAACTGGGGCCTTAGTTAAGATAGAGGGAATTATGAACAGTTCCAAATACCAGTCAATATTGGCACAAAACCTTCAGGCTTCTGCTAGAAAGCTGAACATGAAGAGGAACTTCATCTTTCAGCATGACAACAACCCAAAGCATACATCCAAATCAACAAAGGAATGGCTTCACCAGAAGAAGATTAAAGTTTTGGAATGGCCCAGCCAGAGCCCAGACCTGAATCCGATTGAAAATCTGTGGGGTGATCTGAAGAGGGCTGTGCACAGGAGATGCCCTCGCAATCTGACAGATTTGGAGTGTTTTTGCAAAGAAGAGTGGGCAAATCTTGCCAAGTCAAAATGTGCCATGCTGATAGACTCGTACCCAAAAAGACTGAGTGCTGTAATAAAATCAAAAGGTGCTTCAACAAAGTATTAGTTTAAGGGTGTGCATAGTTATGCAACCATATTATTTTATTTTTATATTTTTTCTTCCCTCTACCTAAAAGATTTCAGTTTGTTTCTCAATTGAGCTGTACAGTTTATAGGTCACATTAAAGGTGGACTTGCTTAAGACATTCAAATGTGAGCACAAATGTACTATTTATTTACTACTAGTTACTTGCCCGTCAAAAATGACGGGGCAATAAAATTGTAAGGCAAGTAATGCCACAGACAGTAAGTGTTTTGGTCGTCTGAGAGCCTTCGGTGCTCTTTGCAAGCCTCTCGGTTGGTGTATTTTTTGTTATGATATGCGCTTTTGCTCTCATTGTAAGGTCCGCGCTGATCTCCTTTTTGCGCTTATTGCAAGCCTCTCCCCTGGTGTACTTTGTGTCCTATGAGCACCGTTGTCGCTCCTTGTGAGGCACGGTGAAGGTCTTTGTCGTTTATTGCGATACTGTAATGTTTTTTTTTTTTTTTTTGTGTATATGTAGTTTATCATGATAATTAATTAATTAAATCATAAATTAATATAGTTTACCTATTTGTAATTAATATATGCAGCAAGCAATGTGCTAAAGAGCTAACAATCTGTTTTGATGTTCCTGCAGCATACAATGTAGGTTTGCACTGTTGTTGCGCTGAGGTGTAAGTGTCAGCAATGTGTGCAGTGTGTAGTGTAAATAGGCTGCGTGCGCGAGGGGAAGCCGTTAGTGTAGCTGTGTACTTCCGCATTCTGTAAGCTAGGGTTGTAAAATGACGGCGAATGTAGATGATTTAGCGTTCTTGCTAATAGTGTATTGTGTACCTTGTACGGCTTTTTGTAAAAGTCGTATGTGCTTGTTGGTGTTTTGCAGCTTTAGGGGTTGTGTAGCATCGTTTTTTTCGGCGGCCATTTTTTCTTTTGCTTACGGGATTTTTGAGTGTCTAAACTCAGTAAATTGGACTTAAATTAAGGTGTAACCTCACTTCCAGATGTCCTGGGTGTCCCCCCTTGCTGTGGGTAAGTTTTTTTATTTCCTTTCTGTGTGTAGTTAGTCTTTTTTTTTAATGTTTTCTGCTGTGCACGCACGGTTCGGCCGTTACGATCGTATTTTTGCGAGTTCGTAATGTTTTTTTTTCTAAGTCCCGCGACTCGTAGTCCGTAGTCTATTTAGTCATTGCGTGTAAAAAACATTTTTTTTTAAAGTCATGCTTTTGTGTCTTTGAGGCGCCGTAGAGCCTCCACCTACGCAAATACTGCCCCTGGGAGCCTCCACCTCCGCAAATGCGGCCCCTCGCTTCGTGAGGGTTTACACTTGCGGCCCAAACTGTGTCCCTCGCTTTGTGCCGGCGTTCGTAGTTTGACAGCTATTATATGTGAGGGCTTCTATCGCTCTTTTGCCCACCATGTCCCTGCCAAGGTTCCCAGAATGCAGTGTAATAATTGTATTTCTCAGAATTCTGGACATGAAATAAGTTTATTTTTTTACTTGTTTTAGACATTCAAATGTAAACACAAATGTACTATTTATTTAATATATATATATATATATATATATAGATATATAGATATATACACATAGATATATCGCATATATAGTTGTGAGCATGCGGGGGGCTCAGTTGCCAAAGGCGCTCCTTGCCAGCAAATGCGGACCTCGCAAAATTTACGGACTTACGAGAAACAAACACGAGATGCGGGACTTAGTAAAAAAAACATTACGACCTCGCAAAAATACAACCTTACCGCCTGAAATCCGTGCACATGAAAACATTAAAAATACAATAAATACAGACAAGAAATACATAAAAAGCTTACCTACGGCAAGGGGGGCACCCAGGACCTCGGAAACTGAAGTTACATCTCAATTTAAGTCGAAATACAAGAGTTTAGACACCCGAAAATCCCCTAAGCGAGAGAAAAAATGGCCACCGAAGAAAACGAGGCTACAGGACCCTAAAGACTCAAAACGCCACCAAACACATATGGATTTTCCCAAAAAGACGGACGCGATCCAAGAACAAGGACGCCAAATCAGCCACAGCCCCGTACCACACATTAGGCGCCATTTTACAACACTAACTTACACAATCCAGAAGTACACAGCTACCCTAACGGATTTTCCTCACGCACGCACACTATTTACACTGCACACTGCACACATTGCTGACACTTACACAGCAGCTCCACAGCACTGAAAACACACAGTGGCCCTCATTCAATTGCAATTTGGCCAATTGAATAGGGGTCAAAATAAGCACATAACATTTTTTTTAAAAGAACATTTTTAGTTAGTAAACATCTATCCAAAAGCAAGGTTTTCACTAACTGAAAACTTCTTTAAAAAAAATATGGTGTGTGCTTATTTAGAGCCCTATTTAATTGGCCAAATCGCAATTGAATGAGGCCCATTGTATGCTGCAGCAACATGAAAACAGATTGCCAGCTCTTCAACACAATGCTTCCTGCATATATTACTTCAAAATAGGTAAAGTATATTAATTTATTATTTTATTAATTATTTCATTAGCATACAAAAAAACAATGCTCATAGCACACAAACAACCAACAACCTCGAAATGAGCGCCAAAGCATCTCGGAACACCAACAAAATTAATCTCTGAACCAAACACCATTACCTGCCTTACAATCTTATTGCCGTCATTTTTTGACAGGCAAGTCGCTGGTATGTATATATATATATAGTGTGTTTAATAGATAGTATATTTGTATTTTTTTTTTAAATAACTAGTTCACCCATATATTCAAGTTTTGTTTTTAAAGTAAACAAAAATCCACACAGTTACCTCATATTGACATATATTTATTACATAACCTAAAGAACATATTTCTGATTTTTACAGTGAAGAAAACAAGTGTCATCATTGGGAATTTAACCCGAGAATGGTTTCTACTACAGACAGGAACTTAAGCTCATTGTCACAAGATCTGGTACTACAGTATGTGAGCTGCTAGAGTAGTTACACATATATTATAAATCACTTAACCACTGTCTGATTCAAAGCTTCTACACCTGATTCTAATTAATATTCATTATGTTTCACACAGTAAAGCGCTCATTACTCACTCAGGAAGAGGCAACACACTGAAATAGACTGACTTCGGTTGATCATAACTCCATGAATTCTGTATGGATATTAAAACCCTCTATCTTATGGTGCAAAGCATATATGGGGGACTTTTATGGTCCTTTAATTTACACACAAAAAAAAGATAAAAAACAAGATGTAAATTAATGAGGATAACAATGTAGTATAGACAGCCAAAGGGGGGCTTCAGTTTCAAAAGGGCAACTTCATATATACTCATGTATATTTCTATTAACTTTGTTTTTCAACCAGTTACACTTTTTCAGAATAATCTTAATGACAGCACATTAGTTTTTAAATATTTGCATTTAGCACAGGCCTTTCTGACTCTTATATCTGCCAGTGCAGAAAATCCATCTTATAGAGATGTCTATGGCCTGTTTTCATGTTCATTGTAAATGTTGTACAGACTCTCATAAGCCATTTGTTTATATATATTTTTTCTTCACTGTCCTAATCAACTGCCAAGGCAACAATAATGTTTATTCCTAACTGCAGCCAATTTAAGACTGTTTTACATTTCTCAGGAACAAAT
The DNA here is from genome assembly GCA_027410445.1 of Discoglossus pictus. Lineage (NCBI taxonomy): Eukaryota > Metazoa > Chordata > Amphibia > Anura > Alytidae > Discoglossus > Discoglossus pictus. Next base: position 260,665,130 of record CM050165.1, on the reverse strand, counting down.
ACTTCCTAAATGTATAATGAGACAATGGCAGAAGTATTTTACAATTGCATCGCATCACATCGCTTTTTTTATTTTACATATTTTGTAGTTATACATTTTTTTTATGTTAATTATATTTTTCAATGATACAGAATGTGTTTTGAATCTGATATATAAAAGATTTGCTGTATAACATAACATATTCCTTGGATCTTGGTTTGCCAAATGCTGATTTTCTTTCATTGACTGTAGAGAGATGTCCAGCAGTAATAAGCCTGATGGATCTATAGGGGACAGGCAGTATTTACTTAGGATGAAGCAGCTGGCTCAATGTTCTGGTGTTTATATTCATTTCTTATCCATAGAAATAACTTTTGTGTCTTTAGAAGCTTTTAAGGATTTTGCCAGAAGTCTTAGCAGATGTGAAACATTGTTATTTTAAATATGTTTTAAATCTTGCTTCTGAATTCTCCATGTTGACACAGCTGTAAGTCTGGACTTTGGAGGAGTCTCCACTAGCTTTCTTAACCCATTTCTTGCTAAATCGACCCTTTTTTTCACATTAAACAGATTGTGTTTTTAACAGCAGGGGTTTAATAAAAAAAACAGTACAGTTCAAATGAACTCTGCAAAGGTTTAGCTTAACAATGATGTGTGCAGTGCATTATTAGCAGTTGTACAGTCTATCTTGTAGGTGTGTTGTTTATTACTGGTAGTGGTTGGACACACTTTCTTGTAGGTGCGTTATTCATTACCCCGGCAGTGGTTGGACACACTTTCTTGTAGGTGTTTTGTTCATTACCGGTAGTGGTTGGACACACTTTCTTGTAGGTGTGTTGTTCTTTACTGGTAGTGGTTGGACACACTTTCTTGTAGGTGTGTTGTTCATTACTGGTAGTGGTTGGACACACTTTCTTGTAGGTGCGTTATTCATTACTGGCAGTGGTTGGACACACTTTCTTGTAGGTGCGTTATTCATTACTGGCAGTGGTTGGACACACTTTCTTGTAGGTGTTTTGTTCATTACCGGTAGTGGTTGGACACACTTTCTTGTAGGTGTGTTGTTCATTACTGGTAGTAGTTGGACACACTTTCTTGTAGGTGTGTTGTTCTTTACTGGTAGTGGTTGGACACACTTTCTTGTAGGTGTGTTGTTCATTACTGGTAGTGGTTGGACACACTTTCTTGTAGGTGCGTTATTCATTACTGGCAGTGGTTGGACACACTTTCTTGTAGGTGCGTTATTCATTACTGGCAGTGGTTGGACACACTTTCTTGTAGGTGTGTTGTTCATTACTGGTAGTGGTTGGACACACTTTCTTGTAGGTGCGTTATTCATTACTGGTAGTGGTTGGACACACTTTCTTGTAGGTGTTTTGTTCATTACCGGTAGTGGTTGGACACACTTTCTTGTAGGTGTGTTGTTCATTACTGGTAGTGGTTGGACACACTTTCTTGTAGGTGAGTTGTTCATTACTGGTAGTGGTTGGACACACTTTCTTGTAGGTGTGTTGTTCATTACTGGTAGTAGTTGGACACACTTTCTTGTAGGTGCGTTATTCATTACTGGTAGTAGTTGGACACACTTTCTTGTAGGGGTTTTGTTCATTACCGGTAGTGGTTGGACACACTTTCTTGTAGGTGCGTTATTCATTACTGGTAGTAGTTGGACACACTTTCTTGTAGGTGAGTTGTTCATTACTGGTAGTGGTTGGACACACTTTCTTGTAGGTGTGTTGTTCATTACTGGTAGTAGTTGGACACACTTTCTTGTAGGTGCGTTATTCATTACTGGTAGTAGTTGGACACACTTTCTTGTAGGGGTTTTGTTCATTACCGGTAGTGGTTGGACACACTTTCTTGTAGGTGCGTTATTCATTACTGGTAGTGGTTGGACACACTTTCTTGTAGGTGCGTTATTCATTACTGGTAGTAGTTGGACACACTTTTTTGTAGGTGTGTTGTTCATTACTGGTAGTAGTTTGACACACTTTCTTGTAGGTGCGTTATTCATTACTGGTAGTAGTTGGACACACTTTTTTGTAGGTGTGTTGTTCATTACTGGTAGTAGTTTGACACACTATCTTGTAGATTTTTAAATTCAGAATACTTTTAATGGCAATACAAGATAACATTTTATTCATCTAATCACACTTTTAAAGGTCTTCCAGTGTCATCTTTTACTATCTGGTAACCTTGATCCCCTGTTTATTTCCATACTTCACAGGATGTCTCAGTTTGTGTGATACTACAGTAACAGGAAGGAATGCATTATCACAGTATGGGTGTCCCAACTGAAGAGTGTTAACGTTTTTTGAATTTGTGTTAAAAGTGACCTGTATTGCTAAGTACAGTTTATGCAGTGAATATATACTGTAGAAGAAACCTAACACAGTTATATATAAAGGTGCAGGAGTAGTTGAGGGCTATGCTTGTGTAAGAATTTACTGACTAAATTAGTCAGATAAAAAGAATCAGTATTTTCACCATTTATATTCCATAGAAAATGTGAGCGCCATGGATGATGAAGATTTATCTCCACAGAAAGCACTTCAAAAAAAGACAGATTTGTATCAATTACAGAAGGTCAGTATACAATAGTGTATTATAGCGATTTATGGAACATGTTTATGATCAGATCCTAGTCTCATTTTTTTTTTGTTTGTTTAATTTCTCCCAGTTAACCTGTTTATTGCCAAAAACTGGTAGACTCAGTGGAAACTGTGGATGATTCAGTATAATAATACATGGAGTGAACTAGTTTGTTTTTTTTAGTTTTTTTTGGGGGGGCGAGTAACACCATATTTATTATAATCAATACAATCCTTCAGCCATCCTATTCTTTATTTTTATTTCTTTTCTCTTGTGTAGAACAGGACAGCCAAGTCTAGCAAGGCCTCATAGCAATACAGAGCAGGCTCCTCAGTAGCTAAAAACACAGAAAATGGTCATAAGGAGGTACAGTCAGGGCACATTTCTTGTATTTATTTTTTGCAGACAAGTAAAAGTTCCTCTAAAAATTATTTTATGTAGGATGTCATTATCTGTAAAGTGATGTCTGCAGCTTATTCCTCATTTGACTTGAACTGTTAAATGATGCAAAGTGGGAACTAATTATAAAAGCATATCATGTATTATCAACTAAACAATGAAACCCAACCAGCTAATTTTATGAATTTCCCATTTTGTACCCTAAACAGTCAGGAGGTAGGAGGGGGAAGGACTTTTTTTTCTAGCTTTTCTATGTCCCTTTATCAGAAGCTGCAGGAAGATATGGGAAGGCGTTGTTGGGAGAGGTTTATTTTTATATAGGATATATCCACTTCCAGCAAAGTTCAGTGTTATCTGATTTATCTAGAAGTATGCAAGTATAACTTGACATGTTTATGTTAACTTTTTATATGATCCAGAGTGGACTTTTTTGACAAAATAGAAATATTCCCAGATATGTAAAATGTGCCGATGTATTTATGATGCTGTGCTTCGATTCCAGAGATACATATGCAAGAGCCCTTTAAGCACTTACTGTCTGTCAGACAGTTTCTTGAATTCCTTTAAGTAAGCAACTGGAAAAGATTTCTGTCTCCTGCTGTCTGATCCCCGTTCTGTCTCTGACTTAAGTCGATGAGCACATGGATTAGACTTTTTTTCTGCCCTAAAGGAATTGTTTTCTAAAGGATAGTAGCTGCGGATGCAGAAATTCATCTAAACCAGATAAGCCTTCTCACATTGACAGATGTGCCTATAAAACTAATGTCAATGGAGTATTTCTTTTTTTATATATATTCTGTTAAAGATAACGGTTTATACATTATAGATAGAATCTTAAGGTCAGTAGAGGGTCAGTTTTATTGAAACTTGAAGTTCACTCCCAGAATCTAAACCTTGAAGTGGATAACAGCCTATCTCAACTTACTTGCTTCTTCTTTTGCAGACTTTGTTAGAAATGAAAGAAACAAGAAGATCAAAGAAACCCACCAAGTTTGAAACTCTCCGTCTTGAAGTTGTGGATTTTCTGGACAGTCTTGTAAGGTAGGTGTCCGGAATACTAATCTTTTTAACACTATGTAGGGTATTTTAAGACATGGCTTAAAATTGTATTTGACTACATTTAAATGGAATACAATATAACATGTCCTTAAAAGTTTTCAAACGAAGTACGTTCATGACATGTAATAATTTTCTCAAAGCAATCTAAAAGTTCTTCATTTTTTCATATATATAGGAGCCAAGTACTCACTGCTGTTTTATTTCTGGAGAAAAGCTACAATTGCTAATAAGAGTGGGCAAACAAATATATATTCAAAGATAGGATGCAGACCTTTTCAGACCATTGAAATCACAAAAAACATACAGGGTCCAGCAGAAGCATCAAACTTTTCATTTATTTTTTCTGGTTAAGACTACGTTCATGACTTTTCCCCTGCTTAATTATGTTCATTATACAGAGGTCCTTTTTCATTTTTTTCTTATCTTATAAATCTCAAACACTATGTAATAACTGGTTTTCTTTTCCCTGTCCCTAAAAGCCTATACCTTATTACCCTCCTTATATTTGATCTGGGACATTGTGCCAGTTATTTTTAAGCACTTCTCTATACAAGAGGTTCAGTTTGATTTATCCACATTTTCTGTTTCAGAGAGTACCTTCCTCCTCCAGAAGTTCATCCTTTGCATGAAGTATTATATTTCAGTGCTGCTAGCACCCTCCGTAGACATCTGAACGCTGCTCCTCGCATTGCCCTTCATACAGCCTTGAACAACCCGGCCTCATACTTGAAGGTAAAACTGTCAAGCAGGTATTTTCATTACAGCCCTGATGTAAGGCTAGAATTAATTATTTTAATACATGCTCCATATGTAACAAGATATTGTTACTTATTCAGAGTTAATAGAGAGACAAAGTTATATTAATATGTATTCTATTTATAATTGTAACTTTATATATAAGTATAATTTAAATCAGGGGTCCTCAAACTTTTTAAACAGGGGGCCAGTTTTCTTCCCCTCAGACACGGTTAGGGGCCAGACTATAGTTTGAAAAAAATATGAACTAATTCCTAATATATATATATATATATATATATATATATATATATGTACAGTATATACTGTGTGTGTGTGTGTATATGTATGTATATATATATATATATATATATATATATATATATATATATATTATATTATATATACATACCCCTCACTTCTTTCTGTCCCTTCTCCCTCTTCCCTCTCACTCCTTATCCCTCCATTCTCCCTCTTCCCTCTCCCCTTCTGCCTCTTTTCTATTTCTCCCTCTCGCTACTTCTCCCTTCCTCTCCCTCTCACTACTTCTCTCTCTCTTCTCTCTCTCCCTTTTTCCTCTCTCTTCTCTCTCCCTTTTTCCTCTCTCTCTTCTTTCTATCTCTTCCTCCCTCTCTCTTCACATGTCTCTCTTTTTTTTCTCCCTCTCTCTGTTCATCCCCCCTCCTTTTTATTTTCACCTCCCTCTCTCCCCCATCTCTCTCTCTCTCTCTCTCTCTCTCTCTCTCTCTCTCTCTCTCTCTCTCTCTCTCTCCCTCTCTCTCTCTCCCTCTCTCTCCCTCTCCCTCTCCCTCCCTCCCTCTCCCTCCCTCCCTCTTCCTTTTCCCTCTGTCTCTTTTCCTCCCTCACTCCCCTTGTCTATCTACCTCACTCCCCCTTTTCTGTCTGTCTCTTTTCCTCCCTCACTCCCCTTGTCTATCTACCTCACTCCCCCTTTTCTGTCTGTCTCTCTCCCTTGTCTGTCTATCTCTCTCTCTCTCCCTCACTCCCCTTGCCTCTCTACCTCACTCCGCCGTGTTTGTCTGTCTGTCTTTCCCTCACGCCCCTTGTCTCTCTACCTTACTCCCCCGTTTCTGTCTTTTTTTTTTTTCTCTCTCTCTCCCTCACTCCCCTTGTCTCTCTCCCTCACTCCCCTTGTCTCTCTCCCTCACTCCCCTTGTATCTCTCCCTCACTCTCCTTTTCTCTCTCCCTCACTCTCCTTTTCTCTCTCCCTCACTCTCCTTTTCTCTCTACCTCACTCCCCCTTTTCTCTCTACCTCACTCCCCCTTTTCTCTCTACCTCACTCCCCCTTTTCTCTCTACCTCACTCCCCATTTTCTCTCTACCTCACTCCCCCTTTTCTCTCTACCTCACTCCCCCTTTTCTCTCTACCTCACTCCCCCTTGTCTCTCTACCTCACTCCCCCTTGTCTCTCTACCTCACTCCCCCTTGTCTCTCTACCTCACTCCCCCTTGTCTCTCTACCTCACTCCCCCTTGTCTCTCTACCTCACTCCCCCTTGTCTCTCTACCTCACTCCCCCTTGTCTCTCTACCTCACTCCCCCTTGTCTCTCTACCTCACTCCCCCTTGTCTCTCTACCTCACTCCCCCTTGTCTCTCTACCTCACTCCCCCTTGTCTCTCTACCTCACTCCCCCTTGTCTATCTACCTCACTCCCCCTTGTCTATCTACCTCACTCCCCCCTGTCTCTACCTCACTCCCCCTTGTCTCTTTCCCTCACTCCCCTTGTCTCTCTACCTTACTCCCCCTTTTCTGTCTTTTTTTTTTCTCTCTCTCTCTCCCTCACTCCCTGTGTCTCTCTCCCTCACTCCCCGTGACTCTCTCCCTCACTCCCCGTGTCTCTCTCCCTCACTCCCCGTGTCTCTCTCCCTCACTCCCCGTGTCTCTCTCCCTCACTTCCCGTGTCTCTCTCCCTCACTCTCCTTTTCTCTCTCCCTCACTCTCCTTTTCTCTCTACCTCATTCTCCTTTTCTCTCTACCTCACTCTCCTTTTCTCTCTACCTCACTCTCCTTGTCTCTCTACCTCACCCTCCTTGTCTCTCTACCTCACTCCCCCTTGTCTCTCTACCTCACTCCCCCTTGTCTCTCTACCTCACTCCCCCTTGTCTCTCTACCTCACTCCCCCTTGTCTCTCTACCTCACTCCCCCTTGTCTCTCTACCTCACTCCCCCTTGTCTCTCTACCTCACTCCCCCTTGTCTCTCTACCTCACTCCCCCTTGTCTCTCTACCTCACTCCCCCTTGTCTCTCTCCCTCACTCCCCCTTGTCTCTCTACCTCACTCCCCCTTGTCTCTCTACCTCACTCCCCCTTGTCTCTCTACCTCACTCCCCCTTGTCTCTCTACCTCACTCCCCCTTGTCTCTCTACCTCACTCCCCCTTGTCTCTCTACCTCACTCCCCCCTGTCACTCTACCTCACTCCCCCTTGTCTCTTTCCCTCACTCCCCTTGTCTCTCTACCTTCCTCCCCCTTTTCTGTCTTTTTTTTCTCTCTCTCTCCCTCACTCCCCGTGTCACTCTCCCTCACTCCCTGTGTCTCTCTCCCTCACTCCCTGTGTCTCTCTCCCTCACTTCCCGTGTCTCTCTCCCTCACTTCCCGTGTCTCTCTCCCTCACTTCCCGTGTCTCTCTCCCTCACTTCCCGTGTCTCTCTCCCTCACTCCCTGTGTCTCTCTCCCTCACTCCCTGTGTCTCTCTCCCTCACTCCCTGTGTCTCTCTCCCTCACTCCCTGTGTCTCTCTCCCTCACTCCCTGTGTCTCTCTCCCTCACTCCCTGTGTCTCTCTCCCTCACTCCCTGTGTCTCTCTCCCTCACTCCCTGTGTCTCTCTCCCTCACTACCAGTGTCTCTCTCCCTCACTCTCCTTTTCTCTCTACCTCATTCTCCTTTTCTCTCTACCTCACTCTCCTTTTCTCTCTACCTCATTCTCCTTTTCTCTCTACCTCACTCTCCTTTTCTCTCTACCTCACTCCCCCTTTTCTCTCTACCTCACTCCCCCTTGTCTCTCTACCTCACTCCCCCTTGTCTCTCTACCTCACTCCCCCTTGTCTCTCTACCTCACTCCCCCTTGTCTCTCTACCTTCCTCCCCCTTTTCTGTCTTTTTTTTCTCTCTCTCTCCCTCACTCCCCGTGTCACTCTCCCTCACTCCCTGTGTCTCTCTCCCTCACTCCCTGTGTCTCTCTCCCTCACTCCCTGTGTCTCTCTCCCTCACTTCCCGTGTCTCTCTCCCTCACTTCCCGTGTCTCTCTCCCTCACTTCCCGTGTCTCTCTCCCTCACTTCCCGTGTCTCTCTCCCTCACTTCCCGTGTCTCTCTCCCTCACTTCCCGTGTCTCTCTCCCTCACTTCCCGTGTCTCTCTCCCTCACTCCCTGTGTCTCTCTCCCTCACTCCCTGTGTCTCTCTCCCTCACTCCCTGTGTCTCTCTCCCTCACTCCCTGTGTCTCACTCCCTGTGTCTCTCTCCCTCACTCCCTGTGTCTCTCTCCCTCACTCCCTGTGTCTCTCTCCCTCACTACCAGTGTCTCTCTCCCTCACTCTCCTTTTCTCTCTACCTCATTCTCCTTTTCTCTCTACCTCATTCTCCTTTTCTCTCTACCTCATTCTCCTTTTCTCTCTACCTCACTCTCCTTTTCTCTCTACCTCACTCCTCCTTTTCTCTCTACCTCATTCTCCTTTTCTCTCTACCTCACTCTCCTTTTCTCTCTACCTCATTCTCCTTTTCTCTCTACCTCACTCTCCTTTTCTCTCTACCTCACTCCCCCTTTTCTCTCTACCTCACTCCCCCTTGTCTCTCTACCTCACTCCCCCTTGTCTCTCTACCTCACTCCCCCTTGTCTCTCTACCTCACTCCCCCTTGTCTCTCTACCTCACTCCCCCTTGTCTCTCTACCTTACTCCCCCTTTTCTGTCTTTTTTTTTTCTCTCTCTCTCTCCCTCACTCCCTGTGTCTCTCTCCCTCACTCCCCGTGTCTCTCTCCCTCACTCCCCGTGTCTCTCTCCCTCACTCCCCGTGTCTCTCTCCCTCACTCCCCGTGTCTCTCTCCCTCACTTCCCGTGTCTCTCTCCCTCACTCTCCTTTTCTCTCTCCCTCACTCTCCTTTTCTCTCTACCTCATTCTCCTTTTCTCTCTACCTCATTCTCCTTTTCTCTCTACCTCACTCTCCTTTTCTCTCTACCTCACTCTCCTTGTCTCTCTACCTCACCCTCCTTGTCTCTCTACCTCACTCCCCCTTGTCTCTCTACCTCACTCCCCCTTGTCTCTCTACCTCACTCCCCCTTGTCTCTCTACCTCACTCCCCCTTGTCTCTCTACCTCACTCCCCCTTGTCTCTCTACCTCACTCCCCCTTGTCTCTCTACCTCACTCCCCCTTGTCTCTCTACCTCACTCCCCCTTGTCTCTCTACCTCACTCCCCCTTGTCTCTCTACCTCACTCCCCCTTGTCTCTCTACCTCACTCCCCCTTGTCTCTCTACCTCACTCCCCCTTGTCTCTCTACCTCACTCCCCCTTGTCTCTCTACCTCACTCCCCCTTGTCTCTCTACCTCACTCCCCCTTGTCTCTCTACCTCACTCCCCCTTGTCTCTCTACCTCACTCCCCCCTGTCACTCTACCTCACTCCCCCTTGTCTCTTTCCCTCACTCCCCTTGTCTCTCTACCTTCCTCCCCCTTTTCTGTCTTTTTTTTCTCTCTCTCTCCCTCACTCCCCGTGTCACTCTCCCTCACTCCCTGTGTCTCTCTCCCTCACTCCCTGTGTCTCTCTCCCTCACTTCCCGTGTCTCTCTCCCTCACTTCCCGTGTCTCTCTCCCTCACTTCCCGTGTCTCTCTCCCTCACTTCCCGTGTCTCTCTCCCTCACTCCCTGTGTCTCTCTCCCTCACTCCCTGTGTCTCTCTCCCTCACTCCCTGTGTCTCTCTCCCTCACTCCCTGTGTCTCTCTCCCTCACTCCCTGTGTCTCTCTCCCTCACTCCCTGTGTCTCTCTCCCTCACTCCCTGTGTCTCTCTCCCTCACTCCCTGTGTCTCTCTCCCTCACTACCAGTGTCTCTCTCCCTCACTCTCCTTTTCTCTCTACCTCATTCTCCTTTTCTCTCTACCTCACTCTCCTTTTCTCTCTACCTCATTCTCCTTTTCTCTCTACCTCACTCTCCTTTTCTCTCTACCTCACTCCCCCTTTTCTCTCTACCTCACTCCCCCTTGTCTATCTACCTCACTCCCCCTTGTCTCTCTACCTCACTCCCCCTTGTCTCTTTCCCTCACCCCCCTTGTCTCTCTACCTTACTCCCCCTTTTCTGTCTTTTTTTTTTCTCTCTGTTCATCCCCCCTCCTTTTTATTTTCATCTCTCTCTCTCTCTCTCTCTCTCTCTCTCCCCCCCCCCCCCTCTCTCTCTCTCTCTCTCTCCCCCCCCCCCTCTCTCTCTCTCTCTCTCTCTCTCCCCCCCCTCTCTCTCTCTCTCCCTCTCCCTCTCCCTCTCCCTCCCTCTTCCTTTTCCCTCTGTCTCTTTTCCTCCCTCACTCCCCCTTTTCTGTCTGTCTCTCTCCCTTGTCTGTCTATCTCTCTCTCTCTCCCTCACTCCCCTTGCCTCTCTACCTCACTCCGCCGTGTTTGTCTGTCTGTCTTTCCCTCACGCCCCTTGTCTCTCTACCTTACTCCCCCGTTTCTGTCTTTTTTTTTTCTCTCTCTCTCCCTCACTCCCCTTGTCTCTCTCCCTCACTCCCCTTGTCTCTCTCCCTCACTCCCCTTGTATCTCTCCCTCACTCTCCTTTTCTCTCTCCCTCACTCTCCTTTTCTCTCTCCCTCACTCTCCTTTTCTCTCTCCCTCACTCTCCTTTTCTCTCTCCCTCACTCTCCTTTTCTCTCGACCTCACTCTCCTTTTCTCTCTACCTCACTCTCCTTTTCTCTCTACCTCACTCCCCCTTTTCTCTCTACCTCACTCCCCCTTTTCTCTCTACCTCACTCCCCCTTTTCTCTCTACCTCACTCCCCCTTTTCTCTCTACCTCACTCCCCCTTGTCTCTCTACCTCACTCCCCCTTGTCTCTCTACCTCACTCCCCCTTGTCTCTCTACCTCACTCCCCCTTGTCTCTCTACCTCACTCCCCCTTGTCTCTCTACCTCACTCCCCCTTGTCTATCTACCTCACTCCCCCTTGTCTATCTACCTCACTCCCCCCTGTCTCTACCTCACTCCCCCTTGTCTCTTTCCCTCACCCCCCTTGTCTCTCTACCTCACTCCCCCTTGTCTCTCTACCTCACTCCCCCTTGTCTCTCTACCTCACTCCCCCTTGTCTCTCTACCTCACTCCCCCTTGTCTCTCTACCTCACTCCCCCTTGTCTCTCTACCTCACTCCCCCTTTTCTCTCTACCTCACTCCCCCTTGTCTCTCTACCTCACTCCCCCTTGTCTCTCTACCTCACTCCCCTTTGTCTCTCTACCTTACTCCCCCTTGTCACTCTACCTCACTCCCCCTTGTCTCTTTCCCTCACTCCCCTTGTCTCTCTACCTTCCTCCCCCTTTTCTGTCTTTTTTTTCTCTCTCTCTCCCTCACTCCCCGTGTCTCTCTCCCTCACTCCCTGTGTCTCTCTCCCTCACTCCCTGTGTCTCTCTCCCTCACTTCCCGTGTCTCTCTCCCTCACTTCCCGTGTCTCTCTCCCTCACTCCCTGTGTCTCTCTCCCTCACTCCCTGTGTCTCTCTCCCTCACTCCCTGTGTCTCTCTCCCTCACTCTCCTTTTCTCTCTCCCTCACTCTCCTTTTCTCTCTACCTCATTCTCCTTTTCTCTCTACCTCACTCTCCTTTTCTCTCTACCTCATTCTCCTTTTCTCTCTACCTCATTCTCCTTTTCTCTCTACCTCACTCTCCTTTTCTCTCTACCTCACTCCCCCTTGTCTATCTACCTCACTCCCCCTTGTCTATCTACCTCACTCCCCCTTGTCTCTCTACCTCACTCCCCCTTGTCTCTCTACCTCACTCCCCCTGTCTCTCTACCTCACTCCCCCTTGTCTCTTTCCCTCACCCCCCTTGTCTCTCTACCTTACTCCCCCTTTTCTGTCTTTTTTTTTTCTCTCTCTCCCTCACTCCCCGTGTCTCTCTCCCTCACTCCCCGTGTCTCTCTCCCTCACTCCCCGTGTCTCTCTCCCTCACTCCCCGTGTCTCTCTCCCTCACTCCCCGTGTCTCTCTCCCTCACTCCCCGTGTCTCTCTCCCTCACTCCCCGTGTCTCTCTCCCTCACTCCCCGTGTCTCTCTCCCTCACTCCCCGTGTCTCTCTCCCTCACTCCCCGTGTCTCTCTCCCTCACTTCCCGTGTCTCTCTCCCTCACTTCCCGTGTCTCTCTCCCTCACTTCCCGTGTCTCTCTCCCTCACTTCCCGTGTCTCTCTCCCTCACTTCCCGTGTCTCTCTCCCTCACTCCCCGTGTCTCTCTCCCTCACTCCCCGTGTCTCTCTCCCTCACTCTCCTTTTCTCTCTCCCTCACTCTCCTTTTCTCTCTCCCTCACTCTCCTTTTCTCTCTCCCTCACTCTCCTTTTCTCTCTCCCTCACTCTCCTTTTCTCTCTCCCTCACTCTCCTTTTCTCTCTCCCTCACTCTCCTTTTCTCTCTACCTCACTCTCCTTTTCTCTCTACCTCACTCTCCTTTTCTCTCTACCTCACTCCCCCTTGTCTCTCTACCTCACTCCCCCTTGTCTCTCTACCTCACTCCCCCTTGTCTCTCTACCTCACTCCCCCTTGTCTCTCTACCTCACTCCCCCTTGTCTCTCTACCTCACTCCCCCTTGTCTCTCTACCTCACTCCCCCTTGTCTCTCTACCTCACTCCCCCTTGTCTCTCTACCTCACTCCCCCTTGTCTCTCTACCTCACTCCCCCTTGTCTCTCTACCTCACTCCCCCTTGTCTCTCTACCTCACTCCCCCTTGTCTCTTTACCTCACTCCCCCCCTGTCTCTCTACCTCACTCCCCCTTGTCTCTTTCCCCCACTCCCCTTGTCTCTCTACCTTCCTCCCCCTTTTCTGTCTTTTTTTTCTCTCTCTCTCTCTCTCCCTCACTCCCCGTGTCTCTCTCCCTCACTCCCCGTGTCTCTCTCCCTCACTCCCCGTGTCTCTCTCCCTCACTCCCCGTGTCTCTCTCCCTCACTCCCCGTGTCTCTCTCCCTCACTCCCCGTGTCTCTCTCCCTCACTCCCCGTGTCTCTCTCCCTCACTTCCCGTGTCTCTCTCCCTCACTTCCCGTGTCTCTCTCCCTCACTTCCTGTATCTCTCTCCCTCACTTCCTGTATCTCTCTCCCTCACTCTCCTTTTCTCTCTCCCTCACTCTCCTTTTCTCTCTCCCTCACTCTCCTTTTCTCTCTCCCTCACTCTCCTTTTCTCTCTCCCTCACTCCCCCTTTTCTCTCTCCCTCACTCCCCCTTTTCTCTCTACCTCACTCCCCCTTTTCTCTCTACCTCACTCCCCCTTGTCTCTCTACCTCACTCCCCCTTGTCTCTCTACCTCACTCCCCCTTGTCTCTCTACCTCACTCCCCCTTGTCTCTCTACCTCACTCCCCCTTGTCTATCTACCTCACTCCCCCCTGTCTATCTACCTCACTCCCCCCTGTCTCTCTACCTCACTCCCCCTTGTCTCTTTCCCTCACTCCCCTTGTCTCTCTACCTTACTCCCCCTTTTCTGTCTTTTTTTTTTCTCTCTCTCCCTCACTCCCTGTGTCTCTCTCCCTCACTCCCTGTGTCTCTCTCCCTCACTCCCCGTGTCTCTCTCCCTCACTCCCCGTGTCTCTCTCCCTCACTCCCCGTGTCTCTCTCCCTCACTTCCCGTGTCTCTCTCCCTCACTCCCCGTGTCTCTCTCCCTCACTCCCCGTGTCTCTATCCCTCACTCCCTGTGTCTCTCTCCCTCACTTCCCGTGTCTCTCTCCCTCACTTCCCGTGTCTCTCTCCCTCACTTCCCGTGTCTCTCTCCCTCACTCTCCTTTTCTCTCTCCCTCACTCTCCTTTTCTCTCTACCTCATTCTCCTTTTCTCTCTACCTCACTTTCCTTTTCTCTCTACCTCACTCTCCTTTTCTCTCTACCTCACTCTCCTTGTCTCTCTACCTCACTCCCCCTTGTCTCTCTACCTCACTCCCCCTTGTCTCTCTACCTCACTCCCCCTTGTCTCTCTACCTCACTCCCCCTTGTCTCTCTACCTCACTCCCCCTTGTCTCTCTACCTCACTCCCCCTTGTCTCTCTACCTCACTCCCCCTTGTCTCTCTACCTCACTCCCCCTTGTCTCTCTACCTCACTCCCCCTTGTCTCTCTACCTCACTCCCCCTTGTCTCTCTACCTCACTCCCCCTTGTCTCTCTACCTCACTCCCCCTTGTCTCTCTACCTCACTCCCCCTTGTCTCTCTACCTCACTCCCCCTTGTCTCTCTACCTCACTCCCCCTTGTCTCTCTACCTCACTCCCCTTTGTCTCTCTACCTCACTCCCCTTTGTCTCTCTACCTCACTCCCCTTTGTCTCTCTACCTCACTCCCCCCTGTCACTCTACCTCACTCCCCCTTGTCTCTTTCCCTCACTCCCCTTGTCTCTCTACCTTCCTCCCTGTGTCTCTCTCCCTCACTCCCTGTGTCTCTCTCCCTCACTCCCTGTGTCTCTCTCCCTCACTTCCCGTGTCTCTCTCCCTCACTTCCCGTATCTCTCTCCCTCACTCCCTGTGTCTCTCTCCCTCACTCCCTGTGTCTCTCTCCCTCACTCCCTGTGTCTCTCTCCCTCACTTCCCGTGTCTCTCTCCCTCACTTCCCGTGTCTCTCTCCCTCACTTCCCGTGTCTCTCTCCCTCACTCCCCGTGTCTCTCTCCCTCACTTCCCGTATCTCTATCCCTCACTCTCCTTTTCTCTCTCTCTCACTCTCCTTTTCTCTCTCCCTCACTCTCCTTTTCTCTCTCCCTCACTCTCCTTTTCTCTCTCCCTCACTCTCCTTTTCTCTCTCCCTCACTCTCCTTTTCTCTCTCCCTCACTCTCCTTTTCTCTCTACCTCACTCTCCTTTTCTCTCTACCTCACTCTCCTTTTCTCTCTACCTCACTCTCCTTTTCTCTCTACCTCACTCTCCTTTTCTCTCTACCTCACTCCCCCTTGTCTCTCTACCTCACTCCCCCTTGTCTCTCTACCTCACTCCCCCTTGTCTCTCTACCTCACTCCCCCTTGTCTCTCTACCTCACTCCCCCTTGTCTCTCTACCTCACTCCCCCTTGTCTCTCTACCTCACCCCCCCTTGTCTCTCTACCTCACTCCCCCTTGTCTCTCTACCTCACTCCCCCTTGTCTCTCTACCTCACTCCCCCTTGTCTCTCTACCTCACTCCCCCTTGTCTCTCTACCTCACTCCCCCTTGTCTCTTTACCTCACTCCCCCTTGTCTCTTTACCTCACTCCCCCTTGTCTCTTTACCTCACTCCCCCCTGTCTCTCTACCTCACTCCCCCCTGTCTCTCTACCTCACTCCCCCTTGTCTCTTTCCCCCACTCCCCTTGTCTCTCTACCTTCCTCCCCCTTTTCTGTCTTTTTTTTCTCTCTCTCTCTCCCTCACTCCCCGTGTCTCTCTCCCTCACTCCCTGTGTCTCTCTCCCTCACTCCCTGTGTCTCTCTCCCTCACTCTCCTTTTCTCTCTACCTCATTCTCCTTTTCTCTCTACCTCACTCTCCTTTTCTCTCTACCTCATTCTCCTTTTCTCTCTACCTCACTCTCCTTTTCTCTCTACCTCACTCTCCTTTTCTCTCTACCTCACTCCCCTTGTCTCTCTACCTCACTCCCCTTGTCTCTCTACCTCACTCCCCCCTGTCTCTCTACCTCACTCCCCCCTGTCTCTCTACCTCACTCCCCCCTGTCTCTCTACCTCACTCCCCCCTGTCTCTCTACCTCACTCCCCCCTGTCTCTCTACCTCACTCACCCTGGTCTCTTTCCCTCACTCCCCTTGTCTCTCTACCTCACTCCCCCCTGTCTCTCTACCTCACTCCCCCCTGTCTCTCTACCTCACTCACCCTGGTCTCTTTCCCTCACTCCCCTTGTCTCTCTACCTCACTCTCCTTTTCTCTCTCCCTCACTCTCCTTTTCTCTCTACCTCACTCTCCTTTTCTCTCTACCTCACTCTCCTTTTCTCTCTACCTCACTCTCCTTTTCTCTCTACCTCACTCTCCTTTTCTCTCTACCTCACTCCCCCTTGTCTCTCTACCTCACTCCCCCTTGTCTCTCTACCTCACTCCCCCTTGTCTCTCTACCTCACTCCCCCTTGTCTCTCTACCTCACTCCTCCTTGTCTCTCTACCTCACTCCCCCTTGTCTCTCTACCTCACCCCCCCTTGTCTCTCTACCTCACTCCCCCTTGTCTCTCTACCTCACTCCCCCTTGTCTCTCTACCTCACTCCCCCTTGTCTCTCTACCTCACTCCCCCTTGTCTCTTTACCTCACTCCCCCTTGTCTCTTTACCTCACTCCCCCCTGTCTCTCTACCTCACTCCCCCCTGTCTCTCTACCTCACTCCCCCTTGTCTCTTTCCCCCACTCCCCTTGTCTCTCTACCTTCCTCCCCCTTTTCTGTCTTTTTTTTCTCTCTCTCTCTCCCTCACTCCCCGTGTCTCTCTCCCTCACTCCCTGTGTCTCTCTCCCTCACTCCCTGTGTCTCTCTCCCTCACTCCCTGTGTCTCTCTACCTCATTCTCCTTTTCTCTCTACCTCACTCTCCTTTTCTCTCTACCTCATTCTCCTTTTCTCTCTACCTCACTCTCCTTTTCTCTCTACCTCACTCTCCTTTTCTCTCTACCTCACTCCCCTTGTCTCTCTACCTCACTCCCCTTGTCTCTCTACCTCACTCCCCCCTGTCTCTCTACCTCACTCCCCCCTGTCTCTCTACCTCACTCCCCCCTGTCTCTCTACCTCACTCCCCCCTGTCTCTCTACCTCACTCACCCTGGTCTCTTTCCCTCACTCCCCTTGTCTCTCTACCTCACTCCCCCCTGTCTCTCTACCTCACTCCCCCCTGTCTCTCTACCTCACTCACCCTGGTCTCTTTCCCTCACTCCCCTTGTCTCTCTACCTCACCCCCCCTTGTCTCTCTACCTCACTCCCCCTTGTCTCTCTACCTCACTCCCCCTTGTCTCTCTACCTCACTCCCCCTTGTCTCTCTACCTCACTCCCCCTTGTCTCTCTACCTCACTCCCCCTTGTCTCTTTACCTCACTCCCCCTTGTCTCTTTACCTCACTCCCCCCTGTCTCTCTACCTCACTCCCCCCTGTCTCTCTACCTCACTCCCCCTTGTCTCTTTCCCCCACTCCCCTTGTCTCTCTACCTTCCTCCCCCTTTTCTGTCTTTTTTTTCTCTCTCTCTCTCCCTCACTCCCCGTGTCTCTCTCCCTCACTCCCTGTGTCTCTCTCCCTCACTCCCTGTGTCTCTCTCCCTCACTCTCCTTTTCTCTCTACCTCATTCTCCTTTTCTCTCTACCTCACTCTCCTTTTCTCTCTACCTCATTCTCCTTTTCTCTCTACCTCACTCTCCTTTTCTCTCTACCTCACTCTCCTTTTCTCTCTACCTCACTCCCCTTGTCTCTCTACCTCACTCCCCTTGTCTCTCTACCTCACTCCCCCCTGTCTCTCTACCTCACTCCCCCCTGTCTCTCTACCTCACTCCCCCCTGTCTCTCTACCTCACTCCCCCCTGTCTCTCTACCTCACTCACCCTGGTCTCTTTCCCTCACTCCCCTTGTCTCTCTACCTCACTCCCCCCTGTCTCTCTACCTCACTCCCCCCTGTCTCTCTACCTCACTCACCCTGGTCTCTTTCCCTCACTCCCCTTGTCTCTCTACCTCACTCTCCTTTTCTCTCTACCTCACTCTCCTTTTCTCTCTACCTCACTCCCCTTGTCTCTCTACCTCACTCCCCTTGTCTCTCTACCTCACTCCCCCCTGTCTCTCTACCTCACTCCCCCTGTCTCTCTACCTCACTCCCCCCTGTCTCTCTACCTCACTCCCCCCTGTCTCTCTACCTCACTCACCCTGGTCTCTTTCCCTCACTCCCCTTGTCTCTCTACCTTCCTCCCCCTTTTCTGTCTTTTTTTTCTCTCTCTCTCTCCCTCACTCCCCGTGTCTCTCTCCCTCACTCCCTGTGTCTCTCTCCCTCACTCCCTGTGTCTCTCTCCCTCACTCTCCTTTTCTCTCTACCTCATTCTCCTTTTCTCTCTACCTCACTCTCCTTTTCTCTCTACCTCATTCTCCTTTTCTCTCTACCTCACTCTCCTTTTCTCTCTACCTCACTCTCCTTTTCTCTCTACCTCACTCCCCTTGTCTCTCTACCTCACTCCCCTTGTCTCTCTACCTCACTCCCCCCTGTCTCTCTACCTCACTCCCCCCTGTCTCTCTACCTCACTCCCCCCTGTCTCTCTACCTCACTCCCCCCTGTCTCTCTACCTCACTCACCCTGGTCTCTTTCCCTCACTCCCCTTGTCTCTCTACCTCACTCCCCCCTGTCTCTCTACCTCACTCCCCCCTGTCTCTCTACCTCACTCACCCTGGTCTCTTTCCCTCACTCCCCTTGTCTCTCTACCTCACTCTCCTTTTCTCTCTACCTCACTCTCCTTTTCTCTCTACCTCACTCCCCTTGTCTCTCTACCTCACTCCCCTTGTCTCTCTACCTCACTCCCCCCTGTCTCTCTACCTCACTCCCCCTGTCTCTCTACCTCACTCCCCCCTGTCTCTCTACCTCACTCCCCCCTGTCTCTCTACCTCACTCACCCTGGTCTCTTTCCCTCACTCCCCTTGTCTCTCTACCTTACCCCCCCCCCCCCCCCCCCTTGTCTGCCTGTTTGTCTCTCTCTCTCTCTCGCTGCTCCCTTACCTTGCCTTCATGCTGCTGGTGTGTGGCTCCTCCCCTTGGCGGCTCCTCTCTGGGTCAGCCCCTGCTCTGCCTAGTCGGATGACTAGGAAGTGATAGTAGGCTGCGGCTGTAGAGACACAGAGAGACGCAGGAGGAGGGGGCCGGCTTCAGGACCCTGGTGGGCCGGATCTGGCCCGCGGGCCGTAGTTTGAGGACCTCTGATTTAAATAATAGATTATTATTTGTATTTTCCTACTGTATGGATGGTTTCACTGGACTTCTTCCATTTACATATTTTCTTCTATTAGTCTTTAGAAAGTGAAGGTGGATCCATTTCCAGTACAGCGCCAGATATTTGCATTGCTTACAAGTTACATCTCGAGTGTGGGCGACTGATTAACCTTTATGATTGGTTAGAGGTAAATCAAATTAATTATGCATCCTTTTTGTTAAGAATTATTTTTTGTAAAAAATAAAATACTAATAATATAACAGCAGACCAGTATCATTTGCGTGTCCTTCTGTGTGTGTATGTATGTATATATATGTGTGTATATATATATATATATATATATATATATATATATATATATATATATACATAGATCCCATTGAACCCCAGTGCTTTTGTAGGGTCTGTCTGTTTGTGTTAACTATTTTTTTCTGTATGTACATTCTGTACAAGCCGTTGTGTGTTTTTTTTTGTTCTTTTTGTAACGGGTCAATCCAAACTATTAATTTTGTTTTGTTCTTTTTTGATGCAGGCGTTTGCAACTGTAGTCAGTGCTGCTGAGGGGAGAGACTGTGATTCCTCTAAGCAAGTTGATGACATTACTCAGTATCCTTTCATTTTTGTGTGTGTAGCGAGAGATCAGATCCAAAGAGAATATGAAAACAGCAGCTGTCTGTTTAGAAATGCAGTACATGCACAGGCTTGTGTCCTGGGGTCACAACTTGGATATGAGTCCAACTGTTCATTAACAAGCTGGGCATGTGCTGTGTTCTTTCTCTGTACTTTTCCTTGGTTTCACTGTACATCTTATTGCATCAAAATAGCAGTCAAATGCATAACTTATATTACATCATGTTAAGAAGATTAAAAATTGTTCTGACAATTGGAGAGGCTGTATATGCAAGCTTTGCTTTTTGGCAATTCTGTATAAAATAACAGGCTTTCTAGTGAGACATTTTATTTCCAAGTCATAAATCTTTTGACATGGACCTAATTTTCATGCTCATTCTCTCTCTCTCTCCCGCTATCTCTCTTTTCTTAATCATCCCATTTGTGTAAAGGAATTTGTAAAATCTAATGAGTATAACTCTATGAAAGTGTGACACATTAAATTGAAGGTTATATTATCTTTATTATTATGTTTATTTATATTGTGCCAACATATTCCGTAGCGCTGTACAGGGGTTTAGTACATGGCAAAAAACAAACTTAACACCTTATAAAGAATGGAGGGCCCTGTTTTTGAGTATATCATCAAATGCACATAGTGCTTGTTTATTAAAAAGTATTGATAAATGCTACAATAATGATAATATACTCCTTCAGTGAAATAGTTTAATCATTTTGTTGAATATGTTTATTTTAAGTGCCACAACAAGTGTGCTTTGCCATTCTAGGTTTGTTTCACTTTTAGGTGTATGTCAATATGTGACATACACAGGAAAGTGGGGTTACAGTGGACCTTACTTTGAGCTTTAATCCTTCTCTCAATGAAATCACTAGTACTTACAGTGGAACCTCTATATTTGTCATTGATCCGTTCCTGAGGTATGGACGGATACTGAATCTGATGAATATAGAGTCATTTTTTCCAGAACTTTACCTTTACTGAGGAGCGATGATGGCAGCAGGGATTCACCTTCCATGAAAACATTAGGTAACTCCAATGCTGGCGATTGAGATCTTTTTGTCCCTTTCCAGACGAATCACTAGCACTCAATTTAGAACTTGCTCAATGTTGTCTGTTTCTTAATATTAGATTTTTGGATGAATATAGAAGAATTTTATTGCCTAAAAATGTGAATAATAGCGGATTTGACAAATAAAGGTCTGAGGGATATAGAGTTTCCACTGTATTTGGTAAATGTGTGTCTCTTACAAATTAGGTTGTTACTATATCATAGAGTTCTGAAAGTTTAGCAAGAAGACGACTTCTGACCATTTACAGTGGTTGTGTACCTTGTTGTCTGAAATATTTTTGATAGCTGAATTCCTTAACTAGGTCCTTCAGTGCTCGTTTCATCAGAGCAGTTTCAGAGCTGGAGCTTCTTGGCTTTGTAAAGCCTACCAAGCAGAAGACTGACCACGTGGCTCGTCTAACATGGGGTGGGTGCTAAATTAGAAGACACAAATATGTTGTTTTTCTAACACCTTTGTTAAATATTATGCTAAATAATTTTGTATTTTTTTATGACAATAAATGAATATAATGTGGAAATGAAAGTGAAATAAGAATGTATTTGTGCAAGTTCTGATGTGTGACTATATTCAATTACTGCATAGCCATTACAGGTTATCAAAGAATTATAGCATAAATACTGCAAGGGCAAAAAGCAACACAAGGGACTTATTTACAGTTCTGAGAGACGCCGTGGATACAGATTTCTACATGTCTATTGTTGTTTGCTTGGCAGTGTGCTGAATTTAATAATTAATCTTTGCTCTCTCCTTAGTGTTTAAGGAAGTTGTTAATCATGTTGCATGAACTATGCTGACATGTTCTGTATTTAGAAAGTTGGAGATCATGAATATGAAGGGTCACTGAACATTTGGAGCTGCCTCAAGCCTTAGTCTTATTATGAACAACCAAATACTGTAGAGACTCTCAAACAATTTTGATTTGTTTAATCAATTTTAAAGGGCCACTGGGCCCATTTTCAAATATACTATTTTGAAAAAGTAGGAAACATTTTTAAAGATCTAAAATAATATAACTTGTAATATACTGTCTTTCATATGTCATTTTCTTTCTGCTAACCAAATTACTGAAATGGAAGGAGATTTTCATTCCAATGGAAGTTCTGTCTATACAATGGGGATCTGGAATCAGGGGTTAAGTACAAAGAAAAGTACAATATTAAACACAAGTAGAGGGCCCTGTCTTTGAGTTTACATTCTTTTCAAAGCACCTTAGTGATTGAAAACTTGCAAACTTACAATCTAAAGCAGGGGTGGGCATGTTCAGTCCTGGGGGGGCCACACACATGCCTGGATTTGATGATATCCCTGCTATGCACAGGTAAGTAAATCGCTGTGCGTAGCAGGGATATGATTTACTCGCCTGAGCACAGAAAGGATATCTTCAAATCCAGGCCTGTGTGTGGAACTCCAGTAACAAACTTGCCCACCCAAGGAGAATTAATGAAAAGGAAGAAAATACGGCTTAACAATTAATTGAAAAGGGAGTACAGGGTTAAGTGTTTATTACGTTTTTGGGTGTATCAGATGTGATAATGCTAAACCTGCACTATAAATTAACATAAATCATAGGTGGGTAAATGGGAGGGCAAGTTATATGATTTCAGATGCTGAAGAGTGGTGGGGTGTGAGGCTCTAGGCCTCGAGGCAAGGTGAACGGGAGTGGGGAAATGACCGTTGGACAGTGGTTCTGCTGAGTAAATATGATGAGGCCCAGTCCTATTGGCCGAGCGCCGGCATAATGACTGAACAGTCCTGATGGTAGATGGGACTGGGAAAATGACAGGACACACCCTCTTGAGAACGTAAAGGGGAGGGGCAGCTGACTAAAGAAAATGAATACCTCCGGTAAAGAATATGGTATAAACCATAAAAATGCAAAGGCTATGTTTGATTTCTATTATTATAAAACATTTAGCCATTATCCAGTATAATAATTCAAAATACCATGTAGGAAAACATTTACCACAGTTTCCATTTAATTGCACATATTTCTCCAAGAGGAGAAAAACACTTTAAGCAGTGCTTTCCAGTTTGGTCATTTATGTTTTATCATTTCCATTCTCTAAAGGCGTGTAAAGTAAAATGGTTACATGCACTGTATGATACATTCTAATGACACATTGCCTATCCTTACACCTACTGTAAAGTTCCTGTGTTGATCCAATTTTCTGTTATTGACTATATATCTCATATCCCTATTATATGAAACTCCAGGACCTAGGCCTGTTAAAATCAATATGTGCTTACATAGGCACAGTGTACCTCCCAATAGAAGCCCTGTATTGGGGTATGGATTTTAACCCTTTAGTAACCTTCAGGCCGGCAGCAGCACAAAGCAGAGATCTACGGATCAGTGTCTGGCCCATCTGATTACCTTCTACAGGGAGACTTCACATCCCATGATTCCTTCCTGCACAAACTGCCATCACTAATTCAGGGATTAACTGTGGTGTTAACTAATAAAGGCAACTGCTCATCAGGGTGAGTTTGTTAATGCTTATTTTGGTATTTTTGTCATGCAATTGTTTTTTCCATACACTATGGATTCTCCTATAGGATGCATTCATAATTCAGAAACGTAGATACAGTGCCTTGCAAAAGTATCCCTCCCCTGGCATTTTTCGTGTTTTGTTGCTTCACAACCTGGAATTAACATGGATAGTTTGAGGATTTGCATCATTTAATTTACAGAACATGCCCACAACTTTAAAGATGATTTATTTATTTTTTTATTGTGAAGCAAACAACAAATAGGACAAAATAACAGAAAAAGTCAATGTGCATAACTATTCACCCCCCTAAAGTCAATACTTTTGTAGAGCCACCTTTTGCAGGAATCACAGCTCCAAGTCGCTTTGGATAAGTCTCTATGAGCTTGCCACATCTTACCACTGGGATTTTTGCCCATTCCTCCTTGCAAAACTGCTCCAGCTCCTTCATGTTGGATGGTTTGCGCTTGTGAACAGCAATCTTTAAGTCTGACCACAGATTTTCTATTGGTTTGAGGTCTGGGCTTTGACTAGGCCATTCCAACACATTTACATGTTTCCCCTTAAACCACTCAAGTGTTGCTTTAGCAGTGTGTTTGGGGTCATTGTCCTGCTGGAAGGTGAACCTCCATCCTAGCCTCAAATCACACACAGAGTGGTACAGGTTTTGCTCAAGAATATCCAGGTATTTAGCACAATCCATCTTTCCTTCAACTCTGACCAGTTTCCCAGTCCTGGCTGCTGAAAAACATCCCCACAGCATGATGCTGCCATCAACATGTTTCACTGTGGGGATGGTGTTCTTTGGGTTATGTGATGTGTTGGGTTTGCGCCAGACATAGCGTTTTCTTTGATGGCCGAAAAGTTCAATTTTACTCTCATCAGACCAGAGCAACTTCCTCCATTCATTTTGGGAGTCTCCCACATGCCTTTTCGCAAACTCAAGCCCAACTCTATGGAGTGTACAGCTTATTGTCGTCCTATGTACAGATACTCCGTTCTCTGCTGTGGAACTCTGCAGCTCCTACAGGGTTACCTTAGGTCTCTGTGCTGCCTCTCTGTTTAATGCCCTCCTTGCCCGATCCGTGAGTTTTGGAGGGTGGCCGGCCCTTGGAATGGTTTGCTGTTGTGCCATGTTCTTTCCATTTGGTAATGATAGACTTGATGGTGCTCCTGGGGATCATCAAAGATTTTTTTTTTTTTTTTTTTTTATAACCTAACCCTGACTTGTACTTTTCAACAACATTGTCCCTTACTTGTTTGGAGAGTTCCTTGGTCTTCATGGCAGTGTTTGGTTAGTGGTGCCTCTTGCTTAGGTTTTGTAGCCTCTGGGGCCTTTCAAAAAAGGTGTGTATATGTAATGACAGATCATGTGACACTTAGATTGCACACAGGTCAACATCATTTCACTAATTATGTGACTTCTGAAGGTAATTGGTTGCACCAGAGCTTTTTATGGGCTTCATAATAAAGGGTGAATACATACGGACACGACAATTTTCAGTTTTCTGTTTCTAAAAAATAGTTTTATGTATATATTTTTCTAATTTCACTTCACCAACTTATACTATTGTGATCTGATCCATCACATAAAATTCAGATTAACAAAACATTGAACTTAAGGCTGTAATGTAACAAAATAGGTAAAAAGTCAAGGGGGTGAATACTTTTGCAAGGCACTGTATGCCTTTAAGTAAAAAACTATGATTAAGGGAAAGGGTGTTTTTAATATCAAAGAAGTGAACACAATGAAAATTGTTTAAATGCAAAAATAAATCCTAATATTAGCTGCCTATTATTGTTTTGTTTTTTGCAGTACTTTTATTTATAAAAAAATAATTCACACTTGATGAAACATTGATTTCCTGTAGCAATTTATTGCACTGTGTTATCATTATGAGATGTCAGATTGTATTTATTTACAAACCACTGCAACATTCAATCACATAATCAGGATGACTTTGCACAAACAATATGCATTTCTGAACTTTTTATCCACTGGGACTCTAGAATGCCCGATCCTGCGATGGTCGGGATATGTTGAGATTCATTACAGTGATTAAGGACCATTTAACAAATTTGTAGTCTGATACTACAGGGAAGGAATAAGTACTGCTCCATCTGTTGTCTTAGAATAAATTGTGTAATCACTGATTGCCTTTTGCTGCTATTGCAACAGCTGTTATGGGAAAAAAGCATTACCTCAAATACCACAAGTGCAGTATTTTATTTTCTCTGAGTGAAGAATATTGTAGATCCCTCAAAAATAGTTTCGTTATATTATCCTTTGCGTTTTAAAAGTTTTTATATTATGCATATTTTATATTATATCCAATGATGCACATTACATTGTGTTATATTTCATGCATCTTTAAATAATTTATATTCAGGTTACTGTACAGAGCATGCCACAACAGGCACTAATCTTTCCTTAAGCATATTTCATTTAGTGAATTGACATCACCTCTGACATATACCAACGCAAAAATGATTGTGTAGGTGGTAACATAGTTCACTAGCAGTTGTCTGCAATTGTCATTAATGTTTCTTTTTCATTTCTGTACAACTTGTACATATGTTTTAATAACACCACTAAATATATCTGTCAACGGCTCACTGGAATTTGTCACAAATTCAAGTCTTAGATTAATATAGACATGCCCATCTCCATGAAGAAAGAGGAAGAAACAGGCCAGGTTTTTTTTTACACTCTTCCAGTTTGAAGAAAGGCAAGCAAATCAAAGTGATTGACGCACCTATCCCCAAACACAATATACCATATATACTAGAGTATAAGCCAAGTTTTTCAGTCCTTTTTTTAAGGTTGAAAAAGGCCCCCTCGGCTTATACTCAAGTCACCTTGTGTCTCTTTTCCCCCTCGCGTCTCCACCCCCGTGTCTCTTTCCCTCCCCCTCCCTTATCATCCTCATCCTCCCTCCACTACCCCCCTCCTCACTTTACTCCTCTCTAATTACCCCCCCCTCTCACTTTCCCCTCACTTCCATCAGCAGCTGCTCCTCCGTGCGTCTTCCAGCTGTGTCGGGACCCGGCATATGCTAATGACTTGACGTCACATGCGCGTCACGTCATTAGCATTGGCCAGGAGGATGAGGAGGGGGGTTGAGGATGAGGAGGGAGGGGGAGGGAAAGACACAAGGGAGAGGGGTGAAAGAGACACATGCAAGGGAGGGGGGAGATACACGGGAGGGAGAGGGGGAAAAAGACACAAGAAAGGGGCACACAAGAGGGGGACACAGCGGGCAGCACATTTCACACCCTCGGCTTATACTCGAGTCACTAAGTTTTCCCAGTATTTTGTGGTAAAATAGGTGCCTCGGCTTATACTCGGGTCGGCTTATACTCGAGTATATTACCAGTACTTACATTTATTATGCTTCTGCTCCTAAGGTTTAGAGAGGCAGTTATCTATCACAGGCTACTCATGGTATTTGCGAAGTCCACTAAGTTTCTGACCCAGTTTGATGTATACATTTCTTACACAAGAAAAAAATATGGAAATACAAAATGTACAGTTTTTATTTTACCGAGAAAGAAGTCCTCTATGATTCAGCACTTTGATTATCACATATAATAGTTGTGGTAAGTTACGAATGTTGGTCATACAATGTTAAAAGTTACGGGCCTGCACATGTGCAATGAGCGTGCGAAGGCGCTCATTGTGATCCTTGCAATGAGCGCCATAGGCCCATAAAGTAGTGATTTAGAGGGGGGAGAGCCTTGCATTGTGTGGCAAACAGCATTACCAGCCTTCAAATGTTATTGCTGTCAATTTTGACGGGCAAGTCGCAAGCTTGAATATAAGGGATTGTTACGACCCCAGGAGTGAGGGGGCATGTTCACTCCTTAACCCTTCTGCTTACTAGTATAGAGGCACTCCTGCATGGACTGGGTTCTTATGGTCTCAGCATTTCTGACTTGTTCAGGCCAGGACATCAGTTCAGGAACACAGGAGGCAAAAAGCAGGCTTGGCAAAATAATAAATGCTTTTATCTCTATCTTTCTCTAAAATTACTGATATACCTTTTTTATGTATCAACCATCAGAGCAAACTTTAATAACTGACTCACAGCATGACAGTTACAGATGACATCACAACATTCCAAATGCAGTTAACTCCTTATGAACTGGCTACAACTAAAATGTAATATAGAGATTGAACACATAACATCACACATTGTCGTTGTAATAAAACTGGCTGGTCTTTGCCACAATGCTCCCCCATTACCACAAGCCAGCATACCCAGTCTGATCCCAGCGAATCATCTTGGGGATGTCCGGGGGAGTCCTCGCAGATCACTTTTCCAGTTCAGTTTGTCTGGATAATCCGTCAGCGTTGCCGTTTTGCTTTCCCGAGCGGTATTGTATTGCAACGTCAAAGGGCTGCAGCGCTAGACTCCAGCAAAGCAGTCTGGCATTGTCGCCTGCCACCCTGTTGAGCCACACAAAGGAGTTGTGATTTGTGAATAAGGAAAAAGGTTTGCCAATACAAATACGGCTGTAGCTTCTTGAGGGCCCAAACCACGGGCAGGCATTCTTTTTCAATGGCGGCGTAGCTTACTTCTCGGGGTAATAATTTTCTTTTTAAGTAAGCCACCGGGTGTTCACCTCCATCGGCTCAGATTTGGCTCAATACGGCCGCCAATCCAAACATAGAAGCATCTGTGAGCAAGAAAACGTTTGGTTGGATCAGGAGCAGCCAATACAGTTAATTAGAGCAGTTTTCAGTTGCTGAAATGCCTGTTCACACTCTGGGGGCTGTTTGGCTACAGCCTCTATCTTGGCTGGTCCTGGTTTCTGTTGACCACTACCTACTCAATGGCCGATGTACTGTACTTCAGCCATCCCTATGTGACACTTACTAGGTTTGAGGGTCAACCCTGCTTCCCTGATACGGTCTAACACTGCTCCTAGGTGAGTCAGGTGTTCTGACCAAGTGTCATTGTAAATAGCTATATCATCCAGGTAGGCACAAGCGTACTCCTGGAACCCGTCCAATAGCCCATCTACCATTCGCTGGAACGTTGCCGGAGCGTTTTTCATCCTGAAGGGCATGACTTGAAACTGGTAGAGGCCAAACTGGGTGATAAACGCCAACTTGGCTATGGCATTTTTGGTTAGTTGAATTTGCCAGTACCTCTTACAGAGATCTATTGTAGTGAGGTACCGCCCCCAGGCCATTTTGTCTAAAAGTTTGTCTATCCTGGGCATTGAATAGGCATCAGACACCGTTGTCTCATTTAGCCTCCTATAGTCCACACAGAATCGGGTTGTTCCATCCCACTTTGGTACTAGCACTACCGGGGATACCCATGGACTATCACAAAGTTTAATAACCCCCAGCTGAAGCATCTCCTGAATCTCTTTACTCATATTCTCCTTTACAGATTCAGGGATGCGGTAGAGAGTTTGGCGTAGTGGTTGTTGGCCGGAGATGTCTACGCGGTGAGTGGCCAGAGGCAGATTGGAGAAGATGGCCCCCTTGACCCTGATCAACTCCTGTGCCTGGGTACACTCCTGTGAGCTCAGCCGTACTCTTAGATATACCCCTCTGTGACCCTCTGTCTGGTCTCCTTTTTCTAAGAGGTCTGGTAGAGAGAGGTTCTCAAAATCTTCAGAGGCTGGGTCGCAAATAGCCTCCACATCCTCCGTGCGCTCATGATAAGGTTTTAGCATATTCACATGGAGCAGACGTCTTCTTCCTACTTCTGTGCACGGGCTAATTACATAGGTGGTATCGCATTTTTGTTCTACCACCCAGTACAGGCCCTGCCAGGCTGCCTGCAGCCTTTCATTGTGGATGGGTTTTAAAATCAATACTTTTTGTCCCACTTGAAAGCTGCAGTCCCTGGCTCCCCTATAGTACCATTGGCGCTGAAGCTGTTGGGCCAGGGTCAACTTCTCCAGATGGTCTCTAAATTACAACACATATGGGGTGATAGGGGTACCATCTGCGCTAACCTCACCCTCCCAATGCTCTTATTAAGTCTAACGGGCCTCTCATCCTTTTACCGAACAGTAGAGGGGGAGAATCCGGTGGATTCTTAGGGAACCTCCCTGTACGCAAATAGAAAGTGGGGCAGGAATCTTTCCCAGTCTTCCCTAGTGTCTGCGAACGTCTTGAGCATTTGTTTTAGTGTCCCATTAAAACATTTGCAGAGACCATTAGACTGGGGGTGGTACTATGAGCTTAATTCCGCATAGTCTCCAAAGTTGGTGGGTGACTTTGGAGGTAAATTGGGTGCTCTGATCCAAAATAATCTCTTGGGGAAATCCCATGTGTAAGAAAATCTGCATCAGGGCATCAGTGACCATCTCAGTGTGGACATTGGTCAGCGCCACCGCCTCTGGGTATCTAGTGGCAAAATCTTCTAGGGTCAGGATGTATTTCTTTCCGGAAGGGCTCGGTCTAGTTAGGGGCCCTACCAAGTCTACTGCTACCCTGCTAAACGGTTCTTCGATAATGGGAAGGGGGTGAAGTTTTGCTTTATGGCGGTCCCCTCTCTTACCCACCGTCTGACAGTTGTCACAAGTCAAACAGTACCTTTCGAAATATCTTTCGAAATCCCTGGCCAGAAAAAGTTCTGAGTTAGCCGGTATTTAGTTTGGCTGACTCCCAGATGTCCGGATAATGGAATATCATGAGCTATCCGGAGTAATTCCTGCCTATATTTCTGGGGTACTACCAACTGTTTCGCAGGGATCGCTACTGACCCAGCCCCTATCCTCTCTAAGTTCCTGTATAGTAATCTCTTGTTCCACGAGTACCTCTCCCCCTCTAATCCTGCCTGACTGGAGGTGACCCGATCTTTGTACAAGTATAACGTGGGGTCTATGGCTACCTCTTTCCCAAACTCTATGGGGCCATACCAGGGAAAGATCTCTAGGGGGGAGGGAGACTGGTTGTTTCCCTGAGCCTCAGAGTGTGCTGGTTCAGTCCGTGGTGTGAGCCTGCTGCTGTGTGGTCACCGGGTAAATGTCTTGGGTACAAGTTTGGGGTACAAATGTGGAAGTTAGCTGGCCCAAGTCATTCCCAAGCAGTACATCTGCTGGTAAATTCTGCATCAATCCTACTCCCCCCCAGTTTAAATGAAACTTGGCAGTGGGTAAGCGGAGTACTGTCCCCCCCCCCCCACCTCCTTCCTACAGGTAGTGGGGTTCGGCATCGTGGGTACCAGTCTGGATGCGGTAGCAATAGGCCGCTGCTCTGTTTGGCGGTGGTTGGCCGGACGAACCCACGTGTCCCGGTTCTGGGGGCATTCCCTCTGGACATGTCCCAACTGCTGGCATCTGTGACAGCGGATATTGGCATGAGGTTGGTACCTGGGAGCGGAGGTGTTGAACCCGTTGCCCCTGCCCTGACATGGTGGGGCAATGGCCGGGGGTGCTGGGGATGGCACTACAGGCTTCTACGATGGGTAAGGTGGTGGTTGGTGGTGGCGCCATGCATCATAATGTTCATCGGCCAGACGAGCGGCATCGGAGAGGGTAAGGGGTTTACGGTCCCTTACCCATACTTGCACCTCTGGGGTCAGTAGACTGAAGAACTGCTCTAATAGAATCAATTGCAGCAGTTCTTCCATGGTTGTGGCTCAGTTAGCCTGAACCCATCTTATGGCAGCTTACTGCAGTTGATAAGCCCACTCGGCATGGGAGTCCTTCTTCTCCTGTTTATTGAGCTCCTGAAATCGGCATCAGTATGCCTCTGGGGTGATAGCATATCGCGTTAAGATGACCTGCTTCACCCGGTGGTAATCTTTGCTGTCCTCATCTGGTACTGCCCGTTACGCCTCTGCGGCACAGCCAGATAATTTGCTTGCCAACAGAGGTACCCAATCTGCTTGTCCAATGTCATGTAAGTGGCATAGTCTTTCAAAATCTTGAAGGTACCCATCAATATCCTCTTCCGTGTCTTTAAATGCATTGTATGGGAGCTTCGCTTTTCCTTGTGTGGTGGCCGATACTGCTGGTGACCCCTCTTAGGATTGCTGATCTGCTAGTTGTAGCTGTATTGCCTGTTGTCTGTTGGCTAATATGTAATCTTGTACCTCCGCCATCACTCTGGTTACAGTTTCTTCTGATGGTAGTTCCGAGTAAAATGCCAGCCTTATCCTTAGTTCCCTGGCGACTTTACTTTCCTCCATCTCTGGTGAAGGTACAGCACTGCTGGCTCGGTCTCCTTCCGTCAGTTTGGCAATCGGAATAGCTTTCGCTTTATTGCTGGCTATCTTGCCCCTTGCTTCCAAAAGTTCCTTTAAAGTTCCTTTAAAGTTGTGAGGTCCGTAAAGGGGGGGAGGGGGGTTGTTGTAACCCCAGCCCCTGATCTCCTCAGCCGCACCCAGAAACCCCCCCAGCCCCCTCTGGATCCCCTCAGCCTTCCCTCTGCCTCTGTGCGTCCTACTCAAGAGGCAGTGAAGCCTGCGTTGTGACGTCACCATTCGAACTTCCCTTCCTCTGCAGAAGGATGCGCGGGGGCAGAGAGATGGGATGAAAGTAAGAAGACCAGAAGAGGATATAGTAGTAAGACTGAGGGGATCCGGGGGGAGCACAGGGGAGGGGGCAAAGAGAGTCAGGGGAGGGATAGAGGGGGCAAAGAGAGACAGGAGAGAGGGGGCAAAGAGAGACAGGAGAGAGAGAGGGGGCAAAGAGAGACTGGCTAGAGAGAGAGGGGCAAAGAGAGACTGGCTAGAGAGAGAGGGGGCAAAGAGAGACTGGCTAGAGAGAGGGGGCAAAGAGAGACTAGCTAGAGAGAGAGGGGGCAAAGAGAGACTGGCTAGAGAGAGAGGGGGCAAAGAGAGACTGGCTAGAGAGAGAGGGGGCAAAGAGAGACTGGCTAGAGAGAGAGGGGGCAAAGAGAGACTGGCTAGAGAGAGAGGGGCCAAAGAGAGACTGGCTAGAGAGAGAGGGGCCAAAGAGAGACTGGCTAGAGAGAGAGGGGCCAAAGAGAGACTGGCTAGAGAGAGAGAGAGGGCAAAGAGAGACGGGGGAGAGAGAGGGGGGGGGGGGCAAAGAGACAGGGGAGAGAGAGGGCAAAGAGAGAAAAGGGGCAAAGAGACAGGGAAAAGAAGGAGAGAGGGGCAAAGAGACAAAGGGGAGAGAGAGGGGGGCAAAGAGACACAGGGAAGAGAGAGAAAGGGGGTAAAGAGACGGGAGAGAGAGAGGGGGGGGCAAAGAGAGACAGGGTAGAGAGAGAGAGATAAGGGGCAATGAGACACAGGGGAGAGAGAGAGGGGCAAAGAGAGATAAGGGGCAGAGAGAGACCTGAGAGAAAGGGGGGGGTCAAAGAGAGACCTGAGAGAGAGAGGGGGCAAAGAGAAATCGAGGAGAGAGTGAGAGGGGGCAAAGAGAAACCGAGAGAGAGAGATAAAGAGGGGACAAAGAGAGATCAGGGAGAGGGGGCAAAGTGAGACTGGGGAGAGGGGGGGCAAAGGTAGACCGGGGAAAGAAAGAGATGGAGCAAAGAGAGACTGGGGAGAGAGAGGGGGGGGAGAGACACAGGGGAGAGAGAGAAAGGGGGCAAAGAGACACAGGGGAGAGAGGGAGGGGGCAAAGAGAGACAGGGTAGCGAGAGAGATAAGGGGCAAAGAGACACAGGGGAGAGAGAGAGAGGGGGGCAAAGAGAGATAAGGGGCAAACAGACCTGGGAGAAATGGTGGGCAAAGAGAGACCTGGGAGAGAGGGGGCAAAGAGAAACTGGGGAGAGAGAGAGATAAAGAGGGGACAAAGAGAGATCAGGGAGGGGGGCAAAGAGAGA
The DNA here is from genome assembly GCA_027410445.1 of Discoglossus pictus. Lineage (NCBI taxonomy): Eukaryota > Metazoa > Chordata > Amphibia > Anura > Alytidae > Discoglossus > Discoglossus pictus. Next base: position 260,632,351 of record CM050165.1, on the reverse strand, counting down.
TCAGGGAGAGAGGGGGGCAAAGTGAGACTGGGGAGAGGGGGGCAAGGAGAGACCGGGGAAAGAGAGAGATGGAGCAAAGAGAGGGGGGGGCAAAGAGAGACTGGGGAGAGAGAGAGGAGGCAAAGAGAGACCGGGGAGAGAGAGAGGGGCAAAGAGAAATCGAGGAGAAAGAGAGAGGGGGCAAAGAGAAATTGAGGAGAAAGAGAGAGAGATAAAGAGGGGACAAAGAGAGAGAGAGATAAAGAGGGGACAAAGAGATATCGGGGGGGGGGCAAAGAGAGATCAGGGAGAGAGGGGAGCAAAGAGAGACCGGGGAAAGAGAGAGATGGAGCAAAGAGAGACTGGGGAGAGAGAGGGGGGCAAAGAGAGTCCAGGGAAAGAGGGGGGTTCAAAGAGAGCCCGGGGAGAGAGGGGGGGGGGGGCAAAGAGAGACCGGGGAGAGAGAGAGGAGGCAAAGAGAGAGAGAAAACTCAAAATCCATATTCAATTACAACAATCCAACAAGCCCGCAATTGTCTTCAAGCGTGTAAATGGCAATGTATCAAAAAATTATACAAGTATTAGATAGGACTGGTGGGTTAGACACCTGTTTGTATAGCTGCAGCAGCAAGTAAACACACACTACTGTTCTTTAAAATACTGAGAAAGCAATGAAAGGCGTTAGAATGAATTGTACAACAGTCTTAAGGTCGCTAATCTGCAATCACATATAATAGTTGTGGTAATTGCGAATTTTTGGCACGCAATGTTAATATGTACGGGTTGCGCATGTGCAACCATAACTTGTAATTACCACAACTATGAGGCCCACAATGAGCACCAAAGGCGGTCATTGTGAGGTCCGTAAAGGGGGGGAGGGGGGCGGTGTTTGCAAAGAGAAACCGAGGAGAGAGAGAGATATAGAGGGGACAAAGAGAGATCAGGGAGAGGGGGGGGGGGGCAAAGTGAGACTGGGGAGAGGGGGGACAAAGAGAGACAGGGAAAAGAGAGAGATGGAGCAAATAGAGACTGGGGAGAGAGAGGGGGGCAAAGAGAGCCCGGGGAGAGAAGGGGGGGGCAAAGAGAGCCCGGGAAGAGAAGGGGGGGGGGCAAAGAGAGCCCGGTGAGAGAGGGGGGCAAAGAGAGACTGGGGAGAGAGAGAGAGAGGGGCAAAGAGAAATCGAGGAGAAAGAGAGAGGGGGCAAAGAGAAACCGAGGAGAGAGAGAGATAAAGAGGGGACAAAGAGAGATCAGGGAGGGGGGGGGGCAAAGAAGACACAGGAGCGAGAGAGGGGGCAAAGAAGACACAGGGGAGGGAGAAGGGGGCGGGAGACACAGGAGAGAGGAAAGGAGACACAGGGGAGGGGGAAAGGAGACACGGGATGGAGAGGGGGGAGACACGGGAGGTAGAAGAGACACCGGGGAAGGGAGATGGGGAAGAAGGAGAAACGGGGGGGAGATGGGGAGGAAGGAGCCACCGGGGAAGGGAGAGGGGGAAAGAGACACCGGGGAAGGGAGAGGGGGAAAGAGACACCGGAGAAGAGAGAGGGGAAAAGGAGGCACGGGAGAGGAGGAAAGGAGACACGGGAGGGAGAAGGGGGGAAAGGAGACACGGGGAGGCAGAAGAGACACAGGGGAGGGAGATGGGGAAAGAGAAGCGGGAAGGGAGAGGGGGGAAGATACACAATGGAGGGAGTGGGTGGAAAGAGACAGGATTGAGGGGGAGAGACATGGGGGAGGGAGAAGGGGGGAAGAGTCACAATTTATCAAACTATATCATGCCGTCATTTTTGATGGGCAAGTCGCTATTAAAAAAAATAATTTTATTTTGATCTCGGGAATCAAGCAGTTAATACATATCATGGAACCGGCATTAACTAGAACAGTTGGTTCTATCCTGTTATAGTTATGGCACAGGTCTGCCGCTGCAGTGCAGCGACCAACCGCTAGATGGTGCTGGAGAAATTCTAAGCTTAGAATGGTAGCCTAACCCTTAAACTAACCATAACAGTTTACCTAATCCTTGCCTTTATGATATGGCACTGGAATATAGGCAGCGCCATCGAGCGGTTGTCACCACACTGTAGCTGCGAACTGGTACTGTAACCATAACCGGAAAGGACCGAACTGTTGCTTTAATGATTTTTATTGATTTATACATTTCTGGATTGCGAGTACGAGCACAAATGGTACTTCTAAACTCTAATTGATTGTAGTTTAAACTCCATGTTTTACTGACGTCATGATGAGGGTCTCATTTAGTGTTGGCTCTGTCTAAAAATGTACTTACGGGCTTTCTTAATTGATCATGCCCTGAAATGCTACTTACGGATTCATGGTTGGCGTGTTGAGGCTGTGATCATGTAAGTACAGGTTAGTGACAATTGAATACATCGAAATATTTAGAAAAAAATTGACCGGCAGCCAAAAGTTCAGTTTGGAGGTAATTACGGGCTTGCAATTGAATGAGACTGCAGAGAGACTGCCCCCTTGGGAGTCTGCTACTGATCCAGTCAGCAGAAAGACTGCCCCTTAGCTATTGTGCTACAGATCCATCAGCAGAGAGACAGCCTACTTGCAAGTGTGCTACTGACCCAGTCAGCAGAATGACTTCTGCCTTGATAGTGTACTACTGGACCTTAGAGACTGCCCTCTTGATAGTGTACAACTGGACCTTAGAGACTGCCCTCTTGATAGTGTACTACTGGACCTTAGAGACTGCCCACTAAATAGTGTACTACTGGACATTAGAGGGACTGCCCTTTTTGTAGAGGAAGCTTGTTCGTTCCTGGAAACAACTGGATCTACAAATCACGGGGAGGTCAGTGCTGTGTAACTTTATTTTTGTTTGCATTGATTATTTTTTTTATGTAGTGTAGGCTCAAATTCTTGCAATTGAACAAGCCCGCAATTTACACGCCGAAAGCCTGAACCGTAAACCATGCAATCCGTTAGTAGCATTTCAGAGCGTGATTATGATCAATTAAGCAAGGCCGTAAGTACCGATTTAGAAACATCCAATAGTAAATGAGACCACCATCATGACATCATTAAAACATGGAGGTTAAATGTCAATTATTTAGCATTTAGAAGTCCAATATGCAATCAGACTTGCAATCTGGCAATGTACAAAATAATAAAAATGAATGAAGGAAATGTTCTAGTCCATGTGGGTGGTCTGATATTTATTAACTCCTTGATTCCTGGGATCAATATAACATGAAAATAAAACACACAAAAAAATTTTGATTGCAGATTTGCGAGCTTGAGACTGTTCTGCAATTAATTCTAATGTCTTTGATCGCTTTCCCCGTAATGTGCAGTATTGATTTTTTTTTATTTGCATTTACAGTGCTACGAACAGGTGTTTAACCCCCTTGTGAGTCCTATCTGGTACCCATAGGATTTTTTTCTATATTTGCCATTTACGGGTGTGAAAACATTTGTGAGCTTGAGGAATTGTAGCAATTGAATAGCGATTTGCGATTTGTAACATTTACGGGCTTGAAAGATCAAAGGTTTAGATGGGTTGGACTTATGATTTTGACAACCGCAGGGATTTTTAGCCTGTAACCTGCAAATAGTTTGCGGGTAGCTAAAAGACGCCAATTGAATAACAAATTAGTTTACATACTCCAGTAACCAACAATTGCTCAATTAAATAGGGGCCTTGGTCTTTAGGCACATATATTTTGAATGCATATTCCAACTTCTTATCAATCTATGCATATGTTGAATGCTAACTATTCACAAGCAACTTTGAAAATTTGGTACAAACGTTAACTTTTCAAACACATGATAATGCATGACTGAACTGTACTAAAATGGGAAATAAATCACAAAGTACCTCAAATAATTTTGCTTTAGTGTGACCAGGATTGATATATCTACTTTAGGCTCAGCATTCCAAACCAATAATAAATTAATATGACATTAATGGGACAATGAAAGTCTTCATATCCCTAGCCAGCATTTTGTCTTAGCCTAAAATAACAGAATAATTTTCTTAATAATGCAGATAGAAGTTGATAGTTTTATTGCAGGGCCATCTGTTTGCAATATGTGAAGCCTTCCTGTGAGAGTCCTAAACAGGGATGCCCCAAAGATTTAAAAGGTGTAACCTTATCTCTCCCTACATGCTTTAATGACAATACAAAATATAATAAAAAACAGGCCTGGAACTTTAAAAGTTAAAAAGTATCAACGTGTAACCATTAAGCCGCATGTGGCCTGTGAAGACCTACTATATTGCTCCATTACGACCCTCTAACACAGCATGCATTACCCATAGTCATTCTCAAGACCCAGCACTTTCTCTTACCCCACATAACACTATTACTACTCATCCTTTACACTGTTCTCAAATGAAAAAGGCTACCTATCGCTTGTCTGAGAGAACATCCCTGTGCCAAAAGAAATGAGACTCTGGCTGCAAAACTATGTGCATGTCTATTTATAATTATTTTTGGCAATCTATTGTGTAATTATCAATCATACATTGTTTGTTTTTAAGAACTTTCAATTTCATAGTAAGTTCTGAATCACAATAAATCCCCCCCGTGGGAAATGGGTGCCACGCCCAGGAAGAGATTAGTTGTGCGCTAATCAGGCGGATAGCTGGGGAGATCCTTCACTCTGAAAACATGGACAAGAGTTAGAGGGCCTTGTGCCACAGGAGAGGAGTTATTTGTCCAGATGAACAGATATGTTTTACCATTCCTGCTGCAGGCAGGTGCCGTTGCCAAGGCTGAGGTACCAAGTTAAAGGGGAATAGGCTGAGACAAAGAAATCTTGGTGCCCTTTATTTACTTGCGGTTTGATCCACAAGTTGAGGTGAGCTGTCGCTGGGCTAACCTCGCCTTCGGTTTCCGAAGCTTTTGTCTGCTGGTTCTTGGGGCTGTGAGTACTGTTGGGAGGACACAGGGAAAGCTGGTGTCATGGTGGTCAATTATGAGAGACCCTTGAATAACCTCCCGAGGGCCAAGGCAACAGAAGGAAGCGGCATTGACCTCACTCCGACGGATTATTCCTGTAAGGATCTCGGACCAGCAACAGCTGATGGAGATAAGGAGGGGAGAGGGGGTCAGTGAAGACAAACTCATAGGCTCAAAGTCCTGGTGTATAAACTTAGCCTGATCCCCTCCCTTAGAGTCCACCTTCTTTAATAGCTTTGCTGTCGGGTGAGTAATCAAGATAATATATTCCCTGCGATAGTGGATGACATGAGGGACAAAGGATTGGCTGATGGTTTGGACTTTGTATCCTTCAGACTGGCCTTCTATGTCTCCATAAATATGATCTGTGTTATTCTACAATAAAACTCACTGAGCCAGCTAAATCTTTAACTGAGGTTTTCTATACAATCATTGTCTAAACATATTTGTGGCTCTTAAAGTGACACCTTGCTTTGACAGCTTTTTTTTCTGGAGGATCATGGCATGAACTCTCCTTTTTAGATTTAGAATTTTGTCTCCCTATATATGAACTCTTTGGCTTTTTTTCAATCATACTCATCGAGTCACTAAAATTGAAAAAAAAATTAAAGCTCTTGTTCCATGTTTTCATGGTCTAACCTTGTGTACTGACTTGGATACAAGACTGTACTTAGTGGGGTACCTAGATCGTTGGTTGTTAATCCCTTAGGTGTTTCTACAATCACTCGCTCTGTTAAAACTTCAACTAACCCTTGCATATATCCACCCCTTAAACCTAGTTCTGGTTTAGAGTGAAGACTTTATTTGAAAAGTCTTATGGTTTATATCCTTGTGGGAGAAGTATTCTGGTTTATGTCCTTTTGGGAGTTGGTTGTGTATTTTTGTGCTCCTGCTATTAGTAGACAAGCATTTTAAAAGGAAAGGGAGTGGGAAGGGGACAAGAGAATAGACAGAGAGGTAATAATAGGGATAACAAGGGTAAAAGCAAGGTGAGACAGCAAAACCTCTCTCTTGGTTTGTCCCGTGTGTAGTTTTTATTTTTATGATTCTGCTTTACCTCTGTTGTCTTGTCTCTCCTGGTTGAAACTTTACAATGATAATGGTATAAATGGAATTGTCAGTGTAAAGGTTAGGCGTATACACCTTGTGCACAGGAATCCCTGTTCTACTCATTGGTTCTTGGTTTCTATTGATTTGCTATTCGATAACAATGTTTCCATTCCCACTTAATATGTGCTTCTCCTCCATGTATAACACAAGGGGCACTCTATTAAGCTGTCCCTATGAATAAGAAGCATTTTTCGGGGGGGGGGGGGGGGGGGTCTTAAAATGTTGTGCTTTCTACTGCTGTTTTTGCATTGCTTGTGATTTAGAGAGGGCTAGCCAAATTAATACTTGAACTTTTAAGTCTTAATCTCTCTAGCAATAATAACCTAGAGCATTTGTGGGGCTTTATCGAATAAACAATAATGAAGAATAGGGACAAGAAAAATACAGACAATCCCCAGGATACTTTCTTTCTACCCCCTAATAAGTCTCAGAGTAAGGAAAAGATTTTGTCTGAATCTTTAATCACGGTACAGATGGAATCATCAATTGATCAGGGAAATAATGAAATAGTTTCTTTTCAAATCCTTCTGAAGAGAAAATAACTCTGGCTATGGTGAAAAATGTATTCAGAGAATTTCAAAAATCATTTAAAGCAGAATTAACTTCTGAAATTGCTAAAAATACTAATGCTATTAATTGTCAGGCGAAGGTTATTCAAGAAATAGAACTTTTGCAAAACAACATTGATAAAGATCACCAAAAGTTACTAAAGGAACTAAGTGACTTAAAAGAGGAGGTCAATTATTTAAAACAAAAATGGACTAAACTGGAAGTTCATTCCAGATGTAATAATTTACGCATTAGGGGCATACCTGAGTATATTCTCTATAAGGATTTACCTGGCTATATTAAAACAATTTTCTCGTCTCTCATTGGTGGAGATAGACCCATTGAAGAGTTTTTAGATAGAGTACATAATATTCCTCTGTCCAGAAATTTTAAACGAGACATTCCGAGAAGTCATAGTGAGGGTTCACCATTATGCACAAAAATAATTAATTTCTAAAACGGCTTATCAGAGAAAAACGTTTGTTCATCCATATGAACATCTTCAGATAGTCTCTGATTTATCAGGTGACACCATGCAAAAATGGAAAGAGAGTTCAGTTCCCTGACCAAATTTTTGAGAGAGAACCAAATTATTTATCGTTAAGGATTTCCTACAAAGTTAATAGTGACTTATAGGGAGAAAAGATTTTTTATTGATAATTTGCAGGAAGGCAGAGCTTTAATTAGAGATTGGAATCTGACTCATATGGAGGTCAGGTAATTTAACAAAGTATAAATAGAGATCTATTTAGAGACTAATACCCGGTCCATAGGGTTCTTACTTTATCATGAACAACTGCTGAATGGGATAGAGACTACTCCAGAGATATAATGTAAGGAGGGGGTGTAGGGATGTTGGAGGTGAGTTCGAGAGATTTTCTTTCTTTCCCTCCTTTTTTTCTTTTTTGTTTTCTCCACTTGTGGTAGATAGCTCGGCACTTCAAGTCTTTTTTTCACATTTTTGCATCTCCAAGACTGGATAGGGTGGTGTTATTTTTTGATATTAATTTTAAGTGCATGAATATTTTTATAGAAAACTTTACAAAATTGACACAAATACACTGTACTATGAGGGTGTTTAGAGAAGTTGGAATAAGTTATTTAAGGGGAAAATGAGAATTCTACCTCTTTCTTTTGGTTTTATACATAGATATATATATTCATTGTCAGACGTCTTCCACACATAAATAGAGGTGAAAGTTGATAGAAACTTTAAATATTGGAGGTTTTTCTCCATAGAATTGAATATTTATTTCACTTTTTTCTATTATTGTCACTTTTATAAAATGTTAATCACATACAAAGAAAGATGAAAGGATCTTTATAGCTCCCCTTCCTTAGGGGTTTCTTTCTTTTCTTTTTTTTTTATAGATCCGTCGTCAGACGTCTTTCACATTTTAAATAGAGATTAAAGTGGATTTAAAGTGTTAATAATGGAATTCATAAAAAGTCAATATTTATTGCAATTAATTGGTTTTCAGTCACGTTCATATATTATTAATCACAAAGAGAAGTGAAGGGAGCCATAAAGCTCCTATTCGCTGTTTTTTTTTTTTTTTTTCTGTCTCCTTTCTCTCCTTCTCCCCTATTCCTGCGTTCTCCTGATATTTTCCCAGCTTGCTTTGCTGACTAGTCATCTTTTTAATGGATTTCAGTTTTTTTTGGTTCTTTGTATTCTGCGCCTACATACTGTTTTTTTTTTACCAGTTTGTAGGGTGAACGGATTCAGATTTCCCATTAAATAATGTTAATAAATAGGGAAAGTATAGACGATCTTTGTGAATTGTTTGTATGTTTTTATGTATTTTATGTACGTTGCAATGCTGATCTGTGGGTGTGGGGTGCCTGGCCGGGATACGAGTTGGATCAGACTAGAATAGAAAAATTGCCATCTTTTTATGACCCTTAAAATAATCAGCCATAATGTTCAGGGGCTAAATTCAGCAGGAAAGAGGTTTTATGCCTTTAATAGATTTATAAAGGACAAGATAGAAATAGTGTGTTTACAGGAAACATATTGGAAGGATCGATCTATTCCCACCTTCCAAGAGAATGCCTTGAGTATTAGATATAATTCAACGCTCATAAAATAAGTGCAAGGGGTTTCTATCTTTTTTTAATAGAAACCTTGATGTTATAGAAGAATTTGTAAAAATCGATAAAGAGGGCCGTTATATTCTATGGTTAGGGAAAATCAATAACAAAAAGTACACAATTATGAATATCTATGTTCCCAATGATAATCAAGTCAAGTTTTTGAAACATGTAATTGGAATTTATAAAATATCCTCACAAGGTACATCTATATTGTGTGGGGACTTTAATACTCTATTGAATCCCGACTTAGATCGAAGTTCTGCTAAACCCCTAATGAATACCTCTAGAGTTAAGTCCAAAGCTAATGTTATATGAGGGAGGCTTGTGCAGTGTGGTCTCTATGATTCCTGGAGAGTCCTCCACCCTGATGCGAGAGACTACATCCATTTCTCTCACCGACATCAGTCTTACTCAAGAATCGATGGATCTGTTGGATCTTGAAGTGCTTGAGAGTATGTTTGAAGTTAGCATAGACCCCATCCTGTGGTCAGATCATGGTTCGGTCAAGTTAAATATCTCTGAAGGTAAGTCAATCAGAAATAGAGCACAATGGAAAATTAATAATTCCCTATTGGAGGTTGAAACTGAAAGGAAACTATTCTGCCATGAGATACAGAATTTCTTAAAGATAAATGAACACTCAGTAGATTTATATATCAGTTTATGGAATGCGCTTAAAGCCTCTGTTAGAGGTTATTTGATAAATCGTAATAATATAAAAAAAAAACAGAGAGGCCTTCACTGAGATTCTTGTATATTAAGCTTTCTTAATTTCAGTCAGACAATAAAAAGACATCTGTCTCGAACCTTAATGGACGAGATTAGATCAACTCAAGCTCAAATAAAGCGTATTAATCAGATAATTGCAGACAAATCTTTGTGGCGATGTCAACAAATAAATTTCCTGAAGGAAATAAAACAGGCAAAACTAGCTAAAAAAATTAAGAGTAATCTCATGAATAAAAGAATAATCTCCATAAGACAGGGTCATAAATTTATTTCCACTCCCAAAGGCATAGCCAATGCCTTTGCGGACTACTACGAAAAATTATACAATCTGGATCAGGATAGAAAGAGTGAAGTTCCTCTGACATCTTTAATCCACAAATTTCTGGAAGAAATAAACTTGCCCAAAATTTCTCAAAATGAATTGGATCTCATAAATCAGACCATATCGACTGAAGAGATTTTGGCTGCTGTCAAAAACTCTAGAGTTCATTCCGCAGTTGGCCCAGATGGCTTTAGTAATAGTTTCCTTAGAGTATCTCTACCGGTAATCGTTCCTCTCCCTCAACGCCAAGAAAGCATTTGATTGCCTAAACTGGAATTACATGCAGCACACTTTAAAGAAATTCGGTTTAGTCGAATTCTGTGAAAAAGAATTCTGTGAAAAAGTGGTTGGACCACTTTATTCCAACCCCTCTGCTTCAGTAGTGGGTGTAGGTTTCTCATCTAGAACATGTAACATTTTTTAAAAGTAATGGCAGAAGAATATTTTATAGAGGAGGCACATAATTCGGCTTATCACTTATAAGAGTCCATAAGGTTTTCTGCACACTCTATTTCGATAATTGTGTGGAACTTTCTTCTTAATGCTCCACTTTGTATTAGGACATTTAATTTTGACCCAGGTTGTTTGAAATTGGTAAGCTCCACAAATGGTGCACCTTCCTTGGGAGTATGAATTTTGTGATGTCTACATTCTTTTGATATATTCTTCTTTACTTAGACCTGGTAAGAGCCACATAAATCTTTCATGTATAGAAGTAGATCTTGTACTGACTCCCATATATTACGAATTTGAATGTTGGACATCCAAGATCTATTTTTTAGATCCTCTTGTATGATTTTCAGTTGTTTTTGTTCCTCTTTAAGCCCAGATCCTTTTCCATTTCTATATGTACTTAAGAAGGTTATTATATTTGTCCTCTAACTCAAGAACTTTGGTATCCAATACTTTTATTTCTGCTTTTTCCACAGAGACTCTTTGTATGTCAGCTGTAATTTCTAATCTGAAAGAGGAAATTAATTATTTCAAGTCTTTAATATCTGCTTTAGTGCTGGGTGCAGAAGTCTCTGTTCGACTTTTTGGTGACTGTTTATCTTGAGTAGTGAGGTGTTGAGAAGAATGCATAGTTTGTTTTGACGTGCAATAATCGTTAATCTCTTTTGAAGAGCGTCTTTTAGAGGCATCAGCCATCTTTGTTAATTCAGTTATGTATTTCTGTAGACGTTATAATTGCAGTTGGCACTAGATGCAGTAGAGTACACAGAAAAGTTGTAAACAAAGAGATTAACTCTTACTGTAGAAAAACAGTTATTTCAGCTTCAAAGTAATTGTGTATTTATAGCCTTATAAAGCAGTGCAGAAATAGTCTTTATTAATTTTTCACAGTCTCCTTCATAAAAGGCATATGTTATATCCGTATTATTATTTGAGGGATAAGCTGCTGGGTCTTCTTTTGATTTACAAAACAGCTTATTGTGTGTACAATCCAGATATCATTCAATATCCTCAAATTGTTGCATAAAATAAATCTCCAGAAGCGTAAGGCATCTAGGTTAGAACTGTATAGGTTTGAGTGAGACAAGCAATTTACATTTCTACTAACCTTAAATAGGATGTTTATCAGTGTTTGAGCGTCTCCCTTGTTCTGGTTCAGCAGCAAGTCTCAGTCATATACAGTATATTGATTAGGCGACAGATAAGTCACTTTATATATGATTTTATATGTTTTTTCAGCAAAGCTCATGTAACAAATATCCTCTTTTCTTGAATGTTAGCTCCACCCCCCTTGCCTTGTCAGTATATAGCTGGCACACACAGAAGCAATAGATCAATCAAGTCTGCCTTGATAAATCTTAATTTTCATGATTATAGTCTAACAAACGTACAGGTAATGTACGGGTAAGTCTCATGCAGAAGCATGATTTCCCCCAAATAGTTAAATGTTATGTAAACTGCGCACTAACATTTCTAGTTTAATCATACATTTCCTACACAATGCCTGTCAATAAATTAAATGTTAAAGATACATTGTAGTCCCAAATCAGGCATTAAAAAAATATATTTTATAAATAAGAGTGAAAAATCAGTGATATTGATCTCCTTTATCCTTACATGTGAAGAAGTATTCTTTAGGGTTGCAATAAAGTACCTGTTAAGGTTTAGCTAGTTTTAACTTCCATAGGATTTTATTTATATATCTCTTTATTAAGAGAGAAAGCATAGCTAATGTTCAACAGGTAGATCGATTATATGGTAACAATATACTTGGGCAAGATTACATGTATTAAAACAGAAAAAAAAACATAACTTTATGTACATAAAGAATATAAAGAATATAATACATTTGACATGAAGAAAATAAATCAATTTTGCAAGATTATGTATACAGTCATCCTTTCTTATGTTGCCATAAATAAGAATTAATTGTTCTCTCTACTTTTCTATTAATTATGGGGAGTGGGACTAAAGGGAAGTACATCTTGGAAACAAATTACAAAGAAAGATTTGGAAAGAAGCATATTTGCTGTGTGTGCTCCTTAATATCTTATAGAGTTTTTTAAATAGGTTAGTTTAAAACAGGGGAAAGTGGGCATCCAATGAGCTTCTGGGTAAAGGGAAATAAATACAGAATTTAGTATTTATTTAGCAATGTAATAATGAATCTAAGGGTCTGAAGTTTTATTGTAGGTTGGTAGCGTAAATCACAATTTGGTAGTAAGGTGAGCCATTTCCTTATGGAACATAATTTTCTTGAAAATTGTGTATCTTTCTGAAACTGCGTTAGACTTAAATATTTCAGCACTTATAATGGCTGAGGTATGTTCCAACTGCTTTGCAGAGTAGCCATGTCCATTGGTCCAATTGGACCTGTCCAGTAGTGCAGTTTCTTATTAAACTGAATGATAGAAATCAGACTGGGAATTAAAGTGGGATATGTCCACCAACAGTGATAAAATATTGCTGGTTGGCCACAGTCTCTCCAATAAAGATTGTTTGGGATTTGGTCCACTGCATACAGTAATAGGACAGAAGATGTTTGGATGAAAGATCATGATCTAATTTGACACATCATTTTTGTTTGATTTAAATTGGGTAGGCCCAAGCCTCCCATGCTCCTGTACATAATTTAGTGGGTTAAGCTAGGTTGAATAAAATTCCAAGTAAAGTTATCAATATGTTTCTTGGGTTCGGTTATGTCTATTGAGGACACATGGATAGTCAGGTATGGAATAAAAAGAATAGTTGTGGACGGAGATTCATTTTGATACTGTTGACTTGAATGTGATTTCCATTTTTGCACATTTGTTTTCAGCTGGGAGAGTAGGTTACTATTATTTAGGGTGCATAACAAGAATATTTTATTGTCAAGTTAATTCCATTTAATAATATTTTTTAAATATTGTTTTTCTAGTTGAGGCTAAAAAAGATAATTATTGTATTTTGTCTCCATTATCTTCCCTTCAGTTGTCTGCACAAAATGACACTAGACATGATGAATATGCAGGCAACTACAGGGAAGACTAAGGACCCAATGCCTTAAAGTAAGAGGCTCGCTGACAGTTAAAAAATGTCAAACTTCAATGTTCATTAACTGTAGAAAAGTGCATTTAAAAAAAAAAAAAAAACACATTCAGTCGGTGAAGTATTTATTACCTATAGTTCTGTTAAACAATTTATTTATCTTTCTGGCTCTGTATATGCGTTTGGATTTATGTTTTTTTCTATTTAACATATACAACTTCTCTTACCTAAAGGTGTTAAGCCTTTTTTGATTTCTTATATTCATTCCCTTTTCAATTATTTCTGGAATAAGGAATGTAAATATGTGTTAAAGCTTTTGCTATACCGATTATGGTGTGTCATATCTAAGAGTGAAAAGCCTAGAATTTGTTTAGTTTGTTGAGTAGATGTTTTCAGTCAATATGCAGTTTGTTTGTTTTTCTTAGAAATTGTCAATATATCTAATTAGAAAATATCTAGTTAAATGAGTGTGGTTTAATCTCCACTGAAACACAGTCTTAATAAAATGTATCTGTTATAATGAGCCAAAATGTTTTTTTAAATTGTTATAGATACCCACAGAATCAAAATGTTGGGTTAGTAATGTCTTCAACATTATCTATATTTTTGCTTTTCTTCTTTAAATGCAGTATGAAGATTCTGGTAATATAGTGACCAATCAACTGATGAATGTAGATATTACTACCTTAACATATAAAGCCTGCAATAATAATGCACCCTCTTATATCTCTGCTCTTGTCTATAAATACTCTCCCAACCGTCCTCTTCGCTGTGCTAATGACCGTCTTCTTTCCTCTTCTCATCACCTCCTTTCACTTCCGCCTTCAGGACTTTTCTTGTGCTGCCCCTATTCTCTGGAACTTATTGCCTCGCTCCACTAAACTATTCTCCTGTCTAAAAATCCTTCAAACCCTCATTAAAAACTCATCTATTTAAAGAAGCCTATCACCTTTTTTTATGCTATGTATTGTACCTTACCTTTCTATACCTCACCCATACACTTGACTGTAAGTTTGTGAGTTTTTAGTCATGTTGGGTGGGTTAGAGAAAGCACTTTGTTTCTTCACTTTAAATTTAAAACCAGGGCCCTCCATTCTTTTGTAATTTGTTACGTTTATTTTTGACCTATATCTAGCTCAACAGAATATGTTGGTGAATTACAAATAAAGGTTAATAATTAATATATTACTAGATATTGACTAAACATGAACTTTGGGTATATTTAGTATAAGCACTCTTGTTATATCCAATGACTTGAATAAGTTAAATGAAGTTAAATAAATCTAGTACAAATCTGCAGTTGTATATGTTGGATTAATCATCCACAAAAAAAAGATAAAAAAAGCCTCTATGAATATTGACACTAAACAACTGGATAGATATACAGGAACAACTGTATATATAAATGAAGACCAGTATAAAGTGGGGAGGCGGTACCATCTAAATTTTAAATTTCAAAGGTAAATACCTAAATATACATATTATAGGTACCAACAGGAGTGGGAAAGTGTAAAGATATATTCAAAAAACAGTAAGAGAAAGACACCTATATATCCAAACATGTATAACATCCGTAGTTATAATAAACAGTAATGAACAGAATATGTATTGTAGATTGATTTTTCTGAATAAGTTATGAGCTTTTACTGAATAATTTTCTTGTCAGTTTACTAAGATAATTCTGTTCATTATAACTATGGATGTTATACAGGTGTGGATATATAGGTGTCTTTCTCTTCCTGTTTTTTGAAGATATACAGGAACCTCTAACACATTTATAACATCAATTCTTAGATATCACTTGTAGCAGAGCCATCAATTATGTTCACATTCTTCAGCTATATTTGAACTCTCTGCAAATATTTATCAGGTCATGACGAGAGGAGGAGAAAACAATCCGGCTTAGTCTCAGCTTTTTTTGATTTTTAAAATATATTTTAAATGGGGGATAGAATATGTGGAATTGCAGTGCCCCTATAGTAATGGCTTAACATTAATCTGCACTATTCTAATCCTTTAAAAGACCTCTGTAGTTTGTAATAAATTAATATCGGCAGCAGGAGAATATCTTAGTTTAGTAGACTCTGCTTGTATCTAAGGGCTTCCATGTTGGAGGTTTATTATACTGCTTGTTGACGCTTACATTTACATCCAAAATGTTAAAGTGCCACAATGTTGCAGTGTTATATTAGAACTGAAGAGAGATCATATCTGCACCCAGATGATTTATGTTAAAAGCAAAATTGATTAATATTATTAACTTATTTGTAACGCGCCAACATATTCCGTAACACGGTACAGGGGAAGAGAACAGTTAAAAATACAATATTAATAACTGAAGAAAATGGAGGGCACTGTTTTGAGCTTAGAGTCTTTGTAGAAGGTGCAATCTAAAGGGGATGGAATAGGCAGAGATGTGGGGGAAAAACAGATAAAGAGTAGCAGGGTCAAGAAGGAGGTAAAAGTATGCTGGGGTGGGGGGAGGTTTGTAAACTTAAGTGGTTTCATTTACTGGTAGAGGGAAGGGGTCTCAGAGTCATTTGAGGTGACTGGCTAAAGTATGTAAGATGTTATCTGCCCCTGGTGGTCAGATAACATAGCCTGCAAGTGGAGAGTCATAGGTTAGCTTTATAGAGTGGTGGGGGGTACCTTTTAGACATAACAGAGGTCAAAGTTAAAACACAGTTAGCAGTCATAGGGGCAGAGTATGGCAGATGAGGTGGGATTGAGTGAGGGGCCTGGGTTAGAAGATATATCTCCAGGAGCCAGCAAAATAAACAGGGAGAGGAGATAATAGGTCTTGCAGAAGCATTTCTGCTTTTGGACATGAATTAAATAGTGATTGGAGGAGGGAGAAGAGGGAAGTAGAGATGTTAGTGATGTTGGAGACATAATGTAGAGAAAACGAGAATCACATTGGAGCTCAAGGTGAAAAAGAAAGTGAACACAGCGGCCAAGAGAGTATTCTAAGAGGAATAAGTAATTGATCAGGGGCAAGTAATTTGAGTGATTCAACAAATAAAAAATAGCCAGGGGCAGTTATATCCTAGTCAATATGCTTTTAACAGGTTCTTAAACATATATAGGAAACTGTAGTGGTCCTTTACATTTGAATGATGAAATCAAAATACAGACTTCCCAAATTAGAGGTTTGGCTTTCTTTACTAGACCTTTTCCTGCTCCCAAACAGTTTAGTAAAGTCTGTAAAAAGTAACATTTTATTTTCTAAAAATGTATCTGTACTCTTTGCATGCAGTAATCTCTGTATTGTTACATACTCCAAATATATAGCAGTATTTATGCACACCCAAGGGCATGAATATATGTGTGAGAGTCTCTGGTTTGGGCTCCTGTTATGTAGTAGTGAGCCACAAATTAAGGATTATATTGAATCAGTAGAAACTTAGAACAGAATATGAAAAACAAGCCATTTTATATCCATGTGAACTGGATACTAGAATTTGACATTTCACCATCTCCATGTTAAGGTCTTGTCAATTAGTGCATATTATAAAGTTATCCAAAAGCGCATCATGTAATTGATATCAGTGGTCCTTTATTATAGAGGATTCCCCCCCTCACAAACCGCATTTGGCATTTTCTTTAAGAAAAACTTAATGTATCATTCCCTTTCAATGACTTTTGCCCTTAAAACAGCTACAACATTGCGTTAGCTACTTTTTCCCCCCTCAAGCGGCTCATCCCTTAGAAATTCAGCATTAACAGAGCTGCAATTTTATACAAAATTACAGATTTGATGTAATTGTTTTGGTCACCACAGAAGGACCATTAATGCTAGTTAGATCCTTCCCCCTTGCAGAGTACTTTGAACTAAAATATGTTGAATATTATCTTTATCGCACCCACATATTCCATAGCACAGTACAGCGGTTGAGTACATGGCAAAAGACAAAAACTTAACACCTTGTACAGAATGGGGGCCCTGTTTTTGAGCATAAAATCAAATTTACATAGAGCTAGTTTCCAAGGCACTGATTAGAATGAAAACTCGCAAACTTATGTCACTACACACTGCTATATTTCTCAAGAATGTTTTGCTGTAGAGGAAAGTCTACTACAATGATTTCTGTGCTCTTTAAGATGACAGTCTAACCATACACATCATGATTAAAAATGAACAGATGGGAATTTGTTTCAAAATATTTCTTTTATCAGGGGATGGAGTATTTTCCAGTTAAAAAACAACCAGTTCAGGAAAGCTTCACATTTGTGAAATTACATTAAATAAATGTCTTTGTCTGGAGAGAATTTGATTTTACATTCTAAGAGATTGTGTTGGGTCGGTTTCATTTTGTCAAACACTGTTTACTTGGAACCTGACTGATTAGAATCTATATTTTCCTTTTAAGATTTATTCAGTGAAGGAGAATAGGCAGGAGAGGAGATTATTAAATTAAAATACTAAACTTAGCATTTGACAACTCCCTATCCCCATGCTCTGACTGTTCAGCCAGCTTCAAACTCACAAATCCTGCTTGCCCTGTTCTATACCTGCCACCTTCTTGACCAGTAAGGATAACACCACAGGAGTTTCCACCAACTGAAATTGTTATCTACCCTCAAAATACGTTTTTTAAACTATGGCAGTTGTTTAAAATCAGGACTGTTATTCCAACATGGTTTGCCG
This sequence comes from Discoglossus pictus, assembly GCA_027410445.1. Taxonomy (NCBI): domain Eukaryota; kingdom Metazoa; phylum Chordata; class Amphibia; order Anura; family Alytidae; genus Discoglossus; species Discoglossus pictus. The sequence continues at coordinate 260,614,503 of CM050165.1, read as the reverse complement.
ATAGGTCTGGTGCAAAGTGTATTGGGGTCTGTAGCTGATGAGACTAAGAAAACTATCCTCCTCCTAAGAATTATGAGTCTGCAGCTACTTGTCTTTCCTATGGGAAGACTAAGACTAGCTCTAGCATATCAAAACACATATCATATTGAGCTCTTCCTTACACACCAAGCTGAATATAAGCAGGGCACCTTCCACATCCCCTTAAGCAGACTCCTCTCCTTCATAAGCCACAGCAATGCACAGCAGATTCATAGTTTTCAGCTTGGTGGCAAAAGGTAAATATCTCCCTTATTATGGATTTCAGAGGATCCATATCAGCAAATGGTGCTTGCATATTTTGTGGCTCAAAAATGTAAAAAAAAAAAAAAAAGTTTCACAATAACAAGTCTTTAATAAGTATATTTGCTGTAAATATAGAATATTTCTGAAAACCTTGACAATACATGACAAGTTAGTCAGAGACATGCCATTTTCTTCAACAGAAGAACACTAAAAGATTATTAGTTTGTCAATCACATTGGTAAGGCTAACTGGTTGGGAAAAAAAAGAAACATTTGGAAGTTTTTCGTTTTTTTATTTTCCAACTAAATTCCAGTACTACAAGGCAGTTAAACAATGATAGACAGAAAAAAAAATTGCATTAAACATTTGTTAAAGACTGATAGAATAAATAAAAACTACAAAACAAGAAATCATATAAATCCATTCTTATCTTCCCCACAAAAGTCCTTTAATACAGACATGCCCTTGGTTTTATTTGTTCCCCCACAGTCAAAACTGGTGTGACTTAAAATTGTCCCAAGAATGTATTCCACACAGTTGGTGGATACTGCTTATTTTGTAGTGCAGTTATTAAAACCTCACCTTATAATCCAAAAAATGCTCTAAGTTTGACTTATTTACACATCTAGCAAAAGGGCATGTTCTTGAACATCAGCTTTAATCCTTCCCATTTTTAAACATTAACAAAAGAAGCCAAATTTCAATGATACAGCAAATGAGGCCACTGGTATATTACAGGTAGCGGAGATCCATATCCAGGTGGTACTGACATCAGGGAGCACTCCAAAACCAGTTGCTGAATAAGAGTGGTTGCCACTGACAAAAGCTTGAAATAACCTGTGTTCACAGGGAAGGGGATTATGGCATTGCTGCAATTCTTATCTAGGACATCTTGCAGCAATTAAGGGAAAACGGCAGCCCAGAACGACAAGTACCAATTCATGAAACATCTGTGGACAGAAAAAAAAAAAAAAAAGTCCATTAAACATTTCTAATTAACTTGCATATAAAAAGTGAGAATTAGTAATAAAAAATAAAAGAGCTTGCAGAGCAGCTACAGAAAAGTTGCTGGAGAAGTCATGGGCTACACCCATGCCAGACTCTAAAGGACCAGTGCACCCCATTAAAATACAAACTTGGTCTGATCAGGAGACATGTTTACATGTTAGAAAAAAATAAAAAATAAAAAAACACAAAACAAACAAAACACAGTTACCACAAGCATGAGTCCCAGTCCCATCAGGCTATGATAATTTACATGTTCGCAACCTAACCCAGAATCAACTGGTTACAGGCCAATTTTTTCATCACCAAATACAATAAACCACAACAAGTCTGTCAATGAGATGTACTGCAGAATAATTCTGCACATCTGCTCTCTTACATGAAGATATGTATGTGAAAAAAGTCTGCTCACTTGACTCTAGAGGAGTTTTGACAGCAGATAAATTTAAGCTCATGTGAAATGCATTTACTTTTATAATATATTAAAAGAAAAAATAAATAAATAGATCTAACTTTTTTTGGAAAAGTGCACCTTTGTGATTCAGTAACATAGAACCCATTTAACAAATTCTGTCCCACTCCATACAAAGCGGATTTAGCGAAGTGGGATTTATTCGCATTTTCTTTTCCGCATCTCTATGGAGTTCTAAAATCATGATTCCTTCCTTTTCCAGAGGAAGATTTTCTGGTTCATTTTGGATTACTGTCCCACTGCATTATCCATCCACGACCACTGTATATTTCACCACAATCTAGTAACTATTTAAGTGTGGAATTGCAAAAAGGACTGGTGTTGGATTTTTGAAACTTCTACACAAGACATTTGTTGTATATAAAGAACTTAATACTTACAACTAGCAGGCTGTTCTCCATATCGTCGCATTATCTGATCATGCGTGAACTTCACAAAAGCATCATATTGTTCTTAAATAAAAAAAAGTGTTAAAGTTTAGAGTTAGTCTTGTAAAAGGTTCTTATAAGTCTGCAGATGGACTATTACAAATCTAAAATTCACACACCAGTTCAGTGTATATAGTGTCAGTAAGGGTTATATAAAGTCTAGTTTAAAATTTGTTTTCACATTAACTACACGTGTGTGCTGTTCAGCTACAACACGCAAAATAAAAAACAAAAACACACAACTATTAATATATGTAGAAGCAAAATAGTAGTTACTAACTTCACCCAGTGTACTCAACACATCAAATATCATGATAGAAAACAAAATGGCAAAAGATACTTCTCAAACTTGTTTACCAGACCACAGGAATAACCTTCCCTCCCCCTAGGTGTCTTGCATATAGGACGAGTAAGGTAATCAACAGGCCTTGTTTTGTGCATAGGATTGCGATAATAAAATGTGTGTTCGTTGGATAGAATGATCAGGCTCAGTACAGAGCAAGAAATACTGTTCAACTAATTTAACAACCCGCCTTATGCAAGGTAAGTGGGGAAAATCTGGTCGTTCCAAGCAGCCACTTTTGAACCTAACATTGTACCAACATTTTCTAGACAATTCCAACATCAAGATTTCACACTGTTTCGCATTAAAAAACAGTATCTGCATGATAAGCACAAGTGATTTTCTGTGAAAACAAAGGGCATTCAGAACATCTCCTTTGGCAATACAAGTTTAGGTGACCGTAGAGGTCTAGAAGTATTCATATCAGAGCAAGACTCATGTCCGTGCAATATTTACAAGTACCATCTTGCCTTCTACATATTAAGAGCTTCAGTAAATCACCATGCTTAAAGCAATCTGAAAGATACGCAGCAATACATACCCGCAAGTTTTGTGGTCAAAATTTCTTCATATTCTTCACGGACTTTATCTTCCCGTTCTTTAAGAAGACGTTCACATATCATCCCAACTTGCCTTAGAGTAAATAGTGGCTGTTCCTTCCTTAAAGGTGACACAGATGAGGTTCCTAGAAGAACCAACAGTACAATATCTTACTATGTGAAGACAGACTAGTGCAGTTGCTAAAAGTAATTACAAGTTCACAATTTAGTACATTCAGTGAAAATCTTACAGAAATGTAAATCTCCTGCTAAATGTTTGATTTTAGCCTAAAAAATAAGTCTGCATTAATTGAAATAAGTTATAAACCCTTGAGAACATATTGCAGCAGAAACAAAAAAAGGCCACACAATGTTGGCTTGGGGGTCTCACAATTTCTTTTAGAGGCTGGCAAGATGAATTAGTGTAAAATATCAATACCACCTGCTACTTCAAGAAGGGAGCCAAACCAGTAAACACCTACACTGAATACATGAAGGAAGATGTAGCAGTTCCTAAATTCCCCACAGAAATGATTAACTTATCAAAAACTACTTAAATGCTACTCACCAGGTAAAACTGGCCCAGAAGGCAGGAAACTCTGTGGGTGCCCCTCAGTGGAGCAGCAGGGATCTGTTTGCTGGAAGCTGCTTTCTAAATGTCTCCGCTTTTGCATCCGTTTATATTCTTGTTTTATGTTGTAAAGTATTTGTTCTATAAAAACAAAAAATGTTTAAACTTTTTTTTTACCTTTTCAGTTCACATACTATATAAAGCTTGTATTTGGCATTTACTCAGTTTTGCGATTTTTAAAACTTGAATAATCAGTCAGCATTCAATGTAAGGATGTGTATGTAGGGCAATAGTTTTCCGCTGAATAAGACAATGTTTAACCCAAATAAGACCACACAAGTTCATGTTATAAAAAGTAAAATTCCTAATCACTAGGGCAACAAGGAACATTTAAGTATACATATATAAAAAAGTGATAGAGTGAATTATTTAAGTACATACATTTTGCTCAACTTGGTTTCTAAACCTCAAAATGACACTTAGACAAGTCCCATTTCATCATGGCTCCCTATTACCACTTGTAATGATGCGAGTGTAGACTCATTCAGTTCTGCTAGGAACACACACAGGTCAGCAGACAGAAGGGACACTTTAATCCCAAACAATTTATCAAGTTTCCCTTTTTCTCCTCTAACAGTCATTTCATAGAGTCATTCTTTACACAGATTAATTTTATTTAATAAATGTTTCACACCCCCAGAGCTGCTTATATAGGCATCTGATACCTACCAACAGAAACACTGCATTAAAATACAGATTTTAACCCTTTAGCCTTCATGGCAGCTGCAGCTCAATGCAGAGATCTACAGATCAGTTTCTGGCTCCTCCGGCAAGGGGGATTACCCATCCCATGATTCCTTCCCACACAAACTGTCTTCACCGATTGTTACAATGTCTTAGCTGCCCATGACCGGCCAAAACTAGGTGTTAGCCAACAAAAACTTATGCTTGCAAAGTTAAGAGATTTAGTAAACAGGGGAAGTTTGTTAATGTTTATTTTGGTATTTTTTCCCCATGCAAAAAAAAAAAATATATATATTCTCCTCCATCAGGGTATATCCTTTAGATTGTAAGTAGTTTCCAATCTTGTAGGGTGCTTTGAAAAAAAAAAAAAAAAAAATGCATGTTTTACGAGTCTAATCTCAAAACAGGGCCTTCCACTCTGCAGTTTGTTATTATATTATATTTTTCCTTGTTCTCACCACCTGTACAGCGCTACGGAATATTACAAAAAATTAACAGGTGAATATTGCCAACTTCTAATAGGCCTTCTGATCCTCTCACCAACAACCAAATTAATGTTGTCTTTTGGGAGCCATTATTGCTTTCAAGGCAAGTCATGTTCAAAACAAAAAAAAGACTTCACATGCTCAGGTCACAACGGTGATTAATCAGTCTATTTAGTCAGCAGGTCAGCTTTAAGAGTAAGCGGTATTTACTGGCAATAACCATACAATTAAAAGTGAGAAACCAATCCCTGGTTGGAGGATCAGAGTAGCTGATTGAAGATAGCAATTTGTAGTTGTCAATGTAAGTCTAATGCAAGAAAAATTGTAAACATTCAATTGAGAGAGTACTTATTAGCTGAATATTTCAGTAATATCATGTTTGGATTCTCCACTGTATCACTTAAATAAGCTAGTGTAATTAATAGGATTAAAAAAAAAAAAAAAAATCCAAAAGTTATGACTGAACCCCAGCAATGCCAAAACAGGGCCCATCACAAGGACCTATAGCCTTACATATGTTTATATTGTGTATAGGTTTAACACAAGAGTAAAATTTGCAAGCAGTGGTGTGTCCTGTGCACATTAAGCAGATTTTTGTGAGGTTAGGTCTTTTTTTTTTTTTTTTTAATATAGCTAAATACAAAACGTTGAAGACACAGCAAATAAACCACAAAGAAAGGAAGTTAAACATTGCAGCTGTTTAAATAGCCACAAAATATGATCGCATTTCTACAGAATCACGTAATAACATCCTCATGACCCAGCGTCACATTGCGATTGTAGAAGGTGTTAACTTCTAGGGTAGTGGTTAGATGATATACCGTATATTCTCACAAACATCTTCTAGATGACCAATGAAAGGGAGTGCCCAATATGTCCTAAACTCCAGCTCTGTTTTATGTGGCCACTCCACTCAAGCTATTCAGTGTCCCTATCATGATCCAGTTCTCATCTATACCGTTACTAGGTGGAAAATCCTGGCAAAGAACCATATTATTCTATATCCATATTCTGAGTCTTAAAGTTGCCAACAGTTTCTGACCCTTCTAAACTTTAATATTTTGTGGATATGCCACACAAAAGGAGTTTATTTTTGTGAGCTCCCATAGAAAGAGCTGATGCTCACCCTATTACACAACACTCAAACTTACACGCCAAAGACAGATAAAAAAAATATACAGTTCTAAAGTGTGTGTGGAAGAAAAGTATAGGGATACTAGTGCAAGGTTTAGATAAACTGTAGCTAAATCAGCTATTTTCTTTTGCAGGAGGGGTGGGGTGTGCAAAGGCCAATAACCCACTCCCTTATAAATACTAGGCAACCCAAATGGCCTCATTTTCCCTTTAATGAAAGCTATAATACAAATTGTGTTCTGTTAAAACAAGCATATTTTGAACACCATGTATACTACCATTGAGGAGAATACAAGGTTGTCACCTACTGCTCACTTAAGATGCACTACTGTAAGATGCTGAGCTTACAATGGTACAGAAGTCATAGGCAGTGATGTCCACAATCCCATCATGCCATGCTGATTTTACAATCAATTGGTTAAGAGGCAATAGTGTGAAATTCTTCCCAAAGACTCACTGTGTTTAGATAGGTTGTGTAACTACTGCTTTCCTACCTTTTCTTTAGTGCCTGGCTCATAACTGGATACAGCAGTATCAGGTTTATAACATCAGAAAGGAACTAGAACGGATGCAAGATTGGCCAGCTTTGTCTTACAGATTTGTCAAGACTGCGATGGGGCTGAACATCTTTCAATAAAAAGAGTTGTCTGAACACACAGACCTAACACCTATACGGAGAAAACCAAGCGGTTTAAAAAAATGCAACATGCTTTTAAAACACCGTTATTGGTGTGCACTACTGGTCCGCAATTGAATCATTGACCCAAAAAAATAAATAGATAAGAGCCATAACTTGCCAGAAATCCTGAATACATTCATGCCAACCACAGCACTGTAGGAGGAAGGACCGAGTAGGATCAGTGCACCATTAGCATTCCTCCGATGGCCAAAAGAATGCTACTGGAAACAAGTTTGGGCATTTGTCATGTATCCAAAACATATTACATATGTGTAACCTAGACTTCCTATGATCAATTAAAGGAGCAGTGCTATACATTTTATAGAGCAACACTGTACAGAGATACAGCAAAGGTATAACAATATTTTAGCAAATGCCATTTAAGTCAGGGCAACCACTTCTACACTGTCTTAAAAACCTGTATAATATAAAAATGTATGTTGGCTGGAAAACTAACCAGGTTTGTTTTACAGTTATAAAAACAAAAACAGTTTTAGTCAGTACCTATACCAGTGGCACACAACTCCATCCTATGAGGGTTGCCAACAGTTCAGGATTTCAGTATCTCTATGCTCAAGACAGGCCTCCTAACCTTTGTGCTTTCATATATTTCTATATTTAATCAATAACCTCGCTACTAGGAAAAAAATTGTTGGCTCCAAAGCTTTGGATAAATGTGTCAACCCGTCATAAGAACAAGTGGAACAATCAAAATGAACCAACTTGAAGAAGTCACCTGGGCAGACAGATCCTGAATACACAAGCAGAGAGATACTGAAATCCTGGACAGCTGGCAGCCCTTATAGGACCGAGTTACTCACCACTGACTTGTAGTAAAAACAGATCACAAACCAGGTCTATAAGTTGTATTGTATATGAGCTGTATTCTTACAATGATGGTGTCTGCCTTGTATACGGACAAAGGACTTCTCTTGTGGGACTATTCAACCGCCATTAGATTGTTATATGTAAGGGGAGCTGGCACTTTAGGTGGTAACAGCAGTCTAGCTCTTGTGTGGGCAGTTACTTTGGCCCACTAGAAGATATTAAGAAATCCTGAGGGCCTATAGTTTTACTGCTAGGTCTTAGTTTTACAGATGTCTTCCCTGGCTCCCAAGCTTTGCTTTTGTCTGGCTCAAATTTAACATGCATTTCTCAATTCTTGGTGTGTGTAATTTTTTGAATATATATATCCCTAGGATCAGTAGCCTCTTTTGTGACATCATACACTATGGATTCCATGCAACTACTAACAGCTTTTGGTGTTAGTGTGCTGGTCTTTAATCATTACATTCTTACAGCACACCCATCCCCCAGAGTTTGATCACCTCCAGCCCTATCAACTATACACAAGGACTTGGACAATGATAAGATGGGTGGGAGGAGAAAGTTTGAGTGTGGTGGTGGGTACCTTCCAAAGCCAGGCCAAGGACTGACAATAAGGGCATTGAGAGAGACTCAAACACCCCCCAGAAAAGGAGGAGGAGTCTGCAGACAAAAGATTGCTAGCTCTTCAGGACAAGCCTGCTGCGGTGGGCATGCTTACATACTGCTTTCTGGGAAGCACTATACAGACAGATCCCTAGAGTAATACCCAGGGGATGTTACCCTAGCACTGTCTTTATCACTGTGCACCAGGCCTCTCACAAAATACCCAGCAGCCCCTCCTATAGTGATCGGTCCTTCCTGTATTTCGCTACAGCCCCCTCCCCCAGCCCTGTCTGTGCAGATGCCCTCGCCCAGCACCCAGTTACTTATTTTCGGTCGGCTAATGCCCCTAGCACTGACGTCACAGGGTACTCTTGCCCCTCTCATACACACACACAGATCACACACCTGCCCCTATCCCAGTATCTGCCCCACCTGCAGTGAGTCGGGATGACACCTCCCCGAAGGGAGAGGGCTCCATGCGGAGGTATTTCTGCGGGGAGGGCCCTGCGGGTGAGAGCGGGGCACATCTCCTCCTCTTGGGGGAGGCCGTCGGGCTCAGCAGTGGGTCGAAGTCGATAGTCCTTTTGAGGGTGGCTCCACAAGCCATGTCTATAGGAGCCGACACCCGGCGGATCCTCTCCCGGCCTCTGTACTGCGGCTCCTGTCCGGCCGCTCTTTGGACTCTATCTCTGAGCCTACCCGCCGCTTCTAAACCCCAATTCCCGGTCAGATAGACTCCCGGGGTTCCGATGCACAGGTATCAGCCTTAGTTGGGCCGCTGGAGGACTCTCCTGAGGAGGATGGCTAGGGATCCCTCAGGCCGTCTCTGTGATCCTGGAGCTGCCTCTGTGACTACTGCTCTCAATATGGCGTTAATAACAACGCCACTGATTCATTCACACAGCGTACAGGGATGAGGAGGCTGCTGGGAAATGAGTTCACGCGACTTCGAACGCTGGTTTACATACGCAGATAAGAACTACAACTCCCTGCATGCAGCTCGAGCAAATGGAACTTCCGGATTCGAATTTAAATCCCAATAGTTAGGGCGAGTGCTAGTATTGGAAGTCAAAGTGTGCATGTCATGTGGAGAGTAGAACAGGCATTGTGTGATCAGGCCTTCTTATGTCCTGGAGTAGAGCAATAAACAAAAGGTTCATTATAGCTGCTCTTAAACATTAAAATATATCTATAAATTATATAGTTATAAATAACTGGAACAACTTTATGGGCGAGAACAGATTTCAGACCCAAAAGGTTCACTAAATCCTTTTATCCTTATAGGGATACTTTTATTACCTAAACACTAGCCTGAGTTTTTGTTTATCCTTATAGGGATACATCTATTACCTAAAATCTGGCCATGCCAATAGCAAACAGCACCCAGAGCAAGGAGAATGCCCCTATTTTGTGCCCTGTGGTGAATATGTGTAGGTTACAAGTGCACATCAGCGTTTTATTTATATGCACTAAAGCATTGTAACCCCTGTAATGCATAGCAAACATGGATCACAGATCATCACCATATTTACTAGCCCGTTTTTAAGACACTTGTATTTATTACTACTCAATTGTAATGCTAACCATTACAATTGAGTAGTAATAAAAGGATCACCGTGGACTTAATTTTTAAATTTACTATTTTTAATAACTGCACTTAAAATATGCAAGACTTTTGGATGTAAACAATACAGCCCCTAATCTAATTTATTACCTTTTATATGCAATCATGCTGTTGTGGAAGCTACCATTTTGTCTTCAGGAGATTAACCTCCTGAGGTAGGAGGAGACACTTAGTACACAGGAAGTGTCTGTCTGCAAATTGAGAATGTTACAGTTTCATCTGCCAGTGCTCTCTGCACCACTGAAGTTCAGTTGTTCACAAAGACACGCCCATGTGAGAAAGTTACAGGCAGCAGCAGGAAAAAGGCAAAATGGAGTCATGCAGAAGAATAATTGCATATACAAGTATGTAGTAGTAGGTTAGCAGGGTAGATTAGATAGCCCAGCATAGTCCAGGAAGGCTTGGAAGGGCAAGGGAAGGCCTAAGTAAGTCACTATAATTTACAGGGGAGGGAGTGGGGGGAAAGAGACACAGGGGCGTTACGGGCTTGCGCATGTGGGCAGCACTTGTTGCGGCCAGCAATGAGCGGCAAAGCTGAAGGCGCTCATTGCGAGGCACGTAAAGTAGTGGGGGGGGGAGGCGGGGGAGAGGCTTGCAGGTTTGTGGGTTTGCCAAGGCCTACAATGAGCGGTGGAGCCAAAGGCGATTATCACGATGCCCGTAAAGTAGAGAGGGGAAGGGGAGCTTGCAATGAGCGCCAAAGGCGCTCATTGCGAGGCCCGCAAGCTAGAGGGGGGAGAGTCTCTCATTGTGTGGCAAACAGCATTGCCAGGCTTCAAATTTTATTGCCGTCATTTTTGACGGGCAAGTCACTAGTTCAATATAAATGGCTTTTCTCTAATGAAATGTTTGGATGGTGCATACAAATAAATAGTGCAACATTTTTAGAATTAATTCACTTTTTCAATAGTCTTAAAATAGTCTTAAAAGTTAGGACTGTAGACATATTTTCCCAATATAAAAGCCAACTAAATAAAAATATAGATAAGTAATAGCAATTTCCCAGAAGGGTTGATTGCTATGTCTATAGCGCTCCACAAGCAATATAAAGAGGACGGTGCAATTAAATATATAAAGTTGGCTCGTGCAGGGATGGGTATGGATAGAGAAAAGCAAAGTGGATATTAATCTGAGGTTATTCAATGGTCACAACAAATAAAACCACTATGCGGGAAAGTGATGGAAATTAAATTCTAATCATCTCACTTTGGAATGATATAGTTCTCCAAATAGTGTCCTTTCTTCTTACCAGTTGTGTCCAGAATAGTCCCAAGTGTAATTAAAGTGTGTCCTCCAATAAATTCAACCCTGGTTGTGATGTCGCTTCCTCCAGACAAGTACTCCAAAAGCCAAAAAAACAAGAAGAGGGGTGGGAGGGACAAGCGCAAAGCCAAACCAATCGTGAAGTATGTACATCAAGGTTTATTATAGCAAATAATTAAAACCATTACACTCACATTCAATATGATTATTATTCACGTTATATATGAGATGTCACAGATATTGTCCTGTCGTCCTTATGTTGCTTGGTGTTTTTAATCCAGACGGCCTGATGTTTAGTGTCTCAATAGTCCAATATCCAATATATCAATTGTTACAGGGACACAGACGCGTTTCGGCCAAATCTTGGCCTTTCTCAATGGTGATCTTGAGATAAGAACATAAGGACGACAGGACAATATCTGTGAAATCTCATATATAACGTGAATTGATATCATATTGAATGTGAGTGTAATGGTTTTAATTATTTGCTTTAATAAATCCTGATGTACATATTTAATGATTGGTTTGGATTTGCGCTTGTTCCTCCCACCCCTCTTCTTGTTTTTTTAAATAAAAATATAGATGAAATGATTTCTCATTGGTTATTATGACTATTTTTATCTGAATATTTTTAACATACACATTTTAAGTCTATTTTTATTTTCAGCAGATATGATCAAAGTACAGCATTCATAAATTAAATTAGTAGTTTTTTTGTAAAGTCCCTTTTCCCTAGTTGCTATTCCCTGATAATGTTAGCAGATTGTATATCTGGGCAGGTTGACATAAAACGTTAGGAGCACAGTGATTTGGGCTTAATAGGACAGAAAGAAGACAATGCAAGATAAAAAAGATGATACACTGGAAGAATTATAATCTTATATATGCCTCACACATACCAATCACAGGACACACTTGGATTAGTCCCTCTGTGGTCATATGCTCCCAAAATAAGCTGCCTCCAGAATGCAAGTTCTCCAGCCAAGGCCATTCCAGGCAACTCCAACAAATGTTTAGATTGGCTTGTCCCCAGCCATTCACTTACTGAATGTTTTCATAGGAGACTCACTAATCCCTATTTTATAGATTTTTCCTCTTTCAAGTAATGGATCTTATGCCATTTTTAATTAGGATAGGGGTGATCAGGAATCTTTTAAAAATAAACTGCAATGGTCCCCATTATTGCAGAACTGAACATTACATACATAAATATAAGTACAACTGGTGTGAAAGTGACATACGTTGTGAGAGTGGGACACATTCACCTGCTGTACCAGAGCAAAGGAAGCATTTAGGGCTATCTGTTGCCCAGCACTGCTACATAATGCATGGGATAGGCTTAGACTATAAAGTGTTTAGCTTTTTATAGTTTAAACAAAACACTTGAATGGAAAGCTTCAAGACACAAGGAATACTCTTGCCATTTATTATTATTATTATTATTATTAACTTTTATTTGTAATGTGCCAGCATATTCTGTAGCGCTGTACAGGAGAAGAGAACAGGGAAAAATTGGTTCCAATTAACAATTTGGTGCTAAAAAAACAAGGAAGCATAAAAATGCTGTGTAAACAGGAATAATACTTCTAAAACTGTAGTTTAAAAATAGTATTGGTAGATTACGGTACTTGAATTTTGACACAGGAATATACAGAATAGGAATATACTGAAATTGTGTCCTGGCTCAAGCCCTTCAGGTCTGGAATTGAATAATTCAGTTTTAGATTGCACAGATATGTTTACTAATTTAACTTAATTGTTTAATCATTAAATATCTCTGTTACTATTAAAAAAAAATTCTATATGGACATGCTCTTCTTTATTACCCCCACTGCTAGTTTTAATTAATTGTTTTTTTATAAAGCTACTAACGCAGAAGGTGGATCTTTCAGTTTATCCAGAAATCTAGGATTATTTTTGGCACTCTAAGACATTGCTTATCCCTCATTTAAGATAATTGGTGGATAACTTGAGCCATTTGATTAGACAGCATGTACAGTAACTATAACAATGTGTATAACACACTGCGTACATGGTAAGAGTCTATGCAGTGGCGGCTGGTGAACTTTCAAGTTGGAGGGGCGCCAGGGTGAAACATAGCCACTCACCTTTTTTCAAACCACACCCATTTTATAACTCCTCCCCCTGACGTCATAATGACCTCTGTAAGCCCCACCCAATGACCTTATACTTGTAAAGCCCATTGAAATACATGATCAGCAATGCAGAAATGTCAAGAAGTAAAGTAACAATGTGTTAAATTCATTGGTATACAATATAGATTGAAAAAACTCATGTGACAAGACTACAGCAATATCATAATTGCACCTATATGCATTAACAGAAAAATTAAAGCAGTGACACCTACCATTAGTCGGCTCTTCTTCTCAGGGTATTCACGTTCAGTAAGTTGACCAACGAGTACAAACAAATCTGCTGCCACATAGGGTTTGCAGTTGCACCTGGGGTTGAAAGAAAACAAGCAAATCAATCAGACCATTCAAGAACAAAACCATACTTAAAAAATATTAAAAGACCAAGTGGAACCATATAGGCCCCAAACATACCTTAGAAGACCAAGTGTGACCATAGGCCCCAAACATACCTTAGAAGACCAAGTGTGACCATAGGCCCCAAACATACCTTAGAAGACCAAGTGTGACCATATAGGCCCCAAACATACCTTAAAAGACCAAGTGTGACCATAGGCCCCAAACATACCTTAGAAGACCAAGTGTGACCATATAGGCCCCAAACATACCTTAAAAGACCAATCAGCAACAGCATTTGTACAGACATGAAATTCTGGCTTCTCGTACAGAAGTGACAGCTACCCTTGGAAGTGCCTCCAATTCCTTCAAACCAATGCATTCAACCGCTCCAGGGCCATTGTGCTTCTTAAATACCTTTTTATCCTCTTCAATGTGGAGAAGCATCTTTCTGATTCTGCAGTTGTCTTCGATGTTGTAAGGAGGATTCCTTATAGCTTCACTGTCTCTGTGAAATCATTATGCAGATTAAATTGATGGTAAAGTTGGTGCAGAGCAACAGCACTCGTACAGACATGAAATTCTGGCTTACTGTACAGAAGTGACAGCTACCCTTGGAAGTGCCTCAAATTCCTTCAAACCAATGCATTCAACCGCTCCAGGGCCATGGTGCTTCTTAAATACCTTTTTATCCTCTTCAATGTGGAGAAGCATCTTTCTGATTCTTTAGTAGTCTTCGGTGTTGTAAGCAGGATTCCTTATAGCTTCACTGTCTCTGTGAAATCATTATGCAGATTAAATTGATGGTAAAGTTGGTGCAGAGCAACAGCACTCGTACAGACATGAAATTCTGGCTTCCCGTACACAAGTGACAGCTACCCTTGGAAGTGCCTCCAATTCCTTCAAACCACGCCAAGGCTTCAACAATTGTTACTGACAATGCACACACCTTTCATAGCTTCTTCCACACCCACACACCGTTCATACTTTACTTACCACTAGTTATGTTTGGTAGTGAGGCGGTGCTGCTTAACGCAGTTTATCTTTGCACACCCTGGGGGTATGCATTCTTCTTTGCTTCAATCACTTGTATTTAAATTTTGCACAGCGATCTTTCAAAGAACAAAACTTCTCAATGGTTTTTTCATTGAAGTCTGGGATCTCGGAAATCAGTTGCTTTTCCATTGAGAGCATCGCCAATGCATTCAACCGCTCCAGGGACATGGTGCTTCTTAAAAAGGTTTTTATCCTCTTCAATGTGGAGAAGCATCTTTCTGATTCTGCAGTAGTCATCGGTGTTGTAATCAGGATTCTTAATAATTTCACTGTCTCTGTGAAATCATTCTGCAGATTAAATTGATGTAAAAGTTTGTGCAGAGCAACAGCACTTGTACAAGCATGAAAATCTGTCTTCCCATACAGAAGTGACAGCTCAGTGCGTAATTGTTCCTTCTTCAGTATTGGATATGCTTGCACGGTGTCTTCCAGAGCTTGGGTTGGAAAGCAAGTGTCATGGGTTTTATACAAGTCACTTTGAACAAGTTTGGCACTGACTAGGTGATTTGAAAATGAAAAACGTTCTTTTGCATGAACCACCACTATGTCACATACCTCTCTTGAAAGTTGTCTCAAGGTGGAGATCTCCGCACTCCGTCTGTGGACTGTTACATCGCTCGGCAAACTTGCTTCTATCTCGTCAACAGAATTACGGATTTTCTGGATGCTGGCGACAAAGTCTTCTGTGACTTTTTTGATATAAACAGTATCCGTGTCTCGCTTCTGAAGCTGACTATAGAGGATGTCAACATGTGGCATTATTAAATGAAATAATTTAAGGAAGTAAAGGAACTTCCTGTCTTCCAGCATTCCAATGAAACCGGCGGCTTCACGTATAGATGTTGGATCAAAGTTTAGACATGCTTCAATTGTCTGGAAACACTCAAGTAGCGCATCTCTGTTCTCGTAGATGACGTTCACGGTCCTAACGTTGAAGTTCCATCGTGTCAGTGCACCTCTTGGAAGTCTTCTACCAACTACCTCATCCAGAACTCCAGTCCTTTTTGGAGAGCGTGAAAAAAAAGATGGTATGCCGCCTATGTTGGAAAAAAAAACTCGAACTCTTCCAATCCTTGAAACTACTTTCTCCATTATTAGGTTCAGTTGGTGAGCATAGCAATGGACGTAGTGTGCGTTCGGGTACACGTCTTTTATTTTTCTTTGAACTCCTCCTTGATCTCCACGCATCACACTGGCACCATCGTAGCTTTGAGCTATGAGTTTCTTCTTGTCTTCTGGCTCTGGGAGAACAGTATTCAGACTTTCCAGCACAACAGCAGCAATCAAGTCTGCATCCATTGATTTCATTTCCGTGAAGCCATCAAATCTTTCCACCACTTGATGCTTCTTGTCAATGTAGCGATAGACTACAACGCACTGTGTCCTAGCGGAAATATCGGTTGTTTCATCCGCTTGGATTGCCACAAACTGGGCTTCCTTAAGCTCTTGGTGAATCACTTCCTTAATAACTTCATGCATGCAGTCCAGTAGCTCATTCTGCACGGTTTTGGACGTGCCCTTAAACACAGTTGCAGTCTTCAAATGCTGTTCCATTGCACTATCGATACTGCCAACCAAATCCACCAGGCCTCGAAACACTCCTGGATTTAGCGATGTTTCACTCTCGTCGTGTCCTCTTAATGCCAGTTCAAAAGCGCCACAAAAGCGAACACAATCAATTATCTTGGAAAGGATGTACCGGTTCTTAGCCACTTCTTCGTTGTGTTTTTGAATACTGACTTGGTATCCTTGGTCCAGTTAAACTGCAATGTTCGCCTGTCCAAGCATCTCAAACTTGATCCTGTTATCCAAGTGAGCTTTAGAACTTTTGTGTTTCGCCAATTTATCAGCTAGATGTTTGACGTCAGTCACTCCAGTTTTGGTCCAAGCAGCGTCACCACCACATAGGATGCATGGGAAACAATATGAGGACTTCCTAGAAATGCTTCCACAAAGCCAGTCGTTTTTCTTGTACCATTCAGTATTGAAAGTACGGATATATTGCTTCCCTCTATCTCTTGCGATTTGCTGCAGATTTATCTCTGGTTGGTCAGGTCCTAACCAGTTTACTTCCACCTTCTCCTCATAGTTTAGGGTGCCGAAAGTAGAGAGTCAATAGTATTCATTTCTGATACCAATAGAAAAAAGAGATCACGGTATATTAAATTTATATTATGTCACAAAATTACTTTAAAATAACAGTGTGTTGAATTCATTGGTATACATTACAGATTGCAAACCCTCATGTGACAAGACTACATCAACATCAAAATTGCACCTATACGCATGGACAGAAAATTAAAAGCAATGATACTCACCTACAGTTGCTTCCACAGATAGTTTGCACCTGGGGGGTGATAGAAAACAACAAAAAAAACATTAGAAAGTTCAAGACCCAAACCGTAACTTTTAAAACCTTAAAAGACCAAGTGTGACCATATAGGCCCCAACTGCACCTTAAAAACCTTAAAAGTCCAAGTGTGACCATATACTCACCAACAGTTGACTCTCCTTCTCGGGGTATTCACGTCCAGTAAGTCAACCAACGAGTCCAAACAAATCTGCTTCCACAGATAGTTTGCACCTGGGGGGTGATAGAAAACAACAAAAGAAAACATTAGAAAGTTCAAGACCCAAACCGTAACTTTTAAAACCTTAAAAGACCAAGTGTGACCATATAGGCCCCAACTGCACCTTAAAAACCCTAAATAACAAATTGGGACCATATAGGCCCCAACCGCACCTTAAAAACCCTAAATAACAAAGTGTGACCATATAGGCCCCAACAGCACCTTAAAAACCCTAAATACCAAAGTGTGACCATATAGGCCCCAACCGCACCTTAAAAACCCTAAATAACAAATTGGGACCATATAGGCCCCAACCGCACCTTAAAAACCCTAAATAACAAAGTGTGACCATATAGGCCCCAACCTCACCTTAAAAACCCTAAATAACAAATTGGGACTATGAAAAAAAAAGAAAAAAAAAAAAAAAATCAATATATATCAATATATCAATATATATCAATATATATATATATATATATATATATATATATATAAATATCAATATATAAATATATATATATATCAATATATATATATATATATATATATATATATATATATATATATATTTATTTATATATATCAATTATTTTAATTATTTTATTATTATCCTTTATTTATAACGCGCCAACATATTCCGCAACGCAATACAGGGGTTAGGTACAAGTATAAACAATACCCCACAATGAAAATAATGGAAGACCCTGTTATTGAGCTTTCAATCTGATATACACTGTGATTTCCCTAAAGCACCTCACAAGATTAAAACTCGCAAACTTACATAATGATTTACAATCATTATATATATATATATATATCTATCAATAATCAATATATAAATCAATCAATATATAAATATATATATATCAATCAATAATCAATATATAAATCAATATATATATATATATATATGTATATCTCAATATATATATATATATATATATATATCTATCAATCAATATATCTATCAATCAATATATATATATATATCAATATATATATATATATATATATCAATATATATATCAATATATATATATATATAGAAATATATATATATATATATATATATATATGTATATATATATATATATATATATATATATAGATATATATATCAATATATATATATATATATATATATATATATCACATATATAGTTGTGAGCGTACGGGCCATTGCGAAGCGTAGCGAGGGCGGCCGGGGCTCGCGTAGCGGGCAATTCGCTAGTATATATATGTCAATCACACACACACATAAAAAATATACATAAATATACATAAACATATACATAAAAAAATATATATTAATTGATATTTATTAATTGATTAATTGATGTACTTTATTAATTATTTGATTATATTGTTCATGTATTTCTATTAGACATTATTTTTTATACATATTACAGTGCTATTTATTTGCTATACAAGTTACATGATATTATCCTGTAACATGTATATCACATAAATAGCCCTGTAATATGTATAATACAAACAGGGTCACACAAGTTCACACTAACCTTTTTTTCCCTTACAGGCTTCCATACCTGCTTTGCTGATTTGCTAATTTTTTAAAGACTCTCATTGGTTGAACTCGATGTCAATCAAAAATTTCAGCCAATCAGAGTCTTTCAAAAATTTGTATATAAGGCAGAGCGTGGGAAAAAAACAATTAGTCGCGGGTGGAGCTCCTTGTAGGAGGAGCTCTGTTAGTTTGTTGTTATTTTTTTTTTTTAGAAAAAAGATTGGATTATTTTGACATGGGCTTCAATCAAGATTGGATTTTATGACATGGGCTTCAATCAAAATTGGATTATTATGACTATCCAGGGCACTGAGGGCAGAAGGCCAACGCTGGAGGGGTCAATTTGATAGGTAAGTATGTGCTGTTGTTTATTTTATTTTAATTATTGTTTGTTTAGTATGTATGTGCTGTTTACTTTATTTTTATTATTGTTTGTTTAGTATGTGTGCTGTTATTTTTATTATTGTTTTTCCCTTACCTTATTTTTATTTTATCTTTAAAAGTGACAGGCACATGCATGTGCCTGTTACTTCTAAAAATGGAATAAAAATAGGGGGGGGGGGGGGGTTTGGTAGTTGGGTCAGGGTGGGGTCACGCGGCCATGGGTCGGTCAGTGGGTCGGTCGGTGGCCGCGTAGGCCACATGGAGGCCATGATCAGGGGTGGCACAGGCCTCATGGGGTTGATCCTCCACCCCCATGTGGCCTGTGCAACCCCGCTCACCGCCCGATTAACCCGATCACCGTGATCGGGGTAATCGGGCGGTGGCATAGCATAGGCCACATCGGGGTGGTGATGATCGGGCCTCGGGGGTGGCACAGGCCACATGATAGAGGTGATCAGGGGTGGCAGTGGCACAGGCCTCAGTCATGGGGGTGATCCGATCACCGCTATGTGGCTGGCAGCCCCGATCACCGCCCGATTACCCCGATCACCGTGATCGGGGTAATCGGGCGGTGGCATAGCATAGGGCAGGCCACATCGGGGTGATCGGGGGTGGCACAGGCCACAGACATGGTGGTGATGGCTGGGGCGGGGGTGGCACCATTGCAGGCCAGGCCTAGGTCGGTCGTCCGTGGTAGTCCAATGGGTGGCTGGGTAGGTGGCAGGCCAGGCAGGCATAGTGGGGTAACTGGGGGGACCCTACCTTTTATTAGGGGCACTAGGGGTTTGGTTTGGCCAGGGGCAGGGCATGTGCCAGGTAGACTTAATGTTAGGTTGGGCAGAGAAGATGTGAGTAGTTTCAGCCAGGGAGGTCTCTCTCAGTCTCAGCGTGAGCAGGGTCAGGAAACAGGAAGAGGGAAGGGACAGGCAACTGGTGGTTTTATTGACTGTAGATGTCAATCAAAAAGTAAACTCGAGGCCCTATTAGCTGGCGGGCGCTCGGAGCTAACGGTCTGGGTGGGTTTAAATTGTTCTCTTGACAACTGTACAGCCTTCCATCATTGATTGGTCAATGATGGAAGACTGTCAGTCATGAAATTTATACATTTATCACCGCCCATGCATATCGTCATTGTGCTGGTGGGCGGAATGCATTAATGGTCAGGGGGCCAGGCCAGGCCTCATTGAAGAGTCTAAAGGTTAGTGTACTAGTGTAATATGATCACACAGGGGATGCAGCCTAGCTACAATAGATACACAGCATTAGTTAATATATACACACAAGAGCAAGGGGTTATCTTAAAGTGACAGTGTCCCAGGGAATAGTTTGCTTCATTTATTACTGTAATAACACTTGAATGATGATGTACACATTATATTTAATTGTTTTTGGGTTATTAATAATAAATTATTGTGTTTTTTTATTGCAGGGTCACGAAAATATTTGGGGGGGGCGTTTGCCCTGACGCCCCAATGGACGGGCCGCCCCTGGTCTATAGTATGTGTTTGCTCTACTCCTTTCTTGTAATAGCTGTGACAGATTAAAGAGTATTAGTAACTACTTTGGCTTGAGTAGAGTGTGATGTCACAAGATATATTCCAACACCATCTATCTCTATCACTGTTGTGTATTTTTGTCTCAGTAGTTGGAATTACTTAAGAAAACTGATATGCAATGGATACCATTAACATTTATAAAACTGAATACAAAACAGTGAAAAAAATTACCATATTGATTACACAGATTATATTATTAAAGCTAACATGCTGCATTAATTACTTTTCAAGTAATTTCCATATTCATTTGTTCTCTTGCTTTATTTTCAAAGTTACTGACATTTAATTTTATTTTTGTGTATATAAGGGTCATTGTAACTTTAAGAATACCCTTTAGTGCCTCTATATTAAAATACTAGGGGCATTGTGGAGATATCTTGTTTTCATATTTTTAATCAAGGGATACTGTCTCTGCAACATTAGGTGGATTACATTTTCAAGAACATTAAAAACTAGCTTTATATTGTACTAGCAGTTTCTCTCTATAGTAAACCATTACAAAAATAATTAGAATGTATTTTTCAGCTCTGTATGCTAATGTGTGGCGCAGAATACTCAATAGTTTCCCATCTATAAATAAGGTAATACTGGCAAACATAATCCGTTTTCTGTTTCCACATACCCTTATAATCTTCCATATGTAGCATACATTTTTGTACATTTTGTGAATAGGATTGGGCCCCTCAAGATAAAGAGAATGGTAAATTTCCTATCACCAAACTGTTGGAATACTAGGTGGTATGTTTCTATTATATTGTTTTGGTTGGGTTAACTAATGTCTGGAAATTAGCCTTCCAAGTTTCAAGGAATCTGTTTCTCTAGCCAATGATGTCCAGTCCATGGTAAAAAAAGAATATGTAGTCTTGAATGTACATTTTCCAAGGGAGGATTAAACGGCTGCAATTGGTAGGCCTAGGTTGCTGTGATTTGTATAAAATATTTTCTATGTTTCCTTTAAGTTGTAAGTTTGCGAGTTTTCAAGCTTGCATGGTGTTTTGGGGAAATCTCTATGGCATCGGATTCCAAGCTCAAAGACATGGCCCTCCATTCTTTCCAATGTGTTATTATTGCTATTGTTTTTTTGCCTTGAACTTAACCTATGTATAGCGCTACGGAATATGTTCGCGCATTAAAAAAATTACAATAATAATAATATGTTTCACTAGCACTTGTTTTTCTACTATGCTCTACTGGTGTAGAGCAGCCAAACTTGGCCCAAAGCGCTATAAGGCCAAGTTGTACCCACAGTGTTTTTAGCAATTATGTGTTTGTTTCCCAGAGTTCTACAAACGAGCCCAAGCCCACAAACAGTGGAACATGCATATCTGAATTTGCAGTGAAAACAAGCTTCAATCACTGTGGAATCAAAGAAAAGTTGTCTTGAAGTAATCCATTTTACTTTCCTAATTTTGAGAGCTTTTCATCCAATTATATTATCAGTTAGTGCTTCACAGTTACTGTTCTTTCTTTAGTTTTCAAGTACATGATGATCAGCTGATCATGTCTGAGAATATGTCATTTGAGGGAAAAAAAACTGATGGAAGAATGCGGGAGCTTTACATTGACCAAGGGGCTGTCTTCCACACATCATCTTGCCAGATACATTTAGCTCCCTGCAATCTGTATGTCTGAGTTATGAGGAAGAGGATACAGGTTCTTTATAGTGTATTGATAAGCAATACAAGTCTAAAGACTACCATCCTCCCCCCCTAAAAAATCATATTCTGTCACAGTTTGTCCTATTCATTTCTACTACATTGATCTTTGTTCTCATCCATTTCTTCAAATTCTCTGTGAAAACTGTCAAGTGTTAAATATCCCTTAAATTTACCAATCCTTAAGAAACATTCACTTGGCCCAGTTTATACATCTAGCTACTACTCTTATCTTTCAACTTCCTTGGGTTTCAGAGCTACTTGATCAAAATAAAAGCAATATAAAATATGCTAACTGTGGTTAACTCAGTTCCTGTGCTCAAACTTGTTCTTTGACCATCTCCAATCTGGCTGCTAATTCTCCAATTCTCCTTGATCTCACTGCTGCCTTTGATACCGTCGACCATCCCCTTCACCTTTCCACTCTGTCTCCATCCTTGATCAAACCTTCTGTCTGCATCCTATCTTAGTGTCGCTTCTCCCCCACTACCACTCATATTTGACTTACCTCAAGTATTCTATGCCCATTGTTTCCACACCTCAAAGCTCCCTCACTGTTTATAATGCCATCATCACTGCAAGCTTCAGGCCCACTGCCTTGGGATTATATTGAACTTTGTGCTCTACTTTCAGGAACACTGTAACTCGTCACATACAATTACCGAATCATGTCATTGTCACCTAAAACATCTCCAGTATATATCAGTTTACTGATATACAGCAACATGTCTAATCAACTCACTTATTGT
Source organism: Discoglossus pictus (assembly GCA_027410445.1). Lineage (NCBI taxonomy): Eukaryota > Metazoa > Chordata > Amphibia > Anura > Alytidae > Discoglossus > Discoglossus pictus. Next base: position 260,591,519 of record CM050165.1, on the reverse strand, counting down.
ATCTTGCCTTGATTACTGCAACGTGTTACTTGTTGGCCTCTCCACTATAAATCTTTCTTCACTCCGACCAATAATGACTGCCTCAGAGACTCATCTACTTTTTTTCAGTGCTCCATGTCTAAAACATCTCTCTGTCAGTTATGGCACTCTCTTCCCATAGAGGTTCCTGATTAACAAACCCGTTAACAGCACATCTTACATATCTGGTTTCTTCTCCAAATAGTTTTCAAATGTATACTTGCAAATAGCACAAGGGAAAATGTTGGAGCTTTTGATTTGGAGGGTAACAGATGTATTATGGTCAGTGATTGAATCAGTAGGCTGTAGCCACTGGCTGTGTAGATACATTCAGGCTTGTGTTACTTTCAGGGAGTAAGCTATGTTTTAAGTAGGTAAGATTTTTCACAAGACAAACCTTTCCTTTGTACTGCCCACACAGAAAACTATGTAGGAAGTTCAGCTACACCCTAGGGACTGCAGCTAAACCTCACTGAGAGGTAGAGTTGCCTGATACTTTGGGGTTGGATCACTCTTTTGAGTTATACCAGTCTGATATACTACAGAATATTTCTCCCTGTGAAGGGCACACACGAGCCAATGGAGGTTGCACTCTGAGTGGGTTACTAGGTCTATATAACAAACTTACTTAGGTGTTGTTTGTTCTCAGATGATGAGGCCCAAGAGAGGCCAAAACGTACGTCTGGAGTTTGCTGTTTCTCCTGTTCAGAAAATAATTGCCAGGTATTTCGGGGCTGGGTCACTATTTTGAGTGAGACCAGACTGATATACTACAGGATATTTCTCACTGTGAAGAGCACAAGTGAGCTAAAGGAGGCTGTCACAGTAGGTAACTAGACCTAAAGGACAAACCTATTTAGGTGTTGTTCTTTCTCCGATTCAGAGCCACTGACTCTGCTTTTATTCAGAAAACCACTGAAGCAAAGCTTCCCATTGACCACCAAAAATATTTGCTAATTTAATTACCTTTCAAAAGACATTTCAAGTTTTTTGCAAACAATTTTCTGCAAGTCCTAGGGTGGTATCCAAACACTTTCTACTAGAAATAATTGAGCTACAATGTACAGTCCTTATGTGTTGATGGATACATGTTCTAGTGTTGATATTGGCTTGTTCCATCAACATGCAGCTGCAAATGATTCCAGGGTAAATTGCTTTGCTTAAAAAATATGTACATTTTTGGAAATACATACGTTTTCTCTATAATAAACATTAACAAATCACAAGTTCAATGTACTGCTGCACACCTGACCAAAGTAGAAGTAATTAGCCCCAAGCTCTGGCACATTGATCTAGAGTAGATGGTGCCATGTGACAGGAAGTAACAGTACCTAGCAACACAAAGTATTACACATAGCATGCTCATTTTGAACATATTATTACATTATAGGTAAAACACTAGTTACCTGTACAGTTGATATTTGTTTTTCAAAATGTATAATTAAATAATCTAAAAATATATATGATCCACTTTGTGTATTTTCATGATTTATCCAGCTGTCACGGAAAATCCGGTTAACAGGTCTTTTGTAGCATGTTCTCAATACTGCTAAATAAAAATCTGCATTTGCTTACTGGGGCTAGCATCATATTGGCACTTATTGGGGCACCCATCATGTTTGATGAGCCCTTTTTACACATACTTCAACATTGTCAACTATTTCAGACCTTTCTATAAGAAAACCAGGACAGCTGTTTTATCTCACCAATTCTCATTCAATTATATTGAGTCTGAATATGTTACATATTTTCCACAACTTTTTGGTATCTCCTTGCTCCACCTTAAGATATGCCACTTAAATATCAACAGATATCCTCATCTATGTTGAAAGTTCCAAATCATTGCAAATTATCAGCCTTATTAAATTGCGATTTGGCCAATTGAATAGGGCTCTCTATAAGCACATCGCATATTTTTTTTACAGAAGTTTTTAGTTAAGTTTAGTGAAGACTTTGCTTTTGGATAGAAGTTCACTAACTAAAAACTTATATGCTATGTGCTTATACAGAGCCCTATTTAATTGGCCGAATCGCAATTGAATAAGGCTGTATATCTGCACATGGCTTCTTATATTTTTTGGGACTGGTAATGGAACTACATTAGTCTTCAAATAGCTGAAATTGGCTCTTTAGCTAGCTAACATTTTCATTAAGGAAGTCTTGGAAACCTGGGATTTTCTTGTTTAATATCTGAAGCCCACCCGTTTAACATTATTGACTAATTAGAAGCTTGAGTAGTTGTTCAAATGCAGGGAGATGATAAATTATGAGAGTGAGGTGCTCCAGGAGTATTGTAAAAATATTTCTTCCTCAAGAAAATGTATTGTGTGCACCTTCTTGTCAGTGAGCTTAAAGTGATAAGATGAGGGGTGGTGCATAAAGATACACCATTGCTTTTTTCCAGTTTGTCTTTTCTAGAAATAACAGAACTAACAATAGTTCATTTTGATTCAACTTTTTCTTTTGAACTATTTATATTCATCTTTGTAATTGATTGATTTAATTCCAATATTGGTATTGCGTGTGCTTTACATTTAATTGTACCATTCAATTTACATTGGATCTCTGCTTGTAGTACTATTAGGTAAATAGTTTGTTTTAATGCTGAAAAAACATCATATGGCTTTCTATATTTGCATGTAAATACATCACAGTAATCATGCATAAACAGAAAATGTGTTCAGCCTCCTGGGAAAGAAAAGATGTCCAGACCGCTGGCACTGAAAGGATTAAATTATTGACATGCCAATATTATTTTTTAACTTTCAGTGACAAGCAAAAATGACATTTATAAGTGTAATAATGTGTTAAAATTGTTTGTGATCTTAGAATGGCTAAAAATTAAAAAAAAAATGCTGTTGTGTTGTTGGACATCCATTTGAATAGTTACAAGAATGCCAACAACCACAATGGCATCCTTATAATCTATCCACTGTGCTTGAGAAACCGACCATCATTCACCTGACCTGGGTAAAGAGCCAAGGTGTAACTGGAGTTTTACCTTCACTACCAGTGTATCTAGTGCCAGCAGAAAGCCTCCTTCATTATGTAAGCCTCCTTCATTATGTCTAAGAAGTAGGTGGAGATTGATGCACAGGCCTTGTAATCCTGGTCAATCAAAATAAGCTCTGGAGAAAAATCTAGGCAAATTCCTTTCAAGCATGCAATATATTACCAACATTGAAGAGGAATATGTGACAAAATGACCTGTTGAGAGATACAGTCTCAAAATGCTTAAGCCTCAGAGTGGATCTGTGAAGACATCTAGCTATACATATTGTTTTATAACAAAGCATTATATTGATTTAACACAAACTGTTGCAAAACGAAATGCAAAGATAAGACAAAAATCAGGTGCTTTACAACAGACTGTGTAAAGTTTACCTGGCTACAATTACATACTGTTACTATCAATCACATATATAGTTGTGAGCGTGCGAGTTGTTGCTAACGCTTGCGGGCTCGCGTATCGAGCCCGCAGGGCCCTTGCAAAGCGAGGGTCGCAGTTGCTGGCAAGGAGCGCCATAGGCGCTCCTTGCCAGCAACTGCAAGACTCACAAACTTCACGTCGTAACGCAAAAAACATACGAGACACGTTTGCACACATTACGACCTCGCAAAAATCGGCCGCAACCCACGAACATGAAAAAATTAAAAACACAATAAATACACACAACACATACATAAAGCTTACCTACAGCAAGAGGGAGCATCCAGGACCTCAAAAAAGCAACTTACACCTTCATTTAACTCAAAATAAAAGAGTTTAGACACTAAAAAATTCTCTAAGCGAGAGAAAAAATGGCCATCGAACAAAACAAAAACGAGGCTACAGCACTCTAAACACGCAAAACACCAGAAGAAACTCGCAAAACACCACAAAAGACCTACGGATATTCCGCTAAGACGCATACCACACATTACCTGCCATTTTACGACAATGTGGAAGTACACGACTACGCTAACGGTTTCGTCTTGCGCACGCACACTATTACACTGCACACATTTATCATGCTTACACAGCAGCTCCACACCACTAATGCTGCAGCAACATCAAAACAGATTGCCAGCTCTTCAACACAATGCTTCAAAATAGGTAAAGTATATTCATTTGTTAATGTATTATATATTTCATTATTAGTCACCAAACAGCATTAGCTACCTTACAATTTCATTGCCGTCATTTTTTGACGGGCAATTCTCTAGTAAATACATAATACCAAATACCAGCTTGTACCAGCTCACAGATAAGCTTTATCAACTGATCCTACTCTTGTTGATAAAAGTTCTGTGCTGGCCACATAGTGCAATTCAATGAATCTGTGACTGTATAAATATACAATATAACAGAGAAGATCTGTATTAGGAGGTATCAGCATGATATTTGATCCTGAAACCTTGACAAAACTTTCAACTAATGACCTAATTTGGAGATTACTGCTGTTAAACACTTCAAACCTACTGCATTTGTATCATTGGCAAGGAGCTTACTCATCAACTTGCATCTACTCTATTCCAGGAGTTATTGAGCTTTATCAATCTGTCATCTGAGCTGGTAACACCCTTCCTGTCCCAGGAGTCATTGGACTTTATCAACCTGTCATCAGATCTAATCCAATTATCCTGTTCCAGGAGTCACTAAGCTGGTACCATCTGGAGATACTTCTTCTAACTCCACAAATTACAACTTTAGCATCTATCATCTATGCAAGTGGTGAATATAATTCTACGTTTCCAGGGCTGTTTACAGGGGGAGAGGTGGTACTTTTGTGGAGGGCACACCTGAAAGGAGGGCCCATGTTGGTAGGTATTTATATCATATGCTGTCCTCGGGTGTGGAAGGTATATATAGTTATATAGTATTTAAGGTTGAAAAAAGACTTTCAGTCCATCAAGTTCAATCTTTTAAGATCTCCTCTGATCTGCAATATGCGGATTAACTTAATTAATTAGTTGTTAATTAATTATTAATCAATTAATATATATATATATTTTTTTTTATTATTAATTAATCCAGAGGATGGCAAACAGAAAAAAAAGCCAATCGTCTCAAAGGGAAATAAAAAAAAAATCAATTCCTTCCTGATCCCAGACACCGGCGACCGGATTTCTCCCTGGATCAATACTGTCTCTAATTATCCATGATATCCCTGAATTCCCTTTTTAATTAGAAATAAATCTAGTCCCCTTTTAAAGTTATTTATCGAATCCGCTGTCACCACCTCATCTGGTAGAGAATTCCACAGATTAACCACCCTTACTGTGAGGAACCCTTTTCTTTCTTTAAGGTGGAATCCTTTTACTTCTAACCTCAAGGGGTGTCTGTCACAACCTACAATGATGATGGAGTATAGAGGATCCTAGTCCTCTTTTCTCCTGTAGATTTTAGACCTAAGATTTGAGTGACTCAGACCAATGGACCTTCCTTGTGGATGCAAGAGCATAAGTCCCAGCTTTTGGTAGTGTGCCTGGGAAGAACCTGGCATGGAGTCAGAAACGATCTCCTCTGCCAGCATATGCCCTTGGGTCAATAATACACCTGCACACAAAGTCTTGATGAAAATTATGAACAACTTCTTTATTTTTACACAAGTATTTAAACACCTCACAAAAACAGTACAGGGAGTGGCTACCCCTTTGTCCAACCCTTATCTTCCTCTTGGCCAATGGGGTAATCTCCAGCGTAATTTGATTACCTCTAGCCAATGGACTAGAGGTAAGCTCTGGGAACTTCAAGACCCCTCCCCTGGGCCGCCCACTAGGTGTGGCTAACAGAGTCATTTGGATGCTGGCAGTCAAGAGAGACACATCTCCCTGTCCTCTGGACTTTGCTCTGACTCTCTGAGTGAGAATACCTGTAGACCCCCTGGAGAGATGGTGCCTCAATGTCTATATAGACCCCATTGTTCCTGACTTAAGTATGTGTACTTAAAGGATTAACCTTGGTGGCCAGCTGGGGGTCCTTCTCCTGTTGCAAGATGTATGTGGCAATGTATCCAGCATGACTACCCCATACTATCATATACATATGTGTACATATTCCACACACTGTCAGTCTATTTAAGTACAAGCGTAAAAGCGCACCCCACATAAAACCACCTAATGTCCTCATAGTATATGGGATTGGGGCAGGGTTTCCACATCAATCCATCTCATGCATTATGATGACTTTTATTGATGGTGATGGGAACCCTGCTCATTTCCTTATATTATTATGATTATTGTCTAACAGTATAACCGTATAACAGTATAACAGGGTGTCTGGGAGCCCCAAACCCCCAGGTATCGTCTCTTGTGTCAACAGCCTGTGACAGACATCTGTCCAAGTCCCAGATGACTGCCAATCACAAAATGGCCCCAGCATAGTTCACACCCAAATCCAATATGGCCACTGGCTGATTCATGACAATCCTTCCCCAAGCGGGCAGGGAACATCAAAGATTTTCCCAGCTACGCTGATAGTCATGAATCTGCTGGTTTGGCCCGGCCCGCTGCATGCTAGGCAAGTTCATGTCGGTGCGCACACAGTCCCAAGGTGCAGAGTAAAGACCTCCCCCAGCCCTTGGCCTTGCTCCCACTGTATAGAGCAAATTGCTCTTGCCCTGCACCCCCACCCAAAACAGTCCAGGATCCCAGCTCTCTGTTTTTGGCAGCAGCATGGAAGTCTCTGGGGACAAAGTGGGATGCACCCATACATTCTTCTGAGGCAAAACCGTATTTTTGGGAGCCCCATAAAACAACCCCTGTCCCATAGCAACCCCTTTCCCTCCAGCCAGTCCCCACAGCTGGGCTGGGGTCTCTAAAAAAGTCTCTGGGCCTATGGGATTGCAAGGGGGCAGTCCAGTACTTCCCTCAGCAAAATTATTATTGTTGGGAGCCCAATAACACCATAACTGCAGTAAAGTACATACCGGTCTGCGCTTGACTCCAGCGTCCCTGATGGAGTCCGGACTTGGATGCTCCCTTTGCTCTGGCTCCTGGAGATCTGTATCTTTGGACAGACCCTCCTGGTTTTCTTCCCCTGGGTCTGTCTGTGTTGCAGCCTGGAGAACTACCCTGTTCCCACCCAGGCTGTGCTTTGGGGCCCTCAGCTGACCCTCTTCTTTTGCCTTTGGTTGAATGACTGTGCTTTGGCTCTCCGATGTAGGCTGGGGAGACTCGCAATTCCCACCCAGCTGGTTCTTTGGGGCCCTCAGCTGACCCTCTTCTTCTATGGCCTTTGGAGCGGTGTCTGTTCCAGTGGGCCTCTGGACATTGGTTATCCAGGGTATCTCCCCACTTGGTTCACCCTCTACTATGGTGCCACACTGCACCCACGGCTCCTTTGCCAAGGCTGGCAAGCTTGCTGCCCCTGTCGGGCTCTTGGTGCCCCTGGCACTCTCTTGGTGCCCCTGGCACTCTTGCTGTGTGAGGCCTGGTTCCCTGTAGCTAAGAACCAGTTCCTTTCCCTCCCCACAGTCCATTACATAGCCCTCCTGGGCTCTGTGCTTCACTAGCACCTTTTGTAGCAACTCTCCTGGGGTGTCAGAGTACAGATTTTGGTTATCTGTTGTAGGCTGGGGAATCTTATCCTTCCCACCCAACCTGACCTCTACGGCCTTTTCCCCAGAGTGCATTACATAGCCCTCCCCACAGTCTCTTGGGTGGCTATCCTGAGCCCCTGGCTCCATTAGCAGTTCTGGCCCATACACATTGCCTAGAACTTCTGAGGGCAGACTTAGTTCATCTGGCCCTACTTGTTGAGCAGTTACTGGGGTTTCTGCCAGGATTTGTGCTGGAAGGTAGTCCTCAGGTGAGACCTGTTTGGAGAAACTGTGCTCTGCTAGCATTTCCTCTGGGATTAAGTCTCTTGGGGTATCAGGGGACAAACATGGGTTATCTGACCCCACCCAGGGAACATTCCCCTGGGTCTCTGGCTCTTGTCGCTGGTGATTTGGTCCCAAGCTGACTTTACCATCCCTTCTAGGCTCTGACACAGTCTCTATATTTTTTAAAGGAACGCATTCTCCATCACTATGTTCTCCCCAGACCCCTTGCACACAATCACTTTGGTACATACCATCTGTGTTGTAACGATCTGGCGACCAGTCCTCTTGACTGGGTTGTTCCCCTCTTGATGGGCAAAATGTCTCCCCATAGATCTCGTCCCACAACTCAAAATACTCCTCCTCCAGCTGCAGTTCCTGCTCAATCAGGTGAACCATTAAATTAGCCTCCATGGACCACGGTTCCAGTCCCAGACCACGACAGCGTTCCACAAACAAGTTGTTGTGCCTTTTAAAGGTTCCTATGCCCCCTTCAGGATCACCATACACAATGTCTTGGAGGCCAGAATCTATCTCCAAGCGGAAATCAAACTCCTCTCCAAGGCCACCAACTATTCTGGCGCAAAAAACGTGATATTGGTTCTCCAAGGCAACCTCTTTTCTTACTAGTACTTCCAGCCAGCCCATTAGCTCATCGTCCTGCCACAGATTCAGAATCGCCATCCATTTCTCTAGGCGCAATGTCTCTCTGTAGCCAAGTCTTTGCTGAGCTGGAGTTCTCGCTCCATTGCGCTCCTGCCAGATCCTCTGGCAATACTGGTCTAGTACGTTGGACACCTCTTGTGCGGTCATCTTACTGGGGTATAAGTGCCTGGCTGCTTTAAACCGTCTTGTTGCTTCTTTGGTGATATCCGTCTGTTCCATTCTTGGTCTTTCTGTAGAGTCTCCCACCTCTGTCACCAATTGTCACAACCTACAATGATGATGGAGTATAGAGGATCCTAGTCCTCTTTTCTCCTGTAGATTTTAGACCTAAGATTTGAGTGACTCAGACCAATGGACCTTCCTTGTGGATGCAAGAGCATAAGTCCCAGCTTTTGGTAGTGTGCCTGGGAAGAACCTGGCATGGAGTCAGAAACGATCTCCTCTGCCAGCATATGCCCTTGGGTCAATAATACACCTGCACACAAAGTCTTGATGAAAATTATGAACAACTTCTTTATTTTTACACAAGTATTTAAACACCTCACAAAAACAGTACAGGGAGTGGCTACCCCTTTGTCCAACCCTTATCTTCCTCTTGGCCAATGGGGTAATCTCCAGCGTAATTTGATTACCTCTAGCCAATGGACTAGAGGTAAGCTCTGGGAACTTCAAGACCCCTCCCCTGGGCCGCCCACTAGGTGTGGCTAACAGAGTCATTTGGATGCTGGCAGTCAAGAGAGACACATCTCCCTGTCCTCTGGACTTTGCTCTGACTCTCTGAGTGAGAATACCTGTAGACCCCCTGGAGAGATGGTGCCTCAATGTCTATATAGACCCCATTGTTCCTGACTTAAGTATGTGTACTTAAAGGATTAACCTTGGTGGCCAGCTGGGGGTCCTTCTCCTGTTGCAAGATGTATGTGGCAATGTATCCAGCATGACTACCCCATACTATCATATACATATGTGTACATATTCCACACACTGTCAGTCTATTTAAGTACAAGCGTAAAAGCGCACCCCACATAAAACCACCTAATGTCCTCATAGTATATGGGATTGGGGCAGGGTTTCCACATCAATCCATCTCATGCATTATGATGACTTTTATTGATGGTGATGGGAACCCTGCTCATTTCCTTATATTATTATGATTATTGTCTAACAGTATAACCGTATAACAGTATAACAGGGTGTCTGGGAGCCCCAAACCCCCAGGTATCGTCTCTTGTGTCAACAGCCTGTGACAGACATCTGTCCAAGTCCCAGATGACTGCCAATCACAAAATGGCCCCAGCATAGTTCACACCCAAATCCAATATGGCCACTGGCTGATTCATGACAATCCTTCCCCAAGCGGGCAGGGAACATCAAAGATTTTCCCAGCTACGCTGATAGTCATGAATCTGCTGGTTTGGCCCGGCCCGCTGCATGCTAGGCAAGTTCATGTCGGTGCGCACACAGTCCCAAGGTGCAGAGTAAAGACCTCCCCCAGCCCTTGGCCTTGCTCCCACTGTATAGAGCAAATTGCTCTTGCCCTGCACCCCCACCCAAAACAGTCCAGGATCCCAGCTCTCTGTTTTTGGCAGCAGCATGGAAGTCTCTGGGGACAAAGTGGGATGCACCCATACATTCTTCTGAGGCAAAACCGTATTTTTGGGAGCCCCATAAAACAACCCCTGTCCCATAGCAACCCCTTTCCCTCCAGCCAGTCCCCACAGCTGGGCTGGGGTCTCTAAAAAAGTCTCTGGGCCTATGGGATTGCAAGGGGGCAGTCCAGTACTTCCCTCAGCAAAATTATTATTGTTGGGAGCCCAATAACACCATAACTGCAGTAAAGTACATACCGGTCTGCGCTTGACTCCAGCGTCCCTGATGGAGTCCGGACTTGGATGCTCCCTTTGCTCTGGCTCCTGGAGATCTGTATCTTTGGACAGACCCTCCTGGTTTTCTTCCCCTGGGTCTGTCTGTGTTGCAGCCTGGAGAACTACCCTGTTCCCACCCAGGCTGTGCTTTGGGGCCCTCAGCTGACCCTCTTCTTTTGCCTTTGGTTGAATGACTGTGCTTTGGCTCTCCGATGTAGGCTGGGGAGACTCGCAATTCCCACCCAGCTGGTTCTTTGGGGCCCTCAGCTGACCCTCTTCTTCTATGGCCTTTGGAGCGGTGTCTGTTCCAGTGGGCCTCTGGACATTGGTTATCCAGGGTATCTCCCCACTTGGTTCACCCTCTACTATGGTGCCACACTGCACCCACGGCTCCTTTGCCAAGGCTGGCAAGCTTGCTGCCCCTGTCGGGCTCTTGGTGCCCCTGGCACTCTCTTGGTGCCCCTGGCACTCTTGCTGTGTGAGGCCTGGTTCCCTGTAGCTAAGAACCAGTTCCTTTCCCTCCCCACAGTCCATTACATAGCCCTCCTGGGCTCTGTGCTTCACTAGCACCTTTTGTAGCAACTCTCCTGGGGTGTCAGAGTACAGATTTTGGTTATCTGTTGTAGGCTGGGGAATCTTATCCTTCCCACCCAACCTGACCTCTACGGCCTTTTCCCCAGAGTGCATTACATAGCCCTCCCCACAGTCTCTTGGGTGGCTATCCTGAGCCCCTGGCTCCATTAGCAGTTCTGGCCCATACACATTGCCTAGAACTTCTGAGGGCAGACTTAGTTCATCTGGCCCTACTTGTTGAGCAGTTACTGGGGTTTCTGCCAGGATTTGTGCTGGAAGGTAGTCCTCAGGTGAGACCTGTTTGGAGAAACTGTGCTCTGCTAGCATTTCCTCTGGGATTAAGTCTCTTGGGGTATCAGGGGACAAACATGGGTTATCTGACCCCACCCAGGGAACATTCCCCTGGGTCTCTGGCTCTTGTCGCTGGTGATTTGGTCCCAAGCTGACTTTACCATCCCTTCTAGGCTCTGACACAGTCTCTATATTTTTTAAAGGAACGCATTCTCCATCACTATGTTCTCCCCAGACCCCTTGCACACAATCACTTTGGTACATACCATCTGTGTTGTAACGATCTGGCGACCAGTCCTCTTGACTGGGTTGTTCCCCTCTTGATGGGCAAAATGTCTCCCCATAGATCTCGTCCCACAACTCAAAATACTCCTCCTCCAGCTGCAGTTCCTGCTCAATCAGGTGAACCATTAAATTAGCCTCCATGGACCACGGTTCCAGTCCCAGACCACGACAGCGTTCCACAAACAAGTTGTTGTGCCTTTTAAAGGTTCCTATGCCCCCTTCAGGATCACCATACACAATGTCTTGGAGGCCAGAATCTATCTCCAAGCGGAAATCAAACTCCTCTCCAAGGCCACCAACTATTCTGGCGCAAAAAACGTGATATTGGTTCTCCAAGGCAACCTCTTTTCTTACTAGTACTTCCAGCCAGCCCATTAGCTCATCGTCCTGCCACAGATTCAGAATCGCCATCCATTTCTCTAGGCGCAATGTCTCTCTGTAGCCAAGTCTTTGCTGAGCTGGAGTTCTCGCTCCATTGCGCTCCTGCCAGATCCTCTGGCAATACTGGTCTAGTACGTTGGACACCTCTTGTGCGGTCATCTTACTGGGGTATAAGTGCCTGGCTGCTTTAAACCGTCTTGTTGCTTCTTTGGTGATATCCGTCTGTTCCATTCTTGGTCTTTCTGTAGAGTCTCCCACCTCTGTCACCAATTGTCACAACCTACAATGATGATGGAGTATAGAGGATCCTAGTCCTCTTTTCTCCTGTAGATTTTAGACCTAAGATTTGAGTGACTCAGACCAATGGACCTTCCTTGTGGATGCAAGAGCATAAGTCCCAGCTTTTGGTAGTGTGCCTGGGAAGAACCTGGCATGGAGTCAGAAACGATCTCCTCTGCCAGCATATGCCCTTGGGTCAATAATACACCTGCACACAAAGTCTTGATGAAAATTATGAACAACTTCTTTATTTTTACACAAGTATTTAAACACCTCACAAAAACAGTACAGGGAGTGGCTACCCCTTTGTCCAACCCTTATCTTCCTCTTGGCCAATGGGGTAATCTCCAGCGTAATTTGATTACCTCTAGCCAATGGACTAGAGGTAAGCTCTGGGAACTTCAAGACCCCTCCCCTGGGCCGCCCACTAGGTGTGGCTAACAGAGTCATTTGGATGCTGGCAGTCAAGAGAGACACATCTCCCTGTCCTCTGGACTTTGCTCTGACTCTCTGAGTGAGAATACCTGTAGACCCCCTGGAGAGATGGTGCCTCAATGTCTATATAGACCCCATTGTTCCTGACTTAAGTATGTGTACTTAAAGGATTAACCTTGGTGGCCAGCTGGGGGTCCTTCTCCTGTTGCAAGATGTATGTGGCAATGTATCCAGCATGACTACCCCATACTATCATATACATATGTGTACATATTCCACACACTGTCAGTCTATTTAAGTACAAGCGTAAAAGCGCACCCCACATAAAACCACCTAATGTCCTCATAGTATATGGGATTGGGGCAGGGTTTCCACATCAATCCATCTCATGCATTATGATGACTTTTATTGATGGTGATGGGAACCCTGCTCATTTCCTTATATTATTATGATTATTGTCTAACAGTATAACCGTATAACAGTATAACAGGGTGTCTGGGAGCCCCAAACCCCCAGGTATCGTCTCTTGTGTCAACAGCCTGTGACAGACATCTGTCCAAGTCCCAGATGACTGCCAATCACAAAATGGCCCCAGCATAGTTCACACCCAAATCCAATATGGCCACTGGCTGATTCATGACAGTGTCCTCTTGTCAGTTGAAAACCTCTTGGCACAAAAAGCTCCCTTGACAAATCTTTATACTGACCCTGGATGTATTTATATAAGGTAATCATATCTGCTCTTTGACGCCTTTTTTCTAGAGAAAATACGTTTAATTTGGTTAGTCTTTCTTCATAACTTATCCCCTCCATTCCCCTTATTAGTTTTGTTGCCCTCCTCTGTACCCTTTCCAGCTCTAAAATGTCCTTTTTATGAAGAGGTGCCCAAAATTGTACTGCATATTCCAAATGAGGGCATACTAGAGATTTTGTATAGTGGCAGAATTATATTTGCTTTCCTTGCTTCTACTGCCTTCTTAATACTTGCTAATATTGTATTTGCCTTTGCAGCTGCTGCTTTGCTTTGAGCACTGTTACCTAGGTGGTTGTCCACAAGCACTCCCAAATCCCTTTCAATATCTGATACACCTAGATTTGCTCCATTAAGATTATGGCTATTTTTCCTTCCCAGATGCATAACTTTACATTTATTCATATTAAATCTCATCTGCCATTTAGATGCCCATTCCTAAATTTTATGTAAATCTTTGGAGGGAAAGCACATCATTATCTGATTTAATTACCTTGCACAACTTTGTGTCATCAGCGAAAATGGAGACACCACACTCCAATCCTACCTCTAAGTCATTAATACATATGTTAAAAAGCAGAGGACCTAATACTGAACCCTGAGGAACCCCACTTACCACATTAGTCCAATCGGAATATGTTCCATTTACAACAACCCTTTGCTTCCTGTCTTTTAGCCAGCTCTCAATCCATGAGCAGATATTTACTGCAATTCCTGTATCTCTTAATTTGCACAATAGTCTCCCATGTGGCACTGTATCAAAAGCCTTTGCAAAATCCCAAAACACTACATCCACTGAGTTGCCTTAATTCAGGTTCCTACTAACCTCCTCATAGAAACTAATTAGATTTGTTTGACATTACCTATCCCTCATAAATCCATGTTGACTCCTACTTATAATCCTGTTCAAATAGACATATAATTGTATATTATGCCTTATTAACCCTTCTAAAAGCTTCCCCACTATACAGAAGTGAGGCTCACTGGTCTATAATTCCCCGGATTTGCTCTTGCTCCCTTTTTAAATATTGGTATCACATCAGCTTTTCTCCAGTCATCTGGTCGAGACCCTGTGTTGAGTGAATCTTGAAAAATTAAATATTACGGTTTGGCTATTACAGAACCCAGTTCCCTTAGTACCCTTGGATGTATTCCATCAGGACCCAGAGTTTTAATAACATTTATTTTTTCCAACCTCTTTTGGATTACTTCCTGTGTTAACTAATTATTTGGCAAAGGTATTGTAGCCCCATTATGTTGCCGTGTCCCAACCACTGGTACCTCCCTTGTGTATACAGAAGAAAAGAACCTATTTAGCTCATCTGCCTTTTCCTGGTCACTAATTTTCAGACGGACTGTGTCACATTCTAATGTTCCTATAGCTTCCTTCCTCGCCTTCTTCCCATTAATATACTTAGAAAATATTTTAGGGTTAGTCTTACTATCTTTTGCAATTCATTTTTCATTTTCTATTTTAGCCAGTCTAATCGCGCTTTTGCAAGCCTTGTTGATTTCATTGTATTCCTGTAAAGCAGTCTCTGTCCCCTCTTGTTTGTATAATTTAAATGCCTGTTTTTCACTCCGTGTCTTGATCTTTAAATCATTGTTAAGCCACATTGGATGGGATTTACTCCTTTTACTTTTATTCCCACTCGGTATATGCCGATGTGTATGTATATTTAGTAAGGATTTAAATGTTGTCCATTTATGTTCAGTATTTTTACCTATCAGTTCTCTGTCCCAGTCTATACTTTGTATTGCTGCCCTTAGACCTTTAAAATCTGCCCTTTTAAAATTAAGAGTTTTTGTTGGCCCCTTCAAATTTAGTTTTTTTAATTCAATCTCAAACGAGACTGTGTTGTGATCACTGTTTCCCAAAGGTTGCTCTATTCCAAAATTTGATACTATATCAATATTATTTGTGATGAGTAAATCTAAGATAGCTTAATTTCTAGTAGGCTCTTGTATAGAGCTCCTAGAAGCAGAATGTCTGGTCCTAAGTGTTAAATATTGTTGTACATTTATAAATACTCAATTAACAAGGGAAATACATTAAAATATATCATCACTGTATGGTCAGTTAACATAATGGCTGGGAATGGTAAATGGGGAAAATGTATGGGATTGTAAGGATGTGGACACCTGGCTATTTACTTTCCAGGATGATACACCTGCTTAGTCCTGACCACAACAATTGACAAACCTAGGCCAATATAATGATAATCTTGAGGGCTAAATCCCCAACATAAGAAACCACTTCACCACAAACATGGTCAGAGAAAATATGAGTTATGGTTAGAGTTAGAGTAAGCAGGATTAAGCAGAACCTGACAGCAGTTACATGTTAGCAGTGTAAGAGGAAGAGGGTTTATCATACACAAAGGAAACACATAGTAAAAACAGTAAGTGCACTGAGAACATTTGCATTTTAGGGGCATAGAGTGAGAGCAAAAGATTATGTGGTGGTGTATATACTAAGTTTGTTATGTACTCATTCAAAATGGCGTCATGGAGGGGCATGTAGAAAGATTTGTAAGCACACACTCACAGCAGTTACATGTAGGAGCCTATAATGGAAGGGGTATGAAAACATTGGGAGCAATTTCATGGAGGGTGTACAAATGAGAGAATGCAGTTTAATGGACAGGCTGATAATGAGAACAGTAAGCAAAAATTGAGAGATATCAAATAGTTTTGGACATAAACAATAAGATATGTCCTTGTTATCCATTCTTAACTCTGTCAAAAATAAAAACAAAAACAGAGCACAAAGTTTAAATTGGATATACCATATTGAGTAAGTATAGAACCACTTATATTTTATCTGAGCATACCTACTTTTTTAAATCAAAGAATTTTAATTGTCACAATAATATTGATATTTTCAGTCAATCAATTTTGACTCGCAGGTCAATGCTGTTTCCATTTTATAATGCATGCATATTGACAGAAAAAATACATTCATTAAATATATTTAGTGACAAATACCACCACAACTTTTTCCTTATTTTTGGATAATTATTAGGGAGGGGAAAAAGGGTCTAAATATCAACAGCTGTTATAGTTGACGCTTCCCATGTTTTCTGTCAAAGGGATATTGGTATATTATTTCTTTAGGGAGACATTCTATCCCTTTTACCCAGTGCAAATACTAAAGGGTAACCCCAACAAAGGCAACACTTTAACAACAAAGGAAAACAAAGGGGCGGTGGGTGGCTAAGAAAGAGTAAAATAAATAAAAGAGAGACGAGGGAAGTACCTAACCACGAGCAGGGCGCACTGTTATTTAAAATCATTTGAACTATGTCAATCTATCTGACAGCAACATTACGCACTTATGATTATAAGAACGCCCAAACATAATTAATGCTCACCTGGGAAGCCAACAGCCTGATAACTGCGCCGACGCCTGAGTCACACTTATCCGCTTGAGATAGTATGTGGATAGAGTAGACGGAACCTTACTCCTAGATTATATCTAAAGTCTGGGAGGAATTTAGCCAGCAATCCTAGATTTCCAAGAATGTAGTATAGGTATCTGTTAAAATGTGTGTTATTCTCTCATATATAAGTATATCATTTACTTTGTTTATAACTTCCTGAATGTTAAAATTCAGCATTTTCCATTTCTTTGCTAAATGGCTCTTTGCTGCTAGCATGAGAAATTGCAACCATTTATTTTGGTTTTTGGTTATTTGAGAAAGCGGGGCTCCCAATAAACAAACCTCTATAGAGATAATTATTTGAGTGCCTAGGATGTCTGAGGCCAGTCCGGCTATGTCACGCCAAGAGTAGGAGTTAAGGGAGAGACATAGGAAGCTAGTCGACACCCAGAGTTGGCCCATGCCCAATTTTAACGCTAGTTTAATAATTGGATTGCTGTTTTTGAGGTGGCTAATTAAAGATGGAGAGCCCAAATTATGGTATCCCAGGTAAAGCGTTGCATTTGATAAATCTCAATAAATACCCAGAGGGCCTGATGTTCTCTAGAGTGTGCTTGGGGAATGAATGCAATTTGGGATGTTCTAAAATATAATTGTAGATTAGGACAAGACATTCCTCCTTTCTTCCTATGTCTAAACATAAGTGATCTGGCTATTCTGGGATGTTTAAATTGCCAAAGAAATCTAAATATATGTTTTTGGAATTTCTCCAAATCTTTAAAAAGTATTTGCACGGGTAGTGTTATAAAAAAATATAAAATTCTTGGTAATATGTTCATCTTTAAAGAGTTAATCCTCCATGTCCATGACAGCTAAGATTTGTTCTTGCAAGATCTAACTCAAGTTCTCTAAATTAAAATATGTAGTTTGCCCGGTATAAGTCTGACAAATTGGAAATAATGTTCACTCCAGATATTTTAGGTGATCTTTTGGCCAAGAAAAGGGCAACATATGTTTAAGTAAAGCCAACGTCTGCTGGGGGAGCCGAGAACCAATAACTTCTGTCTTTTCAACGTTAACCCTATGTCCCGAGATCCAAATGTTTCAAGTAAGCTTATCAATGCTGTAATTGAATGTACTGGGTCGGTTAATGTGCATACAATGTCGTCTGCGAACAGACAACATTTAAACTAATGAAGGCCTACATTAAATCCTTTAATATTAAATGAGGACCTGATTGCTTGAGCCAAAGGTTCAATAGCCAAGGGAAATAGTAAGGGAGATAGGGGACAACGCTGCCTGGTCCCTCGTTGGATTTGGATTTGATTATTGCCTTTTCCAGGTAACCTCACACAAGCAACCGTGTTCTGATAATATATTTTTATAAGATTAATTAAACTTCCTTGAAATCCCATTTTAGACAGGACCACATACAAATAGGGCCACTCAATTGAGTCAAAAGCTTTCTCCAGGTCTAGGGCTATAGTACACATCGGCGTATTGGCTACTTTAGCTAAATGGAAAATATTTAATATTCTCTGAATATTATCACCCGCTTGTCTGAACGGTATAAAGCCCACTTGATCCTTATGAATCAATTGCGGGAGAAACTTAGCTACTCTATCTGCCATTAGTTTTGCTAAGATTTTAATATCTCCGTTAAGGAGCGTAATCGGGCATTTTTTTTTAGCATTTAAAGGACCTCGGCCTATTTTGAGGAAAAATATCAAGTTAGCTTGGTTTAATTCTGGGGGCATTTGTTTTCCTCATAGTATTTTATTAAAGAGTCTTTTAAGATAAGGAAGGAATTTTTTTGTAATAAATATTGGAGAACCCATCTGGGCCAGGTGCTTTCCCTGCTTTCAACTTATCTATAGTTTCTTTAATATTTTCCTCTGTTACATCACTACTTAATGTCTCTAATTCTTGAGATGAGATAGGGGGTAGATCATACTGATTAATAAAATCTAATATAGCGAAGTTGCTAGCTTTAGAGTGAGATGAGTATATATTCTGGAAATATTAAAAAAAAGTTTCTAATATTTTTTTTTGATTCAGGGAAACCTGCCCCTCTGGGGTTTTAATTTTATAGATTTGGTTTTGGCTCTGGTTAACCCCAAGCTTCTTAGCCAGCATGGTGGAGGGTTTATTTACTTGAGTATAGAATTTGTGGCGAGTTTTCCTTATCGCCTTTTCTGTTTTGTCCGAGAGAATATTGTCCAGTTCTAACCGGATTTTCTAAATTTTTTGACAGTTAGTCTCCGATTGATCAGCCTGATTCTGTCTTTGTAAATAATATAATTCCCTAAGCAGTTTAGATTCTTTCTGATTTTGATGTTTTTTGTATGTAGATGCTATTTTTATTAAAGAGCCTCTAATGAATGCTTTGTGGGTTACTCAAAGCCAACCAATTTCGGTTTCTGATATATCATTTATAGAGAAATGTAGTTCCAGTTCCTCCGCAACCTGTTTTTGTATCATCGGATTAGATATTAACATTTCATTTAATTTCCAAGTAAATTTGGGAGTCTGATTTAAGGCCAGGTCTAAACCAATCAACACTACAAAATGGTCGGCCCACAGGCAGGGGATAATCTGAATGATCAAAAAGTTTTGTATCTACTAATAGCGTATCTATCCTTGAATAGGATCCGTGAATGGGAGAATAATAAGTATATTCCCTACCATAGGGGTGGTGTCCTCTCCAGGTTTCAACTAGCCCCAATCTCTGTATAAGATTATGTATTTTTTGCAATTTTTTTTGAATGTTGTGTATCGGATATGTTCCGAGATCTGTCTAGATTAGGTTGGAGCGTTAATTTAAATCGCTTCCAATAATTATGTTTCTCCCCTCTAATGAAGCAAGAACCTTCAGTAAACTGATTAAAGAGTTGTGAGGCGCTGTTGTGGGAGCATATACATTTACTAAAGAAATCCTTTTGTCCAAGACAGTTCCGGTAAGTATTAAAAAATTCCCATCTTTATCCAATTTTTTATGTTCCAGCTTAAACGGGAAATGTTTATGGATTAAAATAGCCACACCAGCCTTCCTAGTTTTCTGATTACATGTATAAAAAGTGGGATAATCTTTGTGCAAGAAAGTCAGGATTTTATTATTGGCAAAATGTGTCTCTTGCAAAAAGATTATAGATGGTTTAAATTGTTTATAAAAAATAAAAGTTTTTCTTTGTTTAAAAGGGGAGTTTAAACCTCTCACATTGTGAAATATAACTGTATGTTTAAATCTGACATGATGTCATTCAATTTATATCTAAAATGTTTTTGTAAGTAGTGTAAGTGGGCAGCATAGCTAGGTATTTGAACTCACCAGCGGTTTTAGACTCTGACGCAGACTCCCCTCTCCTCTGGCCTCCAGCTCCTCCGGTCCATGAGCCATCAAAGGGTAAAGAAAAATGGTGAAATGGGTAAGGGATAACAGTAAAACATTAAACAAAACAATATTTACAACTTCTCCCTGCACCTGACAAAGTGCATATTAAGCTAGGGGTGAGAGTTGCCTGTCCAGCCTCTCTTTGAGTCCCCGAAAGGAGAAGAATATGTGGTAAATATGGTGTATCTTTAAATTCTCTACAAGTATAACCCTTGTGTAATAGGTGACTTTCAAAATTCTAAGGGGCCTATGCAAGTATACTTAAAATTTTAAACCTTAGAGGGATGTGCAGAGTGTCGATTATAAATTCGTTATGGAGTGCTTAATTGATAGTCAGTGACATCTGATTATTGGCCTTATTTCTCAAGTTCATTTAACTTGATCGCTGTGTATCACTAAAAGTAATACATGTTTTATCCAAACTGGGAAAGAAAGACTATCTCCTACATTATTATTCAATTAGCATTCTCTCCTGCTCCACCAAAAATGTAATATAACCAAATGATACATTATTAATAAACAGTGAATCGCCAAGCAACCAGATCAGGTATAATAACATATGTCCATTTTTTTAAGAATTCCAGAGGGAAGGTGGTTTAATAATTCCCAGTGTCCAAGGTAGTAGTTCCTCCCTCTGGATCATTATTCAATCTCTCTACTGATTTCTTCTGGCGCTTGCTTCATGCCATTTCCAGCCAAATCCGTTTTGGGCAACTGTACGATTTGGTGAAATTGAACCTTTTCCTCTTCGGCCAACAATTTAAGACATTTTATTAGTTTCTGACTCTCTTCCAGTGACTGCACTCTGTAGCTAATACTGTTATGCTGGAATAATAAGGCGAAGGGGAATTCCCACCGATATGCTATCTTATGTTGAATAAGAGTTTGCAAAATTGGTTTCATGTCATTCCTTTTAGTAAGCGTCATTGGAGATAAGTCCATATACATTTTTATAATGGTTCCATCAGGGCCTTCAAATTCTGGCATTTTTCTTGCAGCAAAAAGAACCAAATCTTTTGCCTTCTGCTGTACAAATCTAATGATAACATCCTTGGGTACATTTTTGTCTCCCGGTGAGCCCAATGCTCTAGGAGCTCTCTCAATGTCCCAGTTCTTCTCTTGATGTTTGGGCAAAATCATACTTATTACCGCTTTCACATAATCTGTGAGCTCAAGGACAGCTTTCATTACTCCACTCATTCTTATATTTCTAAATCCTCAATCTTGTCCTCCAATTCTTGGATTTTTGAGGAATTTGGGGAAATGTCATATCTGTCTCGTTCCTGGGTCTCCACTATACCATCTGAGGTCTCTTCTAAAAGCTGCATTCATTGGTCCAACGACTGTATTCTGATGTGAGACCCTTTACTGCTACTGAAATGTGTTCCTGCAGCATTCTCTCTATTTTAGCTAGTGACTGCTCAGACTATTTAAATTAGTTCGGATGTCTTCCCCGGGCTGTCATCATAATCTGAGGCCTTAGAATGGCCTGATCCTGAGCCTTGAGATGGAGGTTGCTGTGAATCGGATGCTCTAAATAACTCGGGAATACCCTTGCTTGTGACACTCTTCTTAGGTTTCCCCATGTTGAAGGTACAGTACTATTTTGCGCTGGTGAAGAAAATGATAGGATACAGGTCAGCGGTGTTTGAGTATGTAATTGTGGATTAGGTCATGCTATTACTGCATTATCTCTCAGAGAATTTTCATTGTTATTTGTTATTATTGACCATGGATTCGCAGTCAGCCCCTCAATTTGAGACCATATTACATCATCAGATCACACTATTGCTTGAATACTGTAAATTTTAAATATTGAAAAGGCTGGCATTCAGGTCTGCACTTTATAGTGTTTGCCACTAGGTGGAAGTAGCTGTATGGCAATAGACACTATTGCCAGTGAAAATAAGGAGCACCAACCAACACCTCCTGTGTTCCAAATAATTACAGTGTCCTGTTTAATTCAGTCAGTTGAGAAAAAAGGGCAGGTAAACAGTCAGCTTCCCATTTGTCCCCAGCACTTCAATAGACCTATATTACAAAGACAAATACAATTCTAATAGACTATTGAAGTTAAGGATTCAGGCAGATCTGTGATATGCAGGGAATTGTCTGGTGAATAAAGTGAAGCAAGTTATGTGACAGGCTGATTCAGCAATTGCTGTTCACTGCTGCAAATCTAGAATGGCTGGCTGTTGTGTGATCACCTCAAAATTGTTATTTTAACTGTGTTAGTGAGTGATTCATAGATTCTCTCTATCTTTATTTTGATGTTAAGCCCTTATAATCTTTTGAGCTTAATTAGCACCCTTGAGCCAGTGATGTATGTTTTGTAATAGGGCTCCTTGTTTTTGCTTTAAAAATGGCTGCTGTGTCCCCCTGCTCCTCCACCTCATGGCAAAAAACAAAATGGCTCCTGCTGTTAATTTCCCCTTTTAATGTATTATAAACAGTCCAGAGGCAGATATAAGCTTTATTTGGGGAAAAAGAAAGACCTCTGTCAGGTTCACAGCTCTCTTATAATGCTCTGAAGGAGATTTTCCTTTATATTATGGCTTTTTTAGAGGCGCCCTTTTTCATGCTTTGATTGTGCACTAGCAGTGCATCTTCTATATGTTCTTAGGCTCACCTCTGAGTTGATGCCTCTTCCCCAGCTGGCCCAGTCTTTTTGTAAATGTCTCCGATGTGTCTTGGAGTTCGGAAGATGTAGGCTCCCTGCTGTCTCTGTTAGATGTGCTGACAGGGAAACACACTTTAGCTTGGCTTGGGAGAAGTTCTGTTTTCCTGACCAGGGGACTTTTGGATCTTGTAGCCATTTTGTATAAAGGACATGTAATTCCCATTCTTGTCCATAAGATGTCACTGCAGGACGTGTCATTACATGCCCTTTGTTCTATGTTGCCATTCTGATGCCATGTGGAATCGGCCCAGTGGTCCACCCCCCAAGGCGGGCAAGCCAAGCCCACTGTTCTTCCTGTCTATTGATTCACTCTTCTATTTATATGATTGGGAGATGCTAATCTGGGCATGGGATTTTAATGTGTTCAGCCCACTGTGATGTAACTAGGGGAGGGAAATATTTTTGTCTGTGTGTTCAGTTTCTGCTTAGAAATTAAGTGAGAGAGTCCATATTAAAAGCCATGCTTCTGAAATACATAGACTATGGTGTATTTCTTTAAGAAGGACTGATATGACTGCCGGTCACCGAGAGGCCCATTTCTTCAAGGAAGATTGCCAGCATATTAAGGGGCATTCCTGTTCACAAAACACCTCAAACGTGGTGTCAGAGTGTTCAGGGTGATCCCCTGATCGATGATGTCCACATTAAAAGTTGGTAAAATTAAATATTACAAGCCAATCTTCACATATCTTTGAGGAGCTATAGATAAGCATGTCTAGTTCAGACCCTGGTTGGCCACACCCCCAGTATACCTACTTTTAAAGTTATAGCATGTCCTACCCAAGGTTTTTTTTTGTCATGGAATATAAGAGTAGCGCTGCTTACTCATTTATTATAAGTAATAATAGAACAGAAGGAATGATCATGGTTACCCTGCCTCCATCCAGATATTTTAACATAATTTATTGTCAAGTAAGGTTTATCATTCAATGAGTGCATTTATGTGGATGGAGCATTCATTTAGAGAGGTAACCAAACATTTAGAGCTGAAATATGTTTGTATTATTATTCTTATTATTGTGTATTTGTAACGCGCCAACATATTCCGTAGCGCTAACCATAAGTTAATTTCCAGGGAAAGAAAAATTAAATATTAAAACATTGCAAAGAATGGGGGGCTTTGAGCTTAGAATCCGGTGTCCATAGTGCTTTCCCCAAAGCGCTATGCAAGTTTGAAAACTTGCAGACTTACAATCTAAAGGGCCACCAATATTTTATAGCATCACAAGGACACTGTCACCACAACAGCACTTTGATTGCACTAATATGCTAAATGCCACAGAGTACATGATAAGAGTAATAGAGTAGTTCTAACTTTATGACAACATTGTCAGTCATTGCTTTAACCACAACAGAGAGAGACAAACAGGCTGGGATTCTAATTAGCACATCAAAAGAGCTATTAAGTATTGAGGGACTGCTCACTTGCATAAATTGCAGCACAAACAATTTAAATTCTCCAGTATAATTCAGTTTAGAGGAAAATAGCTATTACAATGTACAATCAGTTTTTCATTCTCTTTAGTAATGGCCTAAAGGGACTGAGTCCCTTTAACTTAAATTACCACAAAAAATGATCAGCTGTGTAATCCATGGACATGAAACCATATTTAGAGAAATCAGTATTTTTGAAGGCTCCATTTATGAATAGTATACATTAAGCATTTCAGATTTATTTTGAGATGGCCTTGAAAGCTTGCAATGTAATCATACTCAACCCACGATCATATTTATTCAGATGGTCATATAGATTTATGTGCCCTTGCCCATACCCAACTTGTAGTTCATCTTTTCCTAGCCTAGACAGAAACACACTCTTGACAGCCTTTAAAAGGTATCATCTCCACTGAAATTGTTTCCAATGTCACGCAGAGGCATCAACATGTATTTTTTTACTAAAAAAAAATTACTTTATGTTTATATTTAACTTTATGTTCCCTTGGACCTTTAAGTCTGCCCCCTGTGTCCACACTAGGTGGATGGTATAAGTTAAGCTGCTCCATGTAATAAGACTTTAAAAAGAGCTGTGTCTTTTTAGGTCAGCAGCCAGGCAGAATCCTCCACAAAAGCTCCAAACATCCAAACACCAAGATTCCAGCTACTTTCAAGTCAAGGAAGAGGGTGCAAAATGTGCTATAGTTAAAAATGTAGGCAATTTTCCAATGGCTTGAACAACGAAAGTGATGTGAATAGTCAGAATCTCATTTAAACAGGGTAAGGAGCGTACTTGTGAGCTTGGAAACAGTTCTAGTGCAAGTGCAGTTCTACTATAAGTGTTGGAGTTTAAATAAAAGGAGGAAGTTCAAAGAAAAGGGATTAAATTGTAGCACAGAAAAAGGAAGAAGAAAGCAGACGGAGAGGTAAAGGGGAAAAAATATAGAAGCTTTACACAAATATAAAGATTTTTTTTATTTTTTAGGCAGAGCAACAGAAAGGTTTTTGTGGTAAGGGACTCTATTATTAGGAAGGTAGACAGGGTGATTTATCACCCAGATCCCAGCAAGAGAACAGTTTGCTGTCTCCCAGGTGCTCAGGTTCAGTATGTTATGGATCGGGTAGATAAATTATTTAAAGGGTCTGGAAATGAACCAATGTTCTTGGTACATATTGGTACAAATGACAAAATGAGTGGAAGATGGAGAGTCCTAAAGAATGATTTTATAAAACTAGGCAATAAGCTTAATGCAAGGACGTCCAAGGTAGTATTTCTCAGATACTACAAGTGCCATGTGGTGCATTAAGGAGGGGGTTGGGTTTTTAGAGCACCAAGCTGACTTCTCAATTGCGTATAATCTCTATAGCAGGGATGGATTGCATCTTAGTGACGAGGGAGCTTGTGTGCTAGGGGAAAAGATGGTAGAATAGCTGAAGACAGTTTTAAACTAGTAGGTGGGGGGGACTAGATATAAATAATGGGGTAGAAAGTGTAGAGTCGGTAAGGGATGATTTAACTACTCATGGGGAAGGAGAAGGGGGGGGGGCAGTATAGTCAATGGGGAAGTATTGCTAAGTATCTCAAGTACATTGGCAGACACTTCAAAACTACAAACTCATAACAACATAAGATGTATGCTTACTAATGCCAGAAGCTTGCCATGAAAAATGGGCGGGTTAGAATTATTAGCAGTTATTGAGAATATGATATATTTAATAGGCATTACTAAAACATGGTGGGCTGAATCTCATGACTGGACTGCCAATCTGGATGGTTATAACCTATTTAAGAAAGACAGGGGCAATGGTAAAAGATGATAATTTCTTTATTTTAATCCTGAATTTAAGCCATGGTCAGAGAAGGTATTTATGCTGGAACTAGCAATAATGTTGAATGTTTGTGGGTAGAATTAAATAGCAGAGCAGCAAATTCCAAAAGAATATTGGTAGGAGTATGCTATAACTCCCCAAATATAATTGAAAGTGAGGAAATGCAATTATTGTCATAGTCTGGAAATGCAGCTAAGCATGGGCAAGTTGTATTAATGGGAGATTTTAACTACCCTGAAATAAACTGGATAAATGAGACTAGCAGTTCGGCTCAGGGGAGAAGGTTCTTGAGTACACTGAGAGATCATTATCTGGCACAGGTTATACAAGAACCTATAAAAACCTACTAGAAATGAGGCTATCTTGGATTTAGTTATCACAAATAAAATAAGGCGCCTACAAAAACGCTTAATGTTAAAAGGGCAGATTTTAACAGTCTAAGGGCAATAATATAAAGTATAGACTGGGACAAAGAAATGACAGGTAAAAATGCTAAACATACATGGACAACGTTCAAATCCTCAGTAAATATACATACCATATACCATGTGAAAATAAAAGTAGAATGCGTAAATCACATCCCATGTGGCTTAACAATGATTTAACAGAGTAAAAAATAGGCATTTAAATTATATAAAAAAGAAGGAACAGAGAGGCAGCTTTACGTGAGTACAAGGAAATCAACAAAGCTTGCAAAAGGGGTATTAGACTGTATATTAATATATATTAATATATATTAATGTTCAGAAGACCAGGAAGGAAGCTATAGGAACATTAAAATGTGAAACAGGCTGTCTGATAATTAGTGACCAGGAAATTGCAGATGAGCTAAATAGGTTGGGACACTGCAGCATAATGGGACTATACTACCTTCACCAAATAATTGGTTAACACAGTAAGAAATCCAAAAGAGGTTGGAAAAAATAAATGTTAATAAAGCCCCAGGTCCTGAGGGAATACATCCAAGGGTACTGAGGGAATTACCGTATATACTCGAGTATAATCCGACCCGAGTATAAGCCGTGGCACCTATTTTACCACAAAATACTGGGTAAAATGAGTGACTCGAGTATAAGCCGAGGGTGGGAAATGTGCTGCCCCCTGTGTCCCTCTTGTGCCCTCTGTGTCCCCCCTCTCTCTCCCGTGTCTCTTCTCCCCTCTCCCTTCCCTGTGTCTCTTCCCCCCTCTCCCTTCCCTGTGTCTCTTCCCCCCTCCCTTATCACCCTCCTCAACCCCCTCCTCATTCTCAACCTCCCTCCTCAACCCCACTCCTCATCCTCAACCTCCCTCCTCATCCTCCCTCCTCATCCTCAACCTCCCTCCTGAAACCCCTCATCCTAAACCCCCTCCTCAACCCCCCATCCTCAACCCCCTCCTCAAACTCAACCCCCCACCTCATCCTCAACCCCCTCCTCAACCTCCCTCCTCATCCTCAACCTCCCTCCTCATCCTAAACCCCCTCCTCAACCTCCCTCCTCATCCTCAGCCTCCCTCCTCATCCTCAACCCCCTCCTCAACCTCCCACCTCATCCTCAACCTCCCTCTTCATCCTCAACCCCCTCCTCAACCTCCCTCCTTATCCTCAACCCCCTCATCAACCTCCCTCCTCATCCTCAACCTCCCTCCTCATCCTCCCTCCTCAACTCCCCCATCCTAAAACCCTTCCTCAATCCCCACTCAACCTCCCTCCTCAACCCCCGCATCCTCATCCTCCCTCCTCAACCACCCCATCCTCATCCTCAACCCCCCATCCTCAACCCCCTCCTCAACCCCCTCCTCAACCCCCTCCTAACCTCAACCCCCCTCCTCAACCCTCCTCCTCATCCTCAACCTCCCTCCTCATCCTCAACCTCCCTCCTCAACCCCGCCATCCTCAACCCCCTCCATAACCCCCTCATCCTCAATCCCCCTCCTCAACCTCCCTCCTCAACCCCCCATCCTCAACCCCCTCCTAAACCTCCCTTCTCATCCTCAACCTCCCTCCTCATCCTCCCTCCTCAACCCCCCATCCTCAACCACCTCCTCAACCCCCGATCCTCAACCTCCCCCCTCAACCCCCATCCTCAACCCCCCTCCTCAACCTCCCTCCTCAACCCCCCCTCAACCTCCCTCCTCAACCCCCCATCCTCATATTCCCTCCTCAACCCCCCATCCTCATCCTCAAAGCCCCCATCCTCAACCCCCTCCTCAACCCCCCATCCTCAACCCCCCATCCTCAACCCCCTCCTTAACCTCCCTCCTTAACCCCTCATCCTCAACCCCCTCCTCAACCTTCCTCCTCATCCTCAACCCCCCCTCCTCATCCACAACCCCCTCCTCAACTTCCCTCCTCATCCTCAACCTCCCTCCTCATCCTCAACCCCCTCCTCAACCTCCCTCCTCATCCTCAGCCTCCCTCCTCATCCTCAACCCCCTCCTCAACCTCCTTTCTCATCCTCAACCTCCCTCCTCATCCTCAACCCCCTCCTCAACCTCCCTCCTTATCCTCAACCCCCTCCTCAACCTCCCTCCTCATCCTCAACCTCCCTCCTCATCCTCCCTCTTCAACTTCCCCATCCTCAAACCCCTCCTCAATCCCCCCTCAACCTCCCTCCTCAACCCCCGCATCCTCATCCTTCCTCCTCACCCACCCCATCCTCATCTTCAACCCCCCATCCTCAACCCCCTCCTCAACCCCCCTCCTAAACTCAACCCCCTTCTCAACCCTCCTCCTCATCCTCAACCTCCCTCCTCATCCTCAACCTCCCTCCTCAACCCCGCCATCCTCAACCCCCTCCATAACCCCCTCATCCTCAACCCCCCTCCTCAACCTCCCTCCTCAACCCCTCCAACCTCAATCCCCTCCTCAACCTCCCTCCTCATCCTCAACCTCCCTCCTCATCCTCCCTCCTCCACCCCCCATCCTCAACCCCCTCCATAACCCCCTCATCCTCAACCCCCCTCCTCAACCTTCCTCCTCATCCTCAACCTCCCTCCTCAACCCCCCCATCCTCAACCCCCTCCTCAACCCCCCTCCTAAACCTCAACCCTGCTCCTCATCCTCAACCCCCCTCCTCAAGCTCCCTCCTCATCCTCAACCTCCCTCCTCATCCTCAACCTCCCTCCTCAACCCCCCCATCCTCAACCCCCTCCTCAACCCCCCCCCTCTCAACCTCCCTCCTCAACCCCCCATCCTCAACCCCCTCCTCAACCTCCCTCCTCATCCTCAACCTCCCTCCTCATCCTCCCTCCTCCACCCCCCATCCTCAGCCACCTCCTCAACCCCCCATCCTCAACCTCCCCCCTCAACCCCCAACCTCAAACCCCCTCCTCAACCCCCCATCCTCAACCCCCTCCTCAACCTTCCTCCTCATCCTCAACCTTCCTCCTCATCCTCCCTCCTCAACCCCCCCATCCTCAACCACCTCCTCAACCCCCCATCCTCAACCTCCCCCCTCAACCCC
Source organism: Discoglossus pictus (assembly GCA_027410445.1). Taxonomy (NCBI): domain Eukaryota; kingdom Metazoa; phylum Chordata; class Amphibia; order Anura; family Alytidae; genus Discoglossus; species Discoglossus pictus. Next base: position 260,562,009 of record CM050165.1, on the reverse strand, counting down.
CATCCTCAACCCCCCTCCTCAACCTCCCTCCTCATCCTCCCCTCAACCTCCCTCCTCAACCCCATCCTCATTTTCCCTCCTCAACCCCCCATCCTCATCCTCAAAGCCCCCATCCTAAACCCCCTCCTCAACCCCCCATCCTCAACCCCCCCATCCTCAACCCCCTCCTTAACCTCCCTCCTTAACCCCCCATCCACAACCCCCTCCTCAACCTCCCTCCTCATCCTCAACCTCCCTCCTCATCCTCAACCCCCTCCTCAACCTCCCTCCTCATCTTCAGCCTCCCTCTTCATCCTCAACCCCCTCCTCAACCTCCCTCCTCATCCTCAACCTCCCTCCTCATCCTAAACCCCCTCCTCAACCTCCCTCCTTATCCTCAACCCCCTCCTCAACCTCCCTCCTCATCCTCAACCTCCCTCCTCATCCTCCCTCCTCAACTCCCCCATCCTCAAACCCCTCCTCAATCCCCCCTCAACCTCCCTCCTCAACCCCCGCATCCTCATCCTTCCTCCTCAACCACCCCATCCTCATCCGCAACCCCCCATCCTCAACCCCCCTACTAAACTCAACCCCCCTCCTCAACCCTCATCCTCAACCTCCCTCCTCATCCTCAACCCCGCCATCCTCAACCCCCTCCATAACCCCCTCATCCTCAACCCCCCTCCTCAACCTCCCTCCTCAACCCCCCATCCTCAACCCCCTCCTCAACCTCCCTCCTCATCCTCAACCTCCCTCCTCATCCTCCCTCCTCAACCCCCCGTCCTCAACCACCTCCTCAACCCCCATCCTCAACCTCCCCCCTCAACCCCCATCCTCAACCCCCCTCCTCAACCCCCCGTCCTCAACCACCTCCTCAACCCCCATCCTCAACCTCCCCCCTCAACCCCCATCCTCAACCTCCCTCCTCAACCCCCCCATCCTCAACCCCCTCCTCAACCCCCCTCCTAAACCTCAACCCTGCTCCTCATCCTCAACCCCCCTCCTCAAGCTCCCTCCTCATCCTCAACCTCCCTCCTCATCCTCAACCTCCCTCCTCAACCCCCCCCATCCTCAACCCCCTCCTCAACCCCCCATCCTCAACCCCCCTCCTCAACCTCAACCCCCTTTCTCAACCTCCCTCCTCAACCCCCCTCCTCATTCTAAAACCCACATGCGCGCCACGTCATTAGCATATACTGGGTGCCGGCAGCAGAAGCAGGTAAGTGAGGGGAAAGGGAGAGGGGGAGGTATTTAGAGGGGTAAAGTGAGGAGGGGGTTTTAGAATGAGGAGGGGGTAGAGGATGAGGAGGGGGGAGGTAAAGCTACACGGGGGGGTTAGAGAGACACAGGGGGGTAGAGAGACACGGGGGGGGGGGGTTAGAGAGACACGGGGGGCTTAGAAAGACACAGTGGGGGTTAGAGAGACACAGGGGGAGGGGGAGAGTGACTCGAGTATAAGACGAGGGGGCCCTTTTTAGCCTTAAAAAAAGGGCTGAAAAACTCTGCTTATACTCGAGTATATACAGTACCCTATATAGGTACATTCAGGGTCAAACTAAGGCTTTGTCACGTGAACTTTTTGTCTCAAGAGTTTTTCAACTGACAAGAGGTTAGAAGTAAAAAGATTTCACCTTAAAGAAAGAAAAGGGTTCTCTTCACAGTAAGGGTGGTTAATCTGTGGAAATCTCTATACCAAAGGAGGCGATGACAGCAGATTTGATAGATACATTTAAATAGGGTTTGGATATATTTTTAAATAAAAAGGGCATTCAGGGTTATCCTGGATAGAGAGTATTGATCAAGGGAGGAATACGATTCCTAGTATCTGGAGTCAGGAATTTTTTTTTTTTCCCTTTTGAAACAATTGGCAATGTTTAAAAAATTCTGTTTGCCTTTCTCTGGATCAATTAAAAATTAACAATTAATCCACATATTGCAGATCAAAGCAAGTACACAAAACAGTATATTACTTACAGTACATATAATACATAAAAAACAAACAAAAGAAAAAAAGGTCAAACATATTCTTGGATGTATATAAATTTTTACATTTGTAATGAAGTGAGTGGGCTAAGAGTCTTAGGACCTTATTCAATTGCAAGCCCGCAGTTTACGTTATACAGGCTGTATGTCTGCGGGTTTGAAATTTGCTACAAAAACAGTGAGATTTAATTGAACAAGCCCGCAAATTACGGGCCAAAAGACGAAACCGTAAACCATACAATCCTAAGTAGCATTTCAGAGCATGATCACGATCAGTTAAGCAAGCTCGTAACTACCGATTTAGAAACACCCAATAGTAAAGGAAACTGTCATCATTACGTTAGTAAAACATAGAGGCTAAATGTCAATTAGAAATGTGTCAATTAAATCAATTAGCATTTAGACGTCCGGTATGTGATCAGACTCTCAATTCAGCAATGTGCAAAATATTAGAAATGAATGGCGATACTGTTTTAGTTTGTGTGATTGGCCTGATATGTATTAACTCATTGATTCCCGGGATTGATATGACACCAAAATGAAACATAAGAAAAAAAATATTGCAGATTTGCGAGCTTGAGACCCTTGTGCAATTAATTCTAAAGTCTTTTATCGCTTTCCCCGTCTTTTAAAGTGCAGTATTGATTTTTTATTTGCATTTACAGTGCTACGAACAGGTGTTTGACCCCCTTATGGGTCCTATCTGGTACTTGTAGTATTTTCTTCTAGATTTGCCATTTCCGGGTGTGAGAACATTTGCAGGCTTGAGAAATTGTAGCGATCGAATAGCGATTTGTGATTTTATTGATTGTAACTTTTGAGGGCTTGAAAGTTCAAAGGCTTAGATGGGTTGTAAGTTACGATTTTGACAGCTGCAGGACTTTTCAGCCTGTAACCTGTATATCGTTTGCGGCTCGCTAAAGGACGCCAAATAAATAGCAAATTTGTAACTGGCTACATTATGGGCTCCAGTAAACAACAATTGCTCAATTGAATAGGGGCCTCAATTAGCTGAGACTATATATTGATCCATATTCCAATACATATTATTCTTAATCTGAATATTAATATTATTTTCTATAAAACCTTTTTCTATAAAATCCATCCAATTGCAAGCCTATAATTACCTTCATACAGGCTGCATGTCTGCTGGTTAGAAATTTGTTTCAATTCCGGTTGTATTCAATTGACTCAAGCCCACACGAAGATTAGGGGCAGAGGGTCAGGGGCATGATCCCAGAAGGGGAGGTAGTGGTGAAGAGGGACCAGCCCCAGGGAGAAAACAGGAAGGCCAGGAACCCAGGCACAGTTGGGAGGGCAAGATGCTGTGGCAATGTACAGGTCCCCCAATTTTACCCCAGATGAGATGAGTATCCTCCTTTAGAGAAATCCGTGCCCACTATAACATCATACATGGGGGGAGGTAAGTGAGGCCTAGCCAGAAGACATGTGTCTGGAGTGAAGTTGCTACAGCTGTTGGTGCATTGGGGTATGCCAACAGGGATGTTAAGTCTGTCAAGCACAGATATTATGACAGTCGGATGAAGATGACAGAGGAGGCCAGAACAGCCCATGCAACCAGTGGTGGACCGTTTTAACCTATACAGAGTGGGAGAGGACTCTTAGGGAGTGGGTTGAGCCGGCGGCAGTAGTGGGACTTCCAGGACAGGCGGACATAGGTGTGGTGCGCACCATGCAATGTGAGTATCATATATACCATCGCACCCTCATATGCACACACATGAACACCACACATAGATTATTGACATACAATAGCAATGCAGCACTGTAAGTTCTCTGGTCATGGTTAATGATGGGTTAAAATAACTATTTAAATCCAGGAAGCAAACATATCATAATCAGAATTGTTATCAATAAAATGTCTGTTCAATACCTGCAGTTAAAACTGATTTTGATTAACAGTCACCAAATAGATCAAGAATGATTTAACATCCAAAAGAGAGTATGTGTATGGGTGTGCACATTGCAGAATATGCGGATACAGACTCTGAAGGACTGCATGTGCGTGTCATGTACTAGCCTAACCTGGACCATGTCTCATCTGCATGTTAACAACCATGGGTCAAAATTGGTTACAGATTGGTTAGTCTCACACATTGCATCGCAGATTCAGTTGAGCATGTGTCCTAATGAACTGCAGATAGCCGTCCGCAGCAGGATTACATATACTGTATTGATATATGTCATCATCCACAATGCTCATGATAGAGGTCATTGTTTATCTGTGTAAGACAATCACAACAGCCAATTACAAGTGACCATGATGTCAGGGATATGGAAACACATAGCAAACAATTGTTTAGAGAATCCCAACTCAAACACTATTGTCCTTTCATTTCAATACCCAGGAGGCCTAGCCCACCCACAGAGACACAGGCAATGGCGTTGGCTCCACTCGAGGATGAACCAGATATACCCATAGAAGTGGTGGTCGAAAAAGGTAAAACCAGATCAGAGGGCCTGGGATCGTCACAGGAAGCTGGCCCATCATCAGCAATATGTCCTCCAAGGTCTACAGTCTGTACATTTCCCCCCCTCCCATGCATCGCGGGCACTTTTGCAGCCTCTTTAGCCATCTCCACCTCAACCACACATGTTTTGGAGCAAGCAACCAGCACCACCTCCACCGATGTCCTGGTACTGGAGGCAACCATCAGCAGGCCCACCAATGCCATCTGCTTCAATCCAATGGATGCCTTGACAGGACCCCACCACTCCTTCACTCCCAACATGTGTGCCCCCAACATAGGCTCTCCCAATATGGGCTTCACCACCGACACCATTCCCACAGCCAACACCGACACCATCACCACAACCGACACCATCGCCACAGCCCACACCATCGCCATGGCCAACACCGACACCATTGCCGCAGCTGACACTATCGCTGCGGCCGAAACACCGACACCATCACCACCTGCACCTCTGTTCCCCCAAAGCAAAAGGCCTGGCATGTCCAGTGACAGACCTCACACTCCCTCACAAGACACTTTGAGGGATCTCCTGCTCCAGATTTAGAGGGAGGATGCAAGCCCTAATAGGTAATCTAGCACTTCAGTTAGAAAGTATATAACAAAAAAAGTGGGCCATAGTAAAATGTAAACTTTATTGGTTGGAAAAACCGACGATTAAAACTTTAAAAAGGGAAAGAATAAAAACTGTACAAATACCTTTGAACAGAAAAACTGCAAACCTAATGACCACTGGACAACTGTCACTCATCAACCTCCCTCCTCATCCTCCCTCCTACACCCCCCCATCCTCAGTTGTCCAGTGGTCATTAGGTTTGCAGTTTTTCTGTTCAAAGGTATTTGTACAGTTTTTATTCTTTCCCTTTTTAAAGTTTTAATCGTCGGTTTTTCCAACCAATAAAGTTTACATTTTACTATTGCCCACTTTTTTTGTTATATATATTTAGAGTGTTATGCACTAATGGGCTTTATTCCCTAAAGATTTTTTTCTGCTTCAGTTGGAAAGGCAGAATAAGAACACAACCTCCCTCCTTGACAGCAACAGACTGTTATATGGTGAGATGAGGAAGCACAATCGAAGGATGGAGAGGTATGAGCAAATGGCACATAGAGAAAGACAAGCCCAGTAAGCATTAATTGAGCGGCAATTAGAATTGGGGGAACGCCAACTCATATCGCCTCAACCACCATCCCAACCAGAGCCGGTGGCCTCCTCATCTAACACCTTACCGCCAACGCCAGCTGCTACACATCCACGCTAGGTAGACGCTCCCCTTACTCCAACACCTCCTCCATGTGGTAGAGGCAGGAGGCCCACTGCTGAGAAAGAGGAGGTAGACAAGAACATCCCTTAAGTCCTCCTCATCAACACTCCTCAAAGAATATTAATTAGTATAAATGTTGACATACTATTGCCCGGCTACAGAGTGTGTACACATATGGTTATGTTTTACATTTCACCAATTCAATTCAATGTGGATTGCCGTTGAGATGAGGTGTTCTTGTCTCTTTACGTCTTAATAGTAAAATCTCACAAGCATGAAGACATGTTCGTCATCTTCGAGCAGTGCAATCATATCATGTAAGTAAAGTCTCAACCCAGTGCCTATCAGGCATTAGATCAGTGACATTCCCACCAGCAGATAGATCTAAAATGCCATATATGACTACAATTATGATTACAATAAATTCAGTCCTGGCTGTAGAGTTGCACAGTCTAATTAGGATCTGCTAATCAAAACCAGTAGTTATAAATGTGTTATTGTTTCATGTCATCCCATTAACATTCTGATAGCAGATTCATGTTTGTGATTTAATTCACAAACATTATGGATGATGGCCTTTGTTTTACATCAGGATCAATGGGTATGTGTTTATGAGTAATGTAATCATTCTAATCTGTTTGGCCCTGGTACCACCTGTATACCAATTAAATGTGATATCAGTGTTCCACAACAATTCCATATAGAGATATATGATAGTACTCTTTGCTGATTGTGGTCACAGGGAAGCATTCCTTGTGGAATTACCAGGACAGATTCACTAGCACTCCTCGTAGATGAAGTTCATGTTAATTGGTTTATTATTTTGGTAACAGCATGAAACACTGTACTGTAAATACAGCGATTGCTTCTTTATAGCCTCCTCTTTCTGTTTTTCAGATAAGGACAGTCTATTAGTGATTATTCCTTAATATATGAAAACACACTGTGTGTTAAATTGAATTGGATGACATAATCCATGATTTGATGCATCTGTTTCATTGAGCACATGAAGACCATATGTTAGCGATTTGCGCGTTAATAATTACTTCTATTAGATAGAGTGATATATGATGATCCTTTTTTTTATTAGATTATGGATACTGTGGTGTAATGGCCACATGTGACCCTAGTAGAGGCTAAGCATTATCCTTATTATGCAGTATTACAGTTAACAGTTGCCCATTTTTTGCCAAAAAGCCTCTTGCCCTTCCTGCATCCGCCCACACCACACACATTATATTAATGCACAGTCGTATACATTTTTAAGCGTGCTCTGTGCATCAAATAAAGTTTTGTTATACCGTTATCACCGTTTCTGTGTATTTTAAATGGTTGGAGTTTTAGGACATCCACATACACCACATGTCTGTCATGTTCATATATATGTAAACTAATAAGCCCTTGTTACTGTCCAATAGATTGTTATGTGAACATTATAGCCAGTCACAGTGACACAGGCCTGGTTTCAACATGGTCACATGTATTATTCATGACTACTTTAGGTTTGATTCTCAGCACTGGGATATCATGCTTGTAGAACATTATTGGTGAGGTTTGTGAGTTAATACACATATAAATTGTGATGCTATTGAGTATTAACATTCCCCTGAGGGGTTGATCACAAAATGACAGGTGATATTATGAATGAATTGATACAAGAACACTTGATATGGGTTCACAACATAATAATGGGTATACATGTTGCCACATGGCCACCAGCAATGCTGTGGGACTTTACAAGATGGGCGTATCATAGATTGGCCCTGATGGAGGTGAGTTGATTGTGGCTCCACGTGCCTCTGCACAGCCTTCATGTATGTTTGCTGCCCTTCCTGATGGGTTGTATAACATTAGTGTGGTATATTTCCCCTGGTACTTGATATATGTCATGTGGTGGTGCAATTTTGCCACTGGTTATTTTTCCATTATAGATCTGATGAGTGGCATATATATAACTTAATATATTATTATTTTTAGGGTCTGCATTTGACCCTTATTTGAGTGTCAATCAGTTTCATGTTTTTGTGTTGCAATTTAGTCATGCAGTGTGTCTTTAATTTATTTATGCATCTTGCAGCAACACTTTTAATATTGGCATATGTATGACCATTCAAAATTATTAAAAAAAAATATATATTTTTTGAGGCCTATTTGTTCCTTGGGGATTGTTGTGCAATTAATTATAATGCCTTCCATTGCTTTCCCAGTATTTAAAAGTACATTAGTGTGTTTATATTTGCTTTTACAGTGTTAAGAACAGGTGTTTAACCCACTTATAAGTCCTAGTTGGAACCTGTAATATTTTTTGCTACTTTTGCCATTTACGGGATTGAAAGTAATTTTGGCCTTGTGTAATTGTTGCAATTGGATTTCTATTCTAACCAAATGGAAAGAACATGGCACAACAGCAAACCTGCCAAGAGATGGCAGCCCACCAAAGCTTACGGACCGGGCAAGGAGGGCATTAATCAGAGAGGCAGCACAGAGGCCTAAGGTAACCCTGGAGGAGCTGCAGAGTTCCACAGCAGAGACTGGAGTATCTGTACATAGGATGACAAGAAGCCATAGAGTTGGGCTTTATGGCAGAGTGGCCAGAAGAAAGACATTACTTTCAGCAAAAAAAATAAATGGTACATTTTGAGTTTGCGAAAAGGCATGTGGGAGACCTACAAAATGTATGGAGGAAGGTGCTCTAGTCTGATGAGACTAAAATTTAACTTTTCGTCCATCAAAGAAAGCGCTATGGCGCAAACCCAACACATCATATCACCCAAAGAACACCATCCCTACAGTGAAACATGGTGGTGGTAGCATCATGCTGTGGGGATGTTTTCAGCAGCCGGCACTGGGAAAATGGTCAGTGTTGAGGGAAAGATGGATGGTGCTAAATACAGGGATATTTTTGAGCAAAACCTGTACCACTCTGTGTGTGATTTGAGGCTATGACGGAGGTTCACCTTCCAGCAGGTCAATGACCACAAACACACTGCTAAAGCAACACTTGAGTGGTTTAAGGGGAAACATGTAAATGTATTGTAATGGCCTAGTCAAAGCCCAGACCTCAATCCAATAGAAAATCTGTGGTCAGACTAAAAGATTGCTGTTCACAAGCGCAAACCATCCATATTGAAGGTGCTAGAGCAGTTTTGCAAGGAGGAATGGGCAAAAATCCCAGTGGTAAGATGTGGCAAGCTCATAGAGACTTATCCAAAGCGACTTGGAGCTGTGATTGGTGCAAAAGGTGGCTCTACAAAGTATTGACTTTAGGGGGGTGAATAGTTATGCACATTTACTTTTTCTGTTATTTTGTCCTATTTGTTGTTTGCGTCACAAAAAAAAAAAAACATCTTCAAAGTTGTGGGCATGTTCAGTAAATTAAATGATGCAAAGCCTCAAACAATCCATGTCAATTCCAGGTTGTGAGGCAACAAAACACGGAAAATGCCAAGGGGGGTGAATACTTTTGCAAGGCACTGTAAGCTTTCTTTATAATTTTTGCATGCATTTTGCACTTATTTAAAGGAAGATTAGCTGAATGGATTTTAACTGCATTATTGAAGTTTGTACCATTTATACTGAATATTATATTAAACATTTAGTCATTTGGTAGCTAGAGAGACTAGCCATCCAGAACCACCTGCTTACTATTACAATCTCTGCTAGGAATACTTATTGAATTACTTTTCAAAAACTGTGCTTAAAAGGCAGTTTTCCAATGTCCTGCTGATTTTTGTTAAAACCTAAACCTTGATTTTACAGTTTTTGCCAAATATAACATTGCCTTTTTTCAACTTTGTACAAATGGGAGCGAAAATGAAACAATGAACAGATATTTTACAAAATGTTTTTAAAATAAACAAATTGATATCTCTATTTACATTCATTCACCCACAAACATGGATACAGCATATATTAAGATGCATATAAATAAACAAATCATACTTAAGTATTTACTCCTGAAAAAGGTTTATGGCTCTGGACACAACCTTAACTAACAGTTCATAGAAACATGTATTTCTAAAAAAATGTTTATTCTTGTAATTATCTATTTTCTAATCATTTTACTTCACTAATATCTATCATATTGTCAGTGTAACATGAAACTGATAAACAGACAGTTTTAATAACCTTTTTTTGCTTGTCTATAGGTGCCAAATATTCTGTAGGGTACTGTATATGAGCCAGACACAACTATATAACATATATCAGATACATTTACTGTCATTGTACTTTTTGGTACTTGTTTTTTTGCTATGGTGTTATCCGTATTTGTCCTTGAATTGTACTTTTATCTTCTGTACAATATTTCCATTTTTCTTGTTACATTTGTCCTAAGATTAATGATTTCTGAAGGCAGCCTTAGATGCAGTCTCATATTAACAGATATAAGATACTATACTGAAATACATATATGAATTATAAGCTCATAAGGCTCTAAGAATGTTTTTTGTTAGCTATATAAATGCTATATGAAAGAACCAGATGTGTAAGAGCAGGGTCTGGAGGGGGTCAACAGGCCCAAGATCCATAGAGGTCCGTGGAGGGGCCATCCACCTGGGATGATCTAAGCACCTGGGATGATCTGGTTAAACTCTGCAGAAATTAATAAGTCATTTTGTGTGAAGCGGGTGGAAAATAGTAGGTAATGCATAACATTGTTCCATACTAAATTGATAGCTGACAGTGCTAGTTTTATCTGTTGTAAATCCTAACTCTTTAAACAGAAGGCAATATATTGACAGATCTATTTGATGTCAATCTTTTTTAGATATAGATATGTCCTTCTAATCTCTTTATTTTCTTCTCTTTGGCCTTTTTTTATTTTTTATATGTGACTTCTTCAATTTGGGAGATCATGCAATATAAAAGGAAAATCACCACTTCCAAGTGCAAACAGTTTTTACCATATATATACCGTATATACTCAAGTATAAGCCCAGTTTTTCATCCCTTTTTTTCAGGCTCAAAAGGGTCCCCTCGGCTTATACTCGAGTCCCCAACCGTGTCTCTCTAACCCCCGTGTCTCTCTAACCCCCCTGTGTCTCTCTACCCCCCGTTTCTCTCTACCCCCCGTGTCTCTCTAACCCCTGTGTATCTTTCCCTCCCTCCTCCTCATTCTCAACCCCCCCCTCATTCTAACCCCCCTCATTCTACCCCTCTTAATACCCCCCCTCTCCCTTTCCCCTCACCTGCATCTGAAGCTCCTGTTCCGGCCTCCGCTCCTTCCGGCATCTGGCGCGCATGTGATGTCACGGCATTAGCATATACTGTGTGCCGGCACCCGGTATATGCTAATGACATGGCGCGCATGTAACATCACAGCATTAGCATATACCGGGTGCCGGCACCCGGTATATGCTAATGCGTGATATCATATGCGCGCCACGTCATTAGCATATACCGGGTCCTGGCACCCGGTATATGCTAATGCTGTGACGTCACATGCGCGCCACACGCCGGAAAGGAGCGGAGGCCGGTGCAGGAGCTTCAGATGCAGGTAAGTGAGGGGAAAGGGAAAGGCGAGAGGGGTATTTAGAGGGGTAGAATGAGGGGGGGTTTAGAATGAGGAGGGGGGTTTAGAATGAGGGGGGTTGAGGATGAGGAGGGAGGTTGAGGAGGGAGGTTGAGGAGAGGGTTGTGGATGGGGGGTTGATGTTGAGGAGGGAGGTTGAGGAGGGGGTTGAGGATGAGGAGTGGGGTTGAGAATGAGGAGGGGGCAAGAGACACAGGGAAGGGAGAGGGGGGGGAGAGACACTGGGAACGGAGAGGGGAGAAAGAGGGGGACACAGAGGGCACAAGAGGGACACAGGGGGCAGCACATTTCCCACCCTCGGCTTATACTCGAGTCACTCATTTTACCCAGTATTTTGTGGTAAAATAGGTGCCACGGCTTATACTCGGGTCTGCTTATACTCGAGAAGGCTCTAATTAAAGGTATAGTTACGTTTTCTGGATTATGAATGCATCTGATAGATAGAGAATCAGTAGTGTATACAAACATATTTTGCTTGAAAAAATACCAAAATAAACATTATTATACCTAACCCAAGGTTTGCAAGCAGTTGATTTTTACCACTGCAAATCCCTGGTAAAATTAGCATTAAATTCATAATTTGTTTTGGCAAATCACAGACAGCTAATACATTGTAATACATTGTATCAATATGTGATAGCAGTTTGTGCAGGAAGAAACCATGGGATGTGTAATCCCCTGCACAAGGAAGCAGGAGGAGCCAGACACTGTTGTGTAGATTTCTGCATTGTGCTGTTGTTAGCTTGAAGGTTCGTAAACAGTTAAAATCTGTACCCAAATGCAGTGTTTCTGTCGGGAGGTTCACTGTGCCTTTGTAAACAGCTCTGGGGTAAACATTTTTGCTGTTTTAATAAAATAAATCTCTATGTGTTTAAAATTACTTAATGTAATGTTTGTTTCAGATATAAGCAGCAATTTAAACGGTAAGAAACTGCATCCAGATTTCAATAGTCTATGCCAAACAAACAAACATAGGAGCTTTACTTTTAAATGCATTACAGTGGTCCTTTAATATATTTATATGGCACCAGATGTTTACTCGCTAATTTATAAAAAGTTCTTATCCATTATTTTGTACCTGCAATGAATAAGTACATGTTGAAAACTTGCACGATAGAGATACCCACCTTCAATTCAAATCACTGTTTATACTGCAAGCTCCCTCCAGTGGTCACAAATGGTGTGTACAGCACGAGTTGATGCTGGGAGATACTGACTTCTGCTTTTTTTTTCCTTTCACTGTAATATAAAGCTTTGCGTTAGGGTGGGAGAAAGGGAATAAACATTTAATTTAGAGTTGTTTCACAGCATATTCTGCAATTCCAATGAGCATATTCTGCATAATGTGTTTTAGACTTAATTTTTTAACAATCATGATTTTAACAATCATGTTACACTTGTGTTAATATTTTTTTAAAACTTTATTAAACACAGTTTAATATATAACATTTATCTAAATAAATATATTTTTCATTAGTCGTTCAGTTGTGTCCAACTCTCCGTGAACCTATGGACTGCTGCACGCCAGTGCTAATTCATAAGTTTTTCATGGCAAAGATACTGGAGTGGGTTGCCAGTTCCTTCTCTAGTGGACCGCGATTTGTCTGACCTATTCTACGACCTGCCCATCTTAGATGACCCTACATGGATAGCTTCAGCCCCTTCACCACAATAAGGTAGTGATCTAGAAGGAGAAATATATTTAATTGAATAACATTATTGTGGATACTGAGTTAATATTTAGGTATTAAAATACAGATACTTTATACACAGATTTTTATTAAACAACAAAGTTTAACTGGATCATATTACGTTCTGTCATTCACACATATCTATTGCCATTCAATGGGTTTTAGAAGGTTTTAAAAAAATAGCTATTTTTGTGATCTGTTTTATCCACAAAAAAACTTTCAATTAAGCAATTACAATTTTTTACTAATTGAAAACACACATTATGCTGTAATGAACTGAGCTCCATAACGCAACTACATTGGCTGAGAATAGTTGGACACGTGCTTTCCACACATGACATGCTTATCATAGATAATTATTCTAAATGCTAATACATGCCTGTTATTTAGTTCTGGCCAGACTAACAAAAACATCCCCAATCACTTCTGTTAAATGTTTGCAAAACTGATTCTATAAAGGAACAATGACCCGTGTATGGCAGGAATGTCCCAAGCTCAGTCATATCTGGATAATTTGATTTAACTGCAGAGATAAGTGTCTAGGAATAACTTTACCTAGGACTTTAATGTGTGATATGCTTTGTTTGATATCACTAAATTTACCCTCCATATATGGTTATTTATATCATATTTACATCACATTTTCTTCACAACATTAAATTACTTGTCCAATTAAAAGCAAGCCTTAGAATTCACTTCCTTTCAGTCATCACACCAATGGAACAGAGACATAAGGACTAGGTGGCAAAATACAATGTGGCTTAATCCCAACCCATTCAATCTTGTGGGGATCTGACATTTGTAATTTCTCTGATACTGGCATCCTGTTTCATGCTTCTCCATCTTCCTTATGTTTCTTACCCCTGTATTGTTTTACATGCTTTTCTCCTCTGTATTCAGATATTAAAATGCTCCATTGTTCAGTTAATTCCTGGGCATGTTCGTTGTATATGAAAACGCATTGTCTTTTTTAATATGCTCATTAAGAGGTTTATACTATATAATCTCAAATATTTAATATTGTCAATGACGTACCAACACAATCTAGTGTTGTATATGTTTTACTATATACAACACTAGATTGTGTTGGTACGTCATTGACAATAGTGTTGTAAATTCGAAATAAACACCTTTCCAACAAAAATTAAAGGTATGTTAGTATAATGTGTATTACAGCTACGCCAGTCCAAAAATAATTTTGTTTCTTGAGTAGAAGTCAATTGTACCATTATTACCCTATCATTCAGTGACAAAGCTAAATAATGAAAAAATGGTGCAGTATAAAATTGCATTTATTGCACCCTCAAAGTAATCACCATTCAAAAGAGAATGGAATGGGTTATATTAAATGCTACACTCTAATTTTCTTTTAGTTTTGTGCTGATTTGAATAGACTATTTTAACTGCACACAAGCATAACCATGATGGTAGTGTTGTGTGTAAAGTGTTAGGTTCTTCTCATCCCTCTTTGTATCTGTGGGTTGAGAAGAGCTTCCGAGTAATAGTTATGGGACACTTGGAAATTACGATATTACAGATATTTCGAGCACTCAGATTGCATTTCTGGGGGGTTATATTTAAGAGTCTGATGAGTGTTTTCCAAGTGAACTTCACTTGGATTTTAGCTTATGGGAGACATGGAGTGGAGGCATATGTCTCCTCATGTCTTCATCTACAAATTACTCTGTTATAATACAACCAGCACATATCCCTATATGCCAATGCAGTCATGTGATGTTGGCTTCTTTACAACATACAATATGGAGATTCACAGCTTTCTGTCTACCCATATCAGGGGTTATACCAGAAACTGCTAGAGATGAGGCTATCTTGGATTTAGTCATCACAGATAATATTATTATAATATACTGTAAAATTTTGAAAAAGGGAAAGCTTCTGGGAACAGTGATCAAAACCCAATCTCATTTGAGATTGAGTTATAGGGGGCCAACAAAAGCTATAAAAGGGCAGCAACACAACGTATTGACTGGAACAAAGAACTGACAGGTAAACATACTGAAAATAGATAGACAACATTTAAAGCCTTACTAAATATACATACTTATCACCCTATACCATATGGAAATAAAAGTAAAAGGAGTGCATCACATCCCATGTTACATAGTTACATAGTGATTTAGGTTGAAAAAAGACTTTTAGTCCATCAAGTTCAACCTTTTAAGATCTCCTCTGATCTATAATTTGCAGAATAGTTGTTAATTGATCCAGAGGCAGGCAAACAGAAAAAAACGCAAGTGAAACTCAGCTAATCGTCTCAAAAGGGAAAAAAAAAGCAGTGGAGGCAATGAAACACGCGGGACTTAGCCTAGGAAACGTGGGATCACCTTAAAGCCTTATTGAATTGACATTCGCCCAACTGAATAGGGCTCTATATAAGCACATAGCATCTTTTTTTAAAATAAGTTTTTAGTTACTGAAGACCTTGCTTTTGCATAGAAGTTCACTAACTTATATAGAGCTTATAGAGCTTCACTAACTTATATAGAGCTTATATAAGCTTATATAGAGTACTATTCAATCGCCCGATTTGCAATTTAAGCTGTTAGTCTGCAAGCAGTTGCTGAACGCGCAACTTAGAAAAAAAAAACATTACGAGACGCAGGACTTAGAAAAAATAAAATACGAGCCGCGGGACTTAGAAAAATAAATACGAGGTCGGAAAAATACGAAGTTAATGGCCGAACCACAAAAAACTAAAAACACGAAACACTGAAAAAATACACACAATAAAACAACACAAACATCACACACAGCACGGGGGGACCAGCCAGGACGTCTGGGAGTGAGGTGGAATGCGAATTTAAGTCGGGTTTCAATAGTTTCGGCATTCGAAAATTGGCTAAGCAAGGAAAAAAATGGCGGACAAAAAAAGAAAACGAGACTACACGACCCTGGACCGCGCAACACACCACCAGCCGCTTACCACTTTCACACATGAGTGTACGAGGGTACTACAAAGGACGCCAAATACTCACGAACCACGTAGCACATACACAAACGACACTACTTTACACTCCGAACCAAATCACAACATTACACATCTACAGTAGCTCTTTACACAAATAAACCAGCGGTTTGCCCTCTGGCACGCAGCCTACTTCTAAAACATAGTCGGGACATTCAGAAAATTACTGTATCTCCACAGGCCAGCAACAGTCCCACTGGACATTATATGCTGCGGGAAAATGAAAAAAGATTGTTTTGTCTTCAGCCTATTGATTGATGGATATATTAATTACAAATAGGTTAAGTATATTAATTCATTAAGTAACTAATTAATTGATTATTATTTACAAAAATATAGACATATGTATCTGTCTTTGTGATGAGCGCAGAGGTTGCTCAGAGAAGCAAAAGTACCCCAGAGGAGAGGCTCGCAATGAGCGCCGAAGGTCCTTAAAGTATAAAAAGCTTAACATTGTGTTCCAAACAGCATTGCCATGGCTTAAAATGTTATTGACCGTCATTTTTTGATGAGCAAGCCGCTAGTTAATATATAACTTTTATTAACTTTAGTGAAAATAAAAGCAATCTATTTACAGATGATAATTTTACCATATAAAACAATAAACCTATTATAGTTTTAGTATAGTTAAGGCTATGATTGAGAATGTAGCCAGGAGGAAGAAGTGATTTATATATTTCTCCTTATAACTCACCAGAGAGGAATAATCTTAATCTGTGTGACATACCCAGGTCAATTGGCTGACTCACTATCAACCCCTTCCCAGACTTCCCTATTCTCAACCACTAATCCCTTGTATAGTATCCTATTGTTGATTACTGTTTTTATAATCCACTTGGAAATACAATTATAATGGAGATCTACAGTATAAGTCACTATATAAAGCGGTCATGTGACCCAGTACTCATGTGTACATTAACACATTATTCTCAGGTACTTAGTAGAATTATAATGTCTAGGATAAATAGTTATCACTCCATCAATCGACAAATGTTTACCTTATGATAATCTGGGAGTTACACCCACTTAGCATATAGTATTGATTCCCTGGAAGGCACCTATATTATTGATTACTACAAACCTATTGGGAGCAGTGAATTGGACAGCCTGTTGTTTGTTTTGATTGAAGCTGTGCCACCTTCACCAAATTGGTTAACCGATTGGTTAACACAGGAAGAAATCCAAAAGAGGCTGGAAAAAATAAATGTTAATAAAGCCCCAGTTCCTGATGGAATACACCCAAGGGTACTGAGGGAACTGAGTTCTGTTATAGCCAAACCATTATATCAAATTTTTCAAGACTCACCCACCATAGGTTTGGTGCCAGATAACTGGAGAAATGTGATACCTATATTTAAGGATGCAAGAGCCAATCCGGGGAACTTTAGACCTGAAAGCCTAACTTCTATAGTGGGGAAGCTTTTAGTATGGTTAATAAGGCATAGCATACAGGAATATGTCCATTTTAATAAGATAAGTAGGAATCAACACAGATCTATGGGGGATAGGTCATGTCAAAGTAATCTATTTAGTTTCTATATGGAGGTAAGTAAGAGCCTGGATAAAGGCAACTCAGTAGATGTAGTCTTTCTGGATTTTTTGTGAAGGCTTTTGATACAATGCCAGGTGGAAGACTATTGAGCAAACTAAGGGTTACAAGAATTTCAGTAAATATATGCTCATAGGCGAGAACTGGCTAAAAGCAAAGTATTGTTGTTAATGGAACACATTCAGATTGGACTAATGGGGTAGGGGGAGTTCTTCGGGTTCAGTATTAGGTCCTCTCCTTTTATCATATTTTTTAGTGACTTAGAAGTAGAACTGGAAAGTATTTTCTCCATTTTTGCTGATGACACTAAGCTGTGCAAGGTAATTAAATCAGAAAATTATGTACATTCCCTCCAAAGAAACTTACATAGATTAGAAGAATGGGCAACTCAATGGCAGATGAGAGTTAACACAAATACATGTAAAGTTATGCATTTGGGAATGAAAAAAAAACATGCAATTTTTATTCTTGATGTAGAAAATCTAGGGGTATCAGAGATAGAAAGGGATTTAGGAGTGCTTGTGGACAACCACATACATAACAGAGATTAATGCCAAGCAGCATCTGTAAAGACATGTCAAATATTAGCATTTATTAAGAAGTGTATAGAAGAAAGGGAAACAAATATAATTATTCCACTATACAAATCCCTAGTACCCCATTTGGAATATGGAGTTACATTTTGGGCATCACTTCATAAGAATGGTAAAAAGTTAATTTTAGAGCAGCTAAATGTACGGAGTATGGCAACAAAAATAATAAGGGGAATGGAGTGGCTAAGCCATGAAGAAAGACTAAACAAAATTAATATTTTTCTCTCTAGAAAAAAGGTGTCTAAGAGGGTTTATGATTATCTTATATAAATAAATCCACGGTCAGTAAGAGGCTTTGTCATGGGAACTTTTTGTGCCAAGAGATTTTCAGACAAAATATATCTATTGAGGTTAGAAAAAAAAAGGCTAACTTAAAGAAATGTTTTGGAATTATCTACCAAAGGAGGCAGATTTGATAGATAATTTAAAAAGGTGTTGGGTGCATTTTTGAATACCCCGGAGAACTAGAGAAGGAGGAGTATTGATCGAGGTAGTAATCTGATTGCCAGTTCCTGTCGTCAGAAATTATTTCTTTCCCCTTATATGACAGTCGGCATTGTTTTAATATTTTTTTCTGTTTACCTTCCTCTGGATCAAAACCAATTAATAATATTACAAGGGTCAGAAGGTTTAACTTGATGGACTAAATGTATTTTTTTCAACATCAATTACTATGTAACGATGTAATAAAGTGACAAGTAAAGACTCCAACAATGCACTCCTCTACAGTTGTGACTCTCAAACATTTTCGTCTAGGGACCAGCTGATTACATTCCACTGTTACTGGCGGCCACCTATGATATACAGGACATTTTGAACTGGGTGTTAAATGCTACACACTCATTTTCATTTAGTTTTTTGCTGATTTGATTAGATTACATTTTAACTGCAGACACGCCTCTCAATAATAAATAAATAAATAAATAAATATGTATATATATATATATATATATATATATATATATATATATATTTATAACCATTGCTAATAGTAGTAGTATGTATAAAGTGTTAGGTTCTCCTCGTCCCTCTTTGTTACAGTGACTGACACCTGTCCTAGTACTGGCTGTTGAGAACCACTGCTCTAGAAGAGCTGAGGGAAATTAAAACAATAGTCCATCATTTTATATAATTTGCTAATAGGGTTTTCATTATGCCAGATGCAACTTATAGTTTTAAATAAAAATGACTTGTTCTAAGCTACAGTGTAACTTTAAATAATTATTGTAATAGGTTTGAAATGGAATGGAGAACAAAATGTAAAATCAAATGTATAAATGCAATTTAAACATTATTTAAATCATATTTGGGTGAGCTTTTTCTGATTGCAGATGAAATGCATTCTAGTATCTGGTTTACTATGCTACCAGAATATCAATTCTTACTCAGGGCCGAATTAAATATTTCCTCACTTCTGTATTAACAACATATTCAGCGTGCTGGTAAAGGATCTGTATATGAGCTACTACAAGCTGTCACTTGTCATCAGGCACTGAAAGTACTTTGGTGATATAAATAAACAGCCATATCACACATACTTATATTGATGGCTAATGAAGATTACCAAGCAATCCATCTGGGTCATATTAAAGTACAAGACATCACTGCTCTATACACATATATACTTCAGAGCAGACACACTAGTAGTAATTCCTCCATTATATATTGGATCTCACCTTTTAAAGGGCCACTGTAATCCTATATTTAAAAATATATATACAGTATTCATTTGAAGAACTGCACATAATGACCCACTGTTTATAAATTGTAAAAAAAAATTACTGACTTTACTACCTTTTATATGCAATGTTTATATTTGCTGCAATGTAATATATCATTTTGGCTTCTGTGCTTCCAGAGTCAATAAACATGGGACTGGTGTGTCAATAAACATGGGATACAGCACTGTGGGATGATGTAGGAGCAATGCATAACCAACTGGTTTTCATGCAGATACTGAAATTCTGTTTTCTACATATTCTTTTCCAAAAGCATGGAGTACTTTTCATCTGCACTCATCTTGTGATCTCAGGTGCTGGAAATGGCTGTAGATTTACTTCACTGGCCTGCGTAACTCTGTTGGTATTTTTTTTGGGGGGGGAGATTAAATTGCAAATGTAGCCATTGGGCAAACAATAGGAGCACATTCTTATTCACTGGCATTAGATTGTAAGTTTGCAAATGTTCAATCTTGTAAGTTGCTTTGGAAACAAACACTATGTACATTTGATTTTTAGCTCAATTACAGGGTCCTCCATTCTTTTGCAATGTCTTAATATTGTTTTTGGCCTTCTACTTAACCCCTGTACAGTGCTAGGGAATTTGCTGGCACGTTACAAATTAAAGATAATAATATGTGTGGGTTTTCTTCCTGGTCTTTGAGGATGGGTGTCGGAGTCTCTTATAGAAAGATCGGCATGATCAGCCTCACAAAGGAATGTGCTCTGCTTCCATGTGTAAGAGGATACCAAAAGAGATCATTGGAACAGTTTTGATGGTACAGATGCTCCAGAGCTGGTAAGGGAATGCGGCTAGATGACAGATCAATGGCATTTTTGCCACACACCAGCTCAGATCCAGGAGCCAGCATGCTGTAGATTTGCAGTCAGTCTAAGTTTTTATAAGACTGAATGTGTGATCATGTAGCCAACTAGCGGATGAACAGTAGATTGTGGTAGTTAGGTTTTTATTCTGGGCTGGAGGGAGATGTGGGTCTGATGTACATAAAACTATAATATAAGTGGTATATTTCTTACTTGGTCAGCAAGGCCCGGGCCTAGGACAGCACATTTTCAGGGGGCAGCAAACTTTGGAATAGTGTCTTAATTTGCACAGCAGTGTGTAGTGACATTTCTATATGTAAGCATAACTGAACATTTCTGTCATACTGTGTATATGCATACATACACCTGTACCTTTATATATATATATGTTTATGTGCTAAAGTTAGGATTGAGACATAGCCAGGGGAGAGGAGGAATTGTTAACAGTGTTTGACAAAGCACAAACTGAATAGGTCTAAATTAACATAAAACCTAAGTACACCCCTAGATAGATGACAGGAAAATCAGTTATGCCCTTAGAGTGTAGGTCAGAAGTCTCCCCTGGATAAGTAATGTGGTGGTTGTGCTACACTGTTCCAAAGCTTGAATAGGACATTCACAAAGCTTAGGGGGACAATTATATTCTCAACTAAGAGCTCATGCACTATACAATAAAGTTGAGTAAATCAGCATTGGATGGCAGATAAAAAGCTCACTTATTTAAGGATAGAGTTCTGTTAAATGAAGAGGGAGAAGAGTGCTGTCGGGAAATATGGTCACCCACACCAGAACCATATGGCTCCTGTTAAAAAAGAATCATTTGTTAAATAAAACATCCATACTTTGTAAAAAAAAAAAAAGTTATGTTCTATTGTGTTCTGTAGTAAGAAATCATCCATTATGTAGCCATGCAGGTTTGTACAACAAGCATTTCTTTGCATTTGTAAGTTGTACAATATTATTGTTTCCCTTGTGTATAATCTAATGACTAATGTTCTTGATACTCTTGTTTGATGCAGGTGCTTGGTGATCTTCCACGCACACTTCAAAGTCTGTCTGTCTCCCTCACACACCAGATAACAGTTTTATGTACCTTTTTTTCTTTTGCAAAATACCTGCTGCATACAAGGATATATGTTGTCATAAGTTTCAAGTAAATTTTAATTTCTATTTGCATGTATGTACAGTATAAGAACAATATTTCCCCAACCCTTTAAAGGTAAATGAGACTAATGCAAATATAATGGGACAGACCACTGCAGAGTTTCTCATGTGAGATTGCTGCAGGTGCCCTCCAAGCTTGCAGTAAAGAAACTTCATTGACATCACTGGTTTCGACTTCCTCCTTAGGTAAGGACTGCAGAGATGCGCTGACAGAGGAGTTTTTCTCCCAAAATTGTTAGTGTCCAACGTCGGGCGACATTATCTTTCCTGCTACACACTTAGAACCGAGAGCTACACAGCACTGAGCCACAAAGACCACCCAATGCCACCAGGGGAAATTATAAGCAGAACCAGCTCTGCAAATCTGCCGTAGGCATGTGATCTATGTGGTGAGCTGGAGGGCTCATCAGCCTGAGAGAGTGAAAGAGTGATGTTGCCAAAAACTCATTGACTTCAAAGAGATCTCAAAGTGATATCAACAGGCAAAACCCTAGATAAGGAAGAACGGGTGTGTACAGTATGTCCTCTAGAGTGTGCCTGCCCAAGACTTGGAGAATGCTAGTACTTGAGAAAATAGAAATGCTACTAAACTATTAATGTGGAAACTAAATCCCTGGTATGAGATACTACCATAAATATTCTTGTGCTTAATCCAGTCTGTACATACTTATTAGGATTATAACCCTGATACTAAAACATAACTTTTATTCAATCTTGTTAAAACTCAACTTAAATACATAAAACCAATACATAGGGGAATTGTTAAAATAATGATAATGAGCAGAGCCTGTGGTAGCTAACTTTCAGACCCACCTGGGTACAAACAAAGAGCAGTATTAATACTATGTAGACAGGTCCTTGTGATAGGATTTACATAGAGGGGATAGCAGACCCTCTGTGACACCTTGTAGTGTGCAACTTGCTGATTGTGTATTGTAACATGCCTTATAAATCCATATCTTAGTACCTCTTTAGTTACTAAGATATGCCCAATAGTCTCTAATTAAGAGAACAAAATAAATAGGAAAAGCTACATAGTCTCTTCTTATATTGAAACCGCACAAATTGTCTAGATCTAACTTGCACTGTGTAGTGAACCTGTTGTGCAGATCCCGTGTAGCAACCCACCAGTTTTGCTAAGTGTATGGCTTCATTGAAAATAGAGTGTTAAGGTCAGTTAGGGAGAGTCCTCGGGCACCAGTCACAAGGCAGTCCCAAAGGGTCTCTAGTCAGCCAATTACCCCTATAAAATAAGTTATTCTGTAAGGCAGGCAAGACAGGGACAGATCATGCACGCCCATCAATAGTCTGCCAATTATGCCACAGATTTTAGCTCTTATCTCTCCAGCTGCCTGTTACCTATAAGTGTCTTATTTGAACTATGAGATTGTGATTGGTGTGTTTGGATTGCTTTATAATTCCAATCAAAAATAAGGACAGTGGGTGTTTTCCTTTTGAGGGCTTGAATTATTCTGCCCAACTGAAGAAATAGTAATATGCAGCCCTATGTAAATCTCTGCAAAAGCAATTGCGAGTGCTGTAGTGGTACAAAAGATTATACCTAGCTATGTTAATCACCCACCCCTAAAACAATGAGAAAGATCTGCTACGAGTCACTGTGGCAAGCAGGAATTGGAAATTATAGATACATTTTTCCATTTACTTTTCACACTAACTATACTTTACAAGTTACTCCCAGTGACCCTGACACCCAAACCCTATGCTAATAAGATTTTAAGGATCGCTCACAAAACAAGGCAGTGCCATAGCTGTAACACAATGAACAAATTATTTTGGGTACCAAAAGACCACTCGCAGTGGCTTTTAAAAACATGTCGGACTGCCGCAGTACCTCTAAAAAGAGACAGGAAACCACTATAAAACAATAGAAAAGCATGCTAAATCATCACAATTGAAGGATTTAAATTGCTATTGGCACATATTTGTAATCTTAAAACATTTAATTGTCACCTGCGACCTACAGTGCCTTGCAAAAGTATTCACCCCCCCCCCCCCCCTTGGCATTTTTTGTGTTTTGTTGCCTCACAACCTGGAATTAACATGGATTGCTTGAGGATTTGCATCATTTAATTTACAGAACATGCCCACAACTTTGAAGATGTTTTTTTTTTTTTTATCGTGAAGCAAACAACAAATAGGACAAAATAACAGAAAAAGACAATGTCAATAACTTCTCCCCCCCCTCAATACTTTGTTGATCCACCTTTTGTGTCAATCACAGCTCCAAGTCGCTTTGGATAAGGCTCTATGAGCTTGCCACATTTTACCGCTGGGATTTTTGCCCATTCCTCTTGCAAAACTGCTCCAGCTCCTTCAAGTTGGATGGTTTGCACTTGTGAACAGCAATCTTTTAGTCTGACCACAGATTTTCTATTGGATTGAGGTCTGGGCTTTGACTAGGCCATTCCAACACATTTACATGTTTCCCCTTAAACCACTCAAGTGTTGCTTTAGCAGTGTGTTTGGGGTCATTGTCCTGCTGGAAGGTGAACCTCAGTCCTAGCCTCAAATCACACACAGAGTGGTACAGGTTTTGCTCAAGAATATCCCTGTATTTAGCACCATCCATCTTTTCCTCAGCTCTGACCAGTTTCCCAGTCCCGGCTGCTGAAAAACATCCCCACAGCATGATGCTGCCACCACCATGTTTTACTGTGGGGATGGTGTTCTTTGGGTGATTTGATGTGTTGGGTTTGCGTCAGACATAGCGTTTTCTTTGATGGACAAAAAGTAAAATTTTACTCTCATCAGACCAGAGCACCTTCCTCCATACATTTTGGGAGTCTTCCACATGCCTTTTCGAAAACTCAAAATGTGTTATTTAGTTTTTTTGCTGAAAGTAAGGGTTTTCTTCTGGCCACTCTGCCATAAAGCCCAACTCTATGGAGCGTACAGCTTATTGTCGTCCTATGTACAGATACTCCAGTCTCTTCTGTGGAACTCTGCAGCTCCTCCAGGGTTACCTTAGGTCTCTGTGCTGCCTCTCTGATTAATGCCCTCCTTGCCGGATCTGTGAGTTTTGGTGGGAGGCCGTCTCTTGGCAGGTTTGCTGTTGTGTCATTTTCTTTCCATTTGGTTATGATAGATTTGATGGTGCTCCTGGGGATCATCAAATATTTGGATATTTTTTTATAACCGAACTTGACTTTTACTTCTCAACAACATTGTCCCTTACTTGTTTGGAGAGTTCCTTGGTCTTCATGGCAGTGTTTGGTTAGTAGTGCTTCTTGCTTAGGTGTTGCAGCCTCTGGGGCCTTTCAAAAAAGGTGTGTATATGTAATGACAGATGATGTGACACTTAGATTGCACACAGGTGGACATCATTTCACTAATTATGTGACTTCTGAAGGTAATTGATTGCACCAGAGCTTTTTATGGGCTTCATAACAAAGGGGGTGAATACATACGCACATGTCAATTTTCTGTTTTCTTTTTCTAAAAAGTAGTTTTATGTATATATTTTTTCTCATTTCACTTCACCAACGTAGACCATTGTGTTCTGATCCATCACATAAAATTCAGATTAACAGAACATTGAACTTAAGGCTGTAATGTAAGAAAATAGGTAAAAAGTCAAGGGGTGAATACTTTTGCAAGGCACTGTAATAAGATATTCTCTCTATATAACTACAAGTGATTCACTTTAGCGTCCTTCATAAATTTACACAATCACAAAGTGAGCACCAATCACTCTAAGATGTAAGGCATCATACTGTGTTTCAATATGTCTGCAAAAAAGGAATGACTATTACAAAAGCCCAAACAATATAACATCAGTTTCTAAGATATAATATTTAAAGGAAATAATTCCAAGAGCCTGCAAGTTTAGGTGCTATAAAGGTCATAATTTAATTGCAGTATCTATGTGTAAGAGTTTGTAATGAAATAAAGTTTTAACCTACAATAATAATAAAAGTTATGTTTTAAACAACTTACTCTCCCCTGGGACATTGGGAAAATAGGTGTGCCCTGTAAAAGGAATCTTTTCTATCTCTAATCTCAAACTATCAATTATGTTATTGTCACGGACCCCCTTTCCAGGGCCTGGATTCTGGTGCATTGAGCCACCATAGAGGACATGCTTTCCCATTGGAATATGGGTAGGAGAATTATATTACCACCATGTTTCATATGGCATATGCCCTGCCTTATCCTGTATATGTATGCAATTTCCCATGTAATCTGTGTAAATAATTAATTTGTGCCTATAGTTAATATCATGTGTACATAGTTACTGCCATGGTTTCTTGATTACAATGTATATGCTGTTATTGATATAAGGTGACTGATACATGGTTCATGTGATAGTGATGCAATTCCCAGTTATTCCCTACCCCTATCTAAGTCCCGGCCTGATCAAAGGAACAGCCATCACGTTTGAAGCTGGTTTAAGGCCCCGGTAATAAAATATAGGAGGAAGGAATGTGGGTTTATGACTTCAGGGGGTGGCCATGCATGCATACAGGCCTTAGAACGCTAAAGTGAATCACTTGTAGTTATATATAGAGAATATCTTATTACAGCGCCTTGCAAAAGTATTCACCCCTTGACTTTTTACCTATTTTCTTACATTACAGCCTTAAGTTCAATGTTCTGTTAATCTGAATTTTATGTGATGGATCAGAACACAATGGTCTACGTTGGTGAAGTGAAATGAGAAAGAATATATACATAAAACTACTTTTTAGAAATAGAAAACAGAAAATTGACATGTGCGTATGTATTCACCCCCTTTTGTTATGAAGCCCATAAAAAGCTCTGGTGCAACCAATTACCTTCAGAAGTCACATAATTAGTGAAATGATGTCCACCTGGAATGGGAGGATGGGTTTAGGACATAAATGGGGCTTGGCTATAGGGGGGGGGGGGGTGATGTCTTGTGATGTAAGTTCTCTGAAAATGTGATAAACAGTTGGTTTTTGGAACTGAACAAAAAGGCAGTTCATTCTTAGACATATAGAAATTGTGTGTCTATTTATTTTGTTCCTGGTGGCTGCAATACGTATCCTATCTCTACCCTGCAAGTAACCTGTCCTGATCACTACCACAGGAAGGTTACCGGAACTCCTGGAAGTGCTGATTCCTGATGGCGAGACTCCGACTGATGAAGAAGCCAGATATCAGGGTGCTGGTGCAGAGATTTCAAAGAACCCAAACAGTCCTAGGTGGTAGTAACCTGTAATCTATAGCAGGTGGCCCTGGGCTTGTATAGCCCCTACCAGCTTGGATCGTCACAGTTATGTAGTAAGAAACCATCCATTTTATACTTCTGTTATGTAGCCATGTAGGTTTGTATAATAGCATTTCATTGCTTTTTTTAAGTTGGGGAATATTATTGTATTTCCCCTGCATGTAATCTACTGTTTAAAGTCCTTGATACTTTGGCTGATGCAGGCGCCTGTAAATCCTGTAAATCTTCTGAGCGAGCTTCTAAGTCTGTCAGTCTAACTCCCTCACAAACCAGACAACAGTTTTATGTATTTTTTTTTGTTTTGCAAAAACACCTGCTGCATACAAGGACATATGTTATCAGTTTCTAGTAAATTCTAGTTTCTCTTTGTATGTATGTGTAAGAACAGCCCCTTAGAAAGGTATATAATGCTAATATGAGACCGAACACTGCATTTTTCTCCTATGAGATTCCTGCGGTGCTTTCCAAACTTGCAATCAAGAAACTTGGTTGACGTCACTGGTTTTGACTTCTTCTTTGGGTTAAGCCTGCAGAAATGCACTGACAGAGGGGTTTCCCCCCAACCACCACTTTACAGAGCATTGTTTATCAATTTACGGCCCTCTAATGCTAGTTTTTGTGGCCAAAATCCCAAATAACACAGTTAAGCTCTTTGGACCAGATGCATCTTATTTTAGCATGCTACAGCAAATTACTGATGCAAAACTGTAACTTAGGGTGACATGCTTCAAATGCTTTATAAAACCATACACTTATATTATACCTTTACATAACTTATCATCTCACATTGACATGTACAAACAAAACCAATGCCAACGATCTCACTACAAAGAATTAAATACAGTGATGAGAATAATATTCTATCAAACTTGTTTATATACAAATATATATTTTTATTTTAAATAATCCAATTTAAATGTACAATTCAATGGCAACATGTTTAAAACCATTTAGCTATCTTACATTTCCTGAATCGCAATCATCTTGCCTGGAGCAGATCAATTAATAATCTCTAAAATGAGATATGACCTACTCTGTTTCTCTGTGAAGAGAGTTTCAAGTAACAACTGTAACAACATAGATCTAAAATCCTGGTTCCTGGTTTTATGAACACTTTGTAAATGTCCAGGTGAGCAAGCTTGTAGCATGCCACAGCTGTCATTGAAGTCTCTTTGCATAGTTAAGAACTAAAAAATTAATTAATTAGTCTTAGCCAGTCTCTTCCTCAGTATGATATAGATTGTTGAATAGAGCTGGTAGTCATGAATGCATTCACTGTCATTCTACATAGTTAGCCTCTGAAATGATGTGGAGGTCTTAACCAAAGAAGTATCCACAAGACTGATGGACAGTAGTAAGATTGTCCCATGACTCAGGTCACAAACAAAAGGTACATGAGAGTTGCTTGATGAAGCACTAGATGCTAGACTTGAGCATTTATGTTGAATATATTATTTTAGGGATATAACACATGTACCTTATCACCATCACTATGCAGCTATTAAAACGCTAACATAACAGCTTTTAGCAAATGCCAATTGTAATTAATTTGAGCATATTAGCGTTAATTTAAAACATTTAATAAAATTGCATCTTTTACTCTGAGGTGTGTTCAAAGTTTAAAATGAATAGTTATTTTTCTTCATAGCAATAGATTTTATTAAGAAAAGTTTTGCTTCTATGTTATAATAGAAGAGGCTTATGTCCTTAGAGCATATAGTAGTTAAGATAGATTTAAAACAGTATCTGAAACCATCTTTTAATATCCTCAGTGACTGAGTTTTTGAGACTGGTAAGAAGATTGCATATATTCAAGTATTTATACCGTTGTGAATTTATCTTCAAACAGAGCATTTAATGTAATAATCCTTCTTCAGTGAGACTAGCTGATAACTCCCATCTCTAATAAGCAGACTACAAAGAACCTTCTTATGTCTTCGTGATAGAATAATATCATAGAAAACGTAACACATTTTCAGCTATACCATTTATATTGTGCAGGAAATATCATTGCTTTGCAACTTTAATAATTAGGGATGGTGTTTTTTCACATACTGTATGGATAAAAACAAATGAACACATTTGTCCTTGTGATTACCTGTGGAGAGAATACAGGGAAACCAACACATTTATCACATATATCTATAACTGTACTTACTATGGACTTAATTCAATTGCGATTTGCCCAATTGAATAGGGCTCTAAATAAGAACACAACATATTTTTTTACAGAAGTTTTTAGTTAGTGAACTTTTATCCAAAAGCAAGTTCTTTACTAACTAAAAACTTCTGTAAAAAAGTATGCTATGTGCTTATTGTTAGGTATTAATTTCTTTATTATGAGTTTATTGACTAATATCATGATTATAAATGTATATCAGCTTGTTTTTTCATGTATCTTACTAGAATGTTCAAGAAGGTTATCTGTAGAAATGTTTAGGTAATATTCCCTTGTGCATCTGTTTCCTGTTTCCTTTTTACGCTTGCAACTGCTGACTGAGAAACCTTTTGCAGGAAGCCGTTATTTGTGATAAGGAATGTTTCACTGAGTTAGACACAAAAAGACACTTGCTTAACTGCTATGATGGTGTATTTACCCTATTGAATCCTGCTATTTGCTGTGACGTGTTTTATGCTATATAAGGGGCTGCCCGCCCAAATAAACTCAGAGATTATTCTGATGGCACTCTGACTTCTGTGCATTATTTTCTCTCATTATATCTTGGTACCCAGATATAATATATACACACATCAGAATACGTGATTACTCACTAATCTGATCCTATCACTTATTTAGAGCCCTATTCAATTGGCCAAATCACAATTGAATGAGGCCCTATGTGGTGACGAGTGATTGCAGCAAGGATTTCATTTTGCCAAACTGCAGCAGGCTAATAAGCCATAGCTTGGTTCTTTGCCTTTCATTTTTCATAATTTTCCAAGCATGATTTTTGGCCTAATTAGAATATACAGTACAATCTCTTCATTGATCTGCTAGTTAGTTAAGCATAGTCTTCCATGTGCACAATATGTGGAGTGATAGGTAACTTTCTAAATCTATAAATTATTATTTATATATGGCAAAGTAATGATACAGAGTAGGCCAAGTGTCTAATGATCTAGAGGATACCAGTACTTTGTAAAACAGTTACTAACGATAGGTATACACACAATGCAAGGAAATAATAGTGGAGGCATGGGGTATTAATATGTATTTTATTGGTGTGAACTGCAACTGCCACCATAATATCTTGCTAAGTTTGTCAACTTCATGTTATAAGGAGTCATCATTATTTTTTTACTTGACTGGTATACTAAGAGAATACTAAAAAAGAACAACTTATGTTAAGTACTAAAATCACATTAGATATATCAGATTACAAATGTATAGTATATCAGGTTTTTCCAATTTCAACAAATATAAGGGAAAGATTTGCAAAGAATAGCTCTTCAGTTAAAAGCTAATTTATTAATTAGAGTTTAGAAATCGAAAACTAAATATGGAAGATTAAAAGACTAAAAACACTATGAAGCATTAGATTGTAATAGATCAGGGGTGGGCAAGTTCGATCCTGGAGGGCCACACACATGCCTGGATTTGATGATATCCCTGCTCCGCACAGGTAAGTCAATTATTTCTTCAGCCTTCCTGATTCACTCACCTGAGCACATAAAGGATATCTTCAAATCCAAGCATGTGTGTGGCCCTCCAGGACTTGCCCACCCCTGTAATAGATGCATTATTGGCTGGTATATATCCACCTAGATATACTGTTAGTTTGATTCACTTAGATGCAGCATCATGCTAATTTATATTGGTATTTGCTGTATGAAGCAAAAGATATGTCTTTATAAAATAAAAAATAAAATCTACCATAGTTACTGTAGGAGAGTTTGGGTATGATGCAAATGTATATATTAAATACATGGCTCACAAAAACTACCCAAAAAGTTGTTAGATACTAATGTATCAACATTAAACAGCAAGACATGGGGAAGGAAATGTAATGGAGTTGAATACTTTATTCAACTGACACTAAATAAGATAGCAAATTGAATAGATACGGTCACTGTACTGTTACCTATTCAATTCTTTTATTTCTGCAAATGGCTGATTTTTTATTTATGTCTCCCACCTCCCACTTTACCCCACTTGGTTATTGGCAGTATCGTTGAGTAACGTAACAATATGTTGTTGAATGATACAGATTGGGATTTTAGAATTGATTCACCTCATTTTATAGTATTACTAGCGAATTGCCCATCAAAAAATGACGGCAATGAAATTGTAAGGTAGCTAAAGCTGTTTGGTGTGTAATAATGAAATATATAATACATTAATAAATGAATATACTTTACCTATTTTGAAGCATTGTGTTGAAGAGCTGTCAATGTGTTTTGATGTTGCTGCAGCATTAGTGGTGTGGAGCTGCTGTGTAAGCGTGGTGAATGTGTGCAGTGTAATACTGGGCGTGCGCGAGACAAAACCGTTAGCGTAGTGGTGTACTTCCGCATTGGCGTAAAATGGCGGTTAATCTGTGGTATGCGTCTTCGCGGATTATCCGTAGGTGTTTTGTGGTGTTTTGCGAGTTTCTTGTGGTGTTTTGCTAGTGTGTTGTGGTGTTTTCCGTGTTTAGAGTGCTGTAGCCTCGTTTTCGTTTTGTTCGTCGGCCATTTTTTCTCTCGCTTAGCGATTTTATTAGAGTCTAAACGCTTTCATTTTGATTTAAATGAAGGTGTAACTTGGTTTTTTGAGGTCCTGGATGGTTCCTCTTGCTGTAGGTAAGCTTTTTATGTGTGTGTTGTGTGTATTTATTGTGTTTTAAATGTTTTTATGTTCGCGTGTTGCGTCCGATTTTTGCGAGGTCGTAATGTGTGCTAACGTGTCTTGTATGGTGTTTGCGTGTGTAGCCTCGTTTTCGTTTTGTTCGGCGGCCAGTTTTTCTGTCGCTTATGAAATTTTTTAGTGTGTAAACTCTTTTATTTTGAGTGAAATCAAGGTGTAAGTTGTTTTTTTGAGGTCCTGGATGCTCCCTGTTGCTGTAGGTAAGTTTTTTATGTATGTGCTGTGTGTATGTATTGTGTTTTGAATTTTGTAATGTTCGCGAGTTGCGTCCGAGTGTTGCGATGTCGTGTGTTAATTGTGTGTTGTGTGTTAACGTGTGTCGTATGTTGTTTGGGTTGCGAGGTAAAGTTTGCGAAGGTCGTAATTGATGTGTTGTGTTGTTTGCGTTGCGACGTAAAGCTTGCGAGGGTCGCAGTTGCTGGCATGGAGCGCCTTTGGCGCTCCATGCCAGCAGCTGAGGCCCTCGCCCGCTGCCCTCGCTTTGCGAGGCCAGCGGCTTGCTACGCGAGGGCCGCGGCTCGCTATGCAAGCCCGTGGGCTCGCTGCGCGAGCACGCAAGCGTGAGCAACAGCCCACATGCTCACAACTATATATGTGATTGATCAGTTGCAAATGTACCCACTTTTCACTATGATCTACTAAGTAGTTTTAGAATATCTGCAAAGTTGCTTAGAATATCACCGCAAATTAAATAATTATATGTATGTTTAACCCTTGTGGTAGGAGTTGGTGTGAGGATATTAAGATAATATCCACAACATTTCTCAGATTAACACCTATAATTAGAGAGAGTTATGGTTAACACTTGTGGTTAGAACTAATATAAGAATACTGGTGTAGAAAGACACTCTATAGAAGACACATATAATTTTTTGTCATGGGTAATGTAATAACCAGGGTGGAAAACAATGTCCACATTGCCACACATAGAGATATCCTATATTGTAAAAATATATTGGTTGTAAATGTACCCACTTTTAAAATAAGATTTACTGAGTAGCTTGATAATATCTGTAAAATCATTCAGATTACCTTTTGTTAGAGAGAAAATAAGGATGTTTGACACTTGTAATTAAAGCATGTGTATGGATATTAATTTAGATAAACTCTAAAAAGGACACCAAGATATTGTGTCATAGGTACAGTAATATAGTAACAAAAATGGAATCAATTTTCAAAGTTGCCACAATAAATCTACTACCGGTATACTGTATATTGTCAAAATATTAAGTATTGTGCAAATTATATAGTTAAATTAGGTAACAGCTGGAGAATGTGTTATTTGGTGATCTTGTCCCAAATCAAATAGACAATCTAGTATTGCGTGATATTATCAAAAATAATGTGAATAGTAGTCAGATAGTAGAGTAATATTTAATATTATCACCATGCATTTAAAGTTAACATATGATGTGGTTACACCATTCAGCAGAGAAAATAAAGATTATTTGAATTGCTCTAAGACAGGGGTGTCCAAAGTCGGTCCTACTGGGCCGCACACAGGCCTGGATTTGTGGATTTCCTTTATGTGCACAGATGAGTCAATTAGACTAAATGACTGAAGAAATGATAGTCCCACCTAGGTGCAGCAGGGCTATCCTCAAATCCAGGCCTGTGTGTGGCCCAGTAGGAAAGACTTTGGATACCCCTGCTTTAAAACATATTTGAGTAGAGCTGCATCACAAATAATTGTTGTCAAACTATGAGACGTCGTCATGCTTTGTGTGGTGCGTACGACTTAGCGAAGCAAGGTGAGCCGTTAACTCAGAGCACTTAGGCAATATTAACTCCGGCTTTGGATGCTTCCAGTCCGGCCTTCCGCATGATGTACTTCATATAAGTTGAATAAATAAGGTGACAATATATTGCATTGTTGCACTCCATTTCCGATCTTTAACCATTCGGTTGCTCCATGTTTGGTTCTGACGTGGCCCACATACAGATTCCTCAAGAGATG
Source organism: Discoglossus pictus (assembly GCA_027410445.1). Classification (NCBI taxonomy): domain Eukaryota; kingdom Metazoa; phylum Chordata; class Amphibia; order Anura; family Alytidae; genus Discoglossus; species Discoglossus pictus. Next base: position 260,528,216 of record CM050165.1, on the reverse strand, counting down.
AGATGGTCTGGTACCTCTACCTATTTAATTTGCCACATTTTGTTGCAATCCACACAGTCAAAGGCTTTAGAACAGTCTATGAAGCATAAATAAATGTTTTTGTCTGGAACTCTCTTGCTTTCTCAATTATTCTCTATTACCGTATTGGTCCAAATATAAGCCGCACCTGCATATAAGCCGCACCTGTAAAATTCAAGGGGAAAAAACAGAAAAAAAGATAGTACTCAAATATAAGCTGAACCCTTAAAATTGGAGAGAAAAAGACAAAAGTCAATTAGATTTAGGGAATAAAATAGTGATTTTATTTTACCATATACTGTACGATATACGGTATCCAGTATTTGGAAAACATTATACGGTAACTCTTTAGGCAGGTTGTCAATATTACGGTAACATCAACAGAAAGTTAAGGTAACATGAAACATAAGGTAACAAGTAAGGTAACAAGGAAACTTTTGTATATTCACAGTCATCACTGGTGTCACTACTGACTTCGTCACCAGTATTCACTTCATCACTGTCACTGTTTTCTTCATTCTCCTCCCATAGCAAGTTGTCCTCGCTACCATCCAATGCATTGGACACGCAGCATTTTTTTAACCCCCTGATGATGGAGTTAGATGAAATACTTGACCCTTAAGTTAGAATCCATTGGCACAGGAGTGTCACTGACGGCTTCTTAATCTTGCCACATGGTGTGAGAGCATGATCCCCTTCCCGAAGCCAGAATAACATAGGGGGTTAACTTTCCTCCGTCAGCAGTAACTGCTAACATCACCGTTATTCTGAGTTTTTCATTACCAGTTGTTCTTAAGGTGACACTTTTTGCCCCTTTCTGGTCTACTGTTGTATTGCTTGGCATGTCAAAAAATACTGGGGTCTCGTCAGCATTGCCCATCTGGTCTAATGGGTATGAGTGACGCTGCCGCAATTGGATGACATACCTCTGGAAACTAGTCAGTTTCTCCTCAAAATCTGCCGGCAGTTTCTGTGCCAATGAAGTGCTTCGTCGAAGAGCGAGACCCTTTCTCTGCATAAAACGACGGCATCAACCAATACTTGCACGAAATTCCCTCTTATTTATTTTTAAGGTCTTTGCAAGTTCTAAGGCTTTCAGCTGGATTACTTCACAAGAAATTGGCATCCTATCTTTTCTCATATCTTGAATGTAGTAATAAACCCCAGCTTCAAGTTCTGGATATTTGCCTTGTTTTGGTCCCCTGGAAGATTTTCTGGTGGAAACTGAATTTTTCAATTTCTCCTCTGAGGCAACCCAACGTCGCACATTGGATTCATCCAAGCCATATTTTTTTCCAGCCTCTCTGTTGCTTGTCGTTTTTGCATAATTAACAACTGCAAGTTTGAAACTTGTCCTGTGGATTCTATTTAGGAATCCTTGAACAACCAACCAAGGTTGTACAGAAACACCTTTTATGCAGCCTTTATTTTAATTATTATTGCCACATACTAATTTAAAAAAATTCAATCTTTATTTGTACATTTAAAATGTTGTTAAAAATGCAACGATTAAAAAAATCATGTTAAACGCAAGGTGTTTAATCCTTTGGGTTTTTTGACGTCCAGCAAATTATTAGAGGTTTATTTAAGTTTTATTTTTGTTGTTATTATATTCTTTGCTTTGATCACAGCTTTTTTATTTAATTACTTTATTATGCTCAAATCAATAAAAGATTTGGTTTTTCAATTCAATTGTATTTGTGTATTTTTGGTTATGTTTCCTTAGTCAAATCCTTATCAGGTACCCTGGATTTTAATTTACATAAGATTAAATATTTTACATAAGATTAAGATAAGGTTTTATAATCCTTTTGTCTGTTGTATAGTTTTGCCACTGGAGTAAAAACTGGCAACCCACTCCAATATCTCTGCTATGAATACCAAGTAGATCAGCATGGTGTTTTGCTGTCCATGAGGTCATGGAAAGTAGGACACCACTGAATAACACAAAACACTGATGTACCTTGCTAGCCTTTGTAGAAGCATCAGTGGAACATGTACCAGGCAGTCAGTAGAGTGGTAGTTGTCCCAGTGTGATGATGTCACACGCAGTGAGGCGAAAGGGTTTATTAGCTTTGATATACACTACAGGAGGCAAAAGATTGAATTTATTCTTTTTTACAAATGTTAAAGTGAGGGATATAATTGAAATTATAATTTTCTGCAGTACTATTCCAATATGTCTTAGAGCAATTACAATCATATTTATTTTTTCTGCTGAATAGAGTAATCACTTTGTGCATACATTTATAATGAATGGTGATAATATCCCCTAATACTATACTATGTTACCATTTTTTTAATTATTTTTATAATATCACACAATACTAGACTGTCTAAATGCTTTGGGACAAGATTACATAATTCCACATTCTCCAGTTGTTACCTAATTTGACTGTAATATATATGCAATACCTCCTTATATAGTTATTATGTATCTGTATATTCTGACAATAAATATATATATATATATATATATATAGTAAGATTATTGTGGCATTTGTTCCATTTCAGTTACTGTATTAACTATGGCGCAATATTTTCGGTGTCCATTTGGAGGTTGTTTCTAAATGAATATCTGTAAACAAGCTTTAATTACAAGATTCAAATATATTATTTTTATTACAGTATTTTTTTTATAAAGGGCCAACATATTCCATAGCGCTGTACTGAGGTTAAGTATAAAGAAAAAAAACATCAAAATACAATATTAAACACGTGCCAAAAAGTTGGGGCCCTGTTTTTGAGTTTAAAATCTTATGTGCATGGTGCTTTTTTTTAAAACACTGTACAGTGGATGGGAGTGATATTTGCAGAGCCTCTTGCAGAAGTGACTGCGCTAGTCCTGATGGTAGATAGAACTGGCAAAATAGCACTTGGAGAGTGAGATTCTGCTGATTGGATGGTATGAGGCCCATTAGTATTTGCAGAGCCTCATGCAGAAGTGACTGCTCCAGTCCTGATGGTAGATAGAACTGGCAAAATAGCACTTGGAGAGTGAGATTCTGCTGATTGGATGGTATGAGGCCCATTAGTATTTGCAGAGCCTCATGCAGAAGTGCTCCAGTCCTGATGGTAGATAGAACTGGCAAAATGGCAGTTGGAGAGTGAGATTCTGCTGATTGGATGGTATGAGGCCCATTAGTATTTGCAGAGCCTCATGCAGAAGTGCTCCAGTCCTGATGGTAGATAGAACTGGCAAAATGGCAGTTGGAGAGTGAGATTCTGCTGAGTGGATGGTATGAGGCCCATTAGTATTTGCAGAGCCTCATGCAGAAGTTCTCCAGTCCTGATGGTAGATAGAACTGGCAAAATGGCAGTTGGAGAGTGAGATTCTGCTGAGTGGATGGTATGAGGCCCATTAGTATTTGCAGAGCCTCATGCAGAAGTTCTCCAGTCCTGATGGTAGATAGAACTGGCAAAATGGCAGTTGGAGAGTGAGATTCTGCTGAGTGGATGGGATGTGGCCTATTAGTATTTGCAGAACCTCATGCAGAAGTGACTGCTCCAGTCCTGATGGTAGATAGAACTGGCAAAATGGCAGTTGGAGAGTGAGATTCTGCTGATTGGATGGTATGAGGCCCATTAGTATTTGCAGAGCCTCATGCAGAAGTGCTCCAGTCCTGATGGTATATAGAACTGGCAAAATGGCATTTGGAGAGTGAGATTCTGCTGATTGGATGGTATGAGGCCCATTAGTATTTGCAGAGCCTCATGCAGAAGTGCTCCAGTCCTGATGGTAGATAGAACTGGCAAAATGGCAGTTGGATAGTGAGATTCTGCTGAGTGGATGGTATGAGGTCAATTAGTATTTGCAGAACCTCATGCAGAAGTGACTGCTCCAGTCCTGATGGTAGATAGAACTGGCAAAATAGCACTTGGAGAGTGAGATTCTGCTGATTGGATGGTATGAGGCCCATTAGTATTTGCAGAGCCTCATGCAGAAGTGCTCCAGTCCTGATGGTAGATAGAACTGGCAAAATGGTACTTGGATAGTGAGATTCTGCTGAGTGGATGGTATGAGGTCAATTAGTATTTACAGAACCTCATGCAGATCTTCAGCATATTGATTCCTAGATATATTCATCACAAATAGGTAAAGCATATTAATGTATTATTTCATTAATTAATTATTATAAAAAAATATATTTATATTAAAAAAAACAGAGCAGAGGAGAGACTCGCTTAGCCAATGGCTCTAAGTGCGGAGCTCACAATGAACGCCCAGAGTGTTCTGAGGAGCAAAAGTACACAAGGGGAGAGGCTCGCAATGAGCGCCGAAAGTACTCAGAGGACTAAAAGCCTTACATTGTGTGGCAAACAGCATTACCTGCCTTACAATTTTATTGCCGTCATTTTATGACGGGCAAGTCGCTAGTAGAATATATCTATTTGTGGCAATGTGTCTTATTATTATATTAGTTCTGACCACAAGTCTCAAACATAACTATCTCTAATTAAAGGTGATAACCTGAGTAAAGTTGTGGATATTATCCTAATTAATATCCTCACACCAACTCCTACCACAAGTGTTAAACATACATTTATTCCTTTAAGGGTTATGGAAGTTTCCCTGTTTTTAATTTTAAAATAAACTACCTAAGTATTTGTTTGCATATCTAAACATAATTTTGTTAACAAGTGCTTTCACTCAGCTCAAAGCTTCCAAACAGTCCATGCAAAGGTCTGCCTTCACAGCTCATGCACACAGTGTTTCTATTGGTAATAGAATTACTAGCCACTTACAGACTGTTTCTCAAGAGCATGTTCGGAAAACAGTTTGTGATTAGTTAGTAGTTTATCTTAATATTAAAAGCAGGAAAACTTCCATATCCCTTTAATTTATTGTGATTATCTGAACTACTTTGATACTATCAGATAATATTAGATCAGGTGAATCAGTGCTAAAATCCCACTCTGTATCTTTCAGCAACATAATGCAATATTTATTGCTCATAATCTAAGACAAAACATATTGTTCCATTATTCACTGATACTGCCAATAAACTAGTGGGATAAAGTGTGAAGTGGGTGGATTAGTAACTTATTGGTAACATACCTTATGTTCTATTCTCCAATCGTTTAATTTACCATTACATATATGATGATACTGTACAAGATCTTCTGTCAAAAAAAATACATTTTGGTTATCTTACTTCAAACACCTTACCATACTATTAAGGTGATCACAGAATTACTTGCAGATATATAAATAAGATGTTTGTAGAGAATTTAGCAATATATCCCTTGTGAATACATAATATGCATCACGAACAATAAATGTGATTATACAACTATCTACAGAAATTTAAATCAGATGTTTGCAAATATAATAGAAAATCTTGTTACTGAGTATACAATAAATGCAGTTATCTAGTTATCTTATTTAGTGACAGCTGAATGTAGTCTTAAACTCTGATACATTTCTTTAGCACATGCTTTGCTTAATGATGTTAATACATTAGTATCTAACAACTTTTTGGGCAATTTTTGTGAGACATTTATTTAACAGATATCTCAAATATTATAATTGTCGAACAACGAGACGTCGTCACGCTTTGCGTGGTGCATACGACTTGGCGATGAGCGCCAAAGGTGCTCATCGCCGGCTAGCCTTGCATAGCGAGGCGAGCCGTTAACTCTGAGCACTTAGGCGATGAGCACCAAAGGCGCTCATCGCCTGTGAGCCTCACATTGCGAGGCGAGCCGTTAACTCGGCGCACATAGGCAATGAGCGCCAAAGACGCTCATTGCCTGCCAGCCTCGCGAATCGACCACTAGAATGAGCAGCACAGGCTATGAACACGCGGGACTTAGCCTCCAAACACTTGCAAAACGCGGGATTGCCTTAGGCTGCAAACAGTTGACGAATGTGGGACTTAGAAAAAAAATACGACATACGAAAAATACAAAGTTAACGGCCGAACCGCGCAAACCAAAAAACACGAAAAACACAAAAAATACAAAAACAAATACAACAAAAACATCATACACAGCACGGGAGAACAGCCTGGATGTCTGTAAGTGAGGTGGAATGTGAATTTAAGTCGAATTTAAGCAGTTGGAGAACTTGAAAATCGTCTACACGAGAAAAAAAATGGCGGCCGAAAAAAATGAAAAAGAGGCTTCATGTCATACGAAACACTCAAAACACAGACAGCGACTTACGAGGTAGAAAAATACTAATAGGAACAACGCAAAATGCTCACAAACGCGAAGACAGAGACTAACACCGCCATTTTACAACACTAACTTACACATTTACACATTAAGATTTTGAAATGGCGGCTTTCCCGCCTAAACCAACGGTTTTGTCTCCCACATGCAGCCTATATAGAGGGCACACTTGCCACAGAAATTACACTTTCTCCTCAGGTGATGACAGTCTGAGTGGACATTTTCTGCTGCCGGAAAATCCAAAGAGATTGTTAGCTCTTCAGGATACTGATTGCTGAATATTAAATACAAATAGGTAAAGTATATTAATTTATATTACTAATCATTAATAAATAATTAATTAATTAATTGTTCTTAAAATCGTATATATTATTAGTTAAAAAAAATGAGCAACAAACTTATAATTTACACTTGCTTTAGTTTATCAATACTTTCATCCTTAGCTGTTTGTAATATATTAGTTAATTGAATAATTAATTAGTAATGTACATTAATTTATTAATTATAAAATAGTAATCATTACAAAAAATAAAAAAAAATGTAACCTGCCTTTAGTTTATTAATACATTAATGCTTACCTCTTTCTAATATATTTAGACATTGATTAATTAATTATTAATGTACATTATTTAATTAATTCATTATAGTAATCATTATGAACAACAAATATTCTATATTTCACAATGCCTTTAGTTTATTAATATATTAATGCTTAGCTCTTTAGAATACATTTATTAATTGATTAATTGATTATTAATGTACATTAATTTATTTATTAATAGTCATTACCAAAAAAAAAAAGGACCACAAACAATATGTAAATTTTACTATGCACTGACATATCAGTGTTGCTGCTGATTGCCTGATAGGGATGAATCCAAATACTACAAATGCTTTCCATCTTATTTGACAGTTTCATCATCTCTGCAGCAGACTGAACATAGAAAGTGACCTTTGCAGCCTTTGAACATTAATAATTAGTAATCATTACAAAAAAAGGTTACATTTTATACAGAAATAAAAATAATAAAAAATGTTAACCTGCACTTATATATCTGCCTTACTGCTCATTCATGTACATTGCTTTTGAAACTATTAATTAATAATAATAATAAAAAAAAATAACATTTATAATAGATCAAAAAATATGTACATTTTACAAAGCATTATTTACATATCTGGAGTGCTTATAATTGTCTGATAGGGATAGGACCTTCAAAGCACTTAAATATTTATACTGCTTTTATTTATGAATATATTGATGATTATGTGTTTATGTTTTGCATCTATGTCAAATAAACATCATAGTTTCAATGAGTCACAAATTAATTGAATACAAACATTAAAAATGATTTTCATTTCATTTCACAGATTCCTCGTCAAAAATTACATTGTGGTTATCTTACTTCAAACACCTTACCATACTATTAAGGTGATCACAGAATTACTTGCAGATATATAAATAAGATGTTTGTAGAGAATTTAGCAATATATCCCTTGTGAATACATAATATGCATCACTAACAATAAATGTGATTATACAACTATCTACAGAAATAAAAATCAGATGTTTGCAAATATAATAGAAAATCTTGTTACCGAGTATACAATAAATGCAGTTATCTAGATATCTTATTTAGTGACAGCTGAATGTAGTTTTCAACTCTGATACATTTCTTTAGCACATGCTTTGCTTAATGATGTTAATACATTAGTATCTAACAACTTTTTGGGCAATTTTTGTGAGACATTTATTTAACAGATATATCACATATTATAATTGTCAAACTAAATCAGTTTCTTAGATTCTGACACCGGCTACTTTTAATATTTTATACTGCTTTTATTTATGAATATATTGATGATTATGCGTTTATGTTTTGCATCTATGTCAATTAAACATCATAGTTTCAATGAGTCACAAATTAATTAAATACAAACATTAAAAATGATTTTCATGTAATTTCACAGATTCCTCATCTTTGCACCTGACTAAAGACAGAGAGTGAATTCTGCAGGATTGTATCTGCAATAACATCAATTTCATAGATATATGATTTCATGATGCCCTTTTTGTTTTGCATTGATGACAGTTAATGATTAATGAATTAACCTACGGTATATTCAATTAAGGCCTCATTCAATTGCATTTTGCCCAATTGAAAAAGGCTCTATTTAAGGACATAGCATATTATTTTTACATATTTAATTAATGCACATCGATCCAAAACCAAGGTCTTCACCAGCTAAAAACTTTGGTAAAAATATATGTGCTTATATAAAGCCCTATTCCGTTGTAGACGTTGCAAATGAATGAGGCCCTTAGTATTTAATTATTCATTCATAATAACAACAAAAAATTATGTATACATATATGCTTACCTAATTAACTTTTAAAGAACACAAATTACACCTCATAAGTCAATTGATTTCAACATTACAAAAATTACAAAATTGCACATTATTTTAAGCCCGATCTATACTTTGCTCATAGGTCTTTCTGTTTGCCCTTCTTTAGGCAAACATATTTACCTCTTTAGGTTTACCATTTATGTCAGTTATTGATTAATTCATTAATTCATATTCATTTATTAATTACTTAATAATTAATTATTACAAAATTCTTATTTAAATAATCTTATTTATCAATATATTAATGTGCAGCGCTTTCCTTTTTAATGTATGCCAATAAAAAAAAACTTAATGGATTAATTTATTTCATGGAAAAATTCCAAATGCTTTTCTAATCATTGCATTCTTTCATTAATGCTACTTAGGTTTTGCATTGAGAGCAGCTAAAAACAATATGTACAATACAAAAAAACATTACATCTTACACCTGTATTTACAATTACAGATTTCAATAGCGGACAACAGAGAAGACAGGATTGAACCCAAAAGAAGAGCGCCAAGGGAAAGGAAGCAAAGGTGGAGCGATGCACAGTCCCCAGAGACTTCCCAACACTTAAGAGAAGAAGGCCGACAGAGACTTTTAAATAAAGAAAAGTGAGTGTGCTGGAGCTTCAAAGAAAAGAAAAAGTAAACAAAAACATGTCTGTGAAACATTGCCTAATGATCCAATATTGCCATATGACACCAATGTTCATACACATGACACCAATCACATATATAGTTGTGAGCGTATGGGCCATTGCTCACGCTTGCGGGCTCGCGTAGCGAGCCCGCGGCACTTGCCCGCAGCCCTCGCGCAGCGAGGGCTGCGTGCAAGGGCCTCAGTTGTTGGGATGGAGGAGCCACCTCCTCCCCACAATACCCCGCCGCTGGAGAGAGGGAGCAGAACTCCATGCCCCATTAGACCCATCAGACTACTTACATTCATTGGAGCATTTCAATTCACCTCCGCCATGTCTCCCCTGCCTGCACATTTTCTGCAGAGGCAGGGAGTTTCAGAATTACGTCACATGCATGCAAAGTCATTCAGGAAGTCCCTGCCTCTGCAGAAAAACGCACAGGCAGGAGATGCATAGTGGTGGATAATTGAACAGCTTCGATGGGTCTGACTGATAGTGATAGATCTGACTGATCGGGCCCATGGCGGCCTTGCCTTGGGGGACATGGCATCATGGGCTGGAGGCCATAAACTAATAAAAAAAAATACATATATACAACAAAATGTGCACTGGGACATATATATATGTATATATATATATATATATATATATTTATATATATATATATATATATATATATACTGTACATATTATAAATATATTATAGATTTTATACACACTTATATTATACAGATTATAAGTATATAATATATTATATGTATTGTGTGTGTGTGTGAGGTGTGTGTGTAATGTGCAGTGTGTATACATATATATATATATATAATTATGTATTGTGTGTGTGTGAGGTGTGTGTAATGTGCAGAGTGTATATATATATATATATATATATATATATATATATATATATATATATAATGATGTATTGTGTGTAATGTGCAGTGTGTATACATGTATATATAAAATGATGTATTGTGTGCGTGTGTGTGAGGCGCGAGCCGCGGCCCTCGCAAAGCGAGGGCACTGGGTGAGGGCCTCAGTTGCTGGCATGGAGCGCCGAAGGCGCTCCATGCCAGCAACTGCGACCCTCGCAAACTTCACGTCGCAACGCAAATAACACGACACACACATTACGACACTCGCAAATAACATACCACACACGTTCACACACATAACGGCCTCGCAACACTCGGACGCAACTCGCGAACATTACAAAATTAAAAACACAATACATACACACAGCACATACATAAAAAACGTACCTACAGCAACAGGGAGCATCCAGGACCTCAAAAATGCAACTTACACCTTCATTTCACTCAAAATAAAAGAGTTTGGACAATAAAAAATTTGATATGCGAGAGAAAAAATGGCCACCAAACAAAACGAAAACGAGGCTACACACGCAAACACCATGTGAGACACGTTACCAGACATTACGACCTCGCAAACATCGGACACAACACGCCGACATACAAACATTTCAAACACAATAAATACACACAACACACACATAAAAAGCTTACCTACAGCAAGAGGAACCATCCAGCACCTCAAAAAACCAAGTTACACCTTCATTTAAATAAAAATAAAACACTTTAGACACTAATGAAATCACTAAGCGAGAGAAAAAATGGGCGACGAAAAAAACGAAAACGAGGCTATAGCACTCTCAACACGTAAAACACCACAACACACTCGCAAAACAACACACGAAACTGGAAAAACACCACGAAGCACCGACGGATAATCCGCAAAGACGCATAACACAGATAACCCACCATTTTACACCAATAAGGAAGTACACCACTACGCTAACGGTTTCGTCTCTCGCACGCACACTCTTACACTGCACACATTCATCACGTTTACACAGCAGCTCCACTCCACTAATGCTGCAGCAACATGAAAACAGATTGTCAGCTCTTCAACACAATGCTTCAAAATAGGTAAAGTATATTCATTTATTCATCTATTATATATTTTAGTATTACACACCAAACATCATTAGCTACCTTACGATTTGATTGCCGTCATTTTTTGACGGGCAATTCGCTAGTGTAGATATAGAAAGTTGTAGTGATATCTGTGTTCAGGAAGTTCAGTATACTGCTTTCATTACAGCACTAACAGTAGACACTCATTATTGTGGATTACTCAATGTTGTTTGTCAGTTTTGTGGGGCCTATCATTTTTTCAAGGAAACTGATTGAGACTTCATTAGTTAATAAGAGGGGTAGGGGAAAGACAGCACACCACCTCCTAGTGCAACAGGAGTGTATAATCACGTCAAAACAACAGTCATATATTGTTTCACTCACATGTGGTGACCCCAAGGTTATGAGGTATCTGTACGGTTTAAACAGGATAGCTCTGGAAGTACCCGATGTCCAATCCTTAGATCTCCATCCGAAGCTCAGGATACGATCCAGATGGTTTTGTAGCAGGTACAGTTGGATCACCAATGCTATTTGGTACACTATTATATAGTGTCTACAGAACAAAATGTGATTCCAACTCCTTATGTCTACAACAAAACCCCCCCCAAAAAAAGCCTTCATTAGTTGCTGTCAGAAAGCAAAGGTAAGACTTCCACAAAGACACACATTTCCAGAATACATACAAAGTATAATGAGCGATCCAACATCAGGTCTTCTAACAGTGCAATTTCATTTGCTTCTATGGGTGCTACATTAGCAGAAAATGTCCCAAGACATGGTCCATATTGTTTTAGAGTTCAAGGACAAATTTACCACCGCACTTCACATTTACACCCACAAGAAAGAGAGCAAAGTTATATGTCTTAGATACAATGGAAGCTGTTGAACAACGGATGACGCTTCCAGAAAATAAACAGTGTTTGTGCATAGTCTTTGAACAGCTGAATAAAATTATTGCCAACAACCCATACAGTCAAGCATACAAAGATTTAGCACAGGTTGAAAAAGAACAACAGCAACATGCTCAAATACATCAATTTCCAATGCCAACAGTAAATATGGTTTTAAAAAGAGATCACAATACTCATCAAAGACGGTATAATTTACCAGTAGATGAGGTTGCCATGGTCTTTAAAAATGATGATGGTGAACCACCTTTTCAGTGGGATATTAGAATATATCCACACATTGAAGATCAACCTTTTATAAACATAAATATATTAAGTTGTAATTTGGATCCAATGACATATCCCATTTTCTTTCCAAATGGTGAACCAGGATGGTAACCAAAATTACAATTGCAAAGTTATCCCAATAGTAAAGTTTGTGTTAGATGCAATATTTCTATGCTGGAATATAAAGTGGCACAAACTGCTATTCAGGATTATTTTAATTCTATTTTATGTGGGAACAAACTCACACAACAATGGATTATTGATTCCTATCTACAAGTTGAAGCAAATAATCTAAATTTGATCAAATTTCAACAAAACAGACTTTGCATAGAACAATATTGTGGATTGATGGATTTTGTTGCTGAATTGGCTACCAACAGAGACATTCCAGCTGGAAGAGCAATCATTTTGCCATCCACTTTCCAAGGATCTCCTCACAATATGCAAGACAGATATAATGATGCCATGGCTATTGTCACAACATTTGGAACACCAGATTTATTCATTACATTCACAAGTAATCCACAATGGCCAGAGATCAAGGAAAATTTTAATCTTGGACAACATACTTCTGACCGACCAGATTTAGTGGCAAGAGTATTCAAAATAAAATTCAATTAATTAATACATGATATAACTAAAGCACAGTTATTTGGAAAATGCGTGGCTTTTGTTTATTCCATTAAATTAAAAAAAAAAGAGGCCTGCCACATGCACACATACTTTTTTCCTGCAGGAAAAAGATACATTGAATACTGCAGAGAGAGTGGATTCGGTAATTACTGCTGAATTGCCACATCCAGAAAAATATTCCAAACTTTATGAGATTGTAACACACAGAATGATTCATGGCCCATGTGGAGATATCAATCCAAATTCACCATGTATGGAAAATAAAAAATGTACAAAAGAGTTCCCAAAACAATTTCAAATGCAAACTTATGCTAATTGTGATGGATAACATTTGTATAAACGAAGAGAAGGACAAACAGCTATTATCCGTGGCCAAAAGGTCGATAATAGATAAGTAGTTCCGTACAATCCACATTTGCTAATGAAGTACAATGCACACATAAATGTGGAAGCATGTACTTCTATTAAATCCATCAAATATGTGTATAAATATATATACAAAGGATGACGATAATGAACTTTCATGTTATTTAGATGCTCCCTATGTCAGTGTTCCAGAAGCAATGTGGCGTCTTCTGAAATTTGAGATGCATGATCGATCACATGCTGTGTATAAACTAGCTGTCCATTTGCCACACAGTCAGTTTGTTTGCTTTACTGCAAGCAATGGAAGAACTGCCTTAGCCCAAAGTGAACATCGAGAAACAACACTAACTGCTTGGTTTCAATTAAACTGCCAGGACACTGAGGTCAGACAATTTTTATACATTGAGATTCCATATCACTATGTATTTGTAAATGGCCAATGGCGACAGCGAAAAAGAGATACTCATAAAATTATACCACAAATTTATACCGTCAGTCCAAGAGACATTGAACGTTTCAATTTAACACTACTTCTTTTACATGTTCCCAGTGCACAAAGTTATGAACATTTACGCACTGTGAATTACATAGTTTATGATACTTTCCTATTAGCTGCAAGACATCAAAACGTCATAGCAGATGATACAGAATGGGAGATGTGTCTGGAAGAAGCAGCACTATGTCAAATGACAAAGCAAATTAGAGAACAATTTGTATTCATTTGCATCTTTTGCAATGTACATGATGCATTTGCTTTGTGGGAAACATTTAAATTAAATATGTGTGAAGACTTCTTGAAACGTTACAATAAGCCCATTGCACTCTTAAAAGCATTAATGGAAGTCAAGAAATATTTCTTGCTAACGGATTAAATTGTGCAAGTTTTAATTTGCCTGATCCAGGACTCATAGATGACATGAACTTTGATGATTATGACACTGAGCTTCAACAACAAAAAACACAAAAAAAACTGGCAACTTTAAATACTTTACAATTGCAAGCATTTAATGCCATCACAAATGCTACAGATGATGAAATGGTCAAAGACTGTAATTTCTATCTAGATGTCCCTGGTGGATCAGGAGAAAGGTATCTATACAATTGTTTGACGAGTTACATTCGAGTACAGGGTCAAATAGCAATGCCATTTGCAACAACTGGAATTGCCACACTTTTGTTAGAAGGTGGCAGAACTGTGCATAGTGGATTTAAACTGCCATTTCTTAATTTAGAAACATCAGTGTCAGATATTCAACTGAATTCTTTACAAGCAATACAATTTAAAAAAGTAAATTAATTATCATAGATGAGGCAACAATGATGTCATGTCATGCCTTGCAATGTATTGATTATTTAAAGAAGTGATGGATAATCATTTGCCATTTGGTGGAAAGGTGATGTTGTTAGGAGGAGATTTTAGGCAAACATTACCTGTTGTGCCACATGGAAATAAGACTGACATTACTGAACCATGTATCAAGACAAGTAACTGTGGAACATATTTACACACCTCAAATTAGAATTAAATATGAGATTATATTGGCTCATTCAAATTGAAGAAGGAAAACATCCACAAATCAATGATTTACCCAATGATACCATTGAAATTCCATCACAAATGGTTTGCAAGGAATCACTCATATCGGCAAACTTTCTAAACACTCTGAATAACGACGGTTACTCAGACATTGCAAACAAAGTGATATTAACATCCAAAAATATAGATGCCTTTAATCTAAATAACAACATTTTAAAATTCATCAATGCACCCCAAAATAATTATTATAGTGCAGATTCAGTTCTGGCTGACGATAAAGACAGTGATCTAACTTTAGTGTAGAATTTATTAATTCTTTAACACCATCTGGAATGCCACCACACGTTTTGCAATTGAAAAAAAGGGCAATTGTCATGCTATTGAGAAATATGAATCCAAAAAAAGGACTTTGTAATGGGACCAGATTAATTGTACACAATTTAAAAGATCTTTTCGTACATGCAGAAATTATGACTGGTACCCATAAAGGTGAATGAGTTTTTATACTAAGAATTGATTTGGCTCCAAGTGAGAGTGGTTTGCCTTTTGTCCTTCAAAGGAGACAATTTCCAGTTATCATGGCATTTGCCATGACCATAAATAATTCCCAAGGACAAACTTTTAAGTCTGTGGGTATTTTTTTACAGGAACCTGTTTTTGCACATGGACAACTCTATGTTGCTTTTTCAGGGTGCACAAATAAAGATGATGTTAAAGTTTCAATTGAAGACAACCCAAGTCAGAGTGACCTATTACACAATGGACGCATTTTTACAAAAAACATTGTGTACTATGATGTTTTGTAAACATAGAGAATAGTGGAGGACGAAATTTAATGTCACTCTGGCTCTTTTTAGAGGACCACTATTTCACATAGGAAACTCTATGTACAATTTTACAAAACGACAACAATAACAACAACAAAAAAGGGAAAAAAATCAACAACAATAAACATTGGTTATATCCCATAGACAAAATTAAAAGTCTACTGGGCTCTTTCTAAGGGAACCACTTATACATGCAAAAACAAAAAGTATTGGAATGTCTTGGAAGTGGCCTTTTGCCAGGATTGGCCACACAAAACAGTTACGTTGCATTTTAGTACTATTATACTGTTTAAAGTTTAATACATTAACTTCATGTTTGTAATGTTAAAATGTTTTTTGCAAAGGTCACAAAAGTTGTTTCATTGTATATAATTAAGGATTCATGTTAGTAGGAGGATGATCATTTGTTGTAAAAATTAAATGTATAATTAAATACAGAATATTGATCCAGGCAGTAATCTGATTGCCAGTTAATGGGGTCAGGAAGGAATTATTTTTTTTCCTTCCTTGATACAATTGGCTAAGTTTTCATGGGTATTTTTACTGTTTGCCTTCCTCTGGATTCAATACCTATGTGGTTTAACAGTACTTTAAATACAAGTTGCATGTTACAAACCATTATGTAATGGTTTCATATACACATTCATATAAAGTTGACCTAATGTTATGTTACTCATCCATACCTCAGATTTAAAAATGTTAGTATTGTTAATAAAAGCATGTATGTAATGGTTTACAACTATTTATTCATACAACCTTCATCCATTGTTACATTATTCCTGCATACATGACGATTACAAATTTGAATATGGTTAAAAAATGATCGTTTACCAGTTGTTGAAAGATAAGTTGACTGTTAACAAAATAAAAAAAAATATTATAATTGTTGTACTTCTTTCTACATAAAAAAAGGTTAAGAGTGTCACAAACTCACATTTTGTGGCAAACAGCATTCCCAGTGTTAACATTTTATTGACCGTCATTTTTTGACGGGCAAGTCGCTAGTTTGTATTATAATCTGAACTCTCCTACAACTATGCTAGATATTATTTATTTTTTATAAAGACATATGCCTATGCTCCATTCAGCACATAACAATTTAAATGCACATGATGCTTTGTGAATCCAACTAGCAGTATATTGTTTACAAGCCAATAATACATCTGTTACAATATAATGCCTTGCTGTATTTGTAGACTTGTAAACACCTGTGTTCATGTTTTTATTTCTGAACTTGAATTAATAAAATTATCTTTTAACGGAGGAGCTATCCTTTACTTATCTTTCCTTGAAATGGGAAAAACTTGATATACTACACATTTGTCCTCTCATGTATCTTGTTGTTGTGTTGTTCACTTATGTCTGACTCTTCATGACTTCATGGACTGTAACACACCAGATCAAGTTTTCCTAGCATAGATACTAGAGTGGGTTGCCACAGGATACAGCTCCTGGTACTACTAGGTGGTCTCTCATCCAAGTACTGACCAGGTCCAAACGAGCATGGCCTCAGGGTGTTGTGACCTCTTGGTTCCCTAACTGGAATCGAACCCAGGTTGTAGTGGTGAAAGCACCAAATCCAAACCACTGGACCACCAAGGAACGCCTTTATGTATCTACTTAGATTCAAGTACTTTAGATGCATTGTTTTTTTTTCTTTTTTTCATTTTGTGTACAATTTATTATGAATCTCTAAGCACTCTACTCGCTGTACCACAATACTCTAAATTTACTTTAGATTTATAGCGTGTTAAATATAACTATATTTGCTAGCTGCATTATAACAATTTTAATTTGGACTTGTAATTATTTAGATACAAGCATATCTAGTAACGGTATCTTTGATATAGTGAGTTTTGGTTTGTTGCTCTTTGGGATAAATTTACTTTTTTATTTGTCACAGATATAGCATACAGTTATAAACAAATATATGCTCTAGTGATATTTTGATACAGTGTGTTTGGTCTACTACCTTCCTTGACTATTGACTAGTACAATCCAAAAGGAAAATACTTGTACTGATATCTCTGAACTATGCAATAAATTTTGGTTTAAAGGACCACTGTATTTCAAGTAAAAAAAAAACTTGCTTGTGATGTATGTATCAAACTAACATCATTAGAAGCTGTGTAAGCCATGAGCATAAAACTTTTTTAAAGCAAATCAGTATTTATGTAGGTTCTTTTTAAGAGTGGAGGAATACATTTTCTCTTTGTAAAATCCCTGCCTGAGAGCATGAGGATGTGTTTTTAGATATCAGTAGAGGGACGAGTAGAGAGGAGGGAACAGGCAGATGTCACAAGGCTTTGCAAGATAATTGGCTCTGTTTGAAACTGGCACCAAACCCATTGCCCTCAAAGGCCCAGAACAAGCTGCTTGCAACAATAGAAGCAAGAATTGATCCCCACGAATGTAAACACCCCTATTACATACAAAACTTCCACCAAAGAACCATGGATACCTTCATGGTCCAAAACATGCCTTAACATTTATTTTGTTATTTAAAAAACTACTGTAGCTTTTTGGCTTTTCCATACTAAATTATGCTAATAGACAAAAAATTTCACGAATATATATATTTTTTCATTTTATAGTGGTCCTTTAAGAATACTTGGAAACCTTGGAGCAGGATATCAGAGAATTAGCCAAAAATAATAAATAATAACAACAAAAAGAAATGTGCAATGTTTTGAGACAAATTACCTTATATTGTCATTGAACATAGAATTGGATGGACTGATTATTTTTCATTGAGCTTTAAATAAAAAAATGTGACGTCTTTCCTTTGTGTCTTTTTTGAGTTCAGTAACCCAGAAAATGCTAGAAATTAGCTACATTTGTTTGGGTACAAAAAGGTAAGTGTAGTTGTCAGTGGCCACTTCAGTCCATTGTACCCTATTTATGAGATCTGAAGTTGTAAAAAATAGACAGTGTTGAACACTAATAAGACAGAATGTGAAGTAAAAAAAAAAGATAAAAAAGAAAGTGGTTCTGTTGATCACTAATATCCTTGCTTATCCTTGCCCAAAAGACACATAGGTCTGAGGGAGACATATATTTCCATTGCTTGCAGCTTCAGCCAATGACAACTAAAAGACATAGAGGCTCATTCAATTGTGATTTGGCCAATTGAATAGGGCTCTAAATAAGCACATAGCATATATATATTTTTTTAATTTTTAGTTAGTGAACTTCTATTCAAAAGCAAGGTCTTTACTAACTAAAAGCTAATTAAAAATAATATGCTATGTGCTTATTTAGAGCCCTATACGATTGACCAAATCGCAATAGAATAAGGCCCATAGTAAATAAATAACTGGTAAAACAAACATTTTTAATTAAGAAGAAAAGACAAGCTGAAAATGCAAAACATAAGAAAAACAAACTGCAATACACATATAAGACCTTAAAATAGAGAAAACTGATTAAACTTTCTGATTAATAAACTAAACTGTATTTTTTTCCATTGACACATGCACCATCACGTAGGGCAGTAAACATTTCCACTTGGTGCTCACTGCTTACCATTGGTTATACCTACTGCACTGTTAAAGCCACAACAGTTGTTACTTACCTTAAATGTTATCTCCAGCCATCAAAGCCAATACAATGTGCTTATGGGAGACTATCTCTCGGTTCCTAAAGGGAGCATACATTAAAACTTATCTTTTAATACTTTTATACATTTCAGTCGTTTTGTAGTTAGCATTTCTGTATGTCCAGAGAAACCAAAGAAAAAATCTGTTTTTGTTGTAGTAAACAGAGTACATAAGCATTTATAGGGAGCTTATGAGCTTGTGATTTTGGCCCTTTCAGAACCTCTAGTTAAAATACTTTGCAGTGAGGTGACATACAGCCCTATCAAATTTGGACTACCTGTTAAAACGTAGCTTGTAACATAGCTATTAAGGCTTACTGCTATTAAATTAGCCTTGTAAAACAGACCGCTGCCGAACTGCGGGTTTGCTGCGAAAAAAACCTACAGGGTGAGCAAGGTTGAACTTTGCGGCCGTAAATCCTTTGATCTGGCAAACCTGTAACCGCTACTATTCCAATCATGCTATTAAATTCCAACCAAGTCACTCCGGAGCAAGCCGTGACATGCAAATGGAGCCCAAAGCCCTACGAGTGCTGGAGAGGACTCACAAGCGGGTAAAGTCCAATACGTAGCACTTTAACTGCAAATAAAAACACAGTAATATACTTAGATTAAAAGGGAAAGTAATGTGAGGTCTTAGAATTAATAGCACAACATTCTCAAGCTCGCAAATTAGCCCAGAAAAATACTTTATTTCATGTATAATTTGTGTGTTATATCGATCCCGGCAATCAATGTGTTAATACATATAATGGAACTCGCATGTGATAGAATATCATATTTACGTCTTTCTCAATATTGCATTATATCTGGAATGTGGGTCCGATCGTAACTCGTAATTGAGCCCCGTAAGACTTTGAAATCCAACCTCCATTTTTCTGTGACACAATTGTGACGATCTCTGTTTCCATTGGCTCCGTCTAAACCCGTAACTACGGGTTTGACTAATTGATTATGTTCAAGCTCGCAAATCCGACGGCCGATTAAATGGTTTACGGGTTTGCGACTCTAGCTCATAGCTCCCGTTCTAATTTAATAGCACCATAAATCTGCCAAATTTCAAGCCCGCAGCTGTTGCAAGCTTCACGTTGGAGTTACTGGCTTAGAATGTAATAGGGCTGATAGTGGATGTTCTCAATATGGTATATTCTAAAAACATATGAAATAACAAGTAATTTAAACGACTTAAAAAAAGGCTTGCAATGAATGATCATCGTGAGGCACGCAAGTTTTAGAAAAAGCCTTGCAATGAGCGCCAAAGGCACTCAGTGCGAGTCCTGCGATGTGCGCCAAGGCCGTAGTCCTTTGGGTCTCATGGCGAGGCCCGCAAGACTTAGAAAAAAACTTGCCTTGAGTGCTGAAGGTGCTAATTGTGAGGCCCGTGATGAGCGATCATCGAGATGCCCGCACAACTTGGAAAAAGGCAAGACTTTGAGTTACAGATTTAACGGCCACCATTTTTTCAAGCAAGTAACTCGAAAGCCATTCGGAGGCCACCAAAAGACGCCAATTGGTTAAAAAATAAACTGACAAAATCACACATAGCACAGGGGAGAGGCAGGGAGCATATAAGGGAGGATGAAAGATAATTTGTTCTTCAATTGGCGTTTTTTTGAGGTCTGAAAGCGGCTAAGCGAGAGAGAAAAATGTAAATACGTAAGAGACAGCGGGAGGGAGAAAGGGGGAAAAAGACACAGGGGAGGGGGAAAGAGACACAGGGGTGAGAAAGTGGGGAGATGCTCACAATGAGCGCCTCTTTAGTTGGCCCAAAAGATGCCGATTGGACAACGCCTGCAATTAGCGGTGAAGCCCCGTAAGGAAGATGGGGGAGAGGCTTGCAATGAGCACCAAAGGCGATCATTGCGGGGCTCGCGATGAGCGCCGAAGGTGCTCATTGTGAAGCATGAAAGTGGTGGATTGGCCAAGGCCTGTAATGAGCGGCAAAGCACTTAAAGTAGATGGGGGAGAGGCTCGCAATAAGTGCCAAAGGCACGCAAGTTAGAGGGGAAGAGCCTTGCATTGTGTGGCAAACAGCATTGCCAGGCTGAAAATTGTATTGTCGTCATTTTTGATGGGCAAGTCGCAAGTATAATTATATTTATTAAGTTTCACTTCAGTTTGAAGAAGTAATTAACAGCTATGTGTACCCTTTAAACTGTTTATGCATTTTAGTTACGTACATTACTAGAATATCTAATAAACTATTACAATACAGTGAAGAGTAAGGTTGTTGTTCAGGGGTTAAGCCTCTTACCAAATAAAAAGTGATACACTGGTGTAAGGCCGACCAGGCATACAAGCTGGCAGATAATAGAAATCTGGAATATGAGCTTGCTGACAAGAGACACAGCCTTGGCAATGTAGGAATCAGAGTCTGGGCAAGAACCTATAGCTAGACAGGGAGACATTGAAAGTCAGTCAACTAACAGTCAGAGCCACATAATGCCTTAAGGATCAAGCTAAGGCACACCTAAGTCACAATGCTCTACAGCAGGTGCTGTGTAATGGCCAGAATATAAAATCCCCAAGACGATTTGGCTGAACCCATAATCTGTAATTAATATGTAATTAAAAAAGAATAGATCTATGAAGCTTGAAGCTAAGCACCAAACAAGCAATGGAAGGAAGCAGGGACGTGGAAGGAGCCGGAAGCAGCTCACTCTGTGCAGGTGCCTAAGTTGGCGCACATTGCCTAAGCCTAAAGCATGGCCTACACTATACGTGTCACAAGAGGGTGAGGATTCATCCATGCATGTGCTCCCAGGTTGGCCTGAGGTCTGGCAGAACAGATACACCTCCTGACAGTTACCATTATATTTGTTACAGCTGACTATAATATTGTGCAGCAATTAGAAATCCACTTCATGTACTGACTGGAAAATAGTGCACGTAGTCACTGATCTATCACATGATTATGGGCTCATGCTGATTGGCTGGGAGGAGGAGGGACTTAAGCCCATTTTGCAGGCTTCCTCCTCACTCCGCGCCGGCCATTGAGCTGATCTGAGGTCTGCACGTTGTGCTCTCTGCAAATAAGGGGAAATAGCAAGTCAAATAAGGGTCCTCAGCTTATAAGTGACCCCCGATCCCTCTCACATCTACCCTCCCCCCTTGCCCTGAGCACCCCACTAGTAGCCCCCCTCCCCCCCCTGTCACTTGGTCCTGGCGTTAGGGACCCAGGATCCCAGCATTAGCCTTTAATTCCCCATAGCAGCATTCCCTGCTCTATAGGTCCCTGGGGAGGGTGTCACATTTGTCTCAAGTGGGGTGGCAGTTAATATGGACCCTGGGGAGTTAGAGGCCTTGCTGACCATGGTCAGAACTAGGGCATTGAGCCATGGGGTTAGGTGGGTCCAGGACAGAATGGACTCGGGCCATCTAGGGGGGGAGGCTGACGCCACTGAGGCACATGCCCGGCCTGCAGTGACCGGTAGCCTAGGCCAGGTGGAAAGACCTCATAGCCTAGCTAGCCTGGCGGAGCAGCGTGCTACCTCCGATCGGAGCAATAAGGCTAGGAGCAGCGTGGAGGGCACGGATATGGTTCTTGAGAGTCAGGAGCTTATCCCCCCCACCGCAGAGAGCGTGGTTCCAGCGGGAAGCGCGGGAAGCGCGGGCGACACCCAGTGTCTTGTCCCATGGCACACAGCAGAACCAAGGTTCCGGCGACATCCCTAATCACCCTCGAGGCTCCAAGGGGAACAGCAAAAATACAAGGAGCTCTAAAAAAGCTCCTACAGGTTCTCACCGGTTGGCCTCTGCGGTCCCCACTGCCGCATCCACTGCCAGCGCTGCAGGTGTTTCGCTGGGACGACGCAACGCCAAGGGAGAGGCCGAGAAGAAAAAAGAGACGACCAGATCAAGAAGGGACCGACAGCATGGTGGTCATCGACGAGGTTCCGGTAGCGTCCAAGGTGGAATGGCAGTCACGCCCCACCAGGGTCCGGAAGTTAACGAGCAGGTACAGTCCTTTGGTTTTCACCTCGACACCAGCCAGGAGACAGAAATCCCCTGAAAGGAGAGCTAGGCCACAGCGCAACTCACCCATCCCTGAATCATTAAGGATACAGGGACGCGCATAGTGACTCAGGGGCAGGAACGGGGTAGGGATAGCATTGACCGACATAGGCCGCCGAGCCGGAGGGAATCCTTACGCCCTAGCGTAGCCACCGAGTCGGAGTACTCCTTTGGGGGGGGGAGCGAACTGCGCGTTCCATAATGAGGGATAGACGCAGGAGAGCTAGTGATTGTTCTTCATGCTTCCCCAGAGCCCGAGGGAGATCCAGGTCTCGGAGCAGACGGTCTTGTGGCTGCAGCTGTGCTTGAACAAGAGGAGGTGAAAGGGACGCCCACTTGTCCACACCGGTAGGTCACACCCAGGATGGCAGCCGCACCAGGGCAAGGAGAATCAGGTGAGAAGCTGGCAAATTTCAGGGAGACGGGGGTGGCAGTACATGGAGCCTCTCCCAGGGAATCTCAATTCTTGTCGTCCCTAAAAGCCCTTATAGAAACCCATAACATTGCCGTCTTCGATGCGGAAGTTGGGGCATGGGTGGGGGGCTTGGCTGGGAAGGCGTGGGCAGAGCCATCCCTTCCCGCTAGATCGCCCTGAGCGGAGCTTACCAACCCCACTACAAACACGACGAGCGTGGCGACGCACACCGGAGGAGCAGAACAGGACAGGAGCAGAGGAAACTTGCGGGATGCGGCTGCAAGGCCGTCCATCGTTTGCGCCCAGGACAATCTGAAGGGCACATTTAGCCTTGGACGTCAAAGAAAAAATCTAGCGACGGGAGTACATAGAGATATTTTCCTTGTTGCCAATGTCACGGATGAACGAGAATCCAGAGAGGTTTCACAGGGAAGGAGATGACCGGAGGCACACTTTCAGGCGCGTGCCAAGAACGGTCGATAACTGGTTACAGGCATTTGCCATCATGGCCTGTGTCATGGGAGAAAGACACCCGGAACAATGCTCCGGGCTGTTTGTGTAAATGGAGGAAATCAGGAACGCATATCGGACGTATGGTGGAATGGCGTGGTGGTGATATGACGAGGAATTCCGGCAATACATGTCCTCCCGTCCGGAGATGGCATGGAGCGACAAGGCGGTGGCCTACTGGCTGAACATAATGACACCAATGCGGGCAGTGCCGCCCTTTCGCGGGATCCCAGGCGGGGCTAGAGGCCCTGCCGCTACGAGCACAGCTGGTCGAGGCGTCTGTCACTCATTCAACAAGGGCAACTGCAAGTGGGCACCAATCTGCCATTTCAAGCACGTCTGCTCGAGTTGTGGAGGGGATCACGCGGCCTCAAGATGCACCAGACAAAAGGACGGATCCAGGGCTGGAGAGCCCACTCAAAAAGGTACGGACCTCCATACAGCTGGGCGCAATGCTGCCATGGCTAGAACGCTACGGTAGGTTGGCAACAAAAGCCGTGACGGCCACCCTACTACGCGAGGGTTTCCAGAAAGAGATCAAGATTCCATGCTCTCTCGTCCCGCTCGAGTCCCGTCTAAGAAACCTTAAATCGGTAAAGGAGTTTCCTGGGGTAGCGGCGGAAAAAATCCGGACCGAGATAGAACTGGGTAGAATGGCGAGGCCCTTTCCCTTCATCCCCTTCCAAGGTCTGGTAATTTCCCCTCTGGACGTAGTGCCAAAGAAGGAAGCAGGAAAATTCTGCCTCATCCAGCATTTATCCTATCCTCCAGGTGGTTCCGTCAACGACGGGATTGACAAACAGTACTCGTCAGTGTCGTATGCCCCTTTCGATCGGGCCACAGACCTGGTCAGGTGGGCAGGCGTCGGGGCTAAGATGGCGAAGGTGGATATCGAATATGCGTTTCGTTTGCTCCCGGTACATCCTCAGAGTCATCGGTTCCTTGGTTGCTTCGTGGACGGACAGTACTTTGTGGATCTGTGTCTCCCCATGGGATGTTCTATTTCTTGTTCCTGCTTCGAAGACTTCAGTACGTTCCTGCAATGGGTAGCACACACCGAGTCCGGCTGCCAAGGGATTACCCATTACCTCGAGGATTTCCTTTTCATGGGACCGGCTGGCATAGACACATGCGACTTCATACTGCGGACCTTCTCAAGGATATGTCAAGATTTCAGGGTTCCACTGGCAGAAAAGAAGACAGAAGGACCGACCACGGATCTGACTTTCCTGGGGATTTGGATCAATTCGTACAAGATGGAATGCAGCTTGCCGATGGAGAAGGTGTTGGACCTGTCTGCAGAACTGGCGGCACTGGAAGGCGCAAGGCGAGTGTCACTGCGGCGGCTGCAATCCATCTTGGGAAAGCTGAATTTCGCGTGCAGGATTGTTCCTATGGGCCGTATATTCAGCAGAAGAATGTCGTTGGCTACAGCCAGGATATCTCAGCGCATCATTTTATAAAGGTGTCCGGGGCCATGAGGGAAGATGCACGAGTGTGGACGGCGTTTCTACGGAACTTCAATGGGAGCACCCTGATCCAGCCGAGCAGGGTGACGAATGGGCAGCTAGATCGCTATGCGGGTTCAAGTGTGGTCTGAATGGGAGCCTATTTTAGAGACGCATGGTGCGCAGCACCATGGCCTGAATCATGGGTCAAAGGTAGGCTTACAGAAGATCCTACGGTTCTGGAGACGTTTGCCATCACCACGGCGGTTCATCTGTGGGGCAGGGGCTTCAGGAACCGGCAGGTCCTTTTTCAATCGGGCAGCCCGAAAACAGTCCGGGTAGTTAATAGCTTGACGGCTGCATCTGGGCCGTTGATACGGGTCATAAGGCACTTGGTTCTTTGTTGCCTGTGGGCTAATATCTGGGTGAGGGCGGAGTGTATTCCTGGCCTTAAAGTAGGGATGGTTGATGCCCTTTCTCGGTTACAGGGAACTCGGTTTCGCACACTGGCACCGGCGGCGAAGGATCAAGGAGAGGACATACCTTCAGTACTCTGGGAGCTTGGAGTGGTACGGTAGCTGTTTACATCAGGCAGTCGGTAGAGCCAAAGACGTGGGTGGCCTACAGGAAGGTGTGGAACATGTGGAGAGACATGGTTGAGGAGGCCGGTGGCGAGGGTTCAGAAGAGAAAGCCATAGGAATTCTGCTGTGGTTTTTGCTTCGGAGCGCAGAGAGGTGCTTCCAGGGCAACGGTGGCTCGGCAGTTGACGGCACTAGCATTTATGTTCAGGTTGGCAGGACGGAAGGACCTAACAAAGGAGTTTGTGGTTTGCCGGGTGGTAAAAGGCATGTTCAAAGGGAAGCACCGGACGGATAGGAGGTGTCCGATCACTTTCTCCCTGTTACTACGCCTGGGGGAGACGTTGGGTGTGCTATGCAGGGACTCCTTCGAATCCCTGCTTTTCTGTACGTCCTTTTCCTTAGCGTTCTTTGGTGCTTTCAGGATTGGGGAACTGGTCTCGAAAAACAGGCACGGTTCGGGGGGGGGGGGGGGGGGCTGCTGGCGGAGGACATCTGTCTGGAAGGTGACAGATTGTTGGTATGGCTGAGGAGGTCGAAAACGGATCAGGCCGGAAAGGAAGGGAAGTGGTCATATACAAAACTGGAACAGAGTGTTGCCCCCAGGCAAGTGTGAGGTTGTACTTGGAAAAAAGGCCAACGGGGCCAGGCACACTGCTATTGCATGCCAATGGCCAGGCCTTGTCACAACTTCAATTTGAAAGGATGCTGAAGAAGTCCTTACGGCAGTTAGGCTTGGACCTGGCGGACTTCGGCACACATTCGTTTCGGATCGGAGCCACAATGGAGGCAGCAAGGCTAGCGCCCCCCCGAGAGTAAGGTTAAAAGGATTGGGAGATGGGAGTCGCACCGTTTTAGGTCATACATACGGCCAGAAAGGGTTGTCTAATTGGAATTTGTTTTATGTGTTGCAGAAGTTAAACAGCTGTGGATCGTCGGCCATTCCTACATATATTGGGCTCACTGGTCCAACTGGGCTTTCTGGAGACGAGCATGCAAGTAAGTTGGTTCGGGTTTCGCGGCTTGAGATGGACACAGGTGAATGGCCTGTTGGAGAGCAACGCTCAGAATCACGGTAGCCCACACATTTTAATTATACACGATTTGGGGGTAATGCCTATGAGAAAAATGTTGAAAGAGATGAAGAGGGATGTGAAGTGTTGGCTAGAACGGTTCCAAGGTTTGTTCATAGTGTGGTCCGAAAAGATCAAAAGGAGATCTTGGCGGAATGCAAGGGATCCGGTTTCGGTGGATAGAGCAAGGCAAAAGATAAACAAGCAGATGGCTATTTGTGTAAGGAGTTTGGGTTTCATTACCATTAGACACGAATAATTCGAAGGCGTAGGCGCCGATGACTTCTTTCGCCCAGATAAGGTCCATCTAACGGAGATAGGATTAGACCTGTTTATCCTGGAGCTTAAGGATGTGGCTAGCCGGGCCTTGGCTTTATTAAGAAAGCAAGAGGGGGGATCACAGCCTCAGGAGGTATCCATCGCCTGCTCTGTGGCGGGAGGTGAGGCACCCGTGCCACGGGCTTAAGTGGTCGTTGCCCTGCCTCATGGGTGTGCTTAGGAAAGCACTGGGAGGCTCTGGGCTCGGAACCAGGGCGTGAGGTTACTGACCGGGCCGGGCTCCTCCTCCGGGATGTTATTTGAGCTGTGATTTAACAATGTTAATTATGTTAATTGGTTATTGGTTTATGGTTGCTTTAATAAAGCTGTGGCCCGTAATTTTCCCAAGAAACGCTGTTTCATTGTGTTTGGATCTTGGATCTTGCCACGGTCATGGCCAGCGCGGAGGCAGCCCAGGCCCGCCGGGTCTGACGCAGCGCTGTGTGACCTGGCGAAGCCTGGGCGATGCTGAATTGTGTGTTTTTTCATGAGTTCCCCTATCCCTATCTTCCCCATATTAAACTGCCCCATTTAGAGCTGTTTTGCTTAACACTCCTATTGCCTGGAACCTATCCACAGCGTTAAATGAGGTATAGCTGTATATAGTACATTTGTGTTCACATTTGAATGTCTTAAATAACTTGTTTCCTGATCAGAATTCTGAGAAATACACTGCATTCTGGGAGCCTGGACAGGGACACACAAATGTGCCCACAAAGGCTTCACTCTTGCAATCCATAACCTGTTTAAACATGGCTTCCTTTAAGCATATGCCCGCTATATTACACAAGCTAGGGTCCAGCCCTACACTGATGAGAGGCAGTAACCTTCAAACAGCTGTTCATGGGTAAGATTCCTAGCTTGTGTATAATGCATCCTGAGCTTTGCAAAAAAGCTGTGTAATACCCCGTTTTACATTGCGCTCCTGCATACAGGAATGCATGTGGAGAACTAAATTAGAGTAGGTACAAGTAGTTACAAATCTCTTAACACTGCCTGATTCAAAGCTTCTACACCTGATTCTAATTAATACTCATTATGTTCTGCGTGGTACAGAGCTCATTACTCATTCAGGCAGAGGCAACACACTCAAATAGCCTGACTTCAATTGAGGATATTTCCATCAATTCAGCATACATTTTTAAAATTAAACCACTTTCTCAATATGCATTTACACCATCTATTTAATGGTATAGAGCACATATAGGGGAATATTGAATATTGAACTTACTTGCAAAGACCAAATTCAGCTGCCTTTGGTCTTCACTTACTGTAAAATCAACAGGAGAGGCAACTCCCCGGCTGACTAAAAGTACACAAACAAAAAAAGAACTCAGTGCTTGCTCTATATTGTTTCTCTTGTCAATAAGTGGTGGGAGACAATTCTTAAATGGTTACATATTCTTAGGTTATCCGCTGCTAAATCAAATTGTTCTTAAATCCCTTAAGACCACTGGAGACTAATAGTCAAATCTTTGAACTTTTAATTTTCAGTATTACTTTTTTAAATAATTTAGCATGAACTGTATTAGTGATGCATATTAATGCATAATTAAAGGTATATAGAAGTTTCCTAACAAGCAGCCACTGATTAGTAGAAAAATATACTGTATATTATGTTGAAAAGTTCAGTGTAATTACAGATTTATTTGCAGCTGATTGAAATCCTGATTTCCACACCCCAGAGATCTACATCAGCAAAACACACTAACCTACAGCATGCAAGTATGTATTTTAACCTGATGTGCAGTTCAATGAGCCAGCAGCATCCAATTAGAGGCTGGGGCGTGGTCACTGCTCAACTCACAGAACAGAAAGAGAGAGCAGCAGATACACATAATGGACTACCAGCACAGGTGGCAATCACTTGATTATGCTCAGGTGCCACTTTGTTAGCTCTGCCAAACAGAGAGAAATGATTAAAACAGCAGCAGATACACAGAATGGACTACCAGCAGAAGTGGTAATCAAGTGTGGGTGTGCTGCAAAGAGAGACTCTTATATAAAAATACATAGCACATTTTAACATCGGTATGTACCAGATTGTAAAACCCATTATGCTTTGCGGCATAGACAGGATTCTCAGACTTTGCTACAAATGTTGCAGCTTCCTCTAATTGGCAAACACGAATTATGAATTTTATGCTAATTTAGCCAGGGTTTCAAGGGGGGTTTACTCTAAAATTCAATTGTTTTTTAATGCTTATTTGGGGATTTTTTCATGCAATTTTTTTTTTCATACACTACTGATTCTCTTCTATCAGATGCATTCATAATCCAGGAAACTCTGATATGCCTTTGCAACAGCTAGCCTCTTGTTAAAGTATCACAGTTTCCTTTAACATCCATAAATCAGTCCAGTGCATTTTCTATTTTTATATTGTACACTGATTATTTATAAATTATTTACACTATCCAAATGTTTTTAGAATACATTTATTATTGCTGCTGTATTATTGCTATAATCACAAAAGTCCAACAGTTACAGTGGATATAAAAAGTCTACACACCCCTGTTAAAATGTCAAGTTTCTGTGCTGTAAAAAAAATGAGACAAAGATAAATCATTTCAGAACTTTTTCTACCATTAATGTGACCTTTAAACTGTACAACTCAATTGAAAAACAAACTGAAATCTTTTAGGGAGAGGGAAGAAAAAAATATAAAAATAAAATAATATGGTTGCATAAGCATGCACACCCTTAAACTAATACTTTGTTGAAGCACCTTTTGATTTTATTACAGCACTCAGTCTTTTTGGGTATGAGTCTATCAGCATAGCACATTTTGAGTTGGCAAGATTTGCCCACTCTTCTTTGCAAAAACACTCCAAATCTGTCAGATTGCAAGGGCATTTCCCTGTGCACAGCCCTCTTCAGATCACCCCACAGATTTTCAATCGGATTCAGGTCTGGGCTCTGGCTGGGCCATTCCAAAACTTTAATCTTCTTCTGGTGAAGCCATTCCTTTGTATATTTGGATGTATGCTTTGTGTCCCTGTCATGCTGAAAGATGAAGTTCCTCTTCATGTTCAGCTTTCTAGCAGAAGCCTGAAGGTTTTGCGCCAATATTGACTGGTATTTGGAGCTGTTCATAATTCCCTCTATCTTAACTAAGGCCCCAGTTCCAGCTGAAGAAAAACAGCCCTAAAGCATGATGCTGTCACCACCATGATTCACTGTGGGTATGGTGTTCTTTTGGTGATGTGCAGTGTTGTTTTTGTGCCAAACCTATCTTTTGGAAATATGGCCAAAAAGTTCAACCTTGGTTTCATCAGACCATAACACCTTTTCCCACATGCTTTTGGGAGACTTCAGATGTGTTTTTGCAAAATGGCTTGGATGTTTTTCTTTGTAAGAATAGGTTTTCGTCTTGCCACTCTACCCCATAGCCCAGACATATGAAGAATACAGGAGATTGTTGTCACATGTACCACACAGCCAGTACTTGCCAGATATTCCTGCAGCTCCTTTAATGTTGCTGTATGCCTCTTGGTAGCCTCCCAGACCAGTTTTCTTCTCGTCTTTTCATCAATTTTGGAGGTAGCTCCAGTTCTTGGTAATGTCACTGTTGTGCCATATTTTTTCCACTTGATGATGACTGTCTTCACTGTGTTCCATGGTATATCTAATGCCTTGGAAATTATTTTGTACCCTTCTCCTGACTGATACCTTTTAACAATGAGATCCCTCTGATGCTTTAGAAGCTCTCTGTGGACCATGGCTTTTGCTGTGGGATGCGACTAAGAAAATTTCAGGAAGGACCAACTAGAGCAGCTGAACTTTATTTGGGATTAATCAGAGGTACTTTAAATGATGGCAGGTGTATGCTCCTATTTAACACGGTTTGGAATGTTATTGATTAATTCTGACCATAGCTACATCCCCAGTTATAAGAGGGTGTGCAGGCTTATGCAACCACATTATTTTTCTAATTATTTTTTCTTCCCTCCACCTAAAAGATTTCAGTTTGTTTTTCAATTGAGCTGTACAGTTTTTAAGTCACATTAAAAGTGGAAAAAGTTCTGAAATGATTTCTCTTTGTCTCATTTTTTTACAGCACAGAAACCTGACATTTTAACAGGGGTGTGTAGACTTTTTATATCCAGTGTATATACTCAATTTCTTTATTACTAGTTTGTATATTGTACTAGATGGTCCTAATGAGAGGTGTGCCTATTAATCATGTACCCTACAGCTCAATTTATGCCCACAGAGACATGTAGCCCTATTAAATTTCAAGCCAGTAACCGCAATGTGAAGCCCGTAACGGCTGCGTGCTTGACATTTGGACGAGTTACGTTGCTATTAAATTAGAATGAGCTGCGAGCTACAGGCTTGAAAGACAAAACGTAGCTCGTTCGTAGAACGTTGGATTTGCATCCTTGTGGACGATCAATTAGTGTAGACCGTAGTTATGGGTTCAGACGGAGCCAATGGAAACAGAGATTGTTAGCGTTACGTCACTGAAAAAGGGGAGGTTAGATTTCAAATTACTATGGGCTACAATTACAGTTTGTGATCGGACCCACATTCCACAATAATGCAATATTAAGAAAGCCGTAAATATGACATTCTATTACATGCAAGTTACATTATATATATTAACAGTTTGATTGCCGGGATCGATACAACACAAACAATAAACATTAAATAAACTATTTTCTGGTTCTGATTTGTGGGCTTGATTATGTTGTGCTATTAATTCTAAGACCTAACATTACTTTCCCTATTAATAAAACTACAGTATTGCTTTTATATTTGCATTTGAAGTGCTATGTATTAGACCTTACCGCCCCCGCCCCCGCCCCCCCGTGAGTCCTCTCGATCACTCGTTGGGCTTTGGGCTCCATTTGCGTGTTACGGGCTTGCTCACGCGTTACTTTGTTGCAATTTAATAGCATGATTGGAATTGTAGCTGTTACGAGTTTGAGAGAACAAAGGATTTGCGGCTGCGAAGTTCAGCGTTAAATGTCCCGTAGGCATTTTGCAGCTTTGCTGCATTGTAACCCACAAGTCGTTTGTGGCCTGCGTTACGGGGCTAATTTAATAGCCATATGTCCAAAAATCAACTTTACGGGTACGCTGTCACACGCAGCCCGAATTTAATGAAGCTGTAAGTGAATCACATATATAGTTGTGAGCGTACGAGTTGTTGCTAACGCTGCGGGCTCGCGTAGCGAGCCCGCGGCCCTCGCGAAGCGAGGGCACTGCCCGAGGGTCTCAGTTGCTGGCATGGAGCGCCGTAGGCGCTCCATGCCAGCACCTGAGGACCTCGCAAAGCGAGGGCCGCAGTTGCTGGCATGGAGCGCCGAAGGCGCTCCTTGCCAGCAACTGCGACCCTCGCAAACTTCACGTCGCAACCCAAACAGTACGACACACACATTACGACACTCGCAAACAACATACGACACACGTTCACACACATTACGGACTCGCAACACTCGGACGCAACTCGCGAACATTAGAAAATGTCAAACACAATACATACACACACCACATACATAAAAAACTTACCTACACCAAGAGGGAGCACCCAGCACCTCAAAAATACAACTTACACCTCGATTTTACTTCAAATAAAACAGTTTAAACACTAAAAAAAAAACGAAGCGAGAGAAAAAATGGCCGCCGAACAAAACGAAAACGAGGCTACAGCACTCTAAACTCGCAAAACACCACAAGAAACTCGCAAAACACCACAAAACAACTACGGATATTCCGATACAAACGTATAACACACATTACTCGCCATTTCGCGCCAATGCGGAAGTACACGACTACGCTAACGGTTTGGTCTCGCGCACGCACAGTGTTACACTGCACACATTCAGCACGCTTACACAGCAGATCCACACCACTAATGCTGCAGCAACATCAAAACACATTCACAGCTCTTCCACACAATGCTTTAAAATAGGTAAAGTATATTCATTTATTAATGTATTATATATTTCATTATTACACACTAAACAGCATTAGCTACCTTACAATTTCATTGCCGTCATTTTTTGACGGGCAATTCGCTAGTGATTAGATATTACTCAAGACTGTCCAGAAGTGGATACAAACCTGAGCTGTACTCACACTGTTCTCCATGATGACTACCCCATACCACAGAGGCACTGTTATTACTTTCGGTGTAATTTATAACTAAATTGTCTTATGATGATTGGCCACTTGCCCCCCAAAGCTCTCCTAGTTTAGCTTTCAGGAGCAATCTCCGGGTTGTCACGTTGTATTCATCTGGGGACCCAACATGACAATTCAGATCAGAACATCCTTCATGGAGAAGCAGAATAGCAGGCTTATTGCTGACTCTAATTTTAGGATTTCACATTGTTACAGAAATACACACGCACCCTTTGCTTACTGCACAAAATAATCCATCCATATGGCCCCTTCATAACTTCCCTCCCTCTATGAGGGGTCTGCTTTTTTACTGTGACTTTCCCACCGTGTTACTAGGGTTATTAACCTCCCTTCCTGGTCTCAAGATAAGGGCCTGGAAAGGTTCATCTTGTTAGGTCACTTCACATTTTATGGCTGTTCTTTGATCACACATGAGCTTTGCAAGGGGGTATAGGGCATTCCTATTTCTAGGTCAGAGGCCAGGAGCCTGGCAAATTCTACTTTCAGGGTTTACAATATTATTGTTTATATGTGCCATTGGGCGAGGGAAACATCCAACATATTTCACACAAGGATAGAAAAGAAATGCACAAATGAAATAAGCAACAAGAAATTCACATTAGTTGCTTTTAAAATAACATTGAATGTCCATTTTGATAGCCTTGATGTTAGCAATCAGGATTACTTGTGAGGTTCAGGGGGTTCCATCTTGACCCCAAAATAAGTAATGGCACCTTATATTATAAAAAAAAAAACACTTTACACATCATAGTTCACAACCATTTTGACCACCATTTTATACTTCTTCTGGGGAGTGCTCTGTGTCTCTTTTTGTGATAAGCATTTACAAGTACATGATATCAATTGGGTCTAAGGTGTGGAAAAGATCACATTACAGAATTGTCAGGGCTTGCTGTTTGTCTTTTGTCCTTGTATCTGGATAATCTGAGCTAAGGGCTCCGTTGCATTCTGGCACGTAGCAGCTCCTTTGTAACTGTGTGAACTTTTTTTTTGCTAACTATGGAGTCTTTCTTTCTTTCCTCTCCTAAAAAAAACCCCTCAATGTAGGTGACACAAACCAAGGACAGCTTTCTTTTGTGCACTAGAGCCTGCTCACTAGAGACTCTAAGTCTGAAGCTCAGCAGTCTCCATAGAAATGCTGCTGAATTTACCTACTACACTAGTCATAACATCATCCTTTATCCCTATATATCTAAACAAACACCTTCCATCACCAGGGAAGGGGTTAAATAGTATTAAAAAACTAATACAGGGGCTTTATGACTCCATTGACTATGACCTGCTACCTTCTATGACCCCAGATATCCCTGGGATTCCCACCAATACCTCCCGAAGATTCCCCCTGCCCACACCTTATGAGGCAGGGGAACCCTTGGGGTTACGTCTTCCCACAAGCTATGAGTCAGAATTCCCCCTTCCCAAGCAATACCACCTATGACCCCCTGAATCATCAATCCAAATACAATCCCTAAAGAACCCCATGGCACCTAAAGTTAACCCCATTAACTGACCTTTGTGGCATCTAATAATTATAACCCCTGCCACAGAGGTCCTTAAAGAACATTAACTCCTATGGATCATCAGGTTTATTGTAGACAGTGGTATTGGGATTCCCGGGCTCATAGTAGATAGTAGTATTGAGTCGGCTCAAGGGGTGGAGGTATTGTAGACCCCTGTGTTCTCTAAAGATTAACCTAATGACTAGCCTTTATCTACTCCTATGGGGATCCCTATAGACCACCATAGCAAGGTAACCCCATTAGCCTCCTACCAAGCGGCTCCTGTGGAACCACATGCACCATAAGTCTACATAAAAACTACTGTTAAAAAATAGTACAGAAATAGTGATAATAATGATAAGGCCAGCGGGGGTCTTTATGAATCCCCACTGGATAGGGGATTAAAAGTTAGCTTAAATACTGGAATTATAGCTATATACCCTGTCAGGCCATTCATTTGATACTTCCAGTTAACTTAGGTCTGAACATTAAAAGAAACTCCAAATACTGTCGAAATTTCTAAATTGATGAGTTTATTAACATAGAACAATGAGTTGTGAGATAAGTGTCTGTGATACAAGGCTCTATCTTAATTACACCTCAAACGAGTGCGTGCATGCAAGAATGCAGAGTATTCTACCTGGCCCTGTTCCTTTTTCCTACTTAAATCAGTAGATGCTCTCAAGTTAAACCATCATAGCCACACATTGAACATGTCTCAGCCAATCAAATCTTAACCTTGTGTCCATTCATCCTTGCAGCTAGGAGTACATTTAATCTGCAAATGGAATATCTATGTCAGTATGGCTCAAATGGCTCAAGGATTGACAGCTCTCACCTTTATTGCCCCAGCATATTTGGGTAAATGTTAATTCTAGTATTGTGTACATAAAGCAAATCTGCTCAATGCTTTATTTTGGTAAAGACCAGTTGGAGTTTGATCACCAGCAGATTGTCGTGGAAAGGCTCCTTCCATTGTTTCTCTGAGATATTATCAAATATGAAACAGATCTACAGTAAAACTGGTTACATAAATGTAGTTCCTGTTGGACAGTTGCATTTCTTAGGGAATGAAAACAAGCCTTGTTATTGCAGAATTAACACTTGCAATAGGGAGTAAAGAGGTTTATTGCAACCTCCATGTGGGAGTTAGGGTTTACTTAGGGGTAGATATTGTGGGTAGAAGTGATGGCTTTTCAAATCTTCACATTTCTTTCAAATGCACCTTATTTTTTGCCATATAGCAAGGAGTTTCATATAGAATCTTAGTGAGGGTCATGTAATAGCAATTTTGGCAAAAATGTACGAAGAGCAGTAAGAAAACTATAGGTAGTGATCACTAACAAAGGGTCGCACACTATAGTTTTTTACTGTGGCATGTAATAGAAATATAAAATATTACAGAGTGAAATGTAATGGAGTCCTAGATATATATGCTGCTCCTCTTTCCTCACTGACCCTCTGTACCAATGGCTCTGTATTATTAATTCAAATAATAATATACTGGTATTAGTTTGAACAGCACTTTGATTGTGCCTGATTCTATATCAAAAATATAATTTCACCATAAAGTGCATGTGCTCGTGATTCATACATTGTATTAATGGAAGTGATCAAAAGCCAACAATTGTGCTATATAAAGTCTGCCGGCCTCAGGAAAGTGTATATTATATGGACCTATACAGCCTTATTAAATTGCGATTTGGCCAATTGAATAGGGCTCTATATAAGCACATAGCATATTTTTTTAACAGTTTTTAGTTGGTGAAGACCTTGCTTTTGGATAGAAGTTCACTAACTAAAAACTTCTGTAAAATAATATGCTATGTGCTTAAATATAGCCCTATTCAATTGGCAAAATCACAATTTAATAAGGCTGATAATCTATATACACTCTTAGTGGTTTATATAATTTCATACTCTGGTTGTTCAAAAGAATATGTTTAATGAAAACATGTAACATGAAGTTAATAAATGCTTCATATTTCTGACTAATAATTGTTTATCGGGTATTGATTGGGACTTTTAAACAACTTCAAACCAATTCCTAAACTAACTAATGAGACAGATTCCTATGCTAAATAAGCACTGAAGTACAGTATACAAGTTATATTTATTTATGGTATATATGATCATAATGTGGATTAAGATTTACTAATAAAGTAGATTTTTATATGTAGTATATAATATGATTCTGTTGCACTTTATAAAGTTACTACGCTTGTTAATGTACTAGTATGCCATAGTTGGAAGTTACCCTGTAAAAAATGAAAATAGAACATTTTTATGTAGCCATAAATGATATATGCGTTGTTATACATTTGATGTATAGTCCTGTCCATATTGTTTGGCATGCAAAGACAGTATGGTAACTTTATATGTACTAACAATGTTGTATTGAGACAATTAAGGAGTTTACATAATGTGCCCAGATTGACTATGAACCAGTGCTTAGATATAACTGGGAGGATTGTTATTATTTGGTGGTAATTGTAAATTGGCATTAGGAGTGAGATCAGATCAAGACAACATAAACATCCTTATTGGATACTTCTGAAGACACAGCCTTATGTAAATATGTATTTAGACTGTAAGACTGCTACTGTTTTCCTGATATTGATTTAGCTGTGGTCGAGTGATGGTCTTGTTCCCTTTACATGCTCTCAGGTGCCTCATTTTTACATAGTTTAGTGCTAATCAATACTATAGATTTGTATGCTGCTTTCTCTACATCAGGGCCGTAGACCAGAAGGAAGAATATTGAGAAATAATTTGTTTAGCAATAGAAATGTTATCTGAGAAATGCAATATGTTTCCAGAAACAATGATAAAAGCAAATGTGTCTATACTCTATGCCCTTCTGTGCCTAGGGAGATCAATAGCTTCTCGCTGATGAAAGACAATTAAGGCTGAATGGTATGTCTGAGGATTATTTGGTCTTCTGTCGAAGGTAACTTGTCTGGCATTTTAGTTCTGGACAACCCTTAGGAAACATGCTTCAGGTGAGTTATCCTCTGTTATGAGGATAAAAACCTTGAGAGACTGTTCCCTATCCTGGCACCATCTGTCAGGACTATCTATTAAGTTATGTCTGTTCCCAAATGTGTGTCATTCAAGTTTGTTTTTGTGAAACTGGCTTAGTAAACACATTTACAATCTTTAATCTACCCCATATATATAGACATAGAGGCACAGAGAATAATTGGGGTGATCTGTCATTTTTTTTGTTGTGAACATAGCTTCTAAAATATATCACTACAGTGGCAGCTTTAAATGATAATTTGTTTGACCTAAGCATTAGTGACCAAAGGTCCGAGATAATATACTTAAACCCAATTCCCCAATATTGACAAACACCATATGTTGGGTATAACCAGGCCACAGCTTTATTAATAAATAACATAACAAATAAATAACCAGAGGGGCTGCACACCCCTACACAGGAAGAGCTCACCACCCAGCCAGCAGGGCCCCATGGAACCCCGTGCCCAAGGGACCTCTGGCAACTACCACTCACCGAAACGTAACAGTTAATGAGCTCCCCCCTAGGGTGATGCAGCGCCCCCGCCCAGCGGAGATGATAATAGAGTGTGTGTGCTTTATGACAGCAGATAATCAAGTCCTTGGTTCTTGTTGCAGAAACATTTCATTACAAAGTCTGAATGTCTGTGTTATTTAGGTTTTATTGGTGCACTTATATTTGGAAAAGCTAATGTTGAACAAAATATTATCTTGTGATAACATGTGTAAACATCAAAGCTCTCTTCTGAATATTGAACGCTCTCCCAGTCAGACATACACTAAT
Organism: Discoglossus pictus; assembly: GCA_027410445.1. Taxonomy (NCBI): domain Eukaryota; kingdom Metazoa; phylum Chordata; class Amphibia; order Anura; family Alytidae; genus Discoglossus; species Discoglossus pictus. The sequence continues at coordinate 260,489,104 of CM050165.1, read as the reverse complement.
CCTAATAATAGTGGTATTTAGTCTGTCTGGTTCTTGTAGTTAATCAATATGTGTCTCTACTGAACAAATGTAGCATTAAATTATTATGAATTATTTATGTCACACACACAATCAGCAGTGCAGAGCAATAGGTGATAATGATAAATAGATTTAATTAATGAACAGAGAATTAGAACATTTCAGTTAACCAACAACGATCCTGCAAATTTGCAGTGCTATATTGAAAGTGTCCTAAATCTTATTTCTCATTGTTATTTTTTTCTCTTCTTTATTGATCAAGGTTACCTTCTCCTGGTTAGGTTTAATGATAAAAAGTTGCTTATTCTCTGTGAGAGTACAGCCACTTTATATATGCTTTTAAATGTTACAATTCTGGGTCATAAGTGATAACAAACTCCACATTTATTAATACATCAAAGATGGAGAAAAAGTACTTCCTCTTTAATATACTTACACTGGGATTTTGAAAAGCCTCACATATTTATTGTGTATATAACACATTAAAAAAAAGCAACAGAAAGGATGCTGTGTGTGTATAGAAAGTTTCCATCTTGTATGATCTGACCACTTTCTGAAAGCTTAGAGCCCGAGGACATAGTCTTAAAAACTGAACAGTTGTTTTTTTATTAAATAATTGTATCTTTTGGTATTTGGTACCTACCCTGTTCCCCAACACATGGCAGTCAGCTTATAAATATAACTGCATGACCTGGACCTGTAGAAAAGTAAAAAAAATCCCTCTTACATGCAGACTTTACAAAAGTACCATGGACGCCTCCAGTCACCAGCAGAGGCATCAAAATATTTTATCTAGTTCAAATCTATCTTGATTATATTTTTCCTGTATAATCGTGCCTTTAGTCTGGCTCAGATATTAAAAAAATAAATAAATGTTTCATCATGAAGTGGTTTCATCTTTATGGAAGAGGTTTGATGTAGCTCACAAAACTATACTATACCATAGACAAAAGTGTATTTCACTACTGGTCCATCTTTTGCTATCAGGTGAATATGTAAAGTTTGCTCTTTTTTGCCAGTGTTGGAAAAGCAAAAAGTAATATTTAGCTAAACACTGTTATCATGCAAACAGGGTCAGTCTATAATGCTTTAATTATATTTTGTCACAATTTTAATAACATATTCTGGATTAGTCACTTGACTGCATTTTAGTAAACTCAGGGCTTCTTTTATAGTGTAGCATTCAAGAATTAAAAAAAAAAACATGTTGGATAATTGCAAAATTTCAGTATTAGTAATGGCCGAACGTGATGAAACTCCCAATACTGTCCTTGCTAAATACTGCAGTAATAATAAACAGAAGAGAAAATTCATATTTCAGTTGTGACTTACCAGAAACATGCCTAAAATGCATACTTAAGGGGTATACAGATGGTTTGAAAATTACTGTTTATGTTTCTGCATTTTAGTGAATTGTGATGTCTCAATGTGATATGCAACTCCTTGGCATGAATAGGAAGCAAATAAAAGGTTGTTTACTTAAATCAGTAAGAAAAATCCAAGCACACTGAGTAAATTAATGCCTCTACATACAACAGAGACATTCTAATAAGAGTACATTGTTCCAGTAAATAATGTATTAGTCTAGCATGGTACCATAGATAATTAAAAGCTAAAAATACAAGTTAGAGCTAGTGTATATAAATGTAGAAAAATATGTTAAAGGGTCATGCAAAAACATTTTTTTGTTAATCATGAAAAAGGGTATTCTGATGTTTTTGTTAGACATATTTTCATTTTTTTCCATAATGGGATCTTTTATTTGAAAATTCCCTTGCTGTCTTGGGCAATTAACCAATCAACTGTAAAATAGCTGTATAAGTCACACTTGTCTGCCAATGAAACCAACATACTATGGCATGCTTTGCTCACAGAGAAGCACTTCCTATTAGTTTCAACCAAGTTTAAACAGGATTTACCCAAAAATTTAATTCAGAAAAAAACACCTTTTGGAATGTTTCAATGCAAGAGAATGAAGTGCTGTCTTTAATGGAGTCGAGGAATTGCACAGTAATCCCTGTTTGTACACATGATGATCATATATGTAAGGTTACATTGTGTGATAAGAACAAGTTAATTAAAAGTAATTCTAATGTCCAAACACTAGTGAGCAATTGGTCCTTTAAGGTGTGCCAGTATTTCTTGATCCTTCCGCATGTCTATTCAGGTTTTAAGTTACCTAGTATCTGCATTTGCTCCTAGGGAGACTGAAATCCTGGCTTGTTGGTGGCCCCCATCGAACCAAATTGCCCACCACTACTTTGTGGTATGATATTGTTTGTATCAAGATAAACAAACTATTAAAAGGCTTATAAAAACATAATTTCTTAATGAAATATTACATGTAAAATCACATTTTTCTATTTTTTGTTCTTATTTAGTCTATTGCAGCCAATCAGTGTATCAAGACATAACTTTTGCCACAGGAGAAAATGTCTTGAAGATCCATTAGAATTAATTGAACTAACATTTTATCAGCTGCTGCCTCTGTTTTACATTTCCTTATCAAATGTTTTTTTAGTAATAAATGCCATCTTGCATTTGTCACATTTCTTCATACCACTGTCTTCCACCATAATAACATTTCTGAAACAAATAGGGACTCAACATATTTAAGATAAGAGGACAAATACTAGTAGTATATGTTCTCACTAAATAAATAATTTTAGCTATTCCTAGTGAATGTAAAAATTGTTTATGCTGATTTAAGTACTTAAAGGGATATTGAGGGTTCCCTATTTATAATAATAAAAAAAACTTCCCAAGAGTTAAAAAAATTAATAAATTTAACACTTATCGTATTGGTCCGAATATAAGCCGCACCCGCATATAAGCCGCACCTGTAAAATTCAAGGGGAAAAAATAGAAAACAGATAGTACTCAAATATAAGTCGCACCCTTAAAATTGGAGAGAAAAAGACTCTCCAAGTGATCAGCCATTGCAAGAAATAGGCTTTCTAATTAGCACTGTAGCTTTTTTTGCAGGTTACAGGCTTTACAGGATGTTAGAATCACTAAAACCGTAAATCGCTATTCAATTGCTACAATACCGCAGTCTCAAGCATGCAAATCGGCAGTAATTTTGCGTTTGTGAATAGAAGCCGCACACGTAACGCGCAAGCTCGCAAATCGGCAGTGATTTTTTTTACGAATGCGAATATAAGCCGTAACTTGCAAACTCAAAAATCAGAAAAAAAGGTGCGGCTTATATTCGGACCAATATGGTAAATCATTTTTTATATTAAAATCAGGGAACCCTCTGTGTCCCTGTAAATTTCCATTTATGAAACTATTAGAAGCCATATCTATTTACAGGTGGTCCCCAGGTACAGATGACCCCGACTTACAGCAACCCCTACTTAAGAACAAGCTCCCAAGGCTTTTTGTATGAGTTTGTTTTTATGTTCTGTTTGTTTGAATTAAAAGAAAGAGCAGAATAGTTTCTGTAACTTATTATTACAGTACAGGGGTATAATTATTATTATTATTATTATTACAGTATTACACTGTATTATTATTACCACATATGAGCCATTGTATTATTATTATTATTATCATCCAAGTTCCAAATCTGACCTAGACATTCACAGGAACGTATCACATCCATAACCTGGGGACTGCCTGTATCAGATGTTTGCCTGTGTTAACTTAATTTAAATAAATTAAATTGTTGTTGTCCCAGGTTGAATACATTTTTTACTTAATCTGGTCAATTTAGCATTGGGTCCTATTATTTCATGGTGCCATCTACCTTTTGCTTTGGTGCAGTGGCTTTCATTTGTGAATGTATTGCTTAATTTTAAACTGATACAGTAGGGTACATAGTCTAAAGCAACTGAAATCTCAGCAATGATCCCTTTTTATTTTTCCAGAGTCTGCTATGTTTTTTGCAAAGCTTTTCGTTATAATTATTTAATTCTTGTGTGAATAACAGGTGTCAAGAAGAAATATTGTATTAGCTTGTTTTGTCAATGTTAGATTATTTTCAGTATATTTGCACAGGTAATTTAATAGGTAATGAAAGGATTATACAACTAATTATACCTAATCTGGTATAGGCTATTAAATCAGCATGTTTTCCTGGGAATAATATTAAAATAATTTCACCATTTGAAAATTCTTTCAATCATTTCCAGCCACTAGGAGGCACTGTTGTTTTGCAGAAATGATATATTCTTTCTATACTTGTTTTCCATATAAACAAGTCACAGCAGTTCAAACTACTCAGGCTTCTTTTCAACCATTATTTCCCCACTCCTGGAAAAAAAGTTACTGCGGCTTAATTATATATAGAGATTTAGTTTTTAAAAATAATATATAAAAACCTATTTGGAACATGTCCTATGTAAATATATGCATTGCCGGTTCCCAGGCGCCTTAACAACTGCTACAATATTGTTATTTATTCAGAAGCTCTTTATTAAATGTATATATGGCAATTAAACTATTGGCTAATTTGAAGTGAGTTTAGAACAGTGCATTGAATAAAGTCTATTAATATGCTGAAGTATGCTGCTTTTATGTGCTAGAACATTTGATGGCGCTTATTATCTCTAACTTAAGTTATTAGGAGCTTGACATTTGCATTTGTAACATTTGAAGCACAGGTCATTTTGAAAGATTTAATGACTTGTGCATTACTGTTCTACTAAGTAAGTGCTTGCGGTATATATTTTGTTTATTCTGTATAATTTAGCTGAAGGTCAGTGCAATGATCTTGCTCAAACAAGGATTATTTTGTGTTCTACTCTATTTTGCTAGATTTTTATTCAGTTAGTGAAACAAGAAAAATCATTCTGGAAATGATTGGGCTAAGTTATATGCTGGACATATGTGGTCAGTTTAGAAATGGAAACATACACAGATGCTCGCTCTTAAGCAGAGAGACACTCACTTCAAGTTAACCACACAAATGTCTGCTTCTGTGGCTATGTACTTAAAATATTGCTTTACAAGATTGAATATAGAAAGTGAGTATCCAGTGAGTATTTCATTCATTTTAACTATACACAATGACTAGCTGCTTTCTTGGTAAATGTATATATGCCAACAAATGTATAAGATGGAGGAGAGATGTTGATTTTCTCCAGAAAATAACTTTTTCCACCTTTAATGTGTCACATTGCATGAAACATATGCGCCCATATCCTTCATAATTTAACTCAATGCATTTGTACACATGCCTCTCATTCCCCATTTCTCCTTGTCTTATCACTATATTGCAAAAGTTTACATAATTTATTTTCCACATGTTTATTTTCCTCTCCTCTCAATCTCCCTTCATATTTGCCTGTTACTCATTGTACATATTGGTAGACTCCTCTTGGTATGCATAATACTTCCACTAAAAGTGCTTGAGCTAAATAACTAAGCAGTTGTAACTGGTTCTTTTTTGTTCACTTGAGGAGTCCAAGATAATGTGGAATAGCCTGCTTTATAAAGAGCAGCAGATCCATAAATTTATAGTCCTCTATCTTCAGTATACGTATTGGTCCGAATATAAGCTTATATTCGCGACCGTGTAAAAATGACAGCCGATTTGCAAGATTTGAGTTACGCGTGTGCGGCTTATATTCGGGATCGCAAGATCAATGCCTATTTGCGCGTTAAGGGTGCAGATTTGAGCGCATGTGACTAAATTGTAGCAATTGAATACCAATTTCCGGTTTTAGTGATTCTAGCATCTAGCATTCTAGCCCTGTAAGGCGTGTAACCTGCAAAAGAAGTTATAGTACATGTTAGAAAGCCTGTTTCTTGCAATGGCTGATCACTTGGAGAGAAAAGCATCAACAAGCCTAGGAATGAGGCGTAGCTATGATGCAAGTTTCAAACTTGCAGTTGTTAATTATGCAAAGACAACAAGCAACAGAGAGGCTGGAAAAAAATATGGCTTGGATGAATCCAATGTGTGACGTTGGGTTGCCTCAGAGGAGAAATTGAAAAATTCAGTTTCCACCAGAAAATCTTTCAGGGGACCAAAACAAGGCAAATATCCAGAACTTGAAGATGGGGTTTATTACTACATTCAAGATATGAGAAAAGATGGGATGCCAATTTCTCGTGAAGTAATCCAGCTGAAAGCCTTAGAACTTGCAAAGACCTTAAAAATAAATAAGAGGGAATTTCGTGCAAGTATTGGTTGGTGCCGTTGTTTTATGCAGAGAAAGGGTCTCGCTCTTCGACGAAGCACTTCATTGGCACAGAAACGGACGGCAGATTTTGAGGAGAAACTGACTAGTTTCCAGAGGTATGTCATCCAATTGCGGCAGCGTCACTCATACCCATTAGACCAGATGGGCAATGCTGATGAGATGCGCCGTATTTTTTGACATGCCAAGCAATACAACAGTAGACCAGAAAGGGGCAAAAAGTGTCATTTTAAGAACAACTGGTAATGAAAAACTCAGAATAACGGTGATGTTAGCTGTTACTGCTGACGGAGGAAAGTTACCCCCCTATGTTATTCTGAAGCGAAAAACTTTGCCCAAAGAAAACATTCCTGATGGCTTAGTGATTCGTTGCCAGGAAAAAGGCTGGATGACGACGGAACTGATGGTAGACTGGTTGTCTGTAGTTTGGAACTGCAGACCTGGAGCACTGCTCACTAAGAGAGCCATGCTGGTCTTAGATGCTTTTAAGGGACATCTCACTCCTGAAGTGAAGACTGAAGTTGCTGCACAGAAGACAGACCTCGTTGTTATACCAGGTGGCATGACTTCAAAGCTACAAGTGCTTGATGTCATTGTCAACAAGCCGTTCAAAGACAACCTACGCAAGCAGTATTCAGATTGGCTTCGGGAAGGGGATCATGCTCTCACACCATCTGGCAAGATTAAGAAGCCACCAATGACACTCCTGTGCCAATGGATTATAAATTCATGGTCTAGTATTTCTTCTAACTCCATCATCAGGGGGTTAAAAAAATGCCATGTGTCCAATGCATTGGATGGTAGCGAGGACAACTTGCTATGGGAGGAGAATGAAGATAACAGTGACAGTGATGAAGTGAATACTGGTGACGAAGTCAGTAGTGACACCAGTGATGACTGTGAATAGTAACAAGTTTCCTGAACTTTCTGTTGATGTTACCATAATATTGGCAACCTGCCTAAAGAGTTACAGTTATAATGTTTTCCAAATACTGGATACCCTATATGGTACAGTATATGTTAAAATAAAATCACTATTTATTCCCTAAATCTACTGGACTTTTGTATTTTTCTCTCTGACTTTTGTCTTTTTCTCTCCAATTTTAAGGGTGTGGCTTATACGTGAGTACTATCTTTTTTCTGTTTTTCCCCCTTGCATTTTACAGGTGCGGCTTATATGCGGGTGCGGCTTATATTCGGACAAATACGGTAGTATTGGTGCTGCAGTGGGCATGGTCTCAAGTATAATAGAAACAAGGAATCCATAGGCAGTTGCCTAATCTGCATTCTGGTAAACCTGGACCTATTCACACAAAATATGCCTGCCTCTGGTTTTGACTTTTTTTGACTACTGCTTATTTCTGAGGGCCACCCTCTAGGTTTCCAAAGTCCTTTTCTACCTGGACACAGACTCTTAGCCAGGAGAGTTTCACTTGACAAATATGTATTTACTTTTTACATTTTCAAGTTGCAGACATTGGGCCTCATTTAATTCCAGGCCCGTAGCTCGATCGCAGACAGCAGATTGTCTGCAAGTGAGTTTCTGGCTCCCGTTGGTATCCGTTTGCAAGGCTATTTAATTGCTTGAGCTCACAAGTTGCGGGCTTGAAGGGACAATCGGAAACCATGCACTGTTTGGGAGCAGATGAGGGCGGAAACATGACCAATTAAGCAAACCCATAAAACATGGAGGTTACCTGTCATTCAATTAACTTTGGGGGTCCGAGTTATGATCAGACTTGCAAAAAATGCAAATTGAAGAATGCCAATTTTGTTCTGGTCCATATGGGTGGCCTGATATGTATTAACTCATTGATAACCAAGATCATTTTAACCCCGAAATGACCCATAAAATTAAAGTTTATTTCCTGCCGATTTGCGAGCTTGAGACTGTTGTGCAATTAATTCTAATGTCTGTCTTGATCTTTTATTTGTATTTACAGTGCAACAAATTGGTGTTTAACCCCCCTGCGGGTGCTTTCTAGCACATGTAGGATTTCCTCCTCCATTTGCGGTTTATGAGTGTGGATACGTTTGCGAGCTTGGGGAAATTGAGCAATTGAATAGCGATTTGCGATTTTAGCCTTGCGAAAGTGACAGATCAAAGGCTTCTGAAGGCTCTAAGTTACGACTTTGAGGGACGCAAGTATTTCAAGCCCGTAACTCGTAAGCCGATCGGAGCCCACAAAAAAAACAATCTCAAATTCGGCCAATTGAATGTGGCCGAAGGTATGCTTCTTCATGTGATGCCACATCAGTTTATTAAAAAGACACTCATAACTCACGTGCTGGGAATATAGAATGTTTATGCACACAGGGTTAAAATAAATATATGGATGTGCAAGGATGAAATACCCAACTTTCACACAATCTCAGTAAATGCATACACAAAAGAATTAGGGACCAAACCATCAGAATCAAATAGTACTAATATTTAGCTCCAACATTTTAAGTAGTGATATATACATGGGAAAATACATTATAAACAGAGAGTATGTTATACATGACAGTGAAACATGTGTTTATGCAAAAGGAGAGGCCACTGCTCCTGAGAACCTCCATTCTAATGTTAGGTTAAGTAATGTTAGGTGGGTGATATACAAGGAGATACATAATTGTAGTAGGTTGAGGAACATGGCTTTAAGTCATTGTAAAGAATGAATCAGCAGGTCAAATGATAACTTTATGTTTAAAATGTGATAGTTATATATGAAAAGCTTCAATGAAGAAGTGGATTTTTAGCAAGGTAGGGAGCGCTAAAGGCCAGGAGAATTGTGGGATATTCAAATCATTTGGTACTATTTATACAGAAACTCCATTTAAAATAATTGGCTCTATTTCAGGAGATCTTCTATCGGGTTTTCACAAAATTGATCACTCTTATTGAGAAGTTGACAGTTAGCTATATGATGCCAAATATATTGGTGCTCTGAAAGATTCCTGGCACTTGAAAAACATTTATCCTCCAACCAGTTATTGACATTGCAAGTACTTAGGAGAAGATAAATAATGAGCACGGGTATTAGCAGTTCTCATTATATGGGTGTTTTTTTGGATATATTTTTGCTGGTTAACCAGATGGTCATCAGTTTATTCAGACAATCACCAAATTAAGATGTATGCTCCACCATGTCACTGCATTAGTGATCTATGATTTAGAATAGTTCAGATTTACTGTTCACCATCACATATAATAGTTGCCATAGTGTGTAACGCTCCCGCCTCACATGTGCATTGGCGGCAGGAGGTTACACACTGTGTGATGCGCATGCGCAATGCGCTTTATGAGCCTTGCATGCGCAATTCGCCGTGCTAGCTGAGGGGGAGAGACAGAGAGAGATGGGGAGAGACAGGGTGAGAGAGTGGGGAGAGACATGGGGGGAGGGAGACATGTGGGGGGAGACATGGGGGAGAGACATGGGGGGAGAGACATGGGTAGGAGAGACATGGGGAGAGACATGGAGGGAGAAAGACATGGGGAAGAGAGACATGGGGGGAGAGAGAAATGGGGGAGAGAACACAGGAGAGGGTGGGAGAGAGACAGGGGAGGGGGAAGAGACACAGGAGAGGGAGAGGAGGAGGGAAGAGCCACAGAGGACAGATAGGGAGAGAGACACAGGAGATGGAAAGGAGGGGCACAGGGAAGGGAGAGGGGGGAAAGAGACACATAGGAGGGAAGGAGGGGATAGACACAGGGGAGGGAGGGGGGAAGGAAGAGACACAGTGGAGGGAGAGGGGGGAAAGAGATACAGGGAAGGGAGAGGGGGAAGAGACACAAGGGAGGGTGAGGGGCAATAGACACAAGGGATGGAGATGAGTAAGAGACACAGGGGAGGGAGAGGGGGAAAGAGACACAGAAGAGGGAGAGGGCTAGAGATACCGGGAAGGGAAAGGTGGGGATAGAGGCACAGGGGAGAGAAGGAGGGGAAGATACACAGGGGAGGGAAGGAGGAGAAGAGACACAGGGGGAGGAAAGGGGGAGTTAATAGACACAGGGGAGGAACCGGGGGGGGGCAGACACAGGGGAGAGAAAGAGACACACAGGGGAGGGAGAGGAGAGGAAGAGACACAGGGGAGCGAGGGAGAGACACATCACATATTCTGTCATCTTTGACAGGCAAGTTACTAGTTCTGTAATAATGGGTAAATGATAAGGTAGATGTGTCTTGTTCTCTCTTCCGAGCACTGTACAGGACAAGAATTTCTCTGGTTAAAGGAGATACTCTGTTGTTGGAAAACAGACTGGATCAATAAAGAATACTGAAAAGCTAAAAAGCTGGTATAAATGATCACTTACTACTCTGATTATTCACCTGTATAAATGATTATAGAGATTATAATACAAAGGGCCTTTCTTTATATAGTTTGTCACTTTGTATTAAGCTTTCAAGTTGTACTAGTCAAGGTAAAATTGCATACATAAACTCAGTACTGTCCTAAAAAGCCATGTAAACAACTTGAAGGATATTAAAACAATTGTTAAATAATACATTTAGGTCAGTTTAACGTCTGCTGGCAGACAGGCCTTATTAAACTATTAACATATTTACAACAGTGAACTATTTTCAGTGTTGATTTTCATGATAGAGTAGCTAAATGCTTTGAAGTTTGGAATATTTGGATTTTAAATCAGATTATACTAGTTTCATAATAAAATTTAATTTGGAAAGCGACTAGCGTTATTATATAGGCTAATATTGGATTTAGTAGTCTTAACTGCCATTGTGAGGTTAGAGTAAGGTATAAAACAGATTGAAGAATAAAAAGATTACTGTTTTTTAATTTCTCTTCTTTCTACAGTTGTTTTAATTGTTGTTAGCAGATCATTTTTCAGCAGTTGCATTAATTCAAGTTTCCAAGCACTTCTAATTATTGTACTGTAATAGTGAAAAGTAGCGTAAGTTACAAAACAAACAGCAGATCTGCTCCATCATATAAATATTTAGATGAAATCCTGGCCACAATATTATGGGTTAAGGCTGTAATGATAGTATTTTTACTGGGGCTACTCATAGTCACTATATCATTATTAGTAATTTTGTAATATAGATCATTTTGCGAGTGAGCTTTTTTCTACATGAAATTCAGTAATAAGAAGGTGCATGTCTAGGTAAAAAGAAATGTATTGTCAGTTTCCTAAAGTCAAATAAAAAGATCCATTGTACAGTTAATAGTTGTAATATAATGTTAGCATTCTTTAATCATTAAAAGATGCTATTGTTGTTTAGTCATTCAGTTATGTCTGACATTCACAGGCACATCTGTCAGCCACTGTCCCTCTGAGCCCCATCAAGCTCATGTTCATTGCTTCAATTATCTCATCTATCCATCTAAGTCTCTGCCTCCCCTTCTTCTTGTGCCTTCAATCTTTCCCATCATCAGAGTCTTCTCTAGGGAATCCTTTCTTCTCATGATATGGCCAAAATATTTGAGCTTCAGCCTCACGATCATACCTTCTAGTGAACAGTTTGTCTTGATTTCCAGAATTACTGATTTTTTGGGATCTTCTGGCAGTCCAAGGGTTTATAAGCAGTCTTCGCCAACACCCCAATTCAAAGGTGTCAATTCTACGCCGCTCAGACTTCTTTATGGTCCAGCTCTCACATCCGTATGCTACTACTGGGAATTCCATACGTTTTACTATGCAGGCCGTTGGTAACATAATATCTTTCCTACCCAGAAGCAAATGTCTTTAAATTCCATGGCTACAGTCACCATCTGAAGAGATCTTGGATTCCAGGAAAATAAAATCCGCCACTGCCTTCACTAGAAACAATTAAAAAAATAAGTATTTGGGAAATTATTAATATTAATTATGGCAACCATAATATAGCACATGTGTATATACTGTATATTTTAAGAATAACAGACCATTCACCATCAATCAGACTACATCAGACCAAATTTTGCTTAGCACAAATTGAGTTGGCTTGGGACAGATTTTCTACATTCACACATTTGATGACATGTCTAATGCTATTATTATGTCCTTATGTGCCCTTGTGTGTTCTCTTGTGTTTCTGCTTCAGTCTGTCTTTTAAACTGTTTTTTGTCTGCATCGTTGGCTTCCAGAAAACTAGAGCAGTGAGTTGTTTAGAAAGATAACTGGTTATGGTCATATTACTTAAGAGAGCTTACTGAACCATTCAGTCATCTGTATGAGCAAGTCAGCTTACAGGCTAATGGGCAACAAATACCTGAAATATATTTGTTATCTGAACTAAATAAAAACTAAAATAACTGCTTGGAAGCATACAATGGCTGTGCTATAGCAGTAATAAACATATCTTAGTCTCTGTAAATTATAAACAAGCAGTTTGTCATCTCCCCACAGTGGCTGATAAAAATAGGATACCATGAAATTAATTTGATATATGTTTTATATTCCAGCATAAAGATACCCCAGATATAGTAAATGTCAGTGCAAAAATATAATTAGTATATCTTTTCTAAAATATTTATGTTGTGTTTTGCAGTGAGTTCTTTTTAGTAGTACATAAACATAGTAATTAGTGTTGAGATATACCGTTATTTGTATTCCTATGCTATATTTGTTTAGCAAAAAAAGCAGCTGTAAACAATAAAACATGAGTCAGTTATTACGGTAATTATTTATAAATGAGAGCTGAATGGAAAATGCTGTATATACTATAAATCAGATAGAGTGGGTCACATGGTTTGTCTGTTCTTGGTATAGGTTATATAGGAGAGTGACCACTGTTATAGTCCTCCAAGGAAATACATAAGGTGTTTCTAGGGCGATATAACTGTATGAGCTTATTCCAAAACACATTAGCTTAATGGGACACCACAGTCCTATAATTAAAATATATTAATTTGAAGAACTGCATTTGAAAATAATTCAACCTATAATGTATTACATATTATATGCTGCAATGGAAGCTGCCATTTTAATTCCTTCCTGATGTGGGATGAGACTTTTAATGTAGAGGAAGCTTCTGTCTGCACAATGGGAATGCTTCAGTTAAAAGTGTTAGTGCTTTCAATAGGCATAATGGAAGTTTAATTAGTTTAGAGGAATTCACCCACTTGAGAAAATAATAGAAGGCATCAGCTCAGAAAAGAAAATGTGTGTACCCCACAGAAAATTATTTAGCACCTTAACCAGAAGCTGTGTGAAAAATAAACTGAATTAGGTCATGAATTAGCATGTTAAAAATAGTAGAGAATCCTAAGATTATAAAAATGTAAAATAGCATCCTTCATACAGTCAATGCTTGTCTGAGTCACTTTCTAGCAAATAGTAAACTCACAGAAAACTGCAATCCCTTAACTCTTCATTCAAATCATTTAGAGCCAAAGTGCATAGGGCTGCATTGCAAGGCTCCCACAGAAACCCCTGCAAGGCTGTCTCATCCCTATAGGGTTTTTTGCAAAATGCTCCCCCATTAAAGGTACTGACTCACACACGGTATGTATACCTGTTAGAGACTATGGGCCTCATTCAATTGAGGAATTGTAAGTTACTGGAGCCCGTAAACTAATTTGCTATTCAATTGGCATCTTTTTGCGAGCCGCAAACGGTCTACAGGTTACAGGCTGAAAATCCATGCGGTTCTTACAACTATAACTTACACCCCATCTAATCTTTGAAATCGCTATTCAATTGCTACAATTCCCCAAGCCCACAAATGTTTTCACACCCATAAAGAAAATCATACGGATACCAGGTGGGTCCCGCAATGGGGTTAAAGACATGTACGTAGCATGGTAAATGCAAATAAAACATCAATACTGCACTGTAAATGACGGGGAAAGCAATGGAAGAGGTTAGAATCATTAGCACAAAAGTCTCAAGCTCGCAAATCGGCAATAAATAATTAATTATTTTTAGGTTTCATTTTGGGGTTATATTGATCTCAGGAATCAATGAGTTAATACATATCAGGCCACCCATATGGACTAGAACAGTATCGTCATACATTTTTATTATTTTGTATTTTGGGGGTTTGCGAGTCTGATCGCATATCGGCAATCTAAATGTTTATTGATTGACATATAACCTCCATCTTATACTGCCGTAATGATGACGGTCTCAATTTCTATTGGCTGTTTCTCAATGGGTAGTTACGGCACTGCTTATTAATCATGATCACGCTCTGAAATGCTACATACGATAGCATGGTTTCTGCTTTCTGTCCATAACTTGCAGGCTTGTTCAACTGAATCGCTCCGTAATTGTAGCATAGTTCAAGCCTGAAGCAAGCCCTCAGACATACGGCCTGTATAGCGTGAGATGGGGTCTTGCAATTGAATGAGGCGCTATGAGTCTGAACTGAGCAATGCGACACATCATCTAACATGAATATGCTACACTGGCTCTAACATCCTCCCACCAATATACCCTGTCTTTCTGTATATAGCTTTCTGTTTGTCTTTCAATCTATGTATACACCCTCTCCCATTGCAAGGAAGAGGTTAATAACAAATCTAAATTAATGACCCACTATGCCCCCCCTCCCACCACAACTTTGGTATGAGGGCCAATTAAACCATAACAACCCCTTACCTACCCAAAATAGTCTATTTGCTTAATGGAATCTCAATGAACCCCTATAGTTCCTATCTCCAGTGGGGATTCCTTTGAACCTCATGGACACTATCAACCATGGTATTCCCTATAGACTCTCAATCCTCCTGTATAATCTACCTTATGGGGGTCCCTATTGGCTTTATCTATGTCCTTGGGATCCCTATGGACTCCTATGGCATCTAAAAGTAACCCTGTATCATGAATGATCCCTACGCATCCCCATGGTACCTTTCCCCTACTAAGGGCCTACATTGACCCACCACTGACTTTATCTCACAGTTGGACGAGGTACCCATAATATATATAAATATTTTTATTTATTTATTAATACTGCATAGTTAAGCAGTATATAGAAGTTTATTTTTATATAAGCATTAATTCAAAAACACTATTCTTTGTATTTTATTTTAAATTAGAGCTCTTGTCTAAGCCATATCGGTATGAGCATTTTACTTAAAATAACATAGATTTAAAAAATAAAAATAAAAATATATATATATATATATTGTGAGAATAAAGGTGGAATAGTGGTTGATGGGAGATACATCAGACCTGATTTGCTAGACAGCAACTAGAGGATTTCTCAGTTAAATGCCCCAGGGAGAGATGTTACAGTTTGCAATATGCATAGCTGATGCTCTGCAAAACATGGTATGGGTCCCTGGGGCGGAGTATTTGGAGAGCAGGGGGGGCCAATGCTCCAACAGCACTAGTTGCTGTATAAACAGACCACAGCTTGGATCTGGTTTTTAAGAGTTAGCTAATTGGCACTCACCTGTAGCTACTCAATTAGCAGACAGGCCTTTAAAAGAAGAGAGCAGCCTGCTCCAAGGAGCAGAGGAAAAGACAGCTAGGAGAGGCTGCGCTTATTGCAAAGACATTGCTTTTGTTTGGGAAATTGGTAAGTGGGAAAGCCACCCAATTGCAGATAGCAAGTACTGTCTAGTAAGAGCTCAAGTAAGAGCAAGGGATTTTGTTTGTTTTGTTATTATTTAAAGTACCTGCTTTCAAACTGAATAAAAAAGGAAAACTGAGCTGAAGGTGTCCTGGACTTTGTATACCCTAGAAGGCTGTGGTTACTGCAAGATCGGTGACAATCCTACCTGTAAAAGAAGTGGTTTGTCACATATGGTGGAGAATGCGGGCACCCACGTAAGCCTGAGGGTAGAAGTCATTTAAAGCTCAACATGGAGGATGTTATCAAGGCTCTGATCCAATCCTCCTCTGTGCAACAGGAGACTAACAGGAGAGCTGCAGAAAACAGTGCAGCCCTGCAGCAACTGGTGCTGGCCCAGGCAGAGAGTGCTAAAGTCCTGGCCAAAACACAAATGGAGGGCACTGAGTCCTTGGTGAAACAGCTTGTTATGACACAAGCGGAGATGTTTAAAGTAGCCCGTGAGGAGCAGCAAAAAGTCACCCAGGGACTACAACAGGTAATCCAAGCGATCTCTGGAAAACTGAATGGAGACCCTGATGGAAGATACCAGGGGCCAAAGGTGATTCGGGCGAGCCACTATCTTCAGAAAATGACCGCATCAGATGATGTTGAGGCGTACCTTCTGGCATTTGAGCGCACTGCTGAGAGGGACGGATGGCCGGCTGGTGAGTGGGCAAGCATACTGGCACCGTTCCTAAGTGGAGAGCCGCAGAAGGCATATTATGACCTAGAACCAGCCGATGCAAGTAGCTACAGCAAATTGAAAGCTGAAATCTTGGCACGACTGGGTGTAACCTCTGCAGTACGTGCCCAAAGGTTCCACTCATGGTCATATTCTTCAGATAAAGCCGCACGTTCCCAAATGTTTGACCTCATACACCTTGCACGGAAATGGTTACAACCTGAAATCCATTCAGCTAGCCACATTGTGGAAACCTTAGTAATGGACCGGTTTTTGCGTGGTTTACCAGCTTCCCTGCGTCGCTGGGTCAGCCAAAGTGACCCCCATACAGCTGACCAACTGATTGCCTTGGTGGAAAGATATGCGGCTGCAGGAGAACTGCTATGTCCTACTTCACAGGCAAACCCTCGCAATCCTAAGCCCCAAGATTCTGCAAGACCGGGTAAGACTGTTCAAGGTTTAAGGGGGGCATCCAGGTCTAATAGGCCTGGGAACGGAACTAATTGGTGGTCAGACTGTACTGTCAAATGTTTCAAGTGCAAAGGGGATGGTCATATGGCCAAAGACTGTCCATTTAAGGATGAACCTATGGAATGCAATATGGGCAAAAATGAGGGAACACGTTCATTTTTGCTCAGTTGTTGTGGTATTGCTAACAATGACTATGATAATAACGCTCATAAATGCTGTGTAACTGTGAATGGAAAAATGTCTAAAGCATTACTTGATTCAGGTAGTATGGTTACGTTGGTAGCAGAGTCTATAATACCTTGTGTAAAACCTGATCATGGACAGAAAATAGGCATTATCTGTGTTCATGGTGATAAAAAGGAATACCCCACTGCGGAAGTAAATATTGGAACCCAGTATGGGAATTTAAAGTACCGAGTGGGTGTAGTACCTAGATTAGCCCATGAGGTAGTGATCGGTAGAGACTTTCCTCATTTTCTAAAATTATGGGCAGCTTTACAAAAGACAGATCAAAATTTATCAGAAATGAGTCAGTCTGTCGAGGATAATGTGTTCCCTTTTTCCGATATTGACTTGGGTTTTGACCACTGTGACGGAAAAATAAGGAAAAAGAAAAAATACTGCCCTAAACCAGTATTAATAGGAGATAACCCAGCTCAAACTAGTGAGGAGCCTACTAATAATGCAGACAAGGATAAGGACTTAATTGATATTGGAATTAGTCCAGGTAACTTTAAAAGCGCTCAGTGGGAAGATCCCACTTTAGTGACAGCTAGAAATGATATTAAAGTTGTAAACGGGGTTGTTAATCAGCCAGGAGGAGCACTGCCGTTCCCCTATTTTGAAGTACAAAATGACCTAATTTACCGTGTAGAAAAAAAGGATTCAGACATCATTAGGCAGCTGTTGGTTCCTCAGACTTACCAGAATATAGTGCTAAAGTTGGCTCACAGCCACATATTAGGGGGACACTTGGGAGTCGAAAAAACTAGAGAGAGAGTCCTTAGACGGTTTTACTGGCCTGGAGTGTTTGCTGCTATTACAAACTATTGCTCCTCATGTCCTGAGTGCCAGTACAGGGCTCCTTTCAAGACTTTTCGTAGTCCACTTGTACCCTTACCCATAATTGACGTGCCTTTTGAAAGGATCGCTATGGACTTAGTGGGGCCACTGGT
The DNA here is from genome assembly GCA_027410445.1 of Discoglossus pictus. Lineage (NCBI taxonomy): Eukaryota > Metazoa > Chordata > Amphibia > Anura > Alytidae > Discoglossus > Discoglossus pictus. The sequence continues at coordinate 260,471,118 of CM050165.1, read as the reverse complement.
AAAGTCCGCTAGGGGACACCAATATATATTAGTCATCTTGGACTATGCAACTCGCTATCCTGAGGCCATTCCCTTGCGTAATACCTCTGCAAAGCTAATAGCTAAGGAACTTATGTTGATGTTCAGTAGGGTGGGTATCCCTAAAGAAATACTGACAGACCAGGGGACCCCGTTCATGTCCAGAGTCACAAAAGAGTTGTGCAGGCTCTTGCAGGTTAAACATCTTAAGACCTCAGTATATCACCCACAGACTGATGGTTTAGTAGAGAGGTTCAACAAAACCCTTAAGAGTATGCTACGCAAGGTAATTGATGCAGATGGAAGAAATTGGGATTTTTTATTGCCATATCTACTGTTTTCCATTAGGGAAGTTCCACAGGCCTCCACGGGCTTCTCTCCTTTTGAATTATTATATGGAAGACATCCCAGGGGAATATTGGATATTGCTAAGGAGACCTGGGAACAGGAGACTACTCCTCACAGGAGTGTAATTGAGCATATAGCTCAAATGCAGGATAGAATGGCCACCATCATGCCTATTGTCAGGGAACACATGCTGGAAGTCCAGCAGGCTCAGAAAAACAGCTATAACCGTAATGCTAGAGTCAGAGTGTTCCAACCGGGAGACAGGGTATTGGTTCTGGTCCCTACTGTGGAGAATAAGTTCCTTGCGACTTGGCATGGACCCTATGAAATAATAGAGAAAGTGAGTGATGTCAATTATAAAGTCAGACAACCAGGAAGAAGAAAGCCTGAACAGTTGTATCATATAAATCTGTTAAAGCCATGGAAGGACAGGGAGGTCCTGGTTGCTTTAAAACCTTCAGAACCTCCTATAGTAGAGCCAGATGTGAACGTATCTAAGACTCTGTCTGTCCATCAAAAGCAAGAGGTCAGAGATTTCATCAGAAGAAATAGGGATGTTTTCTCGATAGTTCCAGGAAAGACTAAAGTGATTAAACATGACATAATAACCGAACCAGGGAAAAGAGTTAACCTCAAACCCTATAGAATTCCTGAGGCCCGGAGGGAGGTTATAAACTTAGAGGTTGAGAGCATGTTAAAACTTGGAGTCATTGAAGAATCCCAGAGTAACTGGAGTAGTCCTATTGTATTGGTGCCAAAACCTGATGGCACATGGAGGTTCTGCAATGACTACCGCAAGTTAAACGCCCTCTCAAAATTTGATGCTTACCCAATGCCAAGAGTTGATGAGTTAATAGAAAGACTGGGCAAAGCTCGTTATCTAACAACCTTGGATTTAACAAAGGGTTACTGGCAGGTCCCGCTCACTGAAAGAGCCAAAGAAAAGACAGCCTTTTCAACACCCAGTGGCCTGTTTCAGTACACTGTATTGCCATTTGGGTTACATGGGGCACCTGCCACATTCCAACGAATGATGGACAGAATTCTTAAACCTCATGTTCGTTATGCTGCAGCATACTTGGATGATGTCGTCATCCACAGTGCAGACTGGGAATCCCACCTCCCTAAAGTTCAAGCGGTACTTGATGCTATCCGCTCAGCAGGCTTAACTGCCAATCCTTCCAAGTGTACGATTGGTTTAGAGGAAGCTAAGTACTTAGGTTATTCTATTGGGAGGGGTTTGGTTAAACCACAGGAAGCCAAAGTAGAAGCCATACAAAAATGGCCACAGCCCCTTACAAAGAAACAAGTAAAGGCATTTTTGGGTTTAATTGGATATTATAGGCGGTTCATTCCAGATTTTGCTACCATTGCTGCACCCCTGACAGACCTTATTAAAGCAAAATCCCCGGTCATAGTTAAATGGTGCCCTGAGGCAGAAAAGGCTTTTAAGAGTCTGAAGGAAGCTATCTGTAGCCATCCTGTCTTAGTGACCCCAGATTTTTCCAGGGATTTTATAGTTCAGACAGATGCTTCTGATGTGGGCTTGGGGGCTGTTCTTTCACAGGAATACCAGGGTGAAGAACACCCTGTTTTCTTTTTGAGCAGAAAGTTAAACCCACATGAGAAGAACTACTCTATTGTTGAAAAAGAGTGTCTTGCTATTAAGTGGGCATTAGACTCTCTTAAATACTACCTACTAGGCAGAAGGTTTCGATTGATAACGGACCATGCTCCTCTGACGTGGATGTATCAGAACAGGGAAAGTAACTCCAGAGTAACCAGATGGTTTTTGAGTTTGCAATCTTTTGATTTCACTGTGGAACACAGGGCTGGTCTGCAACAAGGTAATGCTGATGGGCTTTCGAGGGTACACTCCCTGATTTCCATGGTCGCTCAAACCCTTGGGTATGAGCTGGGGGGGAGGATATGTGAGAATAAAGGTGGAATAGTGGTTGATGGGAGATACATCAGACCTGATTTGCTAGACAGCAACTAGAGGATTTCTCAGTTAAATGCCCCAGGGAGAGATGTTACAGTTTGCAATATGCATAGCTGATGCTCTGCAAAACATGGTATGGGTCCCTGGGGCGGAGTATTTGGAGAGCAGGGGGGGCCAATGCTCCAACAGCACTAGTTGCTGTATAAACAGACCACAGCTTGGATCTGGTTTTTAAGAGTTAGCTAATTGGCACTCACCTGTAGCTACTCAATTAGCAGACAGGCCTTTAAAAGAAGAGAGCAGCCTGCTCCAAGGAGCAGAGGAAAAGACAGCTAGGAGAGGCTGCGCTTATTGCAAAGACATTGCTTTTGTTTGGGAAATTGGTAAGTGGGAAAGCCACCCAATTGCAGATAGCAAGTACTGTCTAGTAAGAGCTCAAGTAAGAGCAAGGGATTTTGTTTGTTTTGTTATTATTTAAAGTACCTGCTTTCAAACTGAATAAAAAAGGAAAACTGAGCTGAAGGTGTCCTGGACTTTGTATACCCTAGAAGGCTGTGGTTACTGCAAGATCGGTGACAATCCTACCTGTAAAAGAAGTGGTTTGTCACAATATATATATATATATATATATATATATATATATATATATATTATATAAAAATAAACTTCTATATACTGCCTAAGTATGCAAAATATGTACCAAAAATAAAAACAACATTTTACAAATGTAAACATTACTGAAAAAAAAATATTACAGAAAATAACAAAATAATAAAATAAATCAAAATTAAAGAAAAATATTTCAGAAAATAATAAGGAATTAAAACTGTGAGGGGAATGTGAGGGAATGTAATTGCTATGTAAGATGTTTTGTACATAGAACATGGAACATAGCACACAGAGCAGGCACTCACGAAATGTTACACATAAGGGACTGTTACATGCAGCATGTAATAACAATATTAGGGCCTAGATGGGATTTTTACTCGTAAGATTTCCTATGGGAGTCATGTAATATAGCCCATAGTCTGTAAATCTAGGCTGTATCCATCTGTAACAAACATTGCAATTGTCTTTGGGCCTCATTCTATTATCGGCCGTAAATCGGCCGTAAGGCTGCGATTCCTTGCGGGGGTTCAGTTAACTCGCGATTCTATTATACGGCCCCGCAAGGATCTCCTTTTACGACCGGCCGCATATCTTGGAACCGGCCGTAATCTGTGAAATATAAAAACTCAAATATAAATTCAAGCCTGCACTGTACAGCTCTGTAAATGCTAGGGATCATATTGGGGGACATGAGGATTAAAAGAAACCCACTCTCAAGCTTGCACATCTGCCCAAACCCGAGTTCAAATTAACTGTTTATTTTCCGGCTGCGGCGTGGGCGTGTCTGAGGTGCTCCAAGCACTCTGTACTTTTCACATGGATATTTTACGGATATTAAAAATAAAATATTTTACGGATTTGAGTACAGGATAATTATGTGCTATTTTTTCTAACACCTAAAATCCCTTTATAGTCTTCTCAAAGTGCAGGATGGCTTTATTTAAGCTATTTTATGTGCTTAATTGGTGCTAGCGAGACCTCTTTCCTGCAAGTAAGCTGCGGCTCGTTTTTAGCCTTGCAGAGAGGTTTCCCGGAGCAATTGAATTGCAAATCTCTTGCGGCCGTTTTAGATCAAAGGCTTTCCTCCGGCGCGAGCGGCCGCAAGAGATAGCAAGGCACCTGCCGCAAGCCTGCCGGAATCCCCGGCCGTAAGGGAATAGAATGGCAGAATAGCTTGCGGCCGGTCCTTGCGGCCCCGCAACGGCTGCGGCCGATAATAGAATGAGGCCCTTTGTCTTTTCCCACAAATATATGAGCTACACAAGTATTCATATTCTCATGTAATTTGTATCTGGGTTTATGCTGATAATTTCATTTTTTAAACAGATTTTTATTCCAATGAATTAATCTGGCATGAACAGATAAATACACCATGCCTGGCATGTGATGATTTACAGTATTTGATCAACATTCTGGTTCTTCCCCTTGTTTATATATTGACAGTAAACTCAGTGGTTAGAATGGAATAACACATCCTCTAGTATCTCTAGGTCAGCCAATCTTTCTCTCATATGTAGTATGGATACACTGGCCTTTAAGATTGTTTGCTCTTCTTACAGTAATCTGTGTCTAACATTCAGTGCCCATCATATTATTTTTTCTAGTCCTTCAAAATAACAAGTTTGATTAGAATAATCTAATGCAATTGACATTTCCCTTTTATCTCCTTTTGTAATCTCTTTATTTGCTTATTCAAGTCATTACCTATCTTCAAAACCGTTGTTCGATCCACACATTTGTGCACTATTGTGAGTCAGTCTGAAGCTATATCAGGTTCTGCTCATCATGCCAGTATTTATACTAGAGGCAGTCATTGCGATTGGATTTATTCTAGACCAGGTTATGGCCCCCATGTTTACATTTATACTATAGAGGTACATGACCATCACGTTATTATTTATGTTTTTATACTAGAGCAGGTTATATATTCACATTAGTATTTAATCTAACATACTTAATATGCTATTCTTCTTCTTATTGCTAGAGCAAGAGCAGTCCGTGCTATTCAAGATAGTTTTTTTTTATGCAAGAGTAGGTGGAAGTCATAATGCGATTATTTACAGCAGGGCAGATCATGAGTCAAATTCACACTAGTATGTATCAGATCGTATGTAGAGGATATATTCTGTTAGCAAATTTAAGTGTATTAAAATATAGGTACAACCAAAATCAAAAAATTAGTTTCTGAATGACATGTTTATTGCATTTGCACTGTATGTGTAAGCTTGTGTTTTTGCTGCCTGTACTTAGAACCTGTTTTTGTCTGCATGGTTGGATTCCAGAAACCTAGCATTTTGAGTTGTTTAGAAAGATATATGTATGAGGGGTTAGTGAACATTTTTTTTTAAATTGTATGATTAAATAATTGTACAAGATAATGGACCCAAACAACACATGGAATATGTTTTATACGTCAATCAATGAGGTATGAACAGAAACAAACCACAGTGTAAACTAAAGGAAAAAAATATCGCTATTATGCTGAACTGTGCACAGCGTGTGCAAGAGCAGCATTACATTTATTATAGTCTCTCTATAAATTATAAACATGTAGTTTGTAAGTTTCTCACTGTGGCAAATAAAAACAGGATGCCATGAGATTAGTTTGATATATATTTTATATTGCAGCATAAAATTATCCACATAAATTAAATACAATGTTAGTGCAGAAGAAAAAAAACAACCTCTAAATCTTTTCTAAATGATTTATTTTGTGTAAGGTAGGAGTTGGATATTTTTTTCCGTTAGCACATAAACCAAGTAATTAGTATTGAGCTGTACAATTATTTTTAATGTACATAATCCCAAAGTAATTATTACTTATCCAGCTCATAGTATTTTATTCCTATGATGTATTTTTAAACAAATAATGACAGAAATGCTATGATTTATTTATCTAACAAATAATCACTTCTAAACAATAAAAATGACTTTCCATGATTAATTATGTATAGATATGTGCACTCTACTTAGCATGCAAACAGCTTTGTTACTTGTGGCTCAGTTAAAGTGGCTTAGCTGGAACACACTGTTTAGAAAATGTCAAACGTGTCTTACGTCACAGTAACTTTTTTAGAACGTCCTACAAAATAAAGCCAATATTTCGGAATATTTACCTTTTAGAATATTTTATTAATTGTTGGAAAATAGTCTTTTTTAAATATGATTTTTATTGAAGACGTGTAGTTTCCAGTCATAAGTAAATGGGTATAAAAATAGTAAATACAACAATTTGTACATTCAGTAAATTATCAAAAAGGTCTGAATTTACAAAATGAAGTATATTCCTGAGTTATGTGTTGGTCTAAATCCAGATGACCTCTTCCTTTTAGGAAGGAAAGACTAAGACTAGAATGAGAGAATTCAGAGTGGTCTGAAAGCCATCCAATCCTGAGTTTTTGGAAATGGGCACAATATCAGACCCTGGCGACAGTTAGTCAGTCAAAAAAGTACATATCTTACACGAGTCAAAAAATTCACCTAATTTTTTTTTCATTGCTCATTTTACTTTTTTACTTATCTTTTTCAATTATGTGATTCCAAAAATGAATTAAACAAATAATTAGCTCTAGTACTGAAAAGAAGGGTGTCAGGAACTGGAAAACAGGATTTGCAAAGCTTGGTGAGTATACCTTTAAATCAAGTTCACTTTCTTTTACCGTCCATGTGCAAAAACAACAGAATAATCAAGTACTGAATCAAGCACTGAAGGCAAACAGGCATCCTCTCCACCCAGTAGGGAGACTTTACGTAAGACACACGTACATGATAATTTTGAAAGGCTCAGGGGCAAACTGTCTCTGGCACTGAATAAGAAAACCATGACACTGACAGGATAACCAGAGAAGCATGTTGGGTGGTACAGGAGAGCAGATGTTTACACAGAGTTTGGACTGTGTGAGTTAATTAGTTAAGTCTATGACCAATCTGGGTCTGGTGATTATCATGGGTTCCAAGCAGCTGACGTTGAAAACCCATAGCTTTGCCTAACTTGCCCAGGTCCATGTTACCCAGTTATATTGTCAGGAACCAGGTACTTCAGGAGTGAGGTTGCATAAAGATTGTAATCCCTTTAAACAAAAAGTACAATGCTTGTATCAGTCCATGAGCAGAAACAACAGCAGGATCACAGTGAAGCACTGAAAGTACAAATGCAATATGGCAGACAGTTAAACACCAACAGATACTGGGAACAGATGTCTTCAGAAGCATACTAGGAGCTAAAGTCATGAACCAGCACAAAGGTGGAGGGAACAGAACAGTTGCAAGTACAGACAGAACACCTGCCAGACAGGAACAGCAGCAGGTGTGCTGGACAAAACAACTGCAGCAATGTATTATGCAGGGCAGCACAGCAGATTCTTACAACTGGTATGGACTGATATGGACTTCCTGAGCATCATCACCTGTCAGGGAAGAGGGGACGGAGCTATGAACCACATGAGCAGGTCCATCTTTCTTAGGTTTCAATTGTGGCCTACTAAGTCTGGGAATCACTAAAGGCCATGGACTGATTGGAAAAAACAGTGGGGTCTTCTTTGGCCTACCCGGAGTCCTGCGAGAACAGATACTCCTGATAACAGACTTAATGTTTTATTACATATATTATAATGTGTTCAGTAGTTAAAAGGATATTTTAAAGCAGAATGTTAATATATTTGATTACAAAATGAATTAAATTTAAAAATAACACATATAAGCATTTGTTTAATAGTTTTCAATAATGATAAATACTATATTTAGCTGAAAAAAAACTCCCAATATTAAATTAGACCGTATGTTTTTTCTTTTTCTGGTGCTTGAAATCTACATATGGGGTATCTCTCACCACACTCCATTAGTAGTCTCCTAACATAGCAAAACTCCATTTTTCTTGCAAGACGTCCCAGGGGAAATTATGACCATGTGCATAACTAACTGCACCCCAGTTTTCAGGAAAAAAAGTCCAAATGAGAGTGTAGAAAGTGGACCTTCAATGCCCTGTTCTGGACTAATTTCTGGTAGGATAAGAAGTTTATTTACAAGTTCTTTATCTGCTCTGCTGCTTCCCCAAAAGTTATCAGCTACAAGTCTGAGTGGTTCCCAAGCTGTTTACTCATGGCCATCTTTGAGAAGTTCCTGTATCTGTGGGCCAACAAATACAGCTTCCTTTTTGGCCTCACTCAGTCTTCAGACTCATAATCCTTTGTTGCTCTACAGAGGTTATATCATGAAAAAAATCAGGATATTTTGGTGCTGAGGGTACAGGTGATTTATCTCTGTCATGCTCTGATTCTTCATCTTTAGATTCCAGAGAATATTCTTGTTTTTTCCTAATCAATTTTTAGTTGGATATGACAATAGATAAAGAAAAATACATACATTTGAAAATGAACAGCAATATATTTACAGTGCATGATATTTTTTCTTGAATATTGCAAATTACAGTATTATATATGTCATTTATAGTATTTATATAATGTAACAAAAACAATAGACTGTATTAGTGTACTTATTATCTTTCCCATTTAAGTTTTTCTGTATTTTTTCCCCCTTCCTCTCTAATTCCTTCTTTTCTTATGTTAACGTTATTATCTGTTCCCACCTCAATCCTTAAATAGTAAGGAAATAGAATAAAAAAATGTATGGTTTCTTTTCTCCATATATTAGAATGTTAAAGATATGATTTGAATAGTTTAGTAATTTTTAGAATAGGTTGATGGAGTGATGTTTTTGTGGGATAGGTTGTGATCCTTTAATAAGGAGATACGGTTGTAAGATTAAGTATAATAATGACCATACATTGAATTATGGAAGGCAAAATATGATAGAATAAATAGTGTTGTTATATTGTTTGCTATTTTAGAAACCTAAAATCTTAAGTAAAGAGAAAAAGGAAAAAAAAAAAAGAGAAAAAGAGCAATAACACATGAAGAAGGAAAATGAACAAAGAGGGATAATAAAGGAACAAGGGGGGGGGGGTATGTCTGCTACGATTGGCAGGTTTGGGGAACATGCTCACCCCAATTCTCTTTCTCTAGGTTGTAACTTTTTGTTCTTTAGAACTCAGCACCCAGCCAAAACACCTTCTTAGGAGAACTCATAACATCAGAACTTGCTAACTTGCCCAAGAAGAAGGACACATACAAACATTCCTTTGGTTTTAGATTCTTCCACTCAGACTCCAACACCACACTTAGTTACTGTGTCCAAAATCAGACTGGCACTTCTTTATTTTGAAGACCTATTTTTAAAATGACACAAAACACCAAAAACGTCCCACCAGTTCTGGCACATTCTCCTGGGCAATAGCTTGTTTCACCCCTACCCACAATCCTTCCTTCCCCTCATTGATCTGGTAAATATCGGCTGTCAATAGAGGGAAAGTTAGATTTTCCTAACTAAATTTTACAACCTGGAGGAGCCATAAACTAGCTTCAAACTTTATGACTGTTCTTTTGATCAGGCCCGAGGGACTTGGGGGTGTAGAGTTACATCTGGGCATTGCATTCCTGCACCAAATACATCAGAATATCAAAAAACATTTCTGCCCTCTTGCATCAATAACAGTATCTGCATTGTAACCAAGAAACCATAACAGTAACTATACTCACACATTACATCCATGATATAACTATACTCACACATTACATACATTACAGTAACTATACTCACACATTAATTATTTACACATGACACATAATATTAAGCAAGTCACTAGCACAAAGCTAAACACACATATAATAACAACTGCTTAACCCCACAAGTCCAATGGGGGCCCTTCTGGGTATGACAATGTCTCTCCTTGATTTCTGCATGGTCAGTTACTTGGATAAAGAATATAACAATAGAACTTCAAAGCCATCCAAGCCAACCCCTTATTTCATCTAATTGGTGGACCCTAGGAGGTGCTGCTTTGTGTCATAGAGTAATACTATTTGTAGAGTTTAGCCATGGTTCCCAGACATTTAGGAATTTAGGAAGGGTATCAACAAGAAGATGAGTGATTCTTTCATTGATTAAGATGTAATTTAATCCATTTTTCTGGTGATAACTAAGGAATGGGAAGTCCTTCTCCATGAGGTACTGGCAGAAGTGTAGATAGTAAATCAGGGTTGTTGATAGTCCATTTTTTCTTTTTTGGAGATTTTCTGCAGAAGGGTTAAGACCATACAAAGAACCATCTGTCCCATGAATGGTTGGCTCTCTCCATATAGACACAGCAAAAGGCATAGAGAACCTTTTTGATTTAACCAGTTCTGGAGGTTAGAAACACAAGTATTGCAACTAATATGTGGAGCCCAGCTTTTATTTTGGTCTCCACAGAGATAGCTCTTACAAAAGGCACTAATGACTTGCTCACCACCAAGTCAAAGGATAATTTCTGATTCTCCTAGATCTCCCTATTGCCTTTGACACAGTTGACCACCCTCTTCGTATACAAATACTTTGCTCTCTTGGCATCCGTCACACAGCTCTGTCAATGTTCACATCTTATCTAGAAAATCAATCACTTAGTGTCTCCTTTTCTGGTTCCTATCCTTCTCCTCGCCCTTTGTTAGAGTAGCCCCCTCCTTTTCTCCAACAATACATCCTCCCTTGGTACCATAATAAAATATTTTGAATTTCAGTATCATCTGTATGCAGATGACACTCGTATCTGCCCCTCAGCACCAGAACTATCTCCCTCTCTGTTAGCTCAAGTTGCCAGCTGCCTCTCTAGTATTTCTTCCTGGATATCCCCTGGTTAACTCAAAGTAACTCAAGCCCATAACTCGGAAGCCATTTGGGGGTCAATAAAAGACCCAAATTGAGGCGCTTTTTGCGAGGCCCGCATATTACTGGGGGGAGACTCGTTCATTGTGTGGCAAACAGCATTGCCAGGCTTCAAGTTTTATTGCTGTCATTTTTGATGTGCAAGTCGCTAGTCAAGCACAATCTGAGAAATAGATAACAATCATCAGCTCATCACAAGAGCCTAACAGCCTAACAACATGATCAATTAAGTAAGCCCTTAACCTCCCATTTGAAATTAGCCCATAGAAAATGAGACTGTCATTATTACGGTAAAACATGGAGGTTACATGTCAATCAATTAGGTTTGGGGGTCCAATATGCGATCAGACAAAATTATGAAAATGAATGCCAATACTGTTCTAGTCCATGTGGGTGGCCTGATATGTATTAACTCATTGATACCCGAGATCGATTTAACCCCAAAATAAAAAAAAAATTACATTTACTGCCGATTTTTGAGCTTGAGACTGTTGTGGAATTAATTCTACTGTCTTTCATAGCTTTCCCTGTTATTTACAGTGCAGTATTGATTTTTTATTTGCATTTACAGTGCTATGAACAGGAGTTTAACCCCCTTGCAGGTACTCTCTAGCACTGGTAGGATTTTCTACTACATTTGACGTTTACGGATGTGAATACATTTGCGACCTTGCAGAATTGTAGCAATTGAATAGTGATTTGCGATTTTAGTGATCGTAACTCTTGCAGAATTGAAAGATCAAATGTTCCGATAGGCTGTAAGTTATGGGTTTAACCATCACAACATTTTCAAGGATGTTACTTGTTTGGAGCCCGCAAAGAGATGTCAATTGAATAGCAAATTAACTTGCGGCCTCACTTACAGGCTACAGTAACTTGTGATAGCTTAATTGAATAAGGCTCATATTTTTCAGATCACAGTAATAAAAATATACATGTTTTTTGTGAGATACTGCTAGATGGCACTTTCCTGTTATTTAATGCAACTTCACAGGCTAATAACACAAAATTAAAATATAATTAAAAATATAAAATATATAGCATAAAAAAAATGTTTACACACATTTTAATATATTAGTTATCATAAGTGCTTGTTAATGTTACTTTAAAGAACCATTGTGTTTAGTTTCTTTTCTAGTTATGGTCTTTTGAATAAGCTTGAGAATTGGAGAAATGTTTGTAAAAAGTTTTAAAAAAATGCCTTTACTTTTTTAAATGTTGTATGCAAATATTTTTACTGCAGGGTTCCATTTTCTTCTCTAAGCTGCTACTTTTTCAGTATCCTCTGTTGATGACACATTTCCCCTGTGCAAATATAAACTTCCTGTGTATTCAAGGTATAAATAGACAGATTCTAAACTAGCATAATTGAATGTAAAACCAATATATTAAAGGTTGTATTTTTTTTACATTCTAAAAAAACGTGTTGTGTAGTTCTTGAAAACAGAATTTTTGTTAATATATGACTACAGTGATCATTTAAAATGCTAGATTACTGTTGAAAACTCCTACGTAACTATACAAAGAAAATGCCCAGCAGCCCATAGGCCCACCGAAAACAAATACTGCTTAGGAATTGAAAAAATCAGGGCTTTTTTAAACTAGTATTCAGGGAATTCCAGAGAGGCCATGAATCAGAAATAGCACTTTGTGAATGCAGATGAGGTATTATGGATTGCAAAGTTGTTGAAGTCTCTAATTGCCTGGCCTGCATTCAATCAGGACTATACCTATCTGGCCTGTCTGGGATTCCCTGAGGACTTGTTTGGAAACATTGGCCATTGTGAGGTTTTTCTGCAAGCTAGATGTCATTCTGACATGTCTCTTTAACAACACAAGAATATTTTCCAGGCTAAATGCTTCTCTGGTCCATCAATCTTAGGTTTATCTCAGCTAAGGTCTTCACAGAACATTACATTCCCAGATCAGGTAATTTCTATTTGTGCTTAATTATCAATTTTTACTAAACATTTTTCCCCAATTTGCTTTTACTAACAAAAGGTGCACAGCATGAAATATTTGCACGAGCTCTCATCTAAAATACATTCTGTACAGATTGTTCCAAGGTTGCTGTGCTGAACAGAGAAGCATTGTGCTGATGTCCATTTGTTCTCGCTATGATTCAGCAGCGATTCTTTATGTAATTTTAAAGTGCTAGCATAAGTACTCTAGACAGTAACTTAGTAATGAATGTAATTAATTCTTATTCAAAGCAATGTGTACATCACAGGGAATTATTTAGCATCCCTTAATGGGCTAAAGCAAAGCGAGCATGAATCAATTCATTATGCATTACGAATGACAATTACAATCACTAATTTCACATATTTTTTTTACGAGATAAGTGACCTCTGATTTACTGCAGTTTAAGAAAAAGACTTAGGCCTCTATGCTAATCCCCTATATCACAGATTTCACTGTGTTTAAGAGCAAAGTAAAACTACCTAGCTTCACCTATCCTGGACACATTGCAAGAGAACTGCTACGAGTGACTGCGGCACGACGGAGCGGGAAAATTACTACTACTTTTCCATTGATTTTTGCACTCACAAAAGATTATGAGTTACTCTGCCTTTTACACCAAAACCCTATGCTTATAAGACTTTACAGATCACTGTTGTGGTGTAACTACAAAAAACTGAAGAAAATCTTGCGGGTACCAAAGACCACTTGCAAATGTTTTTAAAACTATTGCGGAGTGCCAAGCAGCAGTTAAAGAGACAGTATAGCACCAACAAACAATAAAAAATTATGACATTTCAACATTATTTGACACAACAGTCAAATATAAACATATGTGTAATTACAAAATATTATATTTTATTATTATGTCTGTATCATTATACAACATCAATGGACACAATGAAGTTAATCAGGAAACTACATATCAGGAAACTAATGGACCAAATGCTCTATATACTTATATATACACAAAGTAAACACAATTATATATATATATATATATATATATATATATATATATTAAATCTATAAATACAATTATCACATATTTTTTATTTAAATAAATATAATTGAATAAAACAGACGGGGAGAGGGGGGAGAGACAGGGTAGAGGGTGGGAGAAAGACATGGGGTGGGAGAGAGACATGGGGAGTGGGAGGAGAGACATGGGGAAGGGGAAGACAGGGGAGGGGGGAGAGACATGGGAGAGGGGGAGAGAGACAGGGGAGAGGGGGAGAGAGACAGGGGAGAGGGGGAAAAGAGACACAAGAGAATGGGGGGGAAGAAACACGGGAGAGGGAGCAGGGGAGAGACAGGGGAGAGGGGGAAAGACACACAAGAGAAGGGAAAAAAACAGCAGAGGAAGGCTGGGCGAAGAGACACAGGGGAGGGGGAAGGGACTCAGGGGAGGGGGAAAGAGATACAGAGGAGGGAGAGGGGGATCTAAGAGACACAGGGGAGGGAAAGGGGGGGAAGAGACACAGGGGAGGTGGGGGAAGAGACACAGGGAAGGGAGGGGGGGGGACACATGGGAGGGAGGAAAAAGATTCAGGGAACTGTACATAGGAATCAAGACACTGGTGGACCTTTTACAAACTAAACAGGATAGGCTCTTGGTTAGAAAATGACAAAATTACCCCTTGCAAACAATTTAGGAATAACTTCAACATCCCTCTGATGGAATGTTTTAATTATATAAAATTAAGACACTGGATGATGACTATGACTAGAACATATGGCCCCCCTATACCATCCCGGTTCTCGTAAATATGTCACTCTCTATCCCTCTCTCCCCAATCTATCCCCCTCTCTATCTATCCCTACCTCCCTCTAATCCCTCTGCCCCTACCTATATCTCCCTTTCTCTCTCTCTCTCTCTATCCCTCACTATCTCTTTCTCTATCTATCCCCTATCTCTTTCTCTATCTATCCCCCTCTCACTCTCTCTATCCCTCTCTCTCTCTCTATCCCTCTCTATCCCCATCTCTCTATCCCTCTCTCTACCCCCACCTCTATCTCTATCCCCCCTCTCTCTCTATCCCCTCCGTATCTATTTACCTCTCTCTCTATCCCACTCTCTGTATATTATTATCTTTATTGATCGCTCTCTTCCTATCTCTCTATCTCTCTCTTTCTTTCTCTCTCTCCCCTCCTCTCTCTCTCCCTCTCCACTCTCTCTCCCCCTCCTCTCTCTCTCTCTCTCTCTCTCCCCCTCCTCTCTCTCTCTCTCTCTCTCTCTCTCTCCCTCCTCTCTCTCTCTCTCTCCCCATCCTCTCTCTCCCCTTCCTCTCTCTCCCCTCCTCTCTCTTTCCGCCTTACTCTCTCTCTCCCCCTTCCTCTCTCTCCCCCTCCTCTCTCTCTCTCTCTCCCACTCCTCTCTCTCCCCTCCTCTCCCTCTGTCTTACGCCTCTCTTTCTCTCTCTCCCTCCTCTCTCTCTCCCCTCCTCTCTCTCTCCCCCTCCTAAGAGTGATCACTGGGATTTAGCCACCATCTGTGTCACCCAAAACAAAGCAGGGGAGAGCTCCCCAGAACGGTCGGAGATGTCGGAAGCTGAGGGAGATCGGCCCAATACAATCACATATGTGGACTTCTCGGTGTCGGCAATGGCCAAATTCGAAGTGTTGCTGAAGACCCAGCTGGCGTTGGCCCTAAAGGAGGTGAGAGATGAGATCTGTGCGGTGGGACAGAGAACCCATGAGCTGGAACGAACAACTGACCAAATCATATCCGCTCAGGAGGAAGATAAGCTGGAGATAAGTGCTAATACTTCCCGCATTGAGGCTCTGGAAAGCAAGATAGAGGCTCTAGAGGCTCTGGGTGGCCCTAGCAGCCCAGAAAAACCAAAAGACATTGTTGTGCGCTTTCTGAGACAAAGTTCCAGAGACTTGCTAATGGCTAAGGCAAGAAGGTTGCCCAAGATAATGGGACCGGACGGTTCTTCTTTACAACTGTTTGCAGATCTTGCCCCAGCAACCTTAGCAAAAAGGAGAGAGATGAAACCAGCTCTGGAAATCTTAACTGCGAACAAAATCCAGTATAGATGGGGATTTCCATTTAGCATCCAATTTGAATGGAGGGAGCAATCACATAGAGCTTTTTCCCTGGCAAGCCTTCAAAAAAAGCTGGTGCATTTACAGTTGGTACCAGAAGGTACTAACCTGTTGGGTCAGCTACCCAGACCCAGAGAGAGGCCTTCCAGAGAATGGTCCGAAGTCTCTTTCAAGAAAAAACAAAGACACAACAACAGACTGGAGCAACAAGATCAGGGTAGTGGTACAGAGGAAGGGGAGCCACCATGTAATGATATAATTGACTGATAATCTATTTAATAGTAGCAAGGACTAAAGGCCGTACTTATGGTCAATAATGTAGAGTCTCACTTTACTGTTTAGGATGAGTCAGAGTATTGGTCGGGTGGAAGCTGGGGTTTCGCTTAGCAACAAAGCGTATCAAGAACGAGGATCGAAGTTAGGATAATCAAAGCGGAAGCTTATATTGCTTGTTTGCTGCCCATAGTTTATTGGGGGAAGGTTTTTTTTTTTTAGTAGATAAAACTGAGTAGTATAGTTGTCTACTATCAGGAAGTTCCTCACACTAGGGATCTTTAGTGGGTTCAGGGATCTCCACTCCCTAGGCACGAAGGTGCAAGATGGTTAGTTATGTGAGGAGGAGGGAGGGTGGGGGGAGCAGGGCCCAAAATGGTTTAGTTTTTCAAGTTCTGTTGTTAATGTGTTTTTGCTGTATTTCTCTTGCTCAGGCTGGTAAAGAAACGGATGCTCTGGCAACTCGCCGGCTCTCACGGACCTCTCCTGCGGAATCCAAATCCTCTGTCTCCACAAATGGTGAGTCGCTACTGACAATAGTAACACACGACTATAATACCTATGGCTGAGTCAGAATACGTCTGCATCACACATAACGTTAGAGGCTTTAACACCCCCTCCAAAAGAAGCAAAGCGTTCCAATCTTACAAAGCCCATAACCCGGCGGTAATATTTATCCAAGAAACACACTTTAAACGCCGCCAGGTCCCGTCCTTTATGGACAAAAACTTACCCATATTTCACACTACATGTAGTAACTCTAAGAAGGAAGGGGCAGCGATTCTGTTACACAAAAATTTCCCGTTCATACTAGACAAAAAAATAGTAGATAAGCAGGGATATTACCTTTTTCTGACAGGGACCGTCCTAGACCTCCCGGTTACCTTAGCCACCATATATGCCCCTACTAACTCTCCACACAATCATTTAATCAGAGCGCTGAGACACCTAGCGAAAGTGAGGGAGGGTAAGATCATCCTGGGGGGAGACTTCAATCTGACGTTAGACGTGAAAAACGATAGAACGGGTAAAGACCTAGGAGGCAAATTCTCTAAAAAATTGAAAATAATTCAATTACTGTTAGGGGAACTAGGAGTAGTGGATCTGTGGAGGGAATGTCACCTAGGGACTAGAGAATTCACCTTCTACTCATACCCCCACAAAGTATACTCCAGAATAGATTACATACTAACAGATTCAGTACTGTTAAAGGATGCTATGGGGGTGGAAATAGTACCCTGTGCTTGGTCTGACCATAGCCTGCTTAAGGCGACCATAAATCTAGGCCCCACAACTAAACCTCCATACAAGTGGAGACTGAACGAAAGAGTATTGACGATTCCGTCAGTTAAGGACAGAATAACCCAAGAATTAGAATTTTTCTTTGAGTCTAATGAAACACCGGAGATGGGGATTGGCTGGGTCTGGGTGGCTCATAAGGCATACGTCAGGGGCATGTGTATAAAGGAAGCGGCCAAGTTTAGGAAAGAACAGAAAGCTCGAGAACAGAAACTTACGGAAGAGCTAGGCATCCTAGAAAAGGGTAACCAACAAAAACCTAACAAGCAGACTAGGCGGGAAATTGAAAGAGTGAGAGTAGAATTGGATAAGATTTACTCGGAAAGGGCAGAAAAATTGCTTAGGAGAACCCATCATAAATTCTTCCTCCAAGCAAATAAACCTGATAGGATACTGGCGAGAAAGTTAAGATCAAAACATATGCAATCAAGAATTCATTGTATAAAAGTAGGGGGCAGTGTAAGAACGGCTAATCCCACTAGGATACAGGAAATGTTTTTCCACTTTTATCAGAACCTTTACTCGGCGGCCGGTAAGGAAACAGAAGGTAGCATAAGATCATGGCTAGACAGGTACGATTTACCAAGACTGGAGGAAACTGAGGTAGAAGCGCTAAACACCAAAATTTCACTCGAAGAAGTTAGGAAAGGAATACAAGCATTGAAGAGTGGTAAAGCCCCGGGTCCAGATGGGTTCTCCAACATGTATTATAAGATCTTCAAGGATCAGTTGGCACCCAGATTAGCCAAGTTGTATAACCATATCTTAGAGGGGCAGTCAATTCCCCCTGAAATGAATCTGGCTGAAATAACTCTTTTTCCTAAGGAAGGGAAGGACAACACAGAGGTTAAGAACTACAGGCCCATTTCATTGCTGAACGGGGATATTAAACTCTTGGCTAAGATTATGGCGGACAGAGTCTCAAAATTTCTTCCACGTATTATCCACAAAGACCAGGTAGGGTTTAATCCACCATGCCAATAATAACAAGATCCCGGCATGCCTATTGGCGTTAGACATTGAGAAGGCCTTTGATTCTTTGGAGTGGCCATACCTTGGGGAGGTCTTAAAGAAATTTGGTTTTACAGGAGGATTCCTAAACTTAATTAATACATATTATAGAAACCCGGAAGCGCATCTGAAGCTCCCAGGCACACTGAATCAGGCCATCAAAATTGGAAGGGGTACGAGACAGGGGTGCCCCCTGTCCCCCTTACTCTTTGCCATCGCAATAGAACCATTAGCACAGGCAATTAGGATGAACTCAGGGATCAAGGGTCTGGTAATAGGGCAACAACACTTTAAACTTAACCTGTTTGCAGACGATATGTTGTGCACAATAACAGAACCTGAACATTCCATTACTACCTTGATGGACACCCTCTCAGAGTTTGGTCGTAAATCAGGGCTCCTCATTAACGTCGGGAAAACAGAAGCATTGGCTATAAATCTGGATTCTCACACAAAAGAATTAATATCAGACAAGTTCAAATTCCAATGGGCCAAGGACTACATTCAGTATCTAGGGATAAAATCACGCCGCATACAAATTCCTTATATAGGTCTAACTATCCCCAGCTTTATAAAAGACTTAGTGAAGATATGCATAAATGGTCTAGCTACCCTATTTCATGGCTGGGAAGGATTAACTCCTTTAAGATGACAATTCTACCGAAGCTGTTGTATCTGTTTAGGACCCTGACAATCCCCGTCAATCAGGTAGACTTGAAAGGGTTTCAAAGGAAAGTATCTCAATTTACATGGAAGGGCAAACCCCCCAGAATCAAAAAGGAGATAATGTACAAACACAAGGATAGGGGTGGACTATCATTTCCAGACCTGAAGAAATACTATAGAGCAGCGCAATTATCGTTTATTCCCTTAATTCATTCAGGGGTTCACCAACCGCTATGGAAAACGCTAGAAGACCAGTGGCTAAACCCTTACACCTGGGACACCCTGGTCTGGTTGGATGGGGTGCCGGAGGGTGCGGGAAAGATTAAACACCCGGTTATTGCCAATACGTTACAAGGAAGGAAATGGGCCCTGAAACACTCAAACCTTTTTAGACACCCATCCCCGATGCTCTCGGTATTTGGGCACCCACAGTCTCTAACAGGGATCAGCTCAGAGGCAAAATGGTGGTGGAAATCTAGGGGGCTAGATAGGCTAGGAGCTTGGCTAGGAACGGACATTCCAATAACATACGAATACTTGAGAGATCATCATAATATCCCTATTGATCAACATTTTAATTTCTGCAAAATCAGACATTTGGTTAATACTATAGGTAGAATGCAAGGTTCCCCTAAAAAAACATGGCTTTCGGGAATATGTCAAAAAGTTCCCCTGACTAAAGGTATCATAGGGGGTATATACGAAATTTATAATACACCTACAGAAGGGGTAAGGGATAAATACATAGAGGAATGGGAGAGGGACATAGGAGAACACTGGGAAACAGAGAAATGGGAGAAAGTTTGGAAAAATATTTATAAAGGTTCACTAAACCACACACTTCTAGAAACTGCCATTAAGGTCCTCCACAGAACTTACCTAACCCCTGTAAGAATGGCGAAGTGGAACAAATCAGGGGGGATATATTGTACAAGGGGCTGTCAGACTCCTGGCTCTTTCATACACATGTGGTGGGAATGCCCTAAGGTAGCTCAGATATGGACAGCTGTGACAGATCTTGCAGTTGACATTCTCAAAACCGCAGGAGGGGGCTCGTTAGATTCATGTTTATTGGGAATCCCAGACCCACGGTTATCCCCAACACAAAATAGGCTACTACAATTCATGTACATGGCTACCAAGTCACATATCGCTAAACATTGGAAAACGGATACACTTGAGCTTCAGGCTATAAAAAACTAAATAAACTATCTAGCAGTAAACGAGCACCTGACACATATTTTAGCAGATTCGGTCCAGAAATATAGAGACATATGGGAGCCATGGTTAGCATATGTGGGCTAGCAAGGGGGGAACACAGGTGGGTAAGGCGACAGAGAGAAGGAAAACAAAAGGGAAAAAAAAGAAAGGGAAAAACTAGGAGGAGGAGGAAACGTGAGAGGCGCTGGAGAGACCGGCGAGGAGCCATGAAGTTCAGAAAGGTAAAACGAATAGAAATTATAATACTTTTTTTTTTATATTGTATGAGAAAATACAGGTGACACTACAGTTTTGAGTTTTGTTCAAGTTTAGGTGTGTAAGAATGAATAAAGGATATGGGGGATTGATATGTTGAATTAGGTTTTTGGGATCAAGAATAGATACCTTGTACCTAGGAAGGTCATTTTTCAACGGTAGTAAGAAGGGAAGGGCTATAGGCTTGGAAAACCAGGCTTAAACCCGAGTATGAGTATAAATAAAGACTAAAATCCCTATTAGAGATTGTTTTTCTGTTTTTTATTTTAGGATTTCACATATGGTTAGTTTAGTTGGCGTGGGTAGGATTATTTAAGTTAAATGCTATATGGAATGTCGCAGGTAGGGTAAATACAAAGAACACTAGAAGGGGCATTTGGGGATTAAGGTTCATATTGCTAAATGTAATAGGCCCCATTAAGCCTAGCCTGCGAGCTATGGATTACTGAGTCAATATATGAAAAGTTACAGAGGAAAAAAAAAAAAAATAAGTTATACCCAATTATGGTTAGTGTTGTATTACCAGAAAACGGAAAAGGAGGAGGGAGAGGTCACATTGATTGCTGAGTCAGGTTACATATGTTTATAAAAATGGTTGTAGAAGGTTAATTCCTGACCTATGAGTCATGGCTTACTGATATATTGTTGTTTAATGTTTGAAGTGACCAATAAAAACTATTGATGAAAAAAAAAAAGTTTATCAGAGTATCTCAAAACACAACACCCTAATCAATCACCATCACATGAATCAGTGACAGCCTCATCAGAAGGATCAGATCTGGAAGGAGATGCACATCCTTGCCATAATCTTAATGTGTCTGATTTTTCCCCTGCCAAGTTTGATCAGCTTTTACAAACTCGATTATCCCTTGGGGCAGCGCACACATAACTTGGAGTCTATAGCGGATCAACTAGTGGAAACTCAAACACAGCATAGCGCTGACATTACATTGAATTATAGTCAGATTCTATGCCTAGAATCCAAATTAGAGGACTAAGAAAATAGGTCCAGAAGGCACAACATAAGGCTGAGAAGGGTTCCGATTGCAATTACGGATCTGATCCCTTATCTAAAAGTGATGGTAGGCACTCTGTTGCCCAAATTACTGCCTAAGTTTTGGGAGATAGAGAGAGCACACAGGGCAATGAAGGGGGTGGGGGGTGGTCAGGGGTAGGACAACCAAAAGATGTTATTGACTGTTTCCTACGACAGACAATAAGAAACCTGGTGTTGCAAGCAGCCAGTAAAATGCCAGCCATCATAGGCCCAGATTGTGCGACAATACAGGTCTATGCAGATATTGCCCCTGCAACGTTACTCAAATGCAGACAGTTGCGCCCGACACTATTGATCCTAAACAGGAATAACATTAGGTACAGATGGGGGTTCCCATTCAGCCTCACATTTCAAATGGGTACCAGCTCGCATACTGTGCACAACTTTGAGGAATGCAGACTATTACTCATTCGCTTGAATTTAATCAGGGAGGGGGAATTACAAGGATATTCGGAACCACAAACCTCCGCTCACAGTTGTCCAAACAATGGAAGTTCCCAGGGGCAAACGTCGCCTACAAAAACGAGCGGGTGGAGAAGACATCTCAAATTCAATGGAACCCAGCAATTCCACCTCACAAGGAATCGTAGGGCAAGTACTCGAGACTAGTACATTTGTATTCCTGGGACCTCAAGGGTCATTCTGCACTAGCAATCTGGAATGGATGGACTTCCATTCATGTTCTTACCAACAAAAGACTGATCCCGTGGACTGGATAACCATTACCATGTAAAGACAGCTCAGACTAGATGTTAAAGGGACATGTCCCTACAAAGACTGATCCATACATCGGGGCACAGTTAACCTAGGCTTTCAGACCATTACTTGGCAGTGGTTTTATGGGGAGCTAGGTTAGAACACAGGAATACTAGTGTCTCAGGCACTATGGCACTATGGTGCCCAAAGAAATCCATGGAGGAGATATTCAGATGTACAGTATGTTCTTACAATTGTTATTTGTTTTACGTTACTCCCTCCCTTTTCCCTTTATTTGCCAGCAGCGACTCTAACACACCAGAAAAACAAACCTTAATTGCCTGGGTCCTCTCCCCATCAGCGTTAGCTAATCCTGGGTAAGTCACAGGGCTTCTTAGAGCAAACAGTAGAGTGTTTTTATAGATACGATGACTGATCAAAATTTCACTTTTATTACCCATAATGTTAGGGGATTTAATATACAATTTAAAAGGTGTAAGGCTTTTATTTCATATAAACAGTTGCAAGAGACACATTTTGTGAATCATAAGTTACCAAAATGTCTTCATAAACACTATCCTGTATATTTTGCAACTAGTCAATTCACAAAGCAAGTGGGGCTGTAATTCTACTTCGTAAAGGCTTCCCTTTTATAATAAAACTCAGCAAGATAGATCAGGAAGGCAATTATATAATTCTCACTGGGTCTCTCTTGGGATATACAGTGCCTTGCAAAAGTATTCACCCCCCCCTTGGCATTTTTCTTGTTTTGTTGCCTCACAACCTGGAATTAACATGGATTGTTTGAGGATTTGCATCATTTAATTTACAGAACATGCCCACAACTTTGAAGATGTTTTTTTTTTTTATTGTGAAGCAAACAACAAATAGGAGAAAATAACTATTAGTAAGTGTGTATAACTATTCACCCACCTAAAGTCAATACTTTGTAGAGCCACCTTTTGCGGCAATCACAGCTCCAAGTCACTTTGGATAAGTCTCTATGAGCTAGCCATAACTTACCACTGGGATTTTTGCCCATTCCTCTTGCAAAACTGCTCCAGCTAATTCAATCTGGATGGGTTGCGCTTGTGAACAGCAATCTTTAAGTCTGACCACAGATTTTCTATTGGATTGAGGTCTGGGCTTTGACTAGGCCATTCCAACACATTTACATGTTCCCTTAAACCCCTCAAGTGTTGCTTTAGTGTAACCTAACCCTGACTTGTACTTAACAACATTGTTCCTTACTTGTTTGGAGAGTTCCTTGGTCTTTATGGCAGTGTTTGGTTAGTGGTGCCTCTTGCTTAGGTGTTGCAGCCTCTGGGGCCTTTCAAAAAAGGTGTATATATGTAATGACAGATAATGTGACACTTAGATTGCACCCAGGTGGACATCATTTCACTAATTATGTGACTTCTGAAGGTAACTGGTTGCACCAGAGCTTTTTATGGGCTTCATAACAAAGGGACTGAATACATACGCACATGCCAATTTTCTGTTTTCTATTTCTAAAAAATAGTTTTATGTATATATTTTTCTCATTTCACTTCACCAACTTAGACTATTGTGTTTTGATCCATCACATAAAATTCAGATTAACAAAACATTAAACTTAAGGCTGTACTGTAACAAAATAGGTAAAATGTCAAGGGGGGTGAATACTATTGTAAGGCACTATAGCTATAAATGAAAGGATGTCTCATCTCTTACCTGAGTCTATGACAGACTTTATGGAGATATGGGGGCTGTGGCTGCAATCTCCTCATAGTATACCTAGCATATGAAACAGACAACCAGGATGTGTTTCTGATGGATGGAGGGGGACCTGAGACTTGGCGGGAGTCAGAGGAAAACAAAACAAGAGGTAAATGCTTTTTCACAAAAAGTGAGTTTCGTGTCTAGTCGGCAAATTTTACTATTGGACAGTTGCACTAACCCCCCCCCCTTTTGTTTTTCTTTGTTTTTTTTCTTCTCTGTCTTTTTGTTGCTCCCCCACAGTTGTTATTCAAAATGCTAGAAATTTCTACTAGAATGAAAAAGAAAAAATTCAAACTTGGATATAGAAAACCGAAAGACAATGGTTCGGAGTAGCAATGGCGAGGTATAAGCTTTTCCATGTAGTCAAAGGCTTTGGTGTGTTTATGTGGATTTTGTTTTGCTTTTCTTCATCTTATGGTTCTGTATTAAGGAAGCTAAATATGCTTATGGTAGTTACAGAAACAATGTAGATGTACTATAATCAATTTCCAAGAATAATCAATAAAAACTGAATGAGAAAAAAAATATGTGCTTGAACACATTTTGATCTATTAATACATGTGATCACTTGTAAACTATGCTTGAGACACTGCAATGTGCTAGAATATTCACATAACAATGTTTTGGAATGAAAAGAATGGTATATATTTAATCATCATGTCACACTTCAAGCACAATTCAGGTGTTGTGTGCACCAATATGTGAAATGAGAAACAAAAATGTAACATATCCTACTTATGTTCCAGTGTTTAACACTTAATCAAATATTCACAAATATAAAATTGGAACTTTAATAATAACTTTAAAAAGATGATTATGTTGCTAATTGATATTCATGTGGTTGTAGTTTAACAGCATCATAAATGCTGTCAATTCTTTTTTGTCCCCCTGTCAGCATATAAGGACATCATCGATGTACCTTTTCCAAACTAATTCTTTATCCATATTAATGTGATTGGTATGACCACTTATATGTACATCTAAAGGAAAATTAAGTAGGAATATTTAGTAGAGGTTTATTTACTTACTTTTTTAAGGTTTATATTTTTTATTTAAGTTACTTTGCCCTTCATATTGTAGCCTTTAATTTACATGGTATAAGTCCGTTTGTAAAATTATTTTTCCTTTTAAGCCTAAATGTATTTGGCTTTAATGAATTAGGAAGTAACTGTAGTTGTCCGAGTCTTGACACGCTGCGTGGCGTCATTACGTCATTGCGCGAAACTATGGGAAGTCAGCCTTCAACAGCACAACGTCATGCGCTAAGTAGTGTAATGACATCATTGCGCACTACATAACATCATGACACAATTACGCAGTCACAAAACTGATTCTCTAATAGGCTAGTACAACAGAAGGGCTGAGGAATGTCTCTTTAAAAAGCCTGCGTTTTCAAATAAGATTTTTAGCCTTGACAAAGAGTGCGTGAAGCATTCGAAAACCGGCCGGCATTTATATTATTGATTAAAGCAGGAAGTGGTCTCTCTCTCTTTTTTTCTCCCAGCAGTTCCATTTTTTGGATCCATCAGTAGAGATATGGATCTATATGCTCCAGCATTTACCTGCCTGTGACATTATACAAGGTAAGCCTTTAGAGTGGGGATTCTCCTCTATGATTTATTATATATGGGCTTTATGGCTCAGTATCTAAAAGGCTGCTTGTTATTAGGCAGTTTATAGAGGTCAATTTTTACTGCTTTTTATTTTATTTTATGTACATAGTGTGGTTAGATATATTTTCTTTTTTCCCCTTGGGCTTTATTCTACATATTCTCTATATAGTCCGATGATTTCTGCAATAGATATATGAGGACTTATTATAACCTTGTTGTATTGGATATGGAGTGAAACTGCATTTTACATCAATGCCTTTTTTGCACTAGCACTATTTATTATTCCCTACTATATTACTATTTTTTGTTTTGTTTTACTCACCTTTATTGATACCCCATTTTCCTAGGCAGTTAAACTTTTGTTTTTAGTAGTATTCATGAGTGTGAAAGTACATTTTTTATTAGCCCCATTCCAGTAATTGGTGACATTATTTTTACTGGTCACTGCTTCAACCTGTACATAGTAAATTCACCACAGTCCTATATATATATGTATTGATATAAGATTGAACATTTCATACAAGATAGGTGAATGTGGTTGTGCCACATATATGGAGTGTTTGATATGGCAATAAAGATAGTGGTCATCCATTCAGAAAAACAAAGTTTATCCTTCAGTGTGGCTAATTAAAGTAGTTATGGGATCAAGTAATCATATTTCTTGATTACAAAGGACTTACATAACCATAACGGTTCTGAATAGATAGGGGATTTAGCGAGGTAATCATCTTTTATTGTTATTAAAGTACTGATTATATATTTGTGAAAATATGTGAAATGATGTTAATAAACATGATATTAATATCAGATTTAAAATATAATCCAAGAGGCTATTTGGGAATATTGTAATTAAAGGGGTAAAGGTAATATTTTATAATAATTCTGATGCACAGCATGTACTAGAGTTACATGTGGTCATTACACCACAGTAACCATAATCAGATGAATAAAAATCTCATCATTCAACATTTCATATAATAGTAGTAACCTGTAATGTGCATAGAACATACAACATTTCTTCATCTGCTCCATTACTCATACATGTAATCCAATTTAATTACACATAGCGTGCTCAGAAAACCTAAAATGTTAAAAAAGTGGTCAGAACCTAAAAAAAGATAGAGAAGGAAGAGAATCTAACAAAAACTAAATATGTGTGTACAGTACAGTGCTAAATACTGTAACAAGAAACAAAGTTACCTAAACTTCATCCGCAACTAGTGCTAACCATGCTGTATCTGTTATAACAAAACACTTGCCATTACCATGTGGCATCTCACAAGGAATGCTTAGCTGTGACCACAGTCAGTGGTCCAAGAGTACTATTACCATCTCAATCACATTATTTTGGTACAAAGTGTTATCAGATTATAACTGATTGTTATGATATCATGATGTATGAACACATA
Source organism: Discoglossus pictus (assembly GCA_027410445.1). Classification (NCBI taxonomy): domain Eukaryota; kingdom Metazoa; phylum Chordata; class Amphibia; order Anura; family Alytidae; genus Discoglossus; species Discoglossus pictus. Next base: position 260,444,172 of record CM050165.1, on the reverse strand, counting down.
TTCATTAATACTGAGAGGAGACAAAGGACAGCAACCTTAATGTCTGTTACTTACATCAGACAAAAGTATCCGTTCTCATATTGTTGAGAGGATGACATGCTTATCTGATGCATGTATTAATGCTGGCTTTGATTAACATGCCATTGTCGGACTTTGCAAGTCCACCGCTAAAGCTGTATTGGTTATATTAAACTTAACAACAATGCATCCTAAAACATGATATATGATGTAATGAATGGCATTTGAGATCACGCTGCTGGGGAGATGTCATTGAAATTAGGGACTGCACCATCCCTTCTCAATGGCATTTCTCAGTGACCATCAATTGGCGAAATGTTAAACCTAACCCTAAGTGTTCACAGATAAGTGGATCATGGGCCATGTGATGGTGGGTAGCTACCTGGTTACAAAATCTCACATAGGCCATCATCCTCTAATCTGTAGAGTAGGGATTATGTTAACATTTGGACCAGTAGATTGTCACTGAGGTGTGCTGTTGAGAAGGTCAAATCCTAGGTGCAGACCCGATCTGCTCCTCTACCTGGACTCCTTGGGCCAGTGGGGTCATATGCCACAGGTGTCGCTAATGGCCCAGCAAGGCTTCACTAAACACATAAAGCAGGAGTCCTCTGATACCGGGACCTCTGATCCTCTCCTTCCCTTCTGGTGGGCAGAAGTACTCACAGCAACATCTGTCTTGGTCTGAGCCAACAACCTCGCCTCTGGCTCCCGTAGTGGACCCAGACCTCCTTCCAGCTGAAATGAGAGAAGAATGATATATGATTTTATATGGTCATTTGATTGCTGCGTGTCCCTATCTATCTGACATCCTGTTCTCTTGAACCTGGATGGTTCACTTATTTACCATTGTGTAGAGCTATGTTTGACTTGATCATTATTTTTTTTCCTATGAGCTTGGTTGTTATTGGCTAATAACAATATCTTGATTTCTGCTGCAGCACATGCATAACTTGCTTGCAGTGTGCCATACTGACCAGTCAGTGACCAACTGCCAACAATAGTTGTTAACATGCTGCTGAGGCCTGTTTTCTGATAGGCTAATACATTACACTGCAAATCTAACCATACGTAATCTGTATCTGCATACTCTGCAGTGGGGACAGCCATACATGGAGTCTACCGTATATTGGAAATGTACTAATTTTATATATAATTGATGTATTTATGTAATATGTAAGCTTCCTGTATTTGAGGAGGGAGAGCTGATACATCTAGCCCTAGTGAAATCTCGGGGCTGACATTTCCCTCTCATTGATGGGCAGCATTTACATAGGATTAGTGTTATCCATGTGTATGTGGAGTACATGTGGGGGTATATTGGTGTATATGATATTCACTTGGGGCCTCATTCTATTAGCGGCCGCAGCCGTTGCGGGGCCGCAAGGACCGGCCGCAAGCTATTCGGCTATTCTATTCCCTTACGGCCGGGGACTCCGGCAGGCTTGCGGCCGGTGCCTTGCTATCTCTTGCGGCCGCTCGCTCCAGAGGAAAGCCTTTGATCTAAAACGGCCGCAAGAGTTTCGTCCGTAAGAAATTCCTATTTGCAATTCAATTGCTCCGGGAACCCTCTCTGCAATGCTAAAAACTAACCGCAGCTTACTTGCAGGAAAGAGGTCCCGCTAGCACCAATTAAGCACATAAAATAGTTCAAATAAAGCCATCCTGCACTTTGAGAAGACTATAAAGGGATTTTAGGTGTTAGAAAAAATAGCACATAATTATGCTATACTCAAATCCGTAAAATATTTTATTTTTAATTTCCGTAAAATATCCATGTAAAAAGTCCAGAGTGCTTGGAGCACTTCAGACCCGCCCACGCCGCAGCCGGAAAATAAACAGTTAATTTGAACTCGGGTTTGGGCTGATGTGCAAGCTTGAGAGTGGGCTACTTTTAATCCTCATGTCCCCCAATATGATCCCTAGCATTTACAGAGCTGTACAGTGCAGGCTTGAATTTATTTTTGCGTTTTTAGATTTCTGAGATTACGGCCGGTTCCAAGATATGCGGCCGGCCGTAAGAGGAGATCCTTGCGGGGCCGTATAATAGAATCGCGAGTTAACAGAACGCCCGCAAGGAATCGCAGCCTTACGGCCGATTTACGGCCGGTAATAGAATGAGGCCCTTGGTAAGGAGACTGGATCCGGTATGAAGTCGCTTGAGTTGTCATAATCTCCTTCAGCAACCTCTCCTTGATTTACTGTACAGTCACCTGGGGGCCACAACTTGGAGCTCTCAGTTATCTGGCCTGCTCTTCCACCATCCTCCTCACCTTGGCCCAGATATAATCATAACAATGCTGTAACGGAGTTGGAATCATAACTCCAATATCTCTGCTGGTATACCGTTAAAAATCCATATAGAAGCACTGCGCAGTCTTAGAAGCCCAGACCACTCAATTGGGAGTCAAAGCATACTGTCTTTATTTTGTTATGCAGAAATATATATACACATCTCTTTCCACAGGCAATACACATCCCCCATATTTGGCCACACAATACACATAGAGAGACAATAGGTGTGGTCACACCCCCCGGAGGTTACCTGGCTACTTTGATACAATCAGACAATGATCAGATTATACTTCTCTTTGTTCTTATGTCTCATAATGAAAACCCTTTATACAATAGACTTCCTTATCTTATGAGGAGTCTCTGTAATAGGATTATCTATTAGCCTAGTATCTGTAATATTCTGAGCCAATATATTCTGTAGAACATAAAACAACATATCTACAGTAAAGCAATGTGATCATATTTTAACCATAAGAATTAAATAACCATAAAACAGGGTAAAACAGTGATGGGTTCCGTTACACACCACCCCCGTGACCATAAGCCGGCATACACGGTCTGATCCCAACGGATCGGCCTGGGGATGTCCGGACAAAACGATTTGTTTGTCACTTCTATAGTTTGACAACCAATCAGCATTACTGCAATTCACATTTCCTCACATTTCAAGAACAAAATAAACGCACACTTCATACAGCATTCACAGCAATAAACATTTCAAGGAGAGGGAAAATACATTTTACAAACTGGTTTTACAGAGGCCTCTGTACTGGAGACAATGGGGAAAGTAATCCAATTATCCAGGGATAGAGGCAACCTCCATTGAGCACATGGTTGCAAAAAAACATAAACCACTTTAAAATACATAAAGTCACCTTTTACACATAACATACAGACATTTCACATATCCCCAGATAGCTGGGATCTGAGCGCACAAAACTACCAAATAGCGCTCAGATCCTATTCACACAGTTCAATTGCCAGGTAGCTAAAGTCTTTCCCATAGTCTTTCATTATATGAATGGGCTCCATGGCATGGCTATCTGGGGTATCACCGCTCCCACAGGGCAAGTACCGAATGACCCCACTGTATTTAAAGGGCCAGAATGAGGGACATACACTCTGGTATGGCCGAATACTGTTTTTAAAGGGCAATATGTCCCAGGGCCATAGTCGCAGGGCAGGAGGCTGGCAATAAGTCCTCTCCAGGACAAAGTGGCGAAGGGCACTTCGTCACACATCTCCCCTTTGGGAGGAAGTCTAACCAGGCACCTGGATATTTCGCTGTGGTGATGGGGCAACACGCTGAGGGGACTTGAGGGGCAGAGGCCAGCGGCACTCTGCCCTGATGCCAGCTCTTCTGCTGGTATAACCTGCAGGACATCCTGCTCTGTACAAGGGACAAAGGGAGGGCAGAGGCCGACTGCACTCTACCCCGCTGTCAGCTCTTCTGCTGGGGTACTTGGGACATATTCCGGGCTCAGTAGCCAGGGAAAGGTGGGGGTCAGTGGGGGTTAACATTTCCTCTGTTAACCCTGGGGCCACATTAGGAGTTAGCTGGGGAGGGGAATTTGTACTTAACCCCTCCTCTGGTTGTCCCAGCGAGGGTAGTTGAGGATCTGGACAGGCTGGCCAGCATCCCGGTAGGTCAGGCACAGAGACCACAGACCCATCTGCGCCGTCTGGGAGATTGGTGTCTCCCCTTGTTAGGGTAAGCTGTCGCTGGGGGGAGAGGGCGACACCTTCAGCTCCCTGGGGTTCACACTGCTGCTGGGGGGGGAAGGATGACACCTTCGGCCCCCTGGGGTACACACTGCCGCTGGGGAGGAAGGACAGCACCTTCTGCTCCCTGGGATACACACTGCCGCTGGGGAGGAAGGACGGCACCTTCTGCTCCCTGGGATACACACTGTCGCTGGGGAGGAAGGACGGCACCTTCTGCTCCCTGGGGTACACACTGCCGCTGGGGAGGAAGGACGGCACCTTCAGCTCCCTGGGATACACACTGCCGCTGGGGAGGAAGGACTGCACCTTCAGCTCCCTAAGGGTACCCACTGCCGCTGGGGAGGAAGGACGGCACCTTCTGCTCCCTGTGGTTCACACTGCCGCTGGGGGGGAAGGATGACACCTTCTTCCCCCTGGGGTTCACACTGCCGCTGGGGAGGAAGGACGGCACCTTCTGCTCCCTGTGGTTCACACTGCCGCTGGGGAGGAAGGACGGCACCTTCTGCTTCCTCTGCCTCTGTGTCTGCAGCTGCTTGTACTGGGTTAACCTCGTGGAGGGTGCCCAAAGATTCTTCATTAGGCCGGGTCCCGAAGAAAGGTTGTTGAGGCTCACTCTGGTAGCAGTGTACTGCTGCCCGGTTTGCAGAGGAATTAGTTGAAGTATTCCACGTGGAGCAGTTTCTGTTTCTGGGACAGTCTCTCTGCATGTGGCCCTGCTGGTTACACGTGTGACACCTGATGTACCGTGGAGGGGTTTGGTAGTTCCCACCACCCGGACGCAGTGCTGGGGGGGGGGGGGGGTTAATGGTGGGAGGTGGGTTAGCAGCTCCCAAGATGGACCGCCCCCGTGCCCGCTGCTTTTCCTTTATGTATTTGTGTACATCTGCCATAATCCTTTCCAAGGTTTCTGTGGGAGGCGTACCTGGGAAAAAGGCCAGTCTGCTTTGGAGTTCTCTTCCAAACTCATTCTGTGTGCTGTCCATAAGAGGTGCTGTAGCAGCTGCCCGGTCTCCCTCCATGAGTTCCTTTCTGTCTGCATCCCTGTAGTCCGCGGCCGCCTCCTCCTCCTCATCATGGAACGCTGTCCGAAAACTAGCCGGTTCCATCCTGCTGTAGCCAGGGGCGCTGTACGGATACTAGCGTTGCCCTCAATTTGTAACTCCACGGAATGGTGTCTCCTGTAGCTGTCCTTCTGACCGTGGGAACAATTCTGCTACTTGCCACCAAATGTAACGGAGTTGGAATCATAAGTCCAATATCTCCGCTGGTATACCGTTAAAAATCCATATAGAAGCACTGCGTAGTCTCAGAAGCCCAGACCACCCATATCGGACGACACTCAATTGGGAGTCAAAGCATACTGTCTTTATTTTGTTATGCAGAAATATATATACACATCTCTTTCCGCAGGCAATACACATCCCCCATATTTGGCCACACAATACACATAGAGAGACAATAGGTGTGGTCACACACCCCGGAGGTTACCTGGCTACTTTGATACAATCAGACATTTATCAGATTATACTTCTCTTTGTTCTTATGTCTCATAATGAAAAAACTTTATACAATAGACGTCCTTATCTTATGAGGAGTCTCTGTAATAGGATTATCTATTAGCCTAGTAGCTGTAATATTCTGAGTCAATATATTCTGTAGAACATAAAACAACATATCTACAGTATAGCAATGTGATCATATTTTAACCATAAGAATTAAATAACCATAAAACAGGGTAAAACAGTGATGGGTTCCGTTACAAATGCCTTACTGACCTCTCATCCCTGTTCACAAAACCGACCTCAGTAACTGCAGCTGCTACCTCCTTCCAGTCCTGGGCCCTGGGATGGGCCTAACTTCCTTCCCTCTGTTAGGATAGTGGTACAGGCAAGAATGGCATTGAGGAGGACCACCATCTCATGTGCCTGTAGTTAGGGGCCCCTTGTTTTCCCCCAGCCTCTTATCCTCCCGACTGTGGACAGGGATCAAGGCCTCCCTGCTCACCCCAATGTCTGTCTATCCCCACCACTACACCCCCTCAGAATCAGGCCCCTCCTCCTCTGACCCTGAGTGCCTATTATAATGGGGCCATCCTTCCTGCAATCTACATCACCTCCCAGAGCTACCACTCCTAGCCCTTCACCTCCACATGTTCTCTACATCCCTCACCCTCCCCTTCCCTCCCTCTCTCCCTACCTGTCCCTCACCTTCCCTCCAATGCTCTCCCTCCCTCCCATCCACTCCTAGGTCCCACTCTCTCTCCTCTCTTCCTCTTCTTCTTCCCACCTCTCCCCTCCTCACTTCTTACCACATCTCAATCCCAAAAAGAAAATAAGGATATATTTAAAAAAGTATATATGTTTATATTTAAGATGTAAAAAAATGAATGTATGTTTTATGTGTTTTTTTGTATATGTTAGGGTGGGGGGTGAGGGTGTGTTTTTAGTATTTATGTGTCTGGTAAAATTAGGTGTAAATTAAGTATTTGTTAATAGAAAATAATTAAAATAAGTACCAACTAGTCTCTAATAGCTAAAAAGCGTATTCTCTCACTCTCTTACTAGATTCCCTTCAACTCCAAGACCTACAACAAAGTCAACTCTGGGGCGGGAGGCTCACAAATATGTTATCTCTCCCTTTCAATCTCTGTTCCATTTGTTGTTTTCTATTGGCTCCTATGAGAATCCATAAATAGCATCGATTGGAGTAACTTTGCGAGCGTCGCGTAATCCAGCCTCCTCAACATTACTGTTGAGAGCTTGGTTTACGGATGTCGGGTGGGATCTGTAATATTGCTTGTGTACACAAATTGAATATGTGTGTAATGTTAGCAACGTAAATTAAGTTGTTTGTATATAATAGGGCTCATATCAATCTTCTGCTTACCAATGTTTGTTTCAGGTTTTGTGACTGTCTAAATGCAAGAATTATAGGCCTGTGGAATATATTTTTAATTCTGCATTATGTGCTAGTATTGGCTGTAAATCTTTAAATATTTAGCATATTTCTTCTAGTGTCAGATGTTATATGATCACTAGAGGTGTTCATGGGTGTTTAAAGGGCGGAGGTTATTTTCTGTCTGAAAGATGCAGATTCATGGAGCCTGATTGAATTGAGCGAGCATAAGTTACTGGAGTCCGGAAGTTAATTTGCTATTTAATTGCCGTTTTTTGCGGGCTCCAAACGGTTTACAGTTACAGCCTTGAAAACCTTGCTGTTGTTAAACCGGGAACTTACAGCCTCCCAATGCTTTTGATCTTTTGAAATAGCAAATCGCTATTCAATTGCTACAATTCTCCAAGCCCGCAAATATTTTCACACCAGAAAACTGCAAATGTAGGAGAAAATCCTACAAGTACTAGAGAGGACCTGCAAGGGGGTTTAACAGCCTATCCGTAACACTGTAAATGCAAATAAATGATCAATACTACACTGTAAATGACTGGGAAAGGGATGAAATACATTAGAATTAATTGCACAACAGTCTCAAGCTCGCAAATCGGCAATAACAAATCATATTTTTTATGTGTCATTTCGGGGTAATATCGATCCAGGGAATCAGTGTGTTAATACATATCAGGCCACCCATATCTACTAGAACAGTATTGGCATTTATTTTTATTATTTTGTATTTTGATGGTTTGCGAGTCCCATCGCATATTGGACCCCCGAACCTAATTGATTGACATGTAACCTCTCTGTTTTAATGCCGTAATGATAGTGGGCTGTTTTGAAATGGGTGGTTACTGCTATGCACAAATGCATGGTTTACGATTTCTGCGTTCGGCCCGTAACTTGTTCAATTGAATAGCACCGGAATTTTAGATGAACTGGAGCCTGCAGCGCGCCCGCAGACATACGACCTGTATACCGCAAATGGGGCTCATGGTCCTCAGTGTTTGAGCATATGTGGTGATATCTAATGGCTTGGCTATGGATTATAGCATGTTTAGTGTGGGAGGGATGAAAACTGGAGCTGTGATTGTAGCTCAATCTGTCTGTAGGTTTCTTATTTACAGATGAGTGGAGTGTGTCATTGTTATGTATATTGTAATGTCCATAAAGTTCACCTATTCTGCAGAGTAATCCATTTTAAATTTAATAGATTAATGGAAGGTAATGAAAGACTTGTGAAAGTCTCTGAGTTTGTTTCTCCTTCTGTCAACATGATGAACAAATCATCTATATAGTTGTATCTGTAGGTTTTGTAAACTTATGTGGATAAAATTCTCTGTTCCAGGTCGGCCATTAACCTCCCTGGCGCTCTGGCCATGTCAGTACCCCCGAGTGTTAAATCGATACACTCGGGCATAGTGACATGGCCAGACCTCCTTGTTCCGCCCCCTGCCTCTACATTTAAAATGTTTCTGTAGTGTAATGGACCCTTTCCCTCCAGCCCCTGTAGCACACCATTACCCCTCTCCTCCTCTTCTCCCTCACCCTTCTCCTCCCCCCTCACCCTTCTCCTTCCCTACACCCTCTACATTCTACTACCCTGCCTCCCTCCATCCTCCCCCTTCCCCCATCCTCCTACTGTGTTACCCTCTCATCCTTCCCCTGCAGCACCTCTTCTGGCTGCGGGCTTCTTTATGTAGTCCTGAGTGTTCATAATAACAACTGAACCACTTTTGTTTGCTGACCTGATGGTGATATTAGAGTTTCTTTTTAAACTCATTATGGCAGCTCTTTCCATTGGAGTGGGACCGATTTTCTGTTGATTTCTTACTAAAACGTTTCTATGTAACTGGCAAGTTTAGGGTTGCATCCAGATGGTGGAGTGAACTGTGTGTTTTTGTTATCTATTTGTTATCACATATATAGTTGTGAGCATGTGGGTTGTTGCTAACGCTGCGGGCTTGCGTAGCGAGCCCGCAGCAACTGCGGCCCTCATGAAGCAAGGGCCGCAGTTGCTGGCAAGGAGCGCCAAAATCGCTCCTTGCGCTGGTGCTGAGCACCATAGGCGATCATCCCTATGACCCCCTACGACTTTCGGCCTGCAAATGCGCCCCCTCGCAAAGCAAGGGGCCGCTTTTGCGGAGGTGGAGGCTCTACGGCGCCTCAGAAACACTTACAAAACGCAATGACGAACTACGGACTTACATAAAAAAAATACGAGTCGCGGGACTTAGAAAAAAAATTGCGTCCTTACAACAACAAGAAAACCTGTAAAAAGATTACAGACTCGCAAAAATACGGACTTAACGGACTAACCGCGCAGAGCAGAAAATACTCAAAACACAAAAAACAAAACAAAAATAAATATAAAAACATTGCCCAAAGCAAGGGGAGATACCCAGGACATCTGCAAGGCAGGTTACACCTCCATTTCAAACACATTTACACACTTTACAGACTGGAAAAATTCATAAGCGAGAGAAAAAATGGCTGACGAAAAAAACGAATGAACACTCAAGAACACTTCATGCGGCACGTAACACATACTAAGCGGCACGTACCACAGTGAAATTCGCCACCATTTCACATTAAACACAAAACTATTAGCCGCAAAATGGCGGCTGGATCGCAAATTTAAGGCTGGAACGCAAATAGCACATGCGTATTGCGTTCTAGCGGTTTCAACCACCTCAAAGTTTATAAATACTGCACACTTTCCAGAAAATTCTACATTTCTCCTCAGGTGATGAACAGTGTGACTGGACAGTTCACTGCTGGCGTTACTTCAGAAGATAATTCCTTAACAATTTACAGCTTTACAATCTACAAATTACAACAAAGAGGTAAGCTATAATACATTTAATTAATTAAGAAATACCCCCCCCCCCCAAAAAAAAAGATTTCAAATATTGACAACAACAACTAGATTCATGTATAGTAATATTTCAAATACACAGAAAAAAACAAAACAAAAAATAGCCTGTTTGCTGGGCGCCAATGTCAAAATGAAACAAAAAAAAAATAACAAGCCCCTAATGAAATTATAGGGAACAGAAAACACCATACTTCAAGAAATATTGCTAACACATATAAAATTAAACAATAAATCCTGTTTACTCTGCAAGAACCTCTGACCCTAAACCATAACCCAAATCTAAGTGGCGGACACAAAACAGGATAGTATAACAAATGTTGGTAACATATAGAAAATGGAACAATGAGTCCTGTTTAGTCTGCAAGAACCTCTAACCCTAACCCATAAGCCAAATCTAGCATCCCAAAAGTGGCAGACACAAAACAGGATACTATATCAAATTTTGCTAACATATAGAAAATGGAACAATGATTCCTGTTTAGTCTGCAAGAAACTCTAACCCTAACCCATAACCTAAATTTATCATCCCAAAAGTGGGGGACACAAAACAGGATAGTATAACAAATATTGATAACACATACACAATTTAAAAAAAAAATAATCCTTTTTTCTGTGCCTGAAACTAAAACACTAAACCAAGAATCGAATTACACCAGTGGTGTACACAAAACAGGATACTATTAAATAATTTAGAGCGCTGCATGGTTTCACATACACTCTCAAATCTGCACTATTTTACACACAACAAAGAAAGGAAAAATGCTAATACATTGGTTTTACAAAAAGCAGATGCTGTTGTTCAAAAAAATATTTCAATAAAATAACATTTCTCTTTTACAACAGACACTGCCTGAAAACTGTCGCAGGAAGATTTGCAGCACCGGATTCTGTGCCATTAATACACAACTAATACTTTTAACAAGGTTTAGTAGAACAAGTACGAAAATAGAAACAATAAAATCATGTTTGCTGTGCACCAATGTCAACATGAAAAATAGCAGAAAATAATAAGCAATGACTAACAATGATGAGGCACACAAAGCACGATCCTTCAACAAATATTTTTGACACATTTAAAATTTAACAAGGAATCCTGTTTTCTCTCCACCATCCTGTAACACTAACCCATAAGTTAAATCTATCATCCCAAACGTGGCGGACAGAAAACAGCATAGTAGAACAAATAGTGATAACACATAACAAATTCAAGAATAAATCCTATTCTCTGGGCCCTAACCTACAACATTAAACCCCCAACCTAAACATACACAGAAAATAGGATACTACAACAAATATTAGTGACACCTAGAAAATTCAAGAATAAATCCTCTTTTCTGGCCCACACCCTATAAGTCTAAAACTACAACCTAATCCTCCAATGACAACAATCGTCTACAGAAAACACAAAAATACAACAAATATTGTTAATACTTACAAAATTTACTCAAATATTCAGTTTTCTGTGCTATGCCTTTAAGCCAAACCTATAAACCCACAATCTCAAAACTAGAGTCCACAAAAAAAATAGGACAACAAATAGTAGTAACACATACAAATGTTATACTATAAAGCCACTTTGATCTACAATAACCTATAAGCCTAAACACACAACTTAAATCTATAATGACAACAGTGTTGCACACAAAACAGGATAGTACTAGAAAACAAAAATATGGAACAAAAATAATAATATTTTTTTTTATTTACAGATTAATATGTCAGATACTCACAAGAAACAGGAAAAGATAAGACGGCAAACTAGAGCACGACAAAAAACATGGGCAAAGCAGCAGACGCCGGAGCAGAGGGAAATTTGATGAAAAAAAGAACGCAAAAGACTTATAAGCAAAAGACTATCAGCTGAAAAACTAAAATCCACCCCTAAGAAGGCAACTAAAAAACAAAAGCATTTAGAACCTGTTGCTGAACAATCAGATAACATTTCCAATGATGACTTACAAACTCATACTGATATATTTTCTTCAAATTGTCCTTTACATAAGTCTTTAGCAGTAGAGGTTCATAATTGTGGTGAGATGAATATTCTCTGTCAGTTTTGTGGGGCTTATCATTTCAAACAGGAAAGACCCAGAGATGGCGAGTTCATTAGTTGCTGTCAAAAAGGCAAGGTCAAACTTCCAGAAAGACACACAATTCCCACCATATTTAAAAAGCATTATGACTGAGCCTGCTTTTCCCAACTACAAAAATTTCAAAACAAACATAAGATCATACAATAGTGCCATATCCTTTGCATCTGTGGGTGCAACATTAGCTGCTAATGTGCTAGGACATGGCCCTTACTGCTTTAAAGTTCAAGGACAAATTTACCATCATACTTCACATTTACATCCAGAGCAAGGAGAGCAAAGACAATTTGCTCAACTATATGTCCTAGATACAATGGAAGCTGTTGACCAATGTATGCAGCTTCAAGAAAGTAAAACATGCTTACCCATTGTTTTTATTGAGCTGGATAAAATTATGGCCAATAACCCCTACACTCAAGCTTATAAAAAAGTGGCAGAAGTAGAAAAGGAACAACAACTTCATGCAGAAATACATCAACTGCCAATCCCTAAGGTTAATATGGTGCTTAAAAGAGATCAACATACTAATAAACGCCGTTATAACTTGCCAACATCAAATGAGGTTGTAATGGTCTTTCAAAATGATGAAGGAGAACCACCATTTCAGAGAGACATTAGACTATATCCCAGAAATGAGGAGCAACCTTTCATTAATATAAGTATCTTAAGTACAAATTTAGATCCAATGACATATCCTATATTTTTTCCACGGGGGGAAACAGGTTGGCAACCCAAATTAACCCTTCCGAGTTACCCAAATTCAAAAGTACGAGTGCAAAATAATATTTCCATACTTGAATTTAAAGTGTCTCAAATTGCCATTCGAAATGGATTCAATCCTATTTTATGTGGTGGAAAACTAACACAACAATGGATCATTGATTTCTATTTGCAAGTTGAGGCTAATAATTTAAACTTCATAAAATATCAATAAGATAAACTACGTGTAGAACAGTATTGTGGATTAATGGATTATGTCGCTGAGGTTGCTATAACCAGAGAGATGACAGCTCGCAAAGCCATCGTTTTACATCTGCTTTCCAGGGATCTCCTCGCAATATGTGAGAAAGATACAATGATGCCATGGATATTTGGCCAACCTGATTTATTTATTACATTTACATGTAATCCACAATGGCCAGAGATTACACACAATTTGCTAATTGGCCAAACTGCTTCCAATAGACCAGATTTAGTGGCCAGAGTCTTTAAAATCAAATTAAATTAATTAATATGTGACATAACCATAACTCAGTTATTTGGCAAATGTCTGGCTTATGTTTATACCATTGAATTTCAAAAAAGAGGACTTCCACATGCACATATTCTTATAATCCTTCAAGAAAAAGATAAGTTAGATACTGGTGACAAAGTGGATTCAGTCATTATTGCTGAACTACCAGATCCAGAACTACATGGTAGACTATATGAGATTGTAACTCATTGTATGATTCACGGACCATGTGGAGATATTAATCCACAGTCACCATGTATGAAAAATAAGAAATGTACAAAATAATTTCCAAAAGATTATAGAGACAAAACATATGCTAATATCCATTATATAGAAGAAGAGAAGGACAAACTGCCATTATTTGGGGCAAAAAGGTCAACAATAGATATGTGGTACCATACAATCCACATTTACTCATGAAGTATAATACACACATTAATGTTGAAGCCTGCACTTCTACAAAATCCATTAAATTTGTCTATAAATATATTTACAAAGGCTACGATGCAGCTACTGTAGTCGTCAAAAGTGCATGATGAACTTGCATCTCATGTAGATGCTCGCTATGTGAGTGCGCCAGAAGCAATGTGGCGTCTTCTAAAATTTGAAATGCACGATTGCTCACATGCAGTATATCTATTAGCTGTACATTTGCCACAAAGACATTTAGTGTATTTCCATGCTGGAAATGAAACAAATGCTTTGGCACAAAGTGATCACCGCCACACTACGCTAACTGAATGGTTTCAATTAAATTCAACAGATTTAGAGGCAAGGGAATTGCTATATATTGACATTCCATACCATTATTTTTTTGTTAATGGATTATGGCGAAAAAGAGAAAGCCGTGGAAATAAAATAATCCCAAGAATTTACACTGTAAGTCCAAGAGACCTTGAACGTTTCTGCTTATGATTACTACTTCTAAATGTTCCTGGTGCACAAAGTTTTGAACACTTAAGAACTGTTAACGACATAGTATATGAATCATTTTATTTAGCTGCACGACATAGAAACTTCCTATCTGATGATACAGAATGGGAAAGATGTCTAGAAGAAGCAGCAATATGTCAAATGCCATGGCAGATGAGGGAACAATTTGCATTCATTTGTATCTTCTCAAGTGCTCCAAATGCATTAGCTTTGTGGTACAGATTAAAAACAAATATGGCTGAAGTCTTTTTGCAACAATACAATGAGCCTATTGCACAATTAAAAGCATTAATTGAAATCCAAGAGGTCTTTTGGATTAAGTTGTGCAAGTTTTAATCTGCCAGATCCAGGTCTTATAGACGACATCAACTTTGAAGACTATGACACTCAACTACAAAGAGAAAGAACAGAAGAAAGACTTGCAACTTTAAATACATTACAATTGCAAGCATTTTATGCAATAAAAAATGCCCTAGATTGTGACATGGTCAAAGAGCATTATTTCTATCTGGATGGACCTGGCGGATCAGGAAAAACTTATCTATATAATTTATTGATGAGTTTTGTGCGAGCACAAGGTAAAATAGCACTGGCATTTGCAACCACTGGAATTGCCGCACTTTTGTTAGAAGGTGGAAGGACTGTGCATAGTGGATTTAAACTGCCAGTGCCTATTTTGGAAACATCAGTGTCGGATATTCAAATGACATCATTACAAGCAAAAAAAATTAAAAAAAGTAAATTAATTATAATAGATGGGGCTACAATTAGGTCATGCCATGCCCTAAAATGTATTGATCGTTTGCTTCGTGAAGTCATGGATAATACTTTGCCATTTGGTGGAAAGGTAATGTTGTTAGGTGGCAATTTTAGACAAACATTACCTGTCGTTGTACATGGAAATTGAACTGACATTATCGAAACATGTATAAAGTCAAATACACTATGGAAACTATTTACCCATCTTCAATTACAACAAAATATGAGATCAGAAGGAGAAAATGATTTCAATGATTGGCTCATTACAATTGGAGAAGGAAAAAACGGAGTGAATACAAAATTTACCTGAGGACACTGTGCACATCCCAGCTCATCTGATTTGCAAACAAGATCTTATATCGGCTATATTCGAAACTACAATAAATTACGAGGACTATGCAGAACTTGCTAAAAAAGTAATACTAACATGCAAAAATAAGGATGCATTGCTCCTCAATAATCAAATATAAAAAAAAAATAATGCACCACAAAAAAATGACCACAGTGCTGATTCTGAATTCATAAACTCATTAACTCCTTCTGGAATGCCACCACAAATATTTTGCAGCTAAAGAAAGGTGCAATTGTCATGTTACTGCAAAACATGAACCCAAAAAAAGGCCTATGCAATGGTACCAGATTAATTGTTCAAGAATAAAAGGACCATTTCATAGATACTGAAATTCTAATTGGTAAAAATAAAGGAGAGAGAGTTTTTCATACCAAGAATAGATTTGGCACCAAGTGAAAGTAGCCTCCCTTTTGTACTTCAAAGGAGACAATTTCCCATTATCATGGCATTTGCCAGGACCATTAATAAATCACAAGGACAAACTTTCAAATCTGTGTGTATCTATTTAGAAGAACCAGTATTTGCATATGGCCAGCTGTATGATGCCTTCTCAAGGTGCAAGAATTCACAAGGCTATTAAAGTCTACATTGAAAACAATGAAAGTCAAGGTGATTTATTAGATGATGGACACATTTTTACCAAAAACATTGTCTACTATGAAGTACTGTAACTTTCATTCCACCAAAGACAAGACATGGCACAGAAACAGCAACCAAAAAAATATAGAGAATGGTGGTTTAATTTCAATAATGAAATTTTATGTCACTTAGACTCTTTTTAGAGCACCACTATTTCCATAAGAAACTCTACACAATGGCAAAACACAGAGGGCCTCATTCTATTATCGGCCGTAAATCGGCCGCAAAGCTGAGATTCCTTGCAGGGCTCCCGTTACCTTGCAATTCAATTATACGGCGCCGCAAGGATATCCCCTTACGGCCGGCCGTATATCTTGCAATCGGCCGTAAGATCAGAAATCTTTAAATCCAAAAATAAATTCAAGACAGCACTGTAAAGCTCTGTAAATGCTAGGGATCATTATGGGGGACATGAGAATTAATTGCAACCCCCTCTCAAGCTTGCACATCAGCCCAAATCCGAGATTACATTAACTGTTTATTTTCCGGCCGCAGCGTGGGCGGGTCTGAGGTGCTCCAAGCCCTCTGGACTTTTTACATGGATATGTGACATAAATTAAAAATATATATATTTACGGATTTGAGTGTAGGGGAATGTTGTGCTATGAATGCTAACACCTACAATCACTTTATAGTCTTATAAGAGTGCAGGATGGCTTTATTATGGCTTTGTTATGTGCTTAATTGTGTGCCTGCGGGACCTTTTTTCTGCAAGTAAGCTGCGGCTTGGTTTTAGCCTTGCAGAGAGGGTTCCCGTAGCAATTGAATAGCAACCGGGGCTATCTTGCGTCCGAAACTCTTGCGGCCGTTGAAGACCAAAGGCTTTCCTCCGGCGCGTGTGGCCGCAAGGGATAGCATGGCGCCGGCCGGAAGCCTGCCGGAATCCCCGGCCGGAAGGCAATAGAATAGGCGAATAGCTTGCGGCCGGTCCTTGCGGCCCCGCATCTCCTACGGCCGATAATAAAATGAGGCCCATAGAGAACAGTGGTTACACATCGCGGACGAACTTTAATGTCTCACGTTCTCTTTTCAGAGAACCACTATTTCACATAGGAAACGTTATGTGCCATTTTCACAAATTACAACAACAACAACCAAATGTCCATGAAAAATCAACAACCACAGAATAACTGATTAATATTTCATGGAAGTAGTCTTTTGGCATGATTAGCCCCCCAAAAGACTTGGCTTGCATTTTACAACGATTCCAGTTTCAATGTTACTTCAGTATGTTACTGTTTACAATGTTAGAAGTTTTTTTTAAAAAAAGGCAAAGTTGTTTTATTGCAGATATTTCAAAGTTTATGTTAACAGGAGGAGGAGGTTTTAATATACAATGTAAATGTATCATTCAATGCAACATATTAATCCAGGGACTAATCCGATCGCCAGTTAATGGGGTCAGGAAGGAATTATTTTTTTCCCCTTTGATACAATTGGCTAGCTTTCAAGGAGGGTTTTTACTGTTTGCCTTCCTCTGGATTCAATATATATTTTGTTTAACAAGTTTACAATACTCATTAATACAATGCTGAACTGTTCTTACATTAAAATGTTACTACTTTTACAAAAAAAAGTTTAACAGTTCCTCACCAAAAAGTGGCATGTTAAAAAAATTCATATACAGTAATAATTGTACTTCTTTAGAGATACGAAAAAGGTTTCAAATGTCAAATACGCATATTATCTGCAAAACAGAATTCAAAACATACACATTTAATTGCCGTCATTTTTTGACGGGCAAGTCGCTAGTAATCCAATAATGCTGTGGTATTCTGAAGTATTCTGTGACTCTCAGCCTCTTGAACAATTCTTCTAGGACCAAGTAAAGGTAATCCTTTAGAGAGAAGTTGCATTTGAAAGAGGACATTGAAATATATCCATATATCACATATATAGTTGTGAGCATACGGGCCGTTGCTCACGCTTGCGGGCTCGCATAGCGAGCCCGCGGCCCTCAGTTGCTGGGAGATGTGATCTAGACCCGGGGACCCGCGCCAGGCCCACAACCCACCACTCAGGAGTCCACCAGCCACCCGGACAGGCCTCCGACACCCACGGAGGAGGCTGGGAACCCCGCCCCAGGGACAGGGCCGAGCCCGACATCCACGGCCCCCAGGACACGGTGAGCCTGCGGCCCTCGCATAGCGAGGGCAAGGGCCTCAGTTGCTGGGATGGAGCGCCCCATGCCAGCAACTGAGGCACACACTGGCTGATTATCCCACCGTCCGTGTACTTGCAGTGATTCCCCAGTGTGACATATGTGTAAGCCGGGCAGGAGAACAGCAGCTCCCTGAGTCTGAAGCTGCCCTTGCCTCTGAAATTGCTCCATGGGTCCCATGCTGCAGGTATAAGGGGCTGGAGAGAGGCCTGTACTGTCAGAGTGCCTATGAATCATGCACCAGCAGCCGGCTCCAAGCCACGCCCCTCTGGAATAACCATGCCCACCTTTCCATTTAAGGTGGATTAGCAGAGTTACACTTAGAATTACCATTGATAAACTAATTGTTTTACTTATACACTGATCATTTACACCATTCTTATCCAGTGATATATAAAAACAATATTCAATATTACTTTTATATATATATATATATATATATATATATATATATATATATATATATATAAATAATGTGTGTGTGTGTATATTGTGTGTGTATATATATTATGTGCGTGTATATATATAATGTGTGTGTATATTGTGTGTGTGTGTGTATATTGTGTGTGTATATATATTATGTGCGTGTATATATATAATGTGTGTGTATATTGTGTGTGTGTGTATATTGTGTGTGTGTGTATTGTGTGTGTGTGTATATTGTGTGTGTGTGTGTATATTGTGTGTGTGTGTATATTGTGTGTGTGTGTGTGTATTGTGTGTGTGTGTATATTGTGTGTGTGTGTGTATTGTGTGTGTGTGTATATTGTGTGTGTGTGTGTGTGTATATTGTGTGTGTATATATATTATGTGCGTGTAACGGCCCGTATGCTCACAACTATATATGTGATATATATATATATATATATATATATATATATAAAAATAATGTGTGTGTGCGTATATTGTGTGTGTATATATATTATGTGCGTGTATATATATAATGTGTGTGTATATTGTGTGTGTTTGTGTGTATATTGTGTGTGTATATTGTGTGTGTGTGTGTGTATATTGTGTGTGTGTGTGTATATTGTGTGTGTATATATATTATGTGCGTGTATATATATAATGTGTGTGTATATTGTGTGTGTTTGTGTGTATATTGTGTGTGTGTATATTGTGTGTGTGTGTGTATATTGTGTGTGTGTATATATATAATGTGTGTGTGTACATAATGTGTGTGTATATTGTGTGTGTGTATATATAATGTGTGTGTACATAATGTGTGTGTGTGTATATATAATGTGTGTGTGTACATAATGTATGTGTATATTGTGTGTGTGTGTACATATAATGTGTGTGTGTACATAATGTGTGTGTATATTGTGTGTGTGTGTGTGTATATAATGTGTGTGTGTACATAATGTGTGTGTATATTGTGTGTGTGTGTATATATAATGTGTGTGTGTGTGTATATATAATATGTGTGTATATTGTGTGTGTGTGTATATATATAATGTGTGTGTGTGTGTGTATCACATATATAGTTGTGAGCATGCGAGCCCGCTCGAGTCGTTGCTCATGCTTGCGGGCAAAGCGAGGGCCGCAGTTGCTGGCATGGAGCGGCGAAGGCGCTCCTTGCCAGCAACTGCGGCCCTCGCAAAGCAACCGCAACCCTCGCAAACTTTACATCGCAACGCAAACAACATACGAGACACGTTAACACACATTACGGACTCGCAAAAATCGTCCGCAACACGCGTACATGAAAAAATGAAAAAAACAATAAATACACACATCACTTACATAAAAAGCTTACCTACAGCAAGAGGAAGCATCCAGGACCTCAAAAAAACTACTTACACCTTCATTTAACTCAAAATAAAAGAGTTTAGACACTAAAAAATTCTCTAAGCGAGAGAAAAAATGGCCACCGAACAAAACGAAAACGAGGCTACAGCACTCTAAACACGCAAAACACCACCAGAAACTCGCAAAACACCACAAAACACCTACGGACATTCCGCTACAGACGTATACCACACTTTACCCACCATTTTAGAACAATGCGGAAGTACAAAACTACGCTAACGGGTTAGTCTTGCGCACGCACAGTATTACACTGCACACATTCATCACGCTTACACAGCAGCTCCACACCACTAATGCTGCAGCAACATCAAAACAGATTGCAGCTCTTCAACACAATGCTTCCTGCATATATTACTTCAAAATACGTAAAGTATATTCATTTATTAATCTATCAGTTATTTTATTATTATACACCAAACAGCATTAGCTCACTTACAATTTGATTGCCGTCATTTTTTGACGGGCAATTCGCTAGTATATAATATTACCTAACATGACTTTTATAGCAATATGTGTCTATTAGCAGTACTGCTAATTAAATATTGAATGTATGTTATTTGGTGAATGTAAACTGCAATTAAAACTAAGAAATGGATACCCACAGTAAAAAAAAAAAAAAAATAGCTAAAAAAGGCTGCATTTATATTTTTATTTTTTAAAAATGTTTCCCATTATCAAATGAGTTCTATAAAACAGCAAGTTTCCACATGTTAGTGTGTTAGATGGTGCAGAAAACCGAAACTAATATAAATGCAACCTCATAACACAGTGTAAGAAATCATTACACTAAACAATGTAATTAAATGTACAGTTTCTAACTCACATTCTGTCTATGATTTAGGTTCCGGAGAGGATTAAAAAGTTATTATGCACATTTCGAAATATATATCAAACATTTTGAGGCCTCAATTTAGTTTACTTTGAACTAGCAAGTTCCTTGCATATTCATCCTTTAAATTTGCTATTTTCTTGTTGCCTAATTCTCTGTATAATCTGGAAATTAATTTCAAATGTCACAGAACAGTCATTTTGTACGCTCTCAATATTTTAGAGAAAACTCAATTTATTTTCATAATACTTAGTATCTTTGAAAAGCTATCTGCCTCCAAAAAAAGTTCTTTCACTTTGAATCAGTCATTTGATTGACTGGGTAAAGCATCAGTGAATTCAAGTGGATTTGTTTCCAGGGATTATGTTGATGGAGATGTTCTATTCAGTGGTGTTACCAAGTCTACGAAATGTACCATTTTTAATAAAATTTATGAAAATGCCTATATGCACGAAAAATATCCCATTTTAATACTGGAGAAACGTGTTAAATACTACATTGATGTTATTAATATTGCTAATCCTTTATCATACTGTTATAATTTTTGTATTACAGTATTTGGCTGTAAAATTGAAGCTAGCAAAGCACTTTAGATTTTGCTGAAGCTATTAAGAGGAAAATCATCAGACATCTTGATGGAATTCTCCAATATTTTCAGCGAAATGTTTCCTCAAAATGCTTGTCTTCAAAACAGCCTTACAGTTCACATTATAAGAATATGCATACAAGTTCTCTCTGGCTGCATGAAAACAGGATGAATTGGGCAGTAAAGTAAAATTGTTATTGAGTTGGAATGGGCTTTTTAATGTTTTTACATGTATTATTGAAAAATATGTTCATTAAAAATTTAATTTTAAAAACCTTTAATATATCCCTATCACCCACTAGCACCCTCATATAAAATCTATATCTGAGTATGTACCAGAATGACCTGGTACATACATATAAGTTATCAGATGTTTAACTTACAAGCCAAGTATATATGAACAGTATTCTAAGTCAGAGTGATTCCTGCAGTGGTGGACAATTTGGTTGCACCAGGCCTGCCAAAAGTCCAAGTTGAGCCTGATTCAAATGAACTATCGCAAGTTACTGTAGCTTGTAAGTGAGTCCGAAAGTTAATTTTGCTATTCAATTGGTATGTTTTTGCTCCAAACAGATTACGGGTTACGGCCTTAAAAACTTTGTGATGGTTAAACCTGGAACTTACAGCCTCCCAAAGTCTTTGATCTTTTAATTCCGCAAGATTTACGATGGCTAAAATCACTTTTCAATTGCTCCAATTTCCCAAGGCCGCAAATGTTTTCACATCCGTTAATGGCAAATGAAGGAGAGAATCCTACACCTGTTCGTAGCACTGTAAATGAGAAAAAAACAAAACAAAAAAAAAACAATACTGCACTGTAACTAACGGGGAAAGCGATGAAAGACATTAGAATTAATTGCACAACCGTCTCAAGCTTGCAAATCGTCAGTATATAAAATTTATATATATACAATATCTCACAAAAGTAAGTACACCCCTCACCTTTTTGTAAATATTTTATTATATCTTTTCCTGTGACAACACTAAAGAAATGACACTCTGCTACAATGTAAAGTAGTAAGTGTACAGCCTGTATAACAGTGTACATTTGCTGTCCCCTCAAAACAACTCAACCAAGCCATTAATGTCTAAACCATTGTCAACAAAAGTGAGTACACCCCTAAGTGGAAATGTCCAATTTGGGGCCAAAGTGTCAATATTTTGTGTGGCTACCATTATTTTCGAGTACTGCCTTAACGCTCATGGGCATGGAGTTCACCTGAGCTTCACAGGTTGCCAGTGAAGTCCTCTTCCACTCCTCCATGATGACATCACGGAGCTGGTGGATGTTAGAGACCTTGCACCCCCCACCTTCGATTTGAGGATGCCCCAAAGATGCTCAATAGGGTTTAGGTCTGGTGACATGCTTTCCCAGTCCATCACCTTTACCTTCAACTTCTTTAGCATGGCAGTGGTCGTCTTGGAGGGGATCATGCTCTGCTTCAGCATGTCACAGTACTGTGTATGTTGGCATTCAAAAGTATGTTGGCATTCATGGTTCCCTCAATGAACTGTAGCTCCCCAGTGCCGGCAGCACTCATGCAGGCCCAGACCAAACATATATACACATATGTCCATATGTTAATATATGTTTTATATGATATGTTGTGTTGATTCCCCCATATGCATTTACCTGATGATGTCAGATGCTGCCTCCACTCTCTCTGCCTCGCTGTTTACGTTCAAACTACATATATATATACATTCTATATACCGTATTTGTCCGAATTTAAGCAGCACCATTTTTCCGATTTTTGTGCTTGCCAGTTAAGGGTGCGGCTTATATTCGCGACGGTCAAAAAATCATTGCCGACTTGCAAACTTTGCTTGTATTGCGTGCGACTTCTATTCGTGAATGCAAAATTACTGCTGATTTGCGTGCTTTAGACTGCGGTATTGAATAGCGATTTACGGTTTTAGTGATTCTAACATCCTGTAAAGCCTGTAACCTGCAAAAAAAGCCTGTTTCTTGCAATGGCGGATCACTTTGAGAGTCTTTTTCTCTCCTATTTTACTGGTGCGGCTTATATTTGAGTACTATCTTTTTTCTATTTTTTCACCTTGAACTTTACGGGTGCGGCTTATACGCGAGTGCGGTTTATATATTTGTGGGCAAATTTGTGTGTCCCAGAATGCAGTGTAATAACTGTTTTTCTCGGAACTCTGAGCTGGAAGCATTTTTTTTAACTTGCTTTAGACATTCAAATGTGAACACAGATGTACTTTTTATTTACTATATATATATATATATATATATATATATATATATATTCAGTGAGATACACATATCATGGTAATGTAAATAAGTCTTTGTTGTTTTATACAGTTTTATGACTTGCATAAAACCAAAGCAATGTACTATAATAATGCTAGAAAATTGCCCATCAAAAATGACGGGATTAAAATTGTAAGGCTGGCAATGCTGTTTGCAACACAATGTGAGGCTTTTGCTCCTCTGAGCACCTTCGTTGTTCATCGCAAGCCTCTCCCCCCATGTACTTCAACTTTCCTGCTTTGCACTATCACCTTCGGTGCTCATCGCGAGCCCCACGCTGAGCATCTTCGGCACTTATCACGGGGCTCTCATTGAGCGCCTTTGGTGCTCATTGCAATCCTCTCCTGCTCGTGGTGCTCATTGTTGGCGTTGAGCGCCTTTGGAGCTTATTGCAACCCTTTCGTCCCGCCTACTGTACGGTCCGCTCATTGCAGGTTTCTTTAACCTGCAAGTTTTGTGCTTGGGAATGCCATGTGTGTCTTTCCACCATTCCCCCCCCTGTCCCTTCCCTGTGTCTTTCTCCTCTGTGTGTCTGCTGAATGTTTGCGTGACGCGTGATTACTGCCGTTGGTTTAATTTTTAAAGTCCTGCGTGCCTCGCATTGTTGGTGTAAGTGTTACTGTCTTTGCCTTTGTGTATTTCCTAAGTCCCGCATGCCTGGCTTTGCTCAGCCTCGTTTTCATCCAGGTTCAGAATTTTTACGTTTTTCATTACTTAGCCGATTTTGTATGGACGAAAAACCCCAAGTATAGCTCAAATTTGCTTGCAATCTCACTCCCAGGCTTCCTGGCTCTTCCCTTGTGCTGTGTGTGTAATTATTTATGTTAAATTCTTTTATTTGTTTTTTCTGTTTTTAGAGCTCTGCTCTTCGGTTGCAGTTGCATCCCTCGCAGATGCGTGCCTCAACTGCTCGCCTCGCTTTGCCCCTCATTGCAGTCTAAGTCCTGCATGCCTCAACTGCTCACCTTGCTTCGTGAGGCGAGTAGTGCAATGAGAGCCTTCGCAAGGCTCTCTAAGTGGGACCAACATCGTAAGCGTTCCGGAAACTGTCAACTATATATGTGATATTTATTGCTAATGTGACTAAAATTCTAAAGTTACTAACACAACAGACCTTTCTGCAAAAGGAATGATATATATATTTCAATGAACTAGGAGATCTAGCTTTTCATATATTTCTTGTATATTTTCTGTATATATAGCGTTCAGACCTGTTTTTTGTTGGCTGAAAGAAGCTCTTTTGTCAGTTTACCAAGAGGTGCCCTCCTGGTTAAGAGGCACGCACTCCATCTTAATAATGTATCGGGAATTACTTCCTGGGGAGATACCGAGACAGAGTCACTCCAGTATTGTGTGACACTACTTTAGTGGTAAACATCAGGCCTCATTTTGGACAATCTTATACAGCACTTGGTAGACTCTTGATTAAACACAATCTGTCAGGATGTACATTTGCAGACTATGTTATAATATAGCTCCTCCAAGTTCAAAGCTACTTTGGAGGACTGCAT
Source organism: Discoglossus pictus (assembly GCA_027410445.1). Classification (NCBI taxonomy): domain Eukaryota; kingdom Metazoa; phylum Chordata; class Amphibia; order Anura; family Alytidae; genus Discoglossus; species Discoglossus pictus. The sequence continues at coordinate 260,419,183 of CM050165.1, read as the reverse complement.
TTTGTTCTGATGATCAACTTGCTTGAAGCTTTCCAGACAGCTGAGCAGCATATACTGAGCAGCATATATCCAATTAGAATTATTAAAAAAAGATTCACAAGAAACAATTCAAAAGGTGAACAATAAAATGGTGAATGGCCTAAAAAACTAAATGTAAAAGGATACACTACATGACTTCATTGAGATCCTATAAGTATCCGACTAAGGTCTCCATGTAAATCAAGTGCTCTAAGTTAGGGCACTGCCGTAAATTGGCTGTGAGAGCTTTTCCCACCCTAAATTCTACACTAATGTAAATCTTTTACTCCCCCAGGTTTGTGCACTCAATCCTGCCTTAGCTGCAAAAGATTTTTGTGTAGGGAGTAGCCAAACCAAGCTTTATTGATGAAACACAGCCCTAGGAGCCAATAGGAACAGCAAACGTCATGAATATTATAATGAGTGGGAAGTGCCATAACAAATTCAGTAACTAGGCTGCGTCAAGGAAACATTAGAGATATATAAACTAATTGTTTTTTATTTATTAATATATTTTAATAATAAAAATATGTGATAATTGGATTTATAGCTTCAATAAATAAAGATGTGTTTATTTTGTGTTAAAATATGATAACTTTATAGATAATGCATTAGAGCATTTGTTCCTAGGCAACTTGGTCTTGTGATGTGTATTAACCCCATGAGTACTGGGTTGTGGGTTACCCTGGATTATGTATCATAAAACTGTCTTAATACTAACATATATTTTTATAACACATATGTTGAAATTGAATTGTCAAGTATCAAACATTGTTAAATTTTCATAATTTTGTAGTGCTTTTTGTGCTATAGTGTCACTTTAAATCCACTCTTCACGTTAAACCTATTTTTTAGTTCATCATTAATTAACATAAAGAATGCATGCAAATCTTTAGCTTTGCTGCTGAAGGACTCAGCATGGGTTTGAAAACCACTTTGCGAGTGGTCTTTGGTACATCTTTCTTCTGAGTTTTGCAGTTATGGCAGTGCCTTGATTTGCGAGTGATCCGTAAAATTTCAATAGGATAGGGGTTTTGGAGTCAGAGTGTAAGGGAGTAATTCATGATTTATTGTCAGAGCAAAAATCAATGGAAATTTTGCCTTGCTTTTCGCTTTGTCATGCAGTTCACTCATAGTAATGCTCTTGCAATATTTTAGGGATGGAGGATTGACATAGCTTGGTTGGATCTACTTTGCTGCTATGGCACTCGTTATTGATTTTGCCATAGGGTCCTAAGTTGGGTTTTTGGGTAGAAAGGATACACACAAAACTGTTTATTCCAGATATCATGCACCTACAATGTCTGTAAACACCTCTTTAACAGTCACAGACACCCTAAAATCTACAATACAATGTTGAGAGATCATGTCTATCTTAAAGAGGCATGGGATTTTTATTTGTTGCATTACATTGAAGTTATTTAATAATGTTAGTGCGTTTTTCTTTTTTTTTTTTTTTTTTTTTTTTAGATCTAAAGTATTCTCTCTGCATTTTCTGTTAGTTTCAGTTAAGTTTAAACTAATATTTCTTAATATATTACATGCAGAATAGTTTAAGATGTAACTATTTCTGGGAATCTTTGCTTGCCCACAACTAGGAAGCCACATAAAACCTCAGTTTGGCCATACGGAAAAACATAACTGCTTTCTCACAATAATATGCCACTTTGGTAATGTGTTTTTAAGAGCACAGATGTAGAACTGATTAAACAATAGTTAGTCCAAATATTATTCAGAGTATATAATAATCAATATAAATGGGTATACAAGGATATGAGGTGCAACTGATTACTATTAAAGTCACACAGAAATAAAAAATACAAAAAGGTCTACACATTGTTTACATTAACAGGCTGTGCAATATATCAGTTTCCAAAAGAATAAGATTATATAGTGAAGCACTCAGCTGTTTACCTCCATGTCATAAACTGGATCTCCAAAGCAAGACAAATACCTGTTCCTTTGTTTCCCTCCCTACTGGAATCACTTTCTTTCCCAATGTTTTTTTCTAGCAAAACTATCTATCAGCCACAAATCACACAAATAACATTTTTAAAGTCTGCATATTTTAAAGGCCCATGCACCTCTTGATCACAAAATTGGGTTCTTTGTTCACAGAAAATAGATAGTGAACAAGAATAAGTAACCCTAGTATCCTCACTGTATCAAATGTCTAACTTGCTTGTGCCAATGACCTTAATTTTTGTTTTGTTTATTGAATGCCCAGTTTGTGCTCTCTGAGTGCACTTGTGCATCCTACGCTCTCTGGTGCCCTTGCTCCAGTGAAGCCTTCAGGTTCTAATGACCCCTTTGAGCTTTTGGGCTCCCACCATAAGGTATGAGATTCCCAGATGATCTTGTTTTCCCCCCTCACCCTAGGAATGAGGGGGGCCTTTCCACTGTCTCCTGGCCAGAGCCCTGAGACGTGGATTGTATCTTCGCCAGGGGGACAGCTGCCACCAGCCCACACAGGCTCTGACTCCTGAGGTAGCAGCTGCCACCTTTAGATCCATCCAAGGGGTCAACGGCCATAAGGCTATGACCTCAAGGGCTAATGAGACCCCTTGGTTTCAGTATAAACAAAATTTTGGGGTCTGTATGTGTCCAAATAAAAGAACAAAATCATAGTCCGTTTCCATGCCAAAAAATTCAGTGTCAAAATCAAATTTGGTCAGATAGGGTATTGGCCACCTACTCCATCTGACATACAGTAAGGTAAGGAACAGCTCTCACCTGGACCTCCGGCTAAATGCTGGGGGCCGTGTGAAGTGCTCCCCCAACCTGTAGACTGGGGGCAAAAACAAAAATTAATGGACACCCAACAAAACCATAAGGTTCTGGCCAGGGGCCCAAAATGCTAAAAAAGTCTGTGCATGGTGCTTATATGGGTGTAGGAGCCCAAAATGTTTTGGGAGGATAAAGTTTAAAGTTTAAATAGTTTAAAAACCTAGATACATTAGTGGTGCACAATTCAGTCTAAATAAAATGTGTTCAAATATAAAAGGAATTGTACTTATCCACTGCCAATGGAAGATTGAGGAAATACAGACGGTCCCTCAGTTCTAATGGTATCTGGTATCAAGTCTAGTATGGATGAAAAATGAGCTGCTATCCTGAATTTTGACAGACCTCCCTGCAGAGCAAATCAGCTTGATAAAAAAGAATTTGGAGTGGGCAAAAAAGAAAAATAAATATGGTGAAGTATGTTCTGACTAATTTAATATATGCATACATATTGTACTTACAAAACAAACAAAAAAAATATTTTGGCATTTTTGGCAAACGACATATGAAAAACCTCTTTTTTAATTGATGTATTATGGCAGATAATTTACTTTTTTAGTATGAAGTAGATAACATTTGATTAATCTCATACCTTGTGACTATAAGGTGTACTGTCAGAGTTTGTGGACATGTTCCTGCAGTTTTTATGTTTTGTAATTATAATCTTTCATGTATGTATTAAAATAGTCTAAACTTACATTGCCTCACTCGCTGACTGTTGGCGTATCCCAGGGTTCAGTCCTAGGCCCCCTCCTCTTCTCATAACACAGCCTTTCTCCCTCCTCACTATTATATCACTGTATAACACAGGCTTACTCCCACCTCACTATCATATCACTGCATAACACAGGATTCCACCCTCTTCACTATCATATCACTGTATAACACAGGCTTCCTCCCACCTCACTATCATATCATTGCAAAACACAGGATTCCACCCTCCTTATTTCCCTCAGATTTTAATCTCTAGATGATACTTTCCGAGGGGAAAATAACATGTGCAAGGGTAGGTGGGATATGGGTGTTGAGGGAACAGAAGGGAAAGGGAGCTAGAAAGCGATATGGTGAAACAAAAAGTTAATACTGGAAAAAACAAGAACAAAAAGTGAAGAAATAAATACAGATGTTTTTTTATTTTTATTTCAATGTTGTGTATACCTTTGTGCAAATACTCTTTCTTCTGTTGTTGCCAAGTAGCCTGAGTCCTGGCTACCCATTGCATCCGCCCAGGGTTGTTAAAGAGGGGGGAGTCAAAAGCTTTCCTGGGTTAAAGCTTTCCCGGGAGCTTCATTCTCCCCAGCACCCTCTAGTAGCAATGCCTAATTACATTTAATTTCAGCATTTTGTGTGTCCCCTATTCATATAAATTTGGGAAGAATTGTCTGCCCTCCCAGCCATAGCAAGGTTTCTCCCCTCCTACTTAACAGTCGTCAGAGCTACCACCTGCTTTTTCAGAGGAGGTACAACACTTGATCTTAGCCAAAAGGCTGAGAAGCGATGACCTTAATATTATTGCTATGGAAAGAAGTGAGAAAGTGACTTGATAAAAACTTTCAAATATGTTACAGGATTTAACTATCATAGTCATTTAACTTATGGTAGGCTAAAAAGAGATAGAAGCCCTCCACTGTACAGAGTACCAGTAGTACAAAAAATGAATAGTACATTTGTGATTCTATTTGAATGTCTAAAAAATAAGTTAATAAACTTATTTTCTGCTTACGCAGTTGTGGCATGCTCACTCTTTTAATCCAAAAAACGCTATATAAATGACTCCTTTTAGGCATATTCTCACTGTATTACACAGCTTTAAGCATAAGGATTTAACAAGTTTTAGGAGGTAATCATCTTTTAGAGAAAGAACTAAATGCCATGGTTTAAAGTTATAATAAAGTTAAGTTAAATACTGTAAGAAACGTTTACTTTACAGAGAGGATGGCAGATAAGTGGAAAAATCTTCCAGATCAAGTAGTACGAGTAATGGATAAATTCAAGCATGCATGGAATTTACATAAGGCAATCTGGAGAATTTAATAAGATGCAATTATTGTTTTTTATCAGCTGCAAAAATTGAGATTTCTATATAAGAGCACTTATTTATACACAGTTAATATATTATTTTAGACCTATTGTAGTTTAGTTGTTTTTAATGTTCTGGTCTGACTGTGGCTTGTTGGTCCACATACATATTTCTCATGAGGCAGATGAGATGGTCTGGTACTTCCATCTCTTTAAGGACTTGACACATTTTGTTATGATTCACACAGTCAAAATCTATGAAGCAGAGATAATGTTTTTCTGAAATTCTCTAGCTTTCTCTATTATCCAGCAAACATCAGCAATTTTGTTCTCTTGTGCCTCTGCCTCTACAAAACCAGCTTGCAAATCTAGTTCTCGGAACATGGACAAACAAAATGGCTCAAGATCGAAAAAGGAGTACGACAAGGTTGTATATTGTCAGTTTATTTATACATCTTATATGAGGAATACATTGTGCACAAGACAGGGCTGGATGAATCCAGACATGACATTCAATTGCTCCTGGGGAGGAAAGCTATGACAAGTCTGGACAAGCTATTAAAAAGCAGGGATATAAATTTTCAACAAAGGTCTGCATTTTTAGAACTATGTTATTCCCAATAGTAACATATGGATAAAAGATTTGGATCATAAAAACTTTGAATTGTGGTTTTGAAAAAAATTGCTTGGAGTCCCTTGAACTGCAAGAAGATCCAATCAGTTAATCAATACTACAGGAAATCAAGCCAGACTGTTCAGTGGAAGGTATGATCATTAGGCTAAAGCTCATTTATTTTTGGCCATATCCTGAGAAGACAGGATTCCCTAGAGAAGGCAGTAATACTTGGAAAGATTGAAGGCACAAAAAGAAATGGACAACAGAGGTGTATATAGATGGGATCATTGAATCAACGAACATGAGTTAGATGGAATTCATAGGGGTAGTGGCTGACTATGGTCCATAGGGTCACAGAGAGTCGGACATGTCTTAATGACTAAACAACAACAAGAATTCTAGCTGTTAGGAAATAACAGCTAAAGCTGTTCACTGCTATTTTTTACTGTTTGTTACTGATTGTTATATTTTTGATTGGTTTACTACTACTGAATGTGAATACATTTGGTCTACGCTGTCTGGTCCTCTGATTTCATGAGCAATGAAAACCTTAGTACTAACAGAAAGGTTGCAGAGATTATTATTAGGAAAATGTTAGGAATGACTGCTGTTGACATCTACTGCATTGAAAAAGGAAAACAAGAAACAACAGTAAACGTTTTACTTGTTGGCCTTTTTAGTCTGTAACTTTTACATACTTTATTTAAATATATATTAATTTAAGTGACTGTAAGACTGTGCTGAGGTGATGCTTAAATGTACTTTTTATGTGACCTTCTAAATTATCAACATAAACTCCTATTTTTATTCCCTATCAGAAATGTCCACTTTTTGTTCTCACAGAGACATAAACCTTTATTTGAAGGCAGTCATCTTAAATGTAGATTAAGATACTGGGCATCCTGAAAACCTAACATATTTTACAACATTTTAAAATTATTTATTTAATTGTAAAAAAAAAAAAAAAACTCAATCAAGTTCCAGAAAACCATTCCCTTTTTCCTCTATGTACAGTAACTCTTAAATTGAGATAAACAGTTGTTCTCCTCTTTTAGAAAGTGCATGCTAAGTAGATAAATAGTAGTTCATTCCTTGCTGTTTCTAAAGCTGCTTATATGTTAGTACCCTCTCCGTGTTCCAATATTAATTAATAAATATGTCATATAATGATAAAAGAGTGTCATCTTGCTATCATACTTCTCAACATAGTCTTATTCTTGTTGTCTTCCTAAGTTATTTCTCATGTATCCAAACTTTCAAGATATTCTACGGAAACTCTCCCTGCCTGATCTCTGTTGTACTGATTACTTCTCTAGTTACTTCTGTGCCTTATTTTGTCATTTGACTTTTGCATTTTCCAAAAGTTTTGGCTCTCCTTTAAACAGACTATTTGACTTTACTTCACGTCCATCTTCCCTGACTGCTTAAAACTTTTAAATGGCTCAACCAAAATTAAAAAAAAAAGCATGCACACTTTACAAATCAATCTTAAACTGACAAATTTCAAGCAAATCTGTTTTTCCAACTGTGCTGTAATAATAATAATAATAATAATAATAATAATAATAATAATATAATCATTATTAATAATAATCTATTCAAGTGTATTTAAGAGTACCGTATATACTCGAGTATAAGCCGACCTGAGTATAAGCCGAGGCACCTATTTTACCACAAAATACTGGGTAAAATGAGTGACTCGAGTATAAGCCGAGGGTGGGAAATGTGCTGCCACCTGTGTCCCTCTTGTGCCCTCTGTGTCCCCCTCTTGTGTGCCCTTTTCTTGTGTCCCCCCTCTCTCTCCCGTGTCTCTTCTCCCCTTTCCCTCCCCTGTGTCTCTTCACCCTCTCCCTCCCTGTGTCTCTTCACCCCTCTCCCTTCCCTGTGTCTCTTCCCTCTCTCCCTTCCCTGTGTCTCTTCCCCCTCTCCCTTCCCTGTGTCTCTTCCCCATCCCTTATCACCCTCCTCAACCCCCTCCTCATTCTCAACCTCCCTCCTTAACCCCACTCCTCATCCTCAACCTCCCTCCTCAACCCCACTCCTCAACCTTCCTCCTCAACCCCCATCCTCACCCCCCTCCTCAACCTTCCTCCTCAACCCCCATCCTCAACCCCCTCCTCAACCTCCCTCCTCATACTTAACCTCCCTCCTAATCCTCAACCTCCCTCCTCACCCCCCTCCTTAACCCCCTCCTCAACCCCACTCCTCAACCTCAACCCCACTCCTCATCCTCCACCCACTCTTCAACCTCCCTCCTCATCCTCAACCTCCCTCCTCAACCCCCCATCCTCAACCCCCTCCTCAATCCCCCTCCTCAACCTCAACCCCCTCCTCATCCTCAACCGCCTCCTCAATCTCCCTCCTCATCCTCAACCTCCCTCCTCAACCCTCCATCCTCAACCCCCTCCTCAATCCCTCTCCTAAACCTCAACCCCCATCCTCATCCTCAACCCACTCCTCAACCTCCCTCCTCATCCTCAACCTCCCTCCACAACCCCCCCATCCTCAACCCCCTCCTCAGCCCCCCTCATTAACCTTAACCCCCCTCCTCATCCTAAACCCCCTCCTCAACCTCCCTCCTCATCCTCAACCTCGCTCCTCAACCTCAACCCCCCCATCCTCAACCTCAACCCCCCCATCCTCAACCCCCTTCCTCATCCTCAACCCCCTCCTCATTCTAAACCCCCCTCCTCATTCTAAACCCCCCCTCACTTTACCCCTGTAAATACCTCCCCCTCTCCCTTTCCCCTCACTTACCTTCATCTGCAGCTTCTCCTGCGGCCTCCACGATCCTTCCAGGTGTCTTGACCCGGCCAATGCTAATGATGTGGCGCGCATGTGACGTCACGTCATTAGCATATACCGGGTGACCACGCAGGAAGTAGCGAGGAGGAGAAGCTGGAAATGAAGGTAAGTGAGGGGAAAGGGAGGGGGGGGGAGGTATTTAGAGGTGTCTCTCTACCCCCTGTGTCTCTCTAACCCCCGTGTCTTTTTCCCTCCCCCTTCCTCATCCTCAACTCCCCCTCCTCATTCTAACCCCCCCTCCTCATTCTAAACCCCCCTCCTCGCTTTACCCCTCTAAATACTGGAAGGAGCGCGGAGTCCGCAGGAGAAGCTGCAGATGAAGGTAAGTGAGGGGAAAGGGGGAGGTATTTAGAGGTGTAAAGTGAGGAGGGGGGTTTAGAACGAGGGAGGGGTTGAGGATGAGGAGGGGGGAGACAAAGAGACACTGGGGGATAAAGAGACACGGGGGGGGGGTTAGAGAGACACAGGGGGGGGGGTCCGAGAGACACGGGGGGTTAGAGAGACACAGGGGAGACAGTGACTCGAGTATAAGCCCTTTTTAACCTTAAAAGAAGGGCTGAAAAACTCTGCTTATACTTGAGAATATACAGTATATTGTTTTGTCTTAACAACTTTTCCAATTGAAGCTGAAAAGCCTTATAATTTATTACTGATAATGCTAATTTATATCTTATTATATATATACTAGAATATTGCCTGTCAAAAAATTATGGCAATGAAATTGTAAGTGAGCTAATGCTGTTTGGTGTATGGTAATCAAATAAATAATACATTAATCAATGAATATACGTTACCTATTTTGAAGTAATATATGCAGGAAGCATTGTGTTGAAGAGCTGACAATCTGTTTGGATGTTGCTGCAGCATCCAATGTGTGTTTTGAATGTTGTGGAGCTGCTTTGTAAGTATAGTGTGCGTGCGCGAGGAAAATCCGTTAGGGTACCTGTGTACTTCCGTTAGGGTACCTGTGTAAGTTAGTGTTGTAAAATGGCACCTAATGTATGTATCACGCAGCTGTGGCTGATTTTGCGTCCTTGTTCTTTTACCTCATACAGCTTCTTGGAAAAATCTGTATGCGTTTTGTGGTGTTTTGCATGTTTAGGGTCGTGTAGCTTCGTTTTCGTTTTGTTCGGCGGCCATTTTTTCTCTTGTTTAGGGGATTTTCGGGTGTCTAAACTCTTTAATTTCTACTTAAATTGACTTGTAACTTCACTTTTAGAGGTTCTGGGTGCCCCCATCCCCCTTGCTGTGGGTAAGCTTTTTAGTGTTTTCGTGTGCACGGATTTCAGCCACTAATGTCATATTTTTGCAAGGCCGTAATATTTTTGTTTGTAAGTGGCGCTGCTCGTATTTGCAGATGCTAAGTCCGTAAATGTTGGGGTCGGGGTGGAAGCCTCCACCTCCGTAAATGCGGCACCTAGCTTCGCGAGGGTCCGCATTTGCGGCCTTAAAGTCTGCAGTTGCTGGCAAGGAGCACCTTCCGCAGCGTTAGCAACAACTTTTGTCAACCCGCACTGTTGACAACTATATATATAAAGCACTGTCTCTGGCTGGGTCAGTGCCCTGTTTTTTAGCTTTCTCAGCCAGCATATAAAAGAAAGAAAAAACAAAATATACTGTTAAACTGTAATCAAAGTATAAAAAAACTAATTTATCTCTGTTTTATAGACTTTTCCAAAACCTTTGTGGCAAGTTCTTAAAGAGATCTCATCTGCCTTCTGAGGCACATGTATGTGAACCAAGATCCCACAGTCAAAAGCCAAAATGGACCAACCGATTGGTTTAAGAATGGCGATTGAATGCGACAATACATCATTCATAAGGCCAGACTGGATGAATCCAAAGGTAGAATTAAAAATGCTGGGAGAAATATCAACAACCTCAAATAGGCAGATCAAACTACTCTGATGGCTGAAAGTGAGGAGGGCCTATTGATGAGAATGTGAGAAGAGAATGCAAAGCTGGTCTGCTGCTCGATGTACCAAAGACGAAGATCATGGCAAACACCCAACAAAGGTCTGCATAGTTAAAACTATACCATACCGATGTGCCTGGCCTTGTTCGTGTAAGTGTTACTGTCTTTGCCGTCATGTATTTTCTAAGTCCTGCGTGCCTGGCATCGCTCAGCCTCGTTTTCAACCAGTTTTAGTTTTCTTTTACGTTTTTCGTCCTCCATTGTTTTTTCTCGCTTAGCCAATTTTCGAGTGACAAAACACGGCAAATAAGTCTCAAAATCGCTTGCAGCCTCACTCCCAGGCTTCCTGGCTCCCCCGCTATGCTGTGTGTGTGTACTTTAATTTATTTTTTATCATTTTTCTTGTTTTTTCGGCTGTTAACTTTGTATTTTTCCAAGGTCAGATTTTTTTACCACCGAGGTTCCAAGGTCGGATTTTTTATCTAAGCTTAAGTCCTGAATTCCTCAACTGCTTGCAGCCTAAGTCCTGCGTGCCTCAATTTCTTTTCTCGCTTTGCAAGTCTCGCAGGAGCGCCTTTGGCGCTCATTTCGGCCTAAGTCCCATATGCTTCAATGCCTCAACTGCTCGCCTCGCTTCGTAAGGCTCTCAGGAGCGCCTTTGGCGCTCATTTCAGCCTAAGTTCTGCGTGCTTCAATGCCTCAACTGCTTGCTTCGCTTTACAAGGCTTGAAGAGCAATGAACGCCTTCGGCGCTCATTGCCTAAGTCCTGCAAGCTCGGAAGGCTTCAATGCCTCAACGGCTTGCGAGGCTTGCAGCTGCGGCCCTCTGGCTCGCAAGCGTTATGACAAATCACAATTTACATTATCTCACAAAAGTGAGTACACACCTCACATTTTTGTAAATATTCTATTATATCTTTTCATGTGACAACACTGAAGAAATGACACTCTGCTACAATGTGAAGTAGTAAGTGTACAACCTGTATAACAGTGTACATTTGTTGTCCCCTCAAAATAACTCAACACACAGCCATTAATGTCTAAACCTTTGGCAACAAAAGTGAGTACACCCCTAAGTGGAAATGTCAAAATTGGGCCCAAAATGTTAATATTTTGTGTGGCCACCATTATTTTTCAGCACAGCCTTAACCCTCATGGGTATGGAGTTCACCAGTACATTTGTGTTCACATTTGAATGTCTAAGGGTGAGGGGAGAGGGGAAAGGAGGGTGGGGCGCTGGACAACGTGTGCACAGGTAGGTGTGTGCTTGGGGTTAAGTAGGGTGGAGGGAGTGGGGACCCTCCCACAAACCCAGGTGTGTGAACCTGGTAATTTGTGGTTGGGCCCCCTCTCCTCGTGCAGCTGAGGTGTGCAGGTGCTGCACCCTATTCTGGCCTGTGGTTCTGTGGTATGCCAGGAGCTGCGATCTAATCTGGCTGGAAAAAAGGCCCAAAAATTACAGCACCTAATGGCTAAATTGAGAATGCGGAGGATGGTGAGTTGGTTTGCGGAGTGATTGATGATAAATCGTGTGGACTGAGGCTGACATTGGTGGTTGGATGGATTTTTAACGAACGGGTAGAGGTTGAGTGGTAACTTAATGTTAGCTGGCGGCTTTGAAGCCTGGTTGGAAGAAGTGGAATGAAGAGTTGAATAATAGTGAGGACTCTTATGAGATGGGCTTTAATGGTGTTTGGAGAAAAGAGCTGGAGGTAGTAGCTGAAACTAGTAGAGATGTGATAACCAAGGTTTGAGATGTAGACAGTAAAGTGGGAAAGGGCGTTCAATTGAGTGCTTGAGTCATGATTGAGTGAGGTTGGTGTACCGAAGGCGTAGTTTGAAAGGGTCAGATGGTGAGCAGAGATATGGCGCGTGCTAGCTGGTATAGATAGTAGAGCTGTAGAAGGAAGAACGACGGGAGTGCAAATCGCTGGGTATGTGACGATTAGCAAGGTTGATCTCTATGGACGTGGCAGCAATGTAAATCCGAAAGTGGTAATGTCGGAATTGAGTGAAAAGTGAGAAGATAGAGTGATCGAATGGAGTAGATGGTAGCGAGTGAATGAGGTCATCTGCTTTAAAGGAGGTGTGAAACCTGCGGAAGGGGTTGGAGAGCCAGACGAAAGCGGTTATGGTAGTATCAATGATGTATAAATATGAGGGGTACTGAATATGGGTACATGAATGTGTAGAGTTGGTCGAGTAAAGTAAGGAATGGATAAATACTGGATCTAAGAAATAAATTAGGGATTACCTGTAGAGTAGCTGCGGAGTGGTGGCGGTGGTGCCTCGCGAAGGCTGATGTAGGTTTGTGAGTATGATGAAGCCTAGAGAGGGCAAGTGCGACTATGAAAGCGTGATTTAGGTGGAGCCTATTGACAGAAAGGAATGCAGACGTCGACAGAAAGGAATGACTCTGCCACTGATTGCGAGGGGACTACCATGTTGCACCTGAGTATTACACAGAGATGTCAGAGGGGAAAATGAATACGAAATGTGAATAAGAAATAATTTTGTGGGTGTATGTCCCTTTAAGAGCGGGCTGCAGATGGTGCACAAGAAAGCAGAGAATCGAGCAGAGACCAAAATATTGCGATATGCTAGATTTTGTCCGGGATGTGCTACCAGAAAGTGAAGGGAAGATGCATGGAAGAGAGACAGGGAGGCTGGAGGAGCGTAGGGGAATGCCCAGAGAGCAGCGAAATGGGTGGGCAGGACGCAAAATGCAAGGAGAAGCGGGAGGACGAGCAGGGGTAATGGAGGAGCAGAGGGATGAGCACAAGAAGGCAAAGAATTTGGCAACCCGGGAAGGGGAGAGAAATGGAGGATGGAAGGGAGAAGGGAAGGACCAGAGGGGCGAACACAAGCGGGGAAACTGGGACAAGAGGCAAGGAAGGGAAGGGGAGACAGGAGATGAAGGGGAGAGGGAAAGCAAGAGGGGTAGGAGAGGAGTCAGAGCACATCCAGCACAGCAGCAGAAGCATCAAGAACGAACGTGCGCACATGTAGGTGTGTGCTTGGGGTTTAAGTAGGGTAGAGGGAGAGGGGACCCTCCCACAAACCCAGGTGTGTTAACCTGGTAATATATATATGTAAATAGATATATTAAATTTGTATGGCACAGGATTGATGAAATTATCTTATGATTTCAAATATCTGGTGTTACAACTACTTTTAAAATAACATTGTTAGAATATATTTCAAATGAAAGCTTTTTTTCCTGGGTTCATCTCTGTAAAGATATTTTCTCACTATTAAAGATTTCTAATAATATCAGGCAAAGCTGAGCTAAAAAGCTATAAATCAGTCCCCAAGTGTATAATCACACTCAGTGCCTCTGTCATAATGTTAGACTTCTGCAGTCAAGAGGAGAAATTACATAGAACCAAATCCCAGTGCAGTACAATTTGTGTGTCTTGCATTCTTCAAGACATCTAAAAGAATAGATAAGTAATAAGACCATATCTCTGTTTGATGTGACTGTCAGGGATATGGAAACGTGTAGAAATATCAAATATTCTCGAGAAGAGGCAGTTTATGCTCTACAATTGCCTTGGGGGCTAGTGGCAACTTAGGATGGATGGTTTCCTACAACTTAATTGGGGTCAAGAAAGGAACAGAGAAATAGAGATTATATGGCACTGTTGGGGAAAACCCTTATCATTTATTCATTTCTACTATCCCTGGATTTACAGTTGTCTGTGTACTTTGGTGTCATAAAAATAATTGCATGTAGCTCCATCACTAATCCAGTTTAACACAATCAAATACTGATTCGGTGCTGTATGTCTCAACTATATGTCCACACTGCTGTTAGGAAGTAACATGTGTAGGGAAATGTCACAATAATGTAACACTACTACTAAATTGTTTTATTCATAGTGTCATTTTATGAATAACCTGACTTAATAATGTGTTAAATGTTTAAATGATACTTTACACAGATGTGTTTTTTTTTCATGTTACTCATTAAATTAAGAGGCCATGGCCTCACCATTACAGTTATTTTCAGGTGCTTCTTACTTATCAAAAACTTTACATCTTTGTGACTGTGGCTCAATTACTCATACCACATGAACATTATATCACATTATACATCCTGCATGGCTTTAATTAAGATTATGTTGGATGCAAAAGCTCATCTTCTCAAAGTATAAACAAGTTGCAAAAAAATGAATTGTAAGAAATATATAGCAACTTCAAATCATTTTGTACTGACAAATAATTTAGAAACATGCTTCTTCCTTACCTTTCCCTAGAGCACCCTGACCTCAAAAGTCAAGAAGAAGGCTAATTAGGACATTCTCTTTAAAAAGCTGCTCCCACAACACCTCATTTACCTCCTCTGAATTATGTGTGGCTTCTCTGACAGCGTTAGCCTTAAGTCTTTAATCATTTGGATACAGAAATAAAAGGCATTAAGTTCTTCAGCACCAGATCTTATTCTTTTTAAATTTAGTTTGTATATGATCTCAATGCATTATTAGGCATCCATTATATTTGAAGAAGATAGACATATTTTTATCTTATTATTGTAAAACATATTTGTATGATGTATACATAAATATATTTTTCGTTTGCAGCTCTTTTGAAATGTTTTTCAGAGAATCATGTATTTACATGTGTAGATTTAGTTGCATATTAACAGCTTTATTAAATTGCAATTTGGCCAATTGAATAGGCTTTTATATTAGCAAAGAGCATATATTTTTTCACAGAAGTTTTTAGTTAGTGAAGACCTTGCTTTTGGATAGAAGTTCACTATCTAAAAACTTCTGTAAAAAAAATATGCAATGTGCTTATATAAAACCATATTCAATTGGCCAAATTGCAATTTAATAAAGCTGTATATATTTATTTCCTTATTTATATCTGATACATGCAAATGTAATTTAATTATTTATTAATTTTGTATTCTATGTTTGTTAATTGCCCTTTAAAAGTATGCAAAATTAAATAAAAGAGCATGCAAAAGCAAACAGTCATAATGTATATAAATATCTGATTAAAAGAACATCCCCTAAAGAAATGAGCTGGAAACCATGCTTTGGGTATTGTTCTGTGTCAACCTGTTGCTGAGTAAAGTGCACTTCTGAAACCACACTTTGGAGGAACATCGTTTGTAGTATTTCAATTTCAAATTAAACTGGTAAAATATTACATGAGAAAGGGTGTGAGAAAATCTTAAATTTTTTGCTCATAGTTGCAGTTTTGCTGCCATTCTGGAATCAAGGCTTTGAACAGTTACATATAATTTATTTATTTCCAGAACTGTTATATAAAATGAATCCAGGGAGCAGTTCTGACTTTGATTGGGGGTTGCAAGACGGTTAGTCATTTTAAACGTGTGGTATGAGTTTCCAGTGATGGTTTCATTAATAAATACGGTAGTTACTAAACTTTTCCATTGTGCTAAACCACAGGGCCTGTGTATGGAAAAATGTATTTAAGAAATAAACTGCTATGATCAAACACATACTAATAGCTGCTAGAATGCTTATAGCACAATTTTGGAAAAGTAACCTAATCCCAAAAAGGAACTTTATTAATAAAATAAATTAAATTAACAGCTTTATTGCAGGACAAGGAGAAAAATATTTCTTCAGTCTGTAATGTGTGGTTGCAGTGATCCTGTGAATGGCATCTCAAAATAATATTGCTTTAAGGAAATAGTAACTATGCTTAAGAATATGTTGAATACATTGTCTTCCTTTGTACTTTCTTCACAATCTTTCTATAATTTGTGCAAGGTTTGTGTACCTTAAAGCCTATGGCCCTCATTCAGTTGCAATTTGGCCAAATGAATAGGGCTCTAAATAAGCACATAACATATATTTTTTAAAGAAGTTTTTAGTTAGTAAGCATCTATCCAAAAGCAAGGTTTTCACTAACTAAAAACGTATTTTAAAAAATATGCTATGTGCCAAATCGCAATTGAATGAGGGCCAATGTAGGCTAGGGTAGGTCATCAACCCTGACCCTTATCGAAATAAAATATATATTTGGACTCCCATGGTCTGCTACACTATTAGTATAGCAGGACCCCCAAGTACCCTATACCTAATACTAACCTTCACCCCTAGTCCCTACACTATCTCAAAGCTAAACTAAAATATAAGCCTAAAAGTCCATTTAAAAATTACAGCAAAATAAAAAATCTTACAAGTAAATAAAAACAATACACACAAAAATTAGTTACAATTAAAATACAAATATACTATTATAATAAAAACACAATTACATCTGCTTTGTGAAGCGACACCCTGGGTCCTCTCTTCAGGCATTGTAAGCAAGAATGTCCATGTTGAATCCAATCTATCCTCTGTTCAGTCCATTAAAATAGCCTCTTCATGCTTGATTGAAGTTTTACTCAGTGTTCTGTATTTTTGTTTCTGGATTAAGGAAACAACTCCTTATTTACTTTACTTTCAAGTCATATCACAATTAAAAAAAGTAAGCTATATTTTACACAAACATTATACTCAGCCATAAAATAAAATGGTTTAAAGCCTAAATTCTTGAGCTTGAATTCTTATGGGGATGGTTTGGAAAGTCATGCAAAAGGATTAGTTGCAACAAGTGTAACTAAATGTGGATGAACATTACAACACTACTGCATTGGGCGGTGGGCTGATCAGGGCATGCAATAATGTTATTGTGGCAGAGAAGGGAAGCAAGGGATTTATGGAGGCAGATTCATTTGTTTGAAGGCTAGGAGGTGTCTGTAAATTAAGTTTGCTAGTCTTTGTGAGTTTAAATCTTAGTTGAGCATTATTTGAATGTTCTAAGCCATGCAGTTTAAAGGGTCATTCGGAGTACTTTTTTGTTGTAACAAAAAAACAAAATAGAGTTGCTCTAGTGAGTAGGCCCAGACTGATATACTACAGGATATTTCTCCCTGCGAAGAGCACAAGTGAGCTAAAAGAGGTAGCTTTCAGAGTGGGTTATCATGTCCACAGAACTAACCTATTAAGGTTAGTTTGTTCTCTGATTGAGCACCTCTATTTTGTTTTTTTGTTTATTCAAATGACCCTTAGGGATTAGTCTCCCTAAGGGTGATAGGGGAATCCAGACGTGGATCCCTTGCTCACTGTGCCTTAGGGAGATATCAGCTACACCTCACTGACGAGGCCCAATGAAGGCCGAAACGTACGTCTGGGGTTTGCTGTTTCGCCTGTTCGATGTAGCATTGCCTGGTATTTGGGGGCTGGACCACTCTAGTGAGTGGGACCAGACTGATATACTACAGGATATTTCTCCCTGTGAAGGGCAAAAGTGAGCTAAAAGAGGTTGCTCTCAGAGTGGGTTATCATGTCCACAAAACTAACCTATTAAGGTTAGTTTGTTCTCTGATTGAGCACCTCTATTTTTTTTTACTTTTTTGTTGTTGCAGCTTTAAATGGATATTGGATAATGTACCACTGAGTTTTCTTTTTTCCAGGTGGCGCTCTCAAAGCAGAAAAAAATGTTTTTACTGATATGGAGGTTTGCCCCTTCATCTAATGAGCATTTCGTACATTGTCATACTTGTCTGCCAGTGAAATCTGTAGAGGTAGTATGCTCTCCGCAGTTGCTGTTAGTTTTAACAAATAAGTTTTTTTTTTCATAATAATGTTAAAAAATACTGCTTTTATAAATGCACTAAAAGAATAGTGTTGCATGACCCTTAAGTGGTGATGGTCAAAGAGTGCAAATTGGGAAATGGCAAAGTTGGATATTGTGTATCGATATTTAAATATGAGGTCAGCTAAGTTGCCATCACAATAAGAGACATTGTGAGAGTAAAAAGTCAGTGACAGAAATTTTGAAGTTTCAGGGGCAATTATATAGTTACATAGTTACATAGTAATTGCCATTCATTCCCTCATCATAATGATTGCCTTTGCAAGTCTTGTCTACTACTGGCTTCCCATAGCCACTTGAAGCCTCCCTAACATACAAAGCTCTTAACACTGTAGCCCCTTATATTTCTGCCAACTTCTCCAAATATTGTTCCAACCACCCTCTTTGCTCAGTTCATGACCTTCTCCCTTCTTCCTGTCTTGCTACATCCTCCCAACCCTTCTCTGGGGTTCTCCTTACCTCACTTCATCAGGCTATCTTCTTGTCTCAAAACCTCACTAAAATTGATTTGTTTAAAGATGCTTATCACCTTTAGCCATAAAGGCATTCATATGTTTCCTGAATTTTTGCATGAAAAATACCAAAATAAACATTTAAACACTTACCTTGAAGTTAGCAAGATGTATTGTAATTTTTGACAGTTGAAAATAAGGGTTAACACCCTCTCCAAACCCAGGCTAAATTAGCATTAATTTGAAAAACTGATTTGGCCAATCAGGAGGAAGCAGGGCTAATACATTTGGGGTTGCTGTCTATGCTGCAAAGCAGCCTGTGCTAGGTAGTCAGACTCATATGAAAATAAATAGTACTTTTTGACATGTGCCAATCTGTGCAGCACATTAACACTACAATACAGATGCAGCTTTTCTGTGCCCATCATCACTGCTGCTGGTGTTTACATTTCCCACAAGGAGACAGGAAGAGAGAAATAAGCTGTGATCCCAGCAACTGGGTGACTGGCAACATTTCCTCCTGGAAGTCACAACCTGTACCAAGAACCTGTGCCCCCTGTAACGTAAGCTTCCTAGGGGTGTGCAATTCCAGATAGAAGTACTCAGCATTTAAATATGTAAGTACATTACATTTTTCAATATAATACATATTTTTCTACTAATCAGTGGGTGGTTTTTAGGAAACATTTGAAACCCAGGAAACTTCTGTGTACCTTTAACATTCACAATCTGCATACAAAATTGCTCACACACACAGCATACATAATAACATTTAGCCACTCCACTTCTAGCAGCCTGTTGCCTTTATCATTGATTGACATCGTGTACAGTGCCTTGCAAAAGTATTCACCCCCTTGGCATTTGTTGTGTTTTGTGACCTCACAACCTGTAATTAACATGGATTGTTTGAGGATTTGAATCATTTAATTCACAGAACATGACCACAATTTTAAAGATGCTTTTTTCTATTGTGAAGCAAACAACAAATTGGGCAAAATAACAGAAAAAGTCAATGTGCATAATATTCACCCTCCTAAAGTCAATACTTTGTAGAGCCATCTTTTGCTGCAATCACAGCTCCAAGTCGCTTTGGATAAGTCTCTATGAGCTTGCCACATCTTACCACTGGGATTTGTGCCCATTCCTCCTTGCAAAACTGCTCCAGCTCCTTCAAGTTTGATGGTTTGCGCTTGTGAACATCAATCTTTAAGTCTGACCACAGATTTTCTATGGGACTGAGGTCTGGGCTTTGACTAGGCCATTCCACCACATTTACATGTTTCCCCTTAAACCACTCAAGTGTTGGTTTAGCAGTGTGTTTGGGGTCATTGACAGAGTGGTACAGGTTTTGCTCAAGAATATCCCTGTATTTAGCACCATCCATCTTTCCCTCAACTCTGACCAGTTTCCCAGTCCCGGCTGCTTAAAAAACATCCCCATAGCATGATGCTGCCACCACCATATTTCACTGCGGGGATGGTGTTCTTTGGGTGATGTGATATGTTGGGTTTGCGCCAGACATAGCGTTTTCTTTGATGGCCGAAAAGTCAAATTTTAGTCTCATCAGACCAGAGCACCTTCCTCCATACATTTTGTGAGTCTCCCAAATCCCTTTTCGCAAACTTAAAACGTAACATTTAGTTTTTTGCTGAAAGTAATGACTTTCTTCTGGCCAACTCTATGGAGTGTACGGCTTATTGTCGTCCTATGTACAGATACTCCTGTCTCTGCTGTGGAACTCTGCAGCTCCTCCAGGGTTACCTTAGGTCTCTGTGCTGCCTCTCTGATTAATGCCCTCCTTGCCCCGTCCATGAGTTTTGGTGGGCAGCCGTCTCTTGGCAGGTTTGCTGTTGTGCCATGTTCTTTCCATTTGGTTATGATAGATTTGATGGTGCTCCTGAGGATCATCAAATATTTGGATATTTTTTTGTAACCTAACCCTGACTTGTACTTCTCAACAACATTGTCCTTTACTTGTTTGGAGAGTTCCTTGGTCCTTATGGCAGTGTTTGGTTAGTGGTGCCTCTTGCTTAGGTGTTGCAGCCTCTGGGGCCTTTAAAAAAAGGTGTGTATATGTAATGACAGACCATGTGACATTTAGATTGCACACAGGTGGAGATCATTTCACTAATTATGTGACTTCTGAAGGTAATTGGTTGCACCAGAGCTTTTTATGGGCTATATAACAAAAAGGGGGTGAATACATACACACATGCCAATTTTCTGTTTTCTATTTCTAAAAAACAGTTTTATGTATATATTTTTATCATTTCACTTCACCAACTTAGACTATTCTGTTATGATCCATCACATAAAATTCAGATTAACAAAACATTTATTGTAAGGCTGTAATGTAACAAAATAGGTAAAAAGTCAAGGGGTGAATACTTGTGCAAGGCACTGTATATTTCAACCTCCTCTCTTACACCCAACCTTATCTTCTAGATTATAAGCTCCTCATAGCACCAAACAATCTGTTGACATATTTGTATTGTATTTATATGTCTACTTACCTTGAAACTTTTTATAGCATTGTATTGTTTCTATTGTACTCATGGTACTTTATTCTGCTTTGTAAATAGTGTTATAAAATAGCTGACTTTATGAATAAAGAGTAATAATAATAATAATAATAATAATAATAATGAGGAAAATTAGAGGTAGGAAACATGGGTATCTATTGAAATGGCTACAAGGGAACATTTCATGACTGACACCTCTTCCATGCTTGTCCCTTAAGGCAACGGCTTAGGAGTAGACAACGACTAAATGTTCTTAAAAGCTTTTTTTTTACTGACTAAATCCTTCCAAACAGTCCCTATCAAGGTCTACTCCCTGCAACTCATGCACATACCTGCCTACACAGTCTGTGATTGAAATCTTGTACTATAGAAACACTATTTAAAAACAGAACCTTTAAGCACTTGTTAAAATGTTTTTAATAGGCAAATATCCACTATCATCGTTTTCAGCTTGTGAGTAACGCTTAAGAGTTCTGTGCAGGCATTACTCACAAGCTGCTACTCTCCATCGCAACTGCTCATGTGTAACAACGTTGCACAGTTGTGTCCTCTTCATGCCATACCAACAGGAGAGAGGTAGAGAGAGATGGAAGGAGAGAGAGGGGGGGGGGGGAGAAAGAGAGGGGGAGAGAGAGAGAGGCGGGGGAGGGAGAGAGAGAGAGAGGGAGTGAGAGAGAGGGGGAGTGAGAGAGAGGGGGAGTGAGAGAGAGGGGATAGAGTGAGAGAGGGGGAGAGAGGGAGAGATAGGGAGAGGGAGAGAGGGAGGGAGAAAGAGAGAGAGGGAGGGAGAGTAAGAGTGAGAGAGAGAGAGAGAGAGAGAGAGGGAGGGAGAGAGGGACAGAGTGAGTGAGGGAGGCAGAGAGAGGGAGAGAGACAGAGAGAGAGGGAGGGAGAAAGAGAGGGGAGGAAGAAAAAGAGAGATGGAGGGAGGAAGTGCTGGGGAAAAACTTGTTAACCATCTTGCTGTCACCCTCAAAAGAATCAGGCAGGACATGAAAGTTTGACATCTCTGAAGTTCAAATTATTCAAGTTTGGAGATGCACGTACAGCATGTAGTAATATCTGCAGTAATCTGATCACATTACACTCTTACAGATTCTTTATAGTTTTACACAAACATGTCTTGTGGATTTGTCTGTTTATCTTAGTATTTCCTTTCTACCTCCCTTTTCTGCATATCAAATTTGTGTTCTGCTCCCATCCCCTTTATCTTAGAACAAATTGCGCAACATCCTCAGGCATTCTAACATCTCACATATTTTCTTAAAGATTAGCTGCTTTTTTTCTAGCACATGGATACTTGGCCTCTAAAGTTTAGAGCAAGATTACAAAAATATATTGAAGAAAAATCAATTGTAACCCTTTTATAAAGCAGAATCAAGAGAGGGAGGTAGAGAGAAAAGGTGGGAGAGAGAAAGGGTGGGTGAGAGAGGGAGAGAGAGAGAGAGAAAGGAGAGGGAGGGAGGCAGAGAGAGAGAGAGGGAGGGAAAAATATAAAGGGAGGGAGAGAGAGAGGGGAAGGAGGTTGAGAGAGGGTGAGGGAGAGAGAGGAGAGAGAGAGAGAGTGGGCAGAAGAGCGACAGGATGCACACAGAGCGCAGGGAGATGGCACAGAAAGAGATAGAGGGCACAGAGTCAGAGAGAGGGGCACAGAGAGAGACCGGAGGCACGCAGAGAGACAGCACAGAGAAAAGCAGAACAGACAATTGAACATAACATATGATACTGTCATTAATGAGGTGCAAGTTACTAGTTAATATTAAAACAGGAAACCATTCATATAATTTGAAAGCATGATTTAACACACACTTAAGTATACACATAAACTCACAGATGTAACACAAAGATTCAAGGAAGAAAGTCAAGAATGACATAATATGGTTCCTAGTGTCTTTAGTTAGTGACGATTGCTATATACATCTCTTGATCCAGAACTTAGAACATATAAGCAGAAATTCCATTAACCAAAGACAAAGCTGTGTGAGAAGAAAACATTACACATCCACACACATAAATACCAATGATTTCCTAGTTTTGCCATTTTCATATACTGAAACTGTCAGCCACATTAAATTCCCTCTACGTTGAAAACCGTAGCCCGCAACGTAGTCTGCAAGACTTACGGCTATTAAAGTGGCCTCTTAAAGGTACCATTGAACAACTTGAGGGTTAGGTGCGATAAAACCCTACGGGATGTGGAAATTTGAACTGCGCTCCAGCAAAGCATTTGATCTGTCCAGCCCGTAACTGCTACTTTCCCAATTTCGATATTAATTTGCAACAAATTCACTGCCGTTCAACCCCGTAGCCTGCAAATGGAGCCAAGAAGCCAACGGGTGCTAGAGATGTACCACAAGGGGCTAAAAGTCCTATCCATAGCACTGTAAATGGAAATATAAACACACTACTGTCCAAATCATGAAAGGGAGAGTGATAGGTATTACAAATAATAGCACAACATTCTCAAGCTCGCAAATCTGCAAAATAAAATACTTTTATTTGAGTTGAATTTCCGTGTTATATCAATCCCGGCTATCAATGTGTTAATACATATAATGGAACTTGCATGGACTAGAATATCATATTTACGGCTTTATCAATATTGCATTATTTCTGGAATGTGGGTACAATCGTAAATTGTAATTGAAACTTGTCAGACTTTGAAATCCAACCTCCATTTTTCAGTGACGTAATCATGATTATGTCATTTGCCATTGGCTCCATATAAACCTGTAACTACGGGTTTGACTAATTGATCATGTGCACGGCTGCACATCCAACAGCGCCAGAATAGTTTACAGGCTTGCGTCTCCGGCCCGTAACTCGTGGCATGGTCTAATTTAACTCGGCTAAATTTCAAGCCCACAGTCTTGGCAGGTTTGCCGATGCCCCTACGGGGTTCTAATTTAATGTGGCTGTATGTTTTCTCCTCTCACAGCCTTGCACTTAGTGATAAAGGTTCTTTAAAGCCACATTATTCATCCTGAAGCCTCACTGCTGCTAGATAATATCACAAACAAAATAGAAATATTTCCATTCAGCAGTACTCACATGGGAGGTGGCCTCTGCCACTAGGCTGGGTCCTGATAAAGCTTCTTGGCAGAAAATCTATGCACATACTGTAAGTGTCAGAAATGCTCCTGAACACTTTAACCTTGTCCCTACTGCATATCATGCATAGTATACATTACATAAAAAGCATGAATTATGCTGCAATACAAGGCTCTTCAGGTTGCTATGACCATTAAATGGATGTGAATTCTCTCATCTTTGCTAATGTCAAAAAGGTTGTTTTGGTTGGTTTGCATTCTGTATTTTCAACTCCCAGAAGCTGGCTTCAGAAGGTTATGTATATATGATTTGTATTTGTTATGCAAGACATACTTTTGTTAACCTCAAAAGGGATTTATGAAAGGGCTTGATTAATCAACCATATTAGTTTTTTTTTTCAAAACAGTACGTTAAAGGTCATATTCTAAAGGCCCACACATTATCACACCTTTGGGAGAATAATGGCATCTGTAAATTTTTGTTGATAAAATAAAAAATGGTTAAACTCTCCACCAAACTAAAATCAATTTAATGAAGCTAAAGTTATTATAACAGGAAACTATAGTATCAATATAATTGAATAGTTTATTAGAAAATACAAATCTTTTTTTATATATACAGAACAGAAGAAGAAATTATGCATAATTAGATTAGATTAGTAATGTCACATTTATATGTTTATTATATTTTAGATAGATGCTCCTTGGTAGGCACAAACACCTATAATTGTTGTATTATAAGTTGGTATCTCACATAATCACATGTCAAAAAATAATTGATTTAGGTGGTTTTTAATTGTTTTTCTATTTATTTATTTGATAAGGCATTTTGACAGCATTAATAAATTAAATATATTTTACCTTTTGCATAATATACAATTGTGCAGATAAATAAACAATATGTGTCAAATGCTCAATGAGAGAGTGTATAAGAAAGACATAAGTGAAACTATAACATTAAATACTATAGATAATTAGTATGTTTAAAAATCTGACAAGAATCCACCCGAACTATGTTATCCTCAAAGTGTAATTATATGTATGCATGGATAATAAACCCTTAGAACCATTTTCTTCTGTGTCTTGTGTCTATGTAATAATCATCTTTCATTAATGGTCAGAAGAAACCCAGGATTTAGATCTACCAATCCAGGAGAGAAATGCATTATATATGACATATGAGTCTATAAATATTATATACTAGTATTGGGACAATATAAGAATATCAGATCATCAGTATTACTAAGATGCACATTAACTTTTTTCTTTGTATTAGTTTAGAATTTGGTCACTGAAAGGTGGGAACATACAGTTTGATCACAACTGGCTTGTTGAACAGTAATTATGAATATACTAGTAAATTATACTAGTAAATTGCCCCCCACTCCCTCCCTTGTGTCTCTCCCCACCTTCCCTGTGTCTCTCCCCCTCCCCTCTCCTGTGTCTCACCCCTCCCCTGTGTCTCTCCCCCATTCCCTTCCCTGTGTCTATCACCCCTTCCCTCCCTTGTGTCTCTTCCCCCTTCTCTCCATTGTGTCTCTCTCTCCCTTCCCTCCCCTGTGTCTCTTTCTCCCTCTCCCCTCCCCTGTGTCTCTTCCCCCTTCCCTCCCTTGCATTAGTGCCCACTATGTGCGAGTGCTCGCAGCGTCCGTACAGAGCTGCTCATTTGCGCAGCTCTGTACAGACTTCGAAAGTAGTGGTAAGTGTGTACTCTTCCATGGAGTGTTACACACTTGCCAGAATTATTATAGATAGTTACACAGTTACATAGTAATTAAGGTTGAAAAAAGACTTTCAGTCCATCAAGTTCAACCTGTTAAGATCTCCTCTGATCTGCAATATGCGGATTAGTTATTAATGAATTTGTTGTTAAATAATTATTAATAGTATAGTATTGGAGGATGAATAAAGAGTTATTCCATCAAGTTCAAACTTTTTAGATCTCTATTGATCTTTTTAATATGTGGACTATTTATTATTAATTGTTAATTGATCTAGAGAAAGACAAACAGAAAAAAAAAAACATAGAAACTTTTCCAATTGTCTCATAAGGGGAAAAAAACTAAATTCCTTCCTGACCCCAGAAACCGGCGATCAAATTTCTGTGAAGAACCCTTTTCTTTGTTTAAGTTGAATTTTTTTTCCCTCTAACCTCAAAGGATGTCCTCTTGTCAATTGAAAATCTCTTGCTACAAAAAGTTCACTTGAAGCCTTATATTGCCCCTGGATGTATTTAAATAAGGTAATCATATCCCCTCGTAGACGCCTTTTTTCTAGCGAAAATAAGTTTAGTTTGGTTAGTCTTTCTTCATACCTTAGACCCTCCATTCCCCTTATTAGTTTTGTAGCCATTCTCTGTACTTTTTTCCAGCTCTAAAATGTCCTTTTTATGAAGTGGTGCCCAAAATTGTACTCCGTATTCCAAATGAGGGCGTCATAGGCATTTGTATAGTGGTAGAATTATATTTGCTCCCCTTGCTTCTATACCCTTCTTAATACTTGCTAATATTTTACTTGCCTTTGCAGCTGCTGCTTGGCATTGAGAACTGCTACCTAGGTGGTTGTCCACTAGTACTCCCAAATCCCTTTCAATATCTGATACCCCTAGATTTTCTCCATTAAGATTATAAATTGCATGGCTATTTTTTCCTTCCCAAATGCATAACCTTGCATTTATTTGTAATAAATCTCATCTGCCATTTAGCCGCCCATTTCTCTAATTTATGCAAATCCCTTTGTAGGGAAAGTACATCATTATCTGATTTTATTACCTTGTACAACTTAGTGTCATCAGCAAAAATGGAGACCCTACTTTCGAGTCCTGCTTCTATGTCATTGAAAAATATGTTAAAAAGGAGAGGACCTAATACTGAACCTTGAGGAACCCCACTTATCATATTAGTCCAATCGGAGTATGTTCCGTTTACAACAACCCTTTGCTTCCTGTGTCTTAGCCAGCTCTCGATTCATGAGCAGATATTTTCTGCAATTCCTGTATCCCTTAGTTTGCTCACTAGTCTTCCATGTGGCACTGTATCAAATGCCTTTGAAAAATCTAAAAAGACTACATCCACTGAGTCGCCCTGATCCAAGTTCCTACTAACCTCATCATAGAAACTAATTAGATTGGTCTGACACAACCTATCCTTTATAAATATGTGTTGACTGCTACCTATGATCTTGTTCAAATAGACATATTCTTGTATTCTGTCCCTTATTAACCCTTCTAAAAGCTTCCCAACTACAGATGTGAGGCTCACTGGTCTATAATTCCCCGGATTTGCTCTTGATCCCTTCTTAAATATAGGTATCACCTCTGCTTTTCT
The DNA here is from genome assembly GCA_027410445.1 of Discoglossus pictus. Lineage (NCBI taxonomy): Eukaryota > Metazoa > Chordata > Amphibia > Anura > Alytidae > Discoglossus > Discoglossus pictus. Next base: position 260,392,053 of record CM050165.1, on the reverse strand, counting down.
CCAGTCATCCGGTAGAGACCCTGTAGTGAGTCAGTCTTGAAAGATTAGATATAATGGTTTGGCTATTACAGAACCCAGCTCCCTCAGTACCCTTGGATGTATTCCATCAGGACTTGGGGCTTTATTAACATTTATTTTCTTCAATCTCTCTTGGATTTCTTCCTGCATTAACCAATTATTTAGTGATGGTAGTCTAGCCCCATTATGTTGCGGTGTCCCACCCACTGGTACCTCCCTTTTGTATACCGATGAAAAGAACCTATTTAGCTCATCTGCCTTTTCCTGGTCACTAATTATCAGATGGCCTGTGTCACATTGTAATGTTCCTATAGTTTCCTTCCTCGCCTTCTTACCATTAATATATTAAAAAAATATTTTAGGGTTAGTCTTACTTTCCATTGCGTTTATATTTAGAACATAGTGGGAACATTTTATCTTTTATTTACATTTATTTACAAGAACAACGGCGCAACTTAGACACTTAAAAACAATTAAAAAACATAAATGGGATAAAAAACATCCCCTATTCCATTATCTGAATGTAAGGTCTTATGATAGAGAATAAACTTTGTATTTACTGAACTGAAATTGCCTCAAAGCATTTGTATATTATTTTATGCAGTTCAATATGTATTCAAACTATGATAATTGACCAAGAATTTCTAAGAGACTTATTTGTGCAGGTTAGCCAGGGCAACACAATAGTATTGAGAAAAAGAAAGTGTCTTTCCCAAGCAGTACTTTCATTAATAACTCTAGTACTGCAAATTAGAGATTGTACTCTGCCACTATACTTTTAAGCTATATTGTAGTACTGTAAAATTAAATACTGCAATTGTATTTTATATTCCGTTATACACTCTCTATTTGCTATTAATTTGAAATAGCTATAGGGATTTCTGAGTTGCAAAGAGCTGTTTTGGAGCACCCCCAATTCTGAGCTCCTATACTCTATATGCCATTAGCTATAGGAATATATGGGTTGTATTACCCTATTCTGGAGCACTCTCGGTTTTAGAGCTCCTATGCTTTCAACACTTCTTTTTAATCTGTAAATCGCTAATTTTGCATCTATAGCGAACTAAGATTAAGAACTTAAGTTTGTAACAGTACTTCTAGTGTTCCCTGTACATATTGTATCTGCTAGCTTCTGTTTTGTCTCTATAATACGGCAGCCTGTAGCTCCATGCCGTCTATCTGAACTTTAGACGTTGGAGTGTGACGTCACGCCGCACGTTTGACCCTGTCGTACATTTCAACGCAAAAGCGCCTTTCTCAAAGGGGAGGAAGGCGTGTTGTTCCTGTTAAAGTGTATTTATAGCGAGAAACTAGTAGGAAACTAGTAGGACATTTAGATTAAGAATTCAATACGGAATAAGTAGATCACTATAGATGGAGGAAACTAATGGATTATAATTTTGATATTGTGAAAAGATAGCCAGTCTAATAGCCCTTTTGCAAGCCTTGTTGATTTCCTTATAGTCACATAAAGCTGCCTCTGTTCCCTCCTTCTTGTATAATTTAAATGCATGTTTCTTTTTACTCATCATGATCTTTAAATCATTGTTAGGCCACATGGCATATGATTTACTCCTATTAATTTTTTTCCCACATGGTACATGCCGATGAGTATGTTTATTTAGTAAGGATTTTAATGTTGTCCGTTTATTTTTAGCATTTTTCCCTGTAAGTTCTTTGTCCCAGTCTATATGTAGTATTGCTGCCCGTAGCCCATTAAAGTTAGCCCTTTTAAAATTTAGACTTTTTGTTGGCCCCTTACAACTCTGTTTTTTGTATTCATTCTCAAATGATACTGTGTTGTGATCACTGTTCCCCAAGGGTTCCCCTATTTTAACATTTGATATTATATCAATATTACTTGTGATGACTAGATCCAAGATGGCCCCATTTCTAGTAGGTTCTTGTATTACATGGGACAGATAATGATCCCTGAGTGTACTCAAGAACCTTATTTCAGGGTAATTAAAGTCTCCCATTATTAGAACTTGCCCATGCTTAGCTGCATTTCCAATCTGTAACAATAATTGTATTTTGTCACTTTCAGCTATATTTGGGGGTTTATAGAATACTCCCACCAATATGCGTTTAGAATTAGCTCCTCCACTATTTAGCTCAACCCACAAAGATTCAATGATGCCGTTAGTGCCAGCATAAATATCTTCTCTGACTATAGGCTTAAATTCAGGCTTAACATACAGACAGATCCCACCTCCTCTTTTATCATTTCCCCTATCTTTCCTAAATAGGTTACAACCATCCAGATTAACAGTCCAGTCATGAGATTCATCCCACCATGTTTCAGTAATGCCTATTAAGCCCCATTTTTCTTGTACTGCTAATATTTCTAGCTCGTCCATTTTCCCAGGCAAACTTCTTGCGTTAGCAAGCATACACTTTATGTTGCTATGGCTCTGCCGTTGTGAAGTGCTTGCCACTGTAATTGAGGCCTCTATTAATACCTCCCTACTGTCTATTGTAAATCTCCCCCGTTCTCCTCCCCCATGGGTAACTAATTCATCCCTTTCCCTCTCTACCCGATTTACCCCAATACTTCAATATAGTCCCCCCCCCACCTACAAGTTTAAAAACTCCTCCAGCCGTTTTACCATCCTATCCCCTAGCATTATTAAGGTGCAATTCATCCCTGCTATAGAGATTGTACCCAAGTGAGAAGTCAGTCCAGTGCTCTAAAAACCCGAAACCCTCTGCACTGCACCACTTTTTTAGCCATGCATTAACCTCCCTAAGCTCCTTCTGCCTCCCTGGGCTAGCACGTGGCACTGGTAGTATCTTAGAAAATACTACCTTGGAGGTCCTTGCTTTAAGCTTATTCCCTAGTTCTCTAAAATCATACTTTAGGACGCTCCCTCTTCCACTAACTTTGTCATTGGTACCAATGTGTACCAAGACCACCGGTTCATTACCAGCCCCTCCCAACCCCCTAACCCTCTAACCCAAACTCCCTAACCCTAACCCTCTAACACTCTATGCCCTAACCCTCTATGCACTAACCCTCTAACCCTAACCATCTAACCCTAACCCTCTAACTGTCTATGCCCTAACCCTCTATGCCCTAACTCCTAACCCTCTATGCCCTAACCCCCTAACCCTAACCCTCTAACCCCCAACCCTCTATGCCCTAACCCTCTATGCTCTAACCCTCTAACCCCCTAACCCTCTAACCCAAACCCCCTAACCCTCTAACCCTAATGCCCTAACCCTCTAACCCTAAACCCCTAACCCTAACCCCAACCCTAATCCTCTAACCCTCTAGGACTAACCCTCTATACCCTAACCCTCTATGCCCTAATTCTCTGACCCTCTAACCCTAACCCTCTAACCCTAATCCCCTAACCCTCTAACCCTAACCCCCTAACCCTCTAACCCTAGATGGGGGCAGTGTAGGGCAGGAGGGGGTAGCAGGGCCTAGATGGGGGCAGTGTTGGACAGGAGAGGGTAGCGGGGCCTAGATGGGGCAGTGTAGGGCAGGAGGGGGCATCGGAGCCTAGATGGGGGCAGTGTAGGGCAGGAGGGGGTAGCTGGGGGCAGTGTAGGGCATCCGAGAGCAGGAGAGAGTAGCGGGTCTAGATAGGGGCAGTATAGGGCAGGAGGGGGTAGATGAAGGCAGTGTAGGACATCAGAGGGCAGGAGGGGGTAGATGTGGGCATTGTAGGGCATCAGAGGGCAGGAGGGGTTAGATGGGGGCAGTAGTGGGGGCCCTGAGTTTATTTAGACTAGGGGGCTAGTGTAGTGTTGTGCAAACTTACTTTGAGGTTGGTTAGATCAGGGTCCAGTCAGGAAGGATCAGTCAGGCAAAAAAGCAGGAACAGAGTGATAAGGGTCTGTAATCATGGGCTTTGTATAGCTTTCCTGATGTCATATCATAACAATAAGCCTCCATAGGCTTGTGGGCGCTCAGAGAAAACGGTCAGAGGGGTTGTTCTTAGCGACCAGTCAGCCTCCAGCACTGATTGGTTGATGCTGAAAGCTGCCAGTCAGGAGAATTGATACATTTAATTGAACACTGCATTTGTACACACAGAAGTGGAGCGTTAGAGCTGAACGCTCACACACTGTAATATAATAGCACTAGGGAGAGACGTGACTCGGCAACGGGGAAGCCACACAAAGGGTTAATTTAAAGTGATAGATACATATTTTTAACAAAATCATCTCAAAGAAGACATGAAAGCTGATATACAGAAATAATTAATTTGTATTATCTATATAAATGTAAAATACAATGTTAAAGTGATTGATAATTTTTTTGGGGGACGCCTGCCCCTTTGCCCCTATGCACCAGCTGCCCCTGTTTAAAACCCATAAAACAGAAGAAAATAATAAAGCTATCACAGAGAGTGGAAATTATTTGTGTGCTTTGAATTAATCATTAGATAACAAAAAAATAGCAGATGAGAATTTTTTTTTCTTTTTTATGCAATTTTTTATGAAGGTTGAACTCACTGGCTCAAAGAACAATAACCTCTGGAATGCACTTTGGGAGACAAAACTTTAATTGTGACTAGCAGTAATATTCATATTTCAAAATGTGCTACTGTAAGAACATTTTATTACTTTAAAATGAATGATTAGTGAATGAATCAGGCATCCAAACTCACTGTATTAAAACAGAACATATATTAGGATACACTTGCTATAAATCTCAGAGAAAATGAAATAGAGAGAGAGTTAACATCAGTAGATAAATAATTTGTCATTGTGTTTCTGTGGAAACAGCAAACTAATATTTTCTTATATATTGTTGCCAAAATACAGATTATTTAATGCATACCACACAGCAGTGGTGTGCGATAATTAGCTGAAAATGCTACATAAATTCTGACTGGACAATTTGCCTCATTGATAACACATTCACAATGTGGAAACGCACAAATCTATTTTGAAAACACCAAAGCTATGTATAGGCATATGTTGCAGGCACCTTGCCTTGACGAGGCTGTCCTGTGGACTCAAAAAAATCACATATATAGTTGTCAGCAATGCGGGTTGTTGTTAACGCTTGCGGGCTCGCATAGGCACTCATCCCTACGACCCCCTACGACTTCCGGAGGCATTTGCGGAGGTGGAGACTCCCACGTTGGCTGCAATGAGCCGCAGGCATTGCAAGGTGCAAATGCGGACCCTCACGAAGCGAGGGGCCACATTTGCGGAGGTGGAGGCTCTACAGCGCCTCACACGCGGTTACAAACACTCACACAAGCGTCACTTTACCAAAATACATCTAACACGCAATCACTATATACGGACTTACACAAAAATTACGAACCGCGGGACTTAGAACAGAAAATTTAGGGCCTTAGCATAAAAAAATACGAGCCGCGGGACTTAGAAAAAAAAACATTACAAACTCCCAAAAATACGACATTAACGGCCGAACCACGCGCACTTGAAAACATTAAAAACACAATAAACACACACAAAAAATACATTAAAAGCTTACCACCAACCAGGGGTGGGCACCCAGGACCTATGCAAGTGAAGTTACACCTCAATTTAACTCCAAATTCCCGACTTTAGAAACATGAAAATCCCCTAAGTGAGAGAAAAAATTAGGCTGCAGGACCCTAAAGACCAAAATACCACCAAGCACATACGGCTTTTAAAAAAAAACGTACGAGCTACAAAATACACTCTTTGCCAAGGACGCTTTATCACCCACAGCCGCGTACCACACACATTCCGCTCCATTTTACAACACTAACTTACACAATGCGGAAGTACACAGCTACCCTAACTGCTTTTCCTCGCGCACGCAGCCTATTTACACTACACATTGCACACATTGCTGACACTTACACATCAGCTCCAAAACAGTGCAAACCAACATTGGATGCTGCAGGAACATCAAAACAGATTGTCAGCTCTTCAAAACAATGCTTCCTGCATATATTAATTCAAAATAGGTCAAGTATATTCATTTATTAATTTATTAATTATTTAACTAGCATACAAAATAACATATACACAAAAAAAATACACTCTCACAATAAACACAAAAGCCATTCACTACGCGACTCACAACGAGCGCCAATGCTGCTCATATCACACAAAGCCTTGAAATAAGCGCAAAACAGCCTCGCAACCAACAGCCTCGCAATGATTGCCGAAGGCGCCAAAGGTGCTCATCCAGAGGCACGCAATGAGCGCTGAAGGATCTCAGACCACCAACAAAATTAATGTCTCCACCAAACAGCATTACCTGCCAATTTTATTGCCGTAATTTTTTGACGGGCAAGTCGCAAGTCAAATATATAGTTGTGAGCGTACGGGCTGTTGCTCACGCTTGCGGGCTCGCATAGCGAGCCTGCGGCCCTTGCGCAGCGAGCCTGGGCCCTCGCGTAGTGAGAGCCACGGCTCATAGCACCCCGGGAGCCTGCACGGCTCTCCCTGCCACACTGATGCTCCCCAGCGGCCCACAGCAGGAGGGAGACAGGATGGGGGAAGGGAGCCAGGAGAGGGGGGTGAGAGAGGGGCGTAACGAGGGCCGCGGCTCAGCGCACCGCGGGAGCCTGCATGGCTCCCCCTGCCGCACTGATGCTCCCCAGCGGCCCACAGCACCCCGGGAGCCTGCACGGCTCTCCCTGCCGCACTGATGCTCCCCAGCGGCCCACAGCAGGAGGGAGACAGGATGGGGGAAGGGAGCCAGGAGAGGGGGGTGAGAGAGGGGCGTAACGAGGGCCGCGGCTCACCGCACCCCAGGAGCCTGCATGGCTCCCCCTGCCGCACCGATGCTCCCCAGCGGCCCACAGCACCCCAGGAGCCTGCACGGCTCCCCCTGCCGCACTGATGCTCCCCAGCGTCCCACAGCAGGAGGGAGACAGGATGGGGGAAGGGAGGGACAGAATGGGGGAAGGGAAAGACAGAATGGGGGAAGGGAGCCAGGAAATGGGGGGGGGGTGAGACACGGGGGGGGGGGGAGGGGACATAGAGACACAGAGGGGGGAAAGGGGCATAGATTCACCGGTGGAGGAAGAAGGGGGCAAAGAGAGGGGGGAGAGACACAGGGGAGGTAGAGGGGGAAGAGACACAGGGGAGGGAGAGGAGGGGAATGAGAGACAGAAGAGGGAGAGAGGAGGGAATGAGACAGGGGAGTGATAGAGGGGGCAAAGAGAGACAGGGGAGGGATAGAGGAGGCAAAGAGAGACAGGGGAGGGATAGAGGGGGCAAAGAGAGACAGGGGAGGGATAGAGGAGCAAAGAGTGACAGGGGAGGGATAGAGGGGGCAAAGAGAGACGGGGATGGATAGAGGGGGCAAAGAGAGACAGGGGAGATATAGAGGGGGCAATGAGAGACAGGGAAGGGAGAGAGGTGGCAGAGAGAGACAGGGAAGGGAGAGAGGGGGCAAAGAGAGACAGGGGAGGGAGAGAGGGGGCAAAGAGAGATGGGGAGGGAGAGGAGGCAAAGAGAGACAGGGAGGGAGAGGAAGCAAAGAGAGACGGGGAGGGAGAGGAGGCAAAGAGAGACAGGGAGGGAGAGGAAGCAAAGAGAGACGGGGAGGGAGAGGAGGCAAAGAGAGACGGGGAGGGAGAGGAGGCAAAGCGAGACGGGGCGGAAGAGGGGGCAAAGAGACGGGACGGGAGAGGGGGCAAAGAGAGACAGGGGAGGGAGAGAGGGGGCAAAGAGAGACAGGGGAGGGAGAGAGGGGGCAAAGAGAGACAGGGGAGGGAGAGAGGGGGAAAAGAGAGACAAGGAATGGAGAGAGGGGGCAAAGAAAGACAAGGGAGGGAGAAATGTTTGGGAAAAAACTTGATCTTGCCGTCATTTTTTGACGGGCAAGTTGCTAGTATAAAATAAAGAAGAGGGCATCTGGACTGGAATCCTAGAGCTATTTCCCTGCAGTCCAATGTTTTACCAGTAAACTATGTTTCCACATAGCCGAGTGTGAATGTAAAAGCCTATGCAGCCATAATGTTATCAGTATAATATTGTGCTAGAAATTGGTCCTACACCAATCTAATTTTATAAATTCATCGGCACATATCAAAGGAAAACAATGTTTCCCTTGACATTCTCTATCTCATTCTCTCACTCTCTTTAGATTGTCCAGTTATTACAGAGCATGGATGAGTAAACTGCACACTAAAGCGTAGACACAGATAGGAAGGAATGGCATCATTTTTGTAACCGCATTGCCTGTTTAGGAACAGTCACCCTCAGTCTAAAAGAGATTCCCACTCCTGTTTGTTTCATCTTTACTTCATTTTTAATCATACACAATTATTTTCACAGAAAATATAGAAGGGCATAAAGTGTGAAATTCAGACATGCTGTCCACAGTTAATTCTATTATCTCCATGGTCACCCAACCCACACAAGGCTAGATTATATTGCTGTGGACAGTTTTATTAGAAATTTCTGAGAAAACAAACCTGTTGAACTCTGTGGTAATGTTTTTGTGTGGAACAGCTGTTGATAAATTAAAAACAACAGGGTTATACAGGCCCCATAGATAGGTCAGGACTATCATTCCACTGTGGGGATGGAAGAACTAGTGCTTATCGAAAAACACACTGATTAGAACAGTCAACAGGTTTATTCTTTAATAAAATGTGGAAATAACATTTTCTGGAGAAAAAAAAATCCTTTTATTCTTGATATTCTGATCCGCAACTGGTTAAACTTTTCACCATGTTAAATATCATAACCTGTAATTTAAAATATCTGCATTTCGCATTAACACATTTTCAGTGTCTCTCATTTGTTTGTTTCATCTTTACTTAAGGATCTTAGTGAAACTTTCCTTTTAAAAACAGCTGTTTCAGCAACACAGAATGTACTTTTATAAGAACATTTGGTAAACGTTGTGCTAAAGTAGTATCATGGAGCTCAGAGAAGCAGTGACTGATAGATGTGCCTGGCGTTCTGCAGTCCATGGGGTCGCAGAGAGTTGGACGTGATTGAACGACTAAACAACAACAACAGTATCACATTCAAGTCCTGTTTATGAATGAATAGTGTATTATTGGTTCAACATCAATATAATTTTTTAAGGAATTTTACTCATCTCACTTAATATTTGTGCAAATAGGGCATGTGCATTGCATGAATTTTAGTAGTTCTTCTTGATAATTGGTACGCATTAAATGTTATCAAAACTGGCTGCATATTAATTTACAGATAAAATTTACACAAAGAAGTAAGTAGAGAAGATATGCTAATTTTACATTTCATGCAAATTTTGGACAATTAATTAAGTCCAATTAAATTATAATGCCCCTATGAATTTAATTTGATGTGCCAAATCTAAGACAACAATGGTTTTGTTTTCTTAATTTAACGTTTGTGCTTCAAGACCATGGTGAATTTTGCTTAAACAATAGCTTCCAAGAAATGGAGATTGGCAGTTTTCAGTCCAGGCCAACTCTCTGTAAATTTAGTTTATTATCCTTTTTTTCAATGAGAGGTTGTATGCTGATAGATCTTTACAGATAAAAGAATACAATGGTGTCCTTTGATGAAAAAAAAATAACACTTGTGAAAACATTACATTATGCCAATGCAACCTTTCTGTAAATGGTGTTGCTATGACATGTTTCAAAAACTCACATTTGATGCTATGTGGCACGAATGGTTAACAGGTAAACTTACGCAATGTATGTAAACAATTGGTTAAATTGTGACTTTCTTGACAACGAGCCATTTTGAATTACATTTTATTAAATATGTATAAATCTGTAAAAGAATATGCAGATCCAGACTTTATTTTAATATGTGTGGACCTTGTGTAAAGGTAATTGAGTACTTTAATAAACCTACGATTTATTAAGACTTTATCAAAGACTTTATAAAGCGGACACATAATATAAATCCAGGAGCATCAATTATACAAACTATATCAAGATATTAAAATTTAATTTTTCTTTCATATTATGATTAACAAGGTCATCATCCAGGGTAACTAGGCCTAGAAATCATGATACATTTTATTACATTCAAGAGCTGGGCACAATAAACCTGTGTTTTTAATTCACACAGCTCTATGAGAAATGTAGACCCGTTTCACAGCAGTGGAAAAAGGTAACGCTCACAAGCTGGATTGACAATTAGCCAAATGTTATTCTAGGTATAGGTGGCAAATAAAGAAACAAGAATTTTGCTACTGTCAACTCTCCTTTAAGCAGCGATATGTATGTCACTTCTTTTAAATTGTGGCTTAAATTACAACTGCAGTTCAAGGAAAAAAGGCACTAGTTTATTAGGTATGTACCAAACTAACATTCTAGGCCGGATCGTAAAATTATATACATTTAAAGTCGCTCTTAAAATTGCCACAGATTCTATTAGCTACTCGCAATCCGATTATGAGCTCCCCACCCACAATCACTACAGGCCAGGCAAAGATGCAACTGTATCTCCATTGATTTTTGCACAACTCGATTATTACGACTGCTAAATAATTAAAGTTGCACAATCAATATTCTATTAGAACCGTAGGTATAGCTCGGAAATTACTTCTGACCCGCAACTAGAAAAAGTTTCAAGTTTCTATCAAAAATTACTAAGTAGGATTCAAAAAAGGTTTTTTTCAAAAACGTATTAAAGCTGTAGCATCAATTAAACACACCATACTGTACTTTAAAAGCATGGGAAGGCATGGAAAAACATTCATTGCAGAACAGTCTGAAACCCACAAATATGCAATTTAAAAATATTATTTTTAACTGTAATATCAATCCCGGGTCTCAAGGGATTAATACATATCATGAAACCTACTTGGACTAAAACAGATGATCTAATGCATTTTATCCAGTACTAGATTGCTTGATTGCGAGCCCAATCTGCAAATTTTACTTATTGGCTCATTAATTTGTAGCCTCTGATTGCAGGTAATATCTAACTTTCATGTTTTACTGACATCATGATAACGGACTCATTTCCTGTTGTCTGTGTCTAGGAAGTAAATTACAGGCTTGCTTAAATATTGCAGGATAATATGATCACCCCCCCTGAAAAGGCAGAGTTTACATGTGAAGGCTCTAAGAGGTAAAGTGCGGGCTTAAGTCAATAGAATACATCTAACAATTTAGAGAAAACACCTGCACCCAAAATGATGGGTCTGAGTCACTTACGGGCCCTAATGTAATTTTTAATCATAGTCTTAAATGCTTGCAAAACAACAGTTGTGTTCCACATCTCTATAAGCCTGAACCTGGAAAGCTTTAATACACTGATATACTGATATTCAACTGTCAATCTGCAAGTTGTCGTCACGCTTGCGGGGCTCGCACAACTGCGGTCCTCACAAAGCGAGGGACGCAGTTGCAGGGGTGGTGGCCCGCAGGACAGCTGCATTGCGAGGACGACTTAGCTGCGCCACCCCAGCTGCAATGAGCAGAGCTCGCATCACCTTTCATCACCCCCAGCCTTGTCATCACCTGCTTACTGCCAGTAGGGCTCGCATCACCTTGCATCACCCCCAGACTGGTCATCACCTGGTTCCTGTCAGTCACCCCCAGCCTGGTCATCACCTGGTTCCTGCCCCTTCCAGTAGCTGAGGCGCATGTACCTAGATGCAACCCTGCCAGCAGCGCCGCACCCATGCGAACCATGTACCCTGCCAGTAGCGTCACACTCACCTCCTCTGCGGCTTCCGTCCTCCGGTTGGAACTACATTATGGATCAAGCCACGTAATTCGCAGGTGGGTTGCGCATTGGAAAAGCGCACCTTGATACAGGAAGTAATTCCGCCCGGGGGACGGGAGCCACAGAGGAGGAGAGTGCAGAGCTGCTTGCAGGGTTGCATCCAGGTACGAGACACAGAGGAGGGTAGAAAGGAGACAAGGGATGGAGAGGAGTGGGGAAAGGAGACAAGGGAGGGAGAGGAGGGGGAATGGAGATGCAAAGGAGGGAGAGGGGGTCGGAGACACAGGGGAGGGAGAGGGCGAAAGGAGACACTGGAGAGCAATGAGGGGGGGGGAAAAAGGAGACAGTTGGGGGGGGATGGGGGAAAGGAGAGACAGGGGAGAGAGAAGGACGTACATGACAGGGTGCGGGGGCTCAGACACATGGGAGGGAAAGGGGGGAAAGGGAGAGGGAGAAAGGAGGCACAGGAGAGGGAGAGGGGGAAAGGAGACACAAGAGAGGTAGAGGAGAGGAAAGGAGACAGATGGGAGGGAGAGGGGGAAGGAGACACAGGGGAGGGAGAGGAGGGGGAAAGAGACACAAGGGAGGGAGAGGAGGGGAAAGGAGACACAGGGGAGGGAGAGGGGTTGAGGAGACACAGGGGAGGGAGAGACGGAGGGATGAGACACAGGGGAGGTAGAGGGGGGAAGGAGACACAGGGGAGGGAGAGGGGGAAAGGAGACACATGGGAGGGATAAGGGGAAATGAGGCACAGGGGAAGGGGGAAGAGACACAAGGGAGGGAGAGGGGGAAGATACAAAGGGGAGGGATAAGGGGGAGAGACACAGGTGGGGAGAGGGGGGGAAGAGACACAGGAGGGAGAGGGAGAAGAGACACAGTGGAGGGAGGGGGGACACACAATTTATCAACATATATCATGCCGTAATTTTTGACAGGCAAGTCGCTAGTATATAAATAAAGAGTAATAATAATATACTGCAGAAATAACATAAACATACATCTAACCATTTCAATGAGGAATCACTCCTGTGGTTTTTGTCATGATACAACAAAGATTCAGAAAAAAATCCTTTTTTCAGCTAGGTGTTTTTTTGTATGTTTTCATCAATATAACAGAATCACATCTGCCTCTTACTTTTCTTGTAATTTATTTTGTTGCTTTAAGTGATCATTGTGCTCGTCTCCATTTAGTTTAGTTGCCACATTCTCTAGGTATACTTCTATTTTGTATGCTTAATGCTTCTCTTGTTTCCATGGCGACCAGATTCTAGTTTATGATACTACCCTGTGTGCCACATTACTGAGAAGTATTGAGCGATACTGAGCTTTCTATACACTATCATGCAGTTACAAATGTCCTCTGAATTATATGGACACAGCATCACATACAAATCTTGTCGCTTAACAGACTTTGGAAGAAATTGAAAAAATAATTCAAAGTATACATGAAATAAAATGTATACAACTTTTTATTGCCTCATACATTTTTCTTAAAGGAACACTGACATGACTGAGATCCTTCTACAAATGATTAACCTATGTACCTAATTTTAATATTGTCATCTACAATTGATTAAAAGGCCGGTGTACCTACTTTTCATGTTAAATCTATTTTTTAGTTCACTATTAATTAACATTAAAAATGCATGTGCAATGAGCAGCAAAGCAAAGCTTTAGCCATAAAATCAGTGATGGCCGCAACAACAGGATAGAGACCCTCTGGTACTAACAGTCTGGTATAAACAGGGACCCTTAATTTAAAAGGGTAGAAGGAAATATAATTATTGTATATAAAGGTAATCTGATCATATAAATAAAGTTTGGGCTTTTTATTGACAAAGGGGTAGGGACCCTCTAGTACTGGTAGCGTGGTGTAAACAAGGACCATTAATTTAAAAGGGAAGAAGGAAATATGACACATACATATAGTTTTGGCTTATTATTGACCATTCCTGGCAACTACATTTTATAGAAGAATAAAGAGGGGGGGGGGGGGGGGGGGGGGGGGGCTCTATTCACTAGTTCCTATGTTGCAGAAAATATAATTTAAAAATACAGTTTATCTCATTAATGTCCGCTGCGGTACCCATCCCCACCTCTCTCATTGTCCTGTGCACTACTGAGAGGGAGCAATTTCAACTGAGATAACATTGATTAGACTTTCTTGGTAATTATTTAATAAAGTTATCTTAGTTGAAATATTGCGGTTCCTTTCAGTAGTGACCAGGTCAAAGAGAGAGATGGGGCCAGGTACAGCAGTGGCCTTTAAGGCAATTAATCAGGTAAACTGAGTTTTTTTATAATTTTGTCTGGTCAAATATTTGATTTGCTGTTTGCACATGCATTTTTATGCTAATTAATGGTGAAATACATAATAGGTATAACATGAAAAGCATATACACTGGTCCTTTAAGCTATTTACCTAATTATAATACTGTTATTAGAATCAAGTTGAGGACAAATATGGTATTTATAAAATGGGAGAATATACTTGAGAAGCACAGTTTTTGAAAGCATTGCAATATGTATTTTTCACATAAGAAAATTCCCATGTAAGCACAATCTTACAGCCCTATTAAATTGGAGCTACGTGTTAAAACGCAGCTCGTAACTACAATTTAACGTGTTACGGCTATTAAATTACTCCCGTAATGTTGCTCACAGTGGACTTACATGTTAATATGCAGGACGGACGAAAAATGGCTATGTGCTGAGCAATGTTGAACTTTGCGCACGTAAATCCTTTGATCTGTCATGGCCGTAACCTCTACTTGTTCACTTCAGCTATTACATTGCAAATTGTGTGCTCAAAAGCACCCGCAAGGGGGGTAAAGTCCAAAACATAGCACTTCGTAGGCATATAATAACACACTACTGTACATTTATTATAAGAGAAAGTGATGTTAGGTCTTAGAAATAATAGCACAACATTCTCAAGCCCGCAAATCGGCCCTCAAAAATACTTTATTTCATGTTCATATTTTGTGTTTTATTGATCCCTGCAATCAATGTGTTAAAACATATACTGTAACTCGCATGTATTATAATATCTTATTTACTGCTTTATTAATATTGCATTATGGCTCCAATCGCTAACTGGAATTGAAGTACGTAGGACTTAGAAATCTATCCTCCCCTTTTTAAGTGACGTAACGCTAATGATCTCTTTTTCCATTGGCTCCATCTGTACCCGTAACTACATAATTGCTTAATTGTTTGCGCTTGAGCACGAAACACTGACGGCTGCGAACTGGTTTACGAAATAGCCTCTCTCACTCATAGCTCGCAGCCCTTTCTAATTTAATAGCAACGTAAGTAGGGCAAATTTTGACCCCGCAGCCATTTCGTGCTTCACGTTGGACTTACAAAGCTGGAATTTGGCTAATAATTAGTATACTTATGAACGGCAAGTTGTAACTTGCAAGTCTTAAAACATCTTCATCTTAAAACAACTGCCAATATGACCCAAGTACCCGATCTACTAACACTATCATTTTTAAATTGATCTAAGGATCTGCTTAAATAAAAACTTCTAGAATACATTCTGAAAAATGAAAAATTAACCACATGCATTGGAAATTTATATGGAGCAAATTAAGATTCACTTACATTTTCTAAATTCTTAGAGATAAAGACTTGGCATAACTGTAATTCTTAGTATTGCAATTAATTCAAATACAGAGGTTAAAATGTCATAAACAGGATAATGTAGAGGGAATAAATAGAAAATGAAATAGAAAAATAGAATATAAAAATAAACATAACTATAATTGATAGGATCAGATTAGTGAGTAAACATGTATTCTGATGTGTGTGTCAATTATATCTGGGCACCTAGATATAATGAGAGAAAAATAATGCACAGAAGTCAGAGTGTCATCAGAATAATCTCTGAATGTATTTAGGCGGCAGAATCTTATATAGCATAAAAACACGTCACAACTAGTTGAAAATACTGTTAAATACATTTTTGCAAGCAAGTGACTTTTTGTTTCTGTCTAACATAGCAAAATCCGGTTTCCTATAGATATCTCATCTCAGTTTCTGAAACAAAGACAGGATACAGGAAACAGATGTTTTTAAAGAACATTAACGTAAACATTCTACAGATGACGCACTTAAACATTCTAGTGAGATAAGAAAAATGCTAACATACGTTTTATAATATTCTTAGCTAATTAATTTCTAAATGAAGAAATTAAAATACCTAACATGTCCCTCCTCTTATAAATGTATTAGACCAAGGTCTTAAGGCAAGGTTCAGGTCATAGTCCTTTCTTTAGTGAAGAGTTGGGGTCTGGACCATCATGGTGCTTCTCTTAATCCACTTGTTTTTATACATCATCAATGTCATGATCAAGATAAGAATCAGATTCTCCTTGAGTGAGGGGTATCGTCTCTATTAGGTATTGTTGAGTTACTGCTTGGTCAACAACCTTATTCACCAATCCACGGATGCATGGTATCAATAGTCTGTCTGGGCTCCTCTTTTTGCAGTACCTGAATATGCAAATATTCCATGTTGTTACCTCTGCCTGAGGTGTAAATTCCAAGAGTATATCTCCCCTCATCACACTTTTGTGGGTCCTGGAGGGTGATCCGGATGGGGTTGCATAGCTGATTTTGGCTGCAAGAGGATGGCTCCACACCCTGTGTCAGCTTTAAGCGTCTCTTTGTACTTTTGCACTTCATGTGATTAGGTGGGGAGTAACCCCAGTCAGATCCTGTATTCCATAAGGCCAGTTTCCAGCTAGGACATCTCTCATTTCCATACAGAGAGGCTATACACAAATATACTGGCGCTTTTCTCACCCCTCCACTACGTCCTCCTCCAGAAAGTCCACATCTTAGTACTTGACATAGGTCTATTTGGTTGGTTCCTATCTGCCCTTCCTTGAACACTAGGGTCACTTGGCCAGTTAAATTGACTTCCATCATGTCTCTTTTCATTCTGTGCATCCACATCTCTCCGATAGATTGCGCCTGGTTGCCTCTGGGTCTTGTTACTTCTTCCCATATGATTATGGGTGCTACTATGCAAAGAGTTTTAAAGATGAGGCATGTCAGTGAGATTCTTAGGCCACACCAGTTAGGTCTTTTGAACAGGTGCCAGGACATTTTCTTGGGCCAGTTGAGAACCCCAAAAACCCGCACCATTCGGTTCTTCACTGGGTTTGAGACGAGTTTCCCCCCCTTTGTAGCCCAGCCTGACTCGCAATGAGTCAGCTAGCAGGTTTTTAGGAATCAACTGGCTCAAGCTCTGGCACTTTTACTCTCTTGCAGTGAGTCAGGTGTATCCAGGTGGCTCGTTCGACAACTTTCAAGGCAGTGGGTGTTGACAGCAGAACTTGGTACGGTCCTTCCCACCTGGCCGATGCCCAATTTTTACGCTTGATTACTTTAATTAGGACCCACTGGCCTGGTTGTACCAAGCAGGGTCCCTGCTGTTGCTGTGGATGAGAGAGAGAGATGGAGGTAATATCTTTCTTACTTAACATTTTTCTCATATAGTCTGCTAAGTTTTCACTCATGTTCTCATCTTCTGAGATAAATGGTCTAAATTCTGGTAGTAGGAATGGTCTCCCATACAATATTTCAAACGGGGTTAACTTCTTCCTGCCTGGAAGCATGTGCATGTTTAGCATGACTAATGGTAAACAGTAAAGCCAACTTTTCCCTGTCGCTGCCATCGTTTTCCACAATTTATTTTTAATGGTACCATTAGTTCTCTCCACTAATCCAGCTGACTGTGGGTGGTACGCACAGTGGTTTTTCAACTCTATGTGTAATGCTTTACTCAAGTGGTTGATAATTCTGTTCACAAAATGTGTGCCGTTATCGCTATATATTTTCTCTGGTATACCAAACCTAGGAATTATTTGTGTCACTAAGGTTTTAGCCACTGTGATTGCGTCAGGGTGTGTACATGGTTTCGTTTCCACCCACCTAGAGTATACATCAATTATCACTAGGCAATATTTCTTCCCTTCACACTTTGTTAGTTCAATGAAATCCATACATATTGTCTGGAAGGGGTATGTTGGTTCTGGGAATGTGCCCCTTATGGGGTGATAGTTACCCCGAGGGTTATGTTGTGCACAAACAAGGCACCCTGCACAAATTTTTTTAAAATAGGTGTTCAATCCATAGGCTGAAAATATTCTGCTGACCATGTCTACCATACTCCCTCTTGAGACATGACTAATGCCATGGCTCAACATAGCTGCATATCTGAATAGTGATTTTGGTAAAATTGGTTTCCCTTCAAGTAACTGCAAAAGGAGTTGTTTATGAGTGACTTGCCTGCCAGTAGATGTGACCATACCTCTATTTTTCCACAATTGTGCAAATATGTGCACAGTTGAGAATGCATATTGGCTGTCGGTGTATATATTTACTATTTGTCCCTTTCCTATTTTACAGGCTTCAGTAAGGGCCACGATCTCAGCTGCCTGTGCTGAAAAATGTGATGGAAGTTTTCCTGCTCTTATAGTTTCTTCTTGTGTTACTACTGCATATCCCGTTGCATTTGTACCATCTTTGTTTCTACTTGATGACCCATCTACAAACAGAGTTAGTGTAGCCTCGGTGTATGCAACATCTCTAAGGCCGTCTCTTGGTGAGACTTCTTTTTCTATGATTTCAGTACATGCATGTGGTGTGCCATCTTCCTGGATGGGAACTAACGTTGATGGGTTCAGTGTTGTGCACCTTTCTATGTGCAAGTGTGGTTGTGACAGAAGTATAGTCATGCATGATAAGTGTCTTGAAGGGGAAAGGTATGAAACCTTATTTTGTAGTAGAATGACAGATACAGCATGTGGTACTCTTAGAGTCAAAGGGTGGAACAGGACTAAGGCTGCCGACGCCAGAACTGCCATGGAAGCCGCCACTACAGCCTGTACACAAACCGGAAGTCCCCTGGCTACAGGGTCCAACCTGGTTGAGTAAAAAACCAAGGGTCGGTCTCGCAGGCCATGTTTCTGAGTCACAACAGAAGTCATATAGCCTCCCCTTGAGTCAACAGTTTGTACAAATGGCTTGCTGTAATCTGGCAATCCCAATACAGATGTTCCCACTACTGTGTTCTTAAGCTGAATGAATGCTGCTTCAGCTTCATGTGTCCACGCTACCTTTTCATTAGCTGACATTGATTGTGCATAAATAAGGTGTTGTATGGGCCCTGTAAGTTCTGCATAGTTGGGAATCCAACTCCTGCAGAAATTTACCATCCCTAAGAAAGACATAACTTGTCTCTTTGTGACCAGCTTAGGGGCTTCTAGTATGGCCCTTTTCCTAACTGGGTCTAGTGATCGTCCCTTTCTGCTCACTAGGTATCCCAGGTACTTCACTTCTGCTTTCCAGAGCTGTAATTTATCCCGACTAACCTTATGTCCCTCTTCTGCCAGGAATGTGTGTTATCTGGCTGCAAGTCATTTAGGAGTGTATGTGGATCTGGCACCGTGGGTACTCGGGAAATTACAGCTTTATTTACTGCTTGCAAATCCTGCACTAATCTCCAAGCTCCGGTTGTCTTCCTGACTGGGTAAAGTGGGGTGTTACATGGGGATCCTGGGCATTCTATTATAATCCCTTTCTCAATCAAAACTTTTATAATAGGTTCTATGCCCTTCTCTGCTTCAGGTTTTAGAGGATACTGTCTCTGATGTGGCTGAAAAGTACTTTTTGGGGTGATTTTTACTGGCTCTACCCCCTTTATAAGGCCTACATCAGCGGGCCCTGTGGACCATAAGGTGTCCGGAAGGCTCTCTAATGTTGCCTCCTGTTCCTGAGTGAACAGTATCTGTGTGTTGTGTCATGGTTCCTCTAACAGAAGAACTTTCTCCCACCTGGATGACTGTAAGTGTATTCCTTTCTTTGTCTCAGTTACCCAGTTCAGGCTTTTCCGATATATTTTTGTGCTCGGTGAGTACTGCACTCCGAGGTCATAGGGCAAGTACTCCCATGGTGTTTTATCTGTCTGAGCCTCTTCTACCATCCCTCCTACCTGTACCCACCTTCCACCAGCCGGCATAGCCAGTGATGTGTGGCACTGTGTGTCCTGCATAGAGTAACTGGTCTTGATCATTCAATTTTACTCCCACCCCTGTATACCCATTTTCTGTCCAGTATATGTAATCCAAGGTTATTCTGGTATTGGTGTGTTTGAAAAATGTTTTTCATAGTCCACATCCCTCCCCGGTGTACTTTCAAATTTCATAGTGCAGTGTAATGACTCTGTGCTTTGTTTTACACTGGAAGATGGAGCTAGGTCATTAGCCATGGCTACCAAAGTGCTGGATACTTGTGCCGGCCCTTTCGACACCATGTCTAATGTGTAAAAGTAATGTGGTTCACCCATCTCCTGCACTACATTTACATCGACAGGTATGTCCCCCATGTATGCATTCATGCCTTTCTCTGTGGGAACCACTCTAATGTTGCATTTCAGCGTCAGATCTCTACCCAAGAGATTTATCGGGCATCTAGGGGAGAGTATAAAAGGATGCTCAAATGTTTGGCCGTTGAACAATCTCCCTGTGAGTGGGCATGATATAGGTTCGCTATTTGTCTGTCCTGCTGCTGACCTAACCAGTATGTTTTGTGATGACGTATAAATACTCCATGTGCCATCATCGCTCAATACTGACCTACAGGCTCCTGTATCGCATAAAAATGTTATCATTACCCCCTCTACATCTAGTTTAATGACTGGTTGTTCTGCTAGAGCCATTAAGTCTATCCATGATTCTAAATTCAACACATCATTTATTTCTGGCAAATTTGCATCATTATTACCATACTCATACAATTCAGATTCATGCAATTCTTGTTCAGCAAATATTAGTAAAGGAAGGGTACAACCTGGTTCTAGTCATTTGTCAGTCTGGTCATCGTCATCTGCTCCCTCTTCCTCCTGGTACTCTTTGTTTCTGCAGGAACGTGCTAAGTGGCCGGCCTTGCCACATACGTAACAATTTCCATAAAATTTGTCCTCTGCTTCCACCTCGACCACGTCCACCTCCTCTCCCTCCACGTTTTTGGTTATTTCCACCATCACCAGAAAAGAAAGCAAAAAGTTATAGGTTGCGCTTTCCCATCAACAGAAGTCATCAAATACACCTCCTTTGGGTTACTATCTTGCTTTATCTGTTTCTTTTCATTTGCTCTCTTACACTGCTCTTCTGCATGTCTAGCATATTCTATGGTTTCCCTAAGGGGACATGTTTTGTAAGTAATTTGGTGTAGTATCACAAAGTCATTTATTTGTTTAGCTGCTGAGCATATGGTCCAGCGTCATCATATGGGTTAGGTCTGGCTACCCCGCTATGGCTGTCAAATACTACCCGCAACCTCCCTATATATTGTTCCACACTTTCATCATCTTTCTGTACACACTCGTTTATCTTAGTCCAGTCTGCGTCTGTCAGCTATTCTGCCTATTAGAGTGTCTACTCTTTGGGTCAGTTCTTGTGATCCATATTGCAATGGCTCCCCCCTTTGGTCCAGTGGATTCCAGTCACCTTCACTAAGGATCCAATCGGACCCTAATATCTGCCTCAGACACCATACAACCTCAACACCATTTCATTTAAAACTTTGCTGCAATCGCTGGAACTTAAGTCTGAAAATTCCCATATTGTCATTTGGGTGGGGGACTCCTTCTACAGCTCTCCTCACATCTGCATCTGTCCATGCTCGGTATACTAGCATTGTGGGTGGCAACACATTTCCCCCCTCTACAAGCTCTCCCCCTCTAGGATTGAGAACCTCAATTAAAGGATATAATGGCACAGATGTCATTCCCTTACCTCCATAATGATGATCTGGTGCCCGCCTGGTTCTGGCGGGCCGTCCCTAAGGTGGTGGTGTTGGAGGAGGTGGATTTGGAGCGGTGGCGGCAAGCAGGTATTTGCGGGCATCATCAAATTCGTCCTCTACATCATCACTATAAGTGACCATATTCCCAGGAGGTGGAGGGGCGGTCAGTCGTGGAAGTCTTTTCTGTGTACACATAAACATATCCTCTTCCGAAGGAGAGAGGTGGTTAACATTACATGTCCCTCCCCCCGTAGGCACCGTCATTGTGATACACATTTGCCTTTTTGTTTTCATCTTCAACAATTTTTTATTTTTAGTATAGAAAATGTATTTACTTTTTTTTTTTTTATTTCTATTTCCTTAATTAAGTAACGTTGCGTTTACTTTTCCTTTTCTATACTTCTTTGTATATAGTAAAGCTCAATAAAGTTTGAACGTCTCCTATACCTTCCTTGTAATAAGGATTAATATTGCCAAGAAGTAGTGGATACAGGGCACTGATTTCCAGCAGAGGTAGTATAGTAGATGCTGTGTATCCAGTGGGTGCGGTGAGCATTGTCATCACTTAAAAGGGGTTATAATAACATACCTTTGTCTCTCTTTACCTCAACCACACTTCCTCCCTTCTGCTATGTTCCCTTAAGGTTACAGACAGACATATTTTACATAAAAAAACTAACACACACACACAGAGAAAATTGGAGTAGAAAGGGGACTGGTCTGCTATGCTGACTGTGGGGGGTGGGCCAGACCCTGCACACCGTCACATAATACAGATCAATCACCTCCCTGCCCAAAGGTAAAGCATTGAGTAAAGTTACAAAGACACAGAAACTTTATATATATACACAAATACACATAAGAAAACAATTCTAGAATACAGTGTTCACAATTCCCACACATAAGTGTGTTTCTACCAGACATAAGTTACAGATGCACACCAGAAACCCTTTGCATAATAAACATGTCTTTAGAGATTACCTTGAAAACTGCAGGGTCTAGAAACCACACTCCTGGCAGTGCCATTTATGCCCTTGAGAGCCTATCCACCTATACATATACATATATATACACATATACATATGTATATACCCACATATATATATATATCTTGAACTCCTATAGTATCAATTAAAGTTAATAGATATACACAAAAAATAATATCACAGGTACATGGAAATATACATAGCATTACATATACATACAACACCCAACAGACCTTTTATACATTTTCCAGAAATAATCTGTATATCTCCCACCCAGTGCTTCATACACACAATCTTACAGAGTATTTTAGTAAGAAGTTATGAATACACAGAAACTGCAGACAAAATATTTCAACATTGTATAACCAAGTAAAGAATGAGAAAGATGAAAATTCAAGCAGTTAGATGCCTGTTGTGCTCAACTGCCACAAATTTTGGTTTGTGCGTCTTCCATAAACACAGGCAAGTCACAGGAATAGCCCTTCGGAGACTAGGTGGGTAATGCGTGACCACTCACTACCAAAAGTGGATAGTTTCAGGTAAGAATTTTGAGAACAACACAAAAGAATACATGTATAGATACATACACTCACAAGTACACAGAAATATACAGAATGTTGACAGGTATATATAATAACCAAGAAACTGTTATCCGTGTTACACCCCTCACAAACATACATACACCCGGTACCGGTATTTAAATGGTAACATGCACACACATACATATTTTCTTGCAAGAGCTCATGTGAAAGTCAGACTCATTTACCCCTTTTTCATGGTAAGCTTTCTCAATATTGTTACGTACGGAGAACTTATTTTATAGTCTTTTCCTCAGGATAATGACTCTTTTACCTCCCTATGGGTAAGTTTCAACCCTTCTACCTATTACTAGGCTAGAAACCTAGTTGTACAACTCTTTTACCTAATATCACTGTTAGGCAAGGACCTGGGACATACACACATATGCAAAATGCAGCAGAAATTCATATACTCACTGTCAGTTCGTTGTAAGCTGTGCCTTGTCATCCCTCGGAAAAACACCTTGCCTCTGTGGTCCAACTGATCGTATATATCAGGCCTGAGGTCTTTCTCAAGGTAAGGGAGTCCTCAGTGACTTACCCCCCCGTGCACGGTAAAAGGAGTTTTGCTTCGTCCGAGGAATGATAAGGGAAACAACTTCCGGCTCGAAGGACCAAAATGATAGGATCAGATTAGTGAGTAAACATGTATTCTGATGTGTGTGTCAATTATATCTGGGCACCTAGATATAATGAGAGAAAAATAATGCACAGAAGTCAGAGTGTCATCAGAATAATCTCTGAATGTATTTAGGCGGCAGAATCTTATATAGCATAAAAAACACGTCACAACTAGTTGAAAATACTGTTAAATACATTTTTGCAAGCAAGTGACTTTTTGTTTCTGTCTAACATAGCAAAATCCGGTTTCCTATAGATATCTCATCTCAGTTTCTGAAACAAAGACAGGATACAGGAAACAGATGTTTTTAAAGAACATTAACGTAAACATTCTACAGATGACGCACTTAAACATTCTAGTGAGATAAGAAAAATGCTAACATACGTTTTATAATATTCTTAGCTAATTAATTTCTAAATGAAGAAATTAAAATACCTAACAATAATTGACGATAATTAGAAATTCTAAGTGGAAGTGCATAAAAATGTATATAGAAGTTAGAGTTATTTTATGTGGTAAAACTATTCTCTGGCATAGTGGCCTTAACACCAGCAAATAAAAGAAAATTAATAGTGGGGGTTATAAAGACACTAGCGACTTGTCCGTCAAAAATGACGGCAATAAAATTGTAATGCTAGCAATGCTGTTTGCCACCCAATGTGAGCACCTTCAGTGCTCACCGCAAGCCTCTCCCCTGTCTACTTCCTCCCTTGTGTCTCCTTTCCCCCGCCTCTCCCTCGCCAGTGCTTCCTTTCCCCCCTCCTCTCCCTCGCCTGTGCCTCCTTTCCCCCTCCTCTCCCTCCCCTGTGCCTCTTCCCCCTGTCTCCCTCCCCTGTGTCTCTCCCCCCCATTTCCCTCCCCTGTTTCTCACCCCTCTACCTCTCCTGTGTCTCTTCCCCGTCTCCCTCCCCTGTGTCTCTTCCCCCCATCTCTTTCCTCTGTGTCTCTTCCCCCTCCTCCCCTGTGTCTCTTCCCCCCCTCCCCTGTGGCTCTTCCTCCCCCTCCCCTGTGCTCTTCCCCCCTCCATGTGTCCCCCCCTCCCCTGTGTCTCTTCCCCCCCTGTGTCTCTTTCCCCTCCCCTGTGTCTCTTCCCCCCTGTGTCTCTTCCCGCCTCCCCTGTGTCTCTTCCACCGCCCTCCCATGTGTCTCTTCCCCCCGTCTCCCTCCTCTGTGTCTCCCCCCTCCCCTGTGTCTCTCCCCCCTCCCATGTGTCTCTTTCCCCACCTCCCTTGTGTCTCTCCCCGTCAGGAACCAGGTAGTCCCGCAGGCCTCAAGGTTACGGGCCGCAATATCTCGCCTCACTTTGCGAGGCTCGCAGTTACGCCCTTATCGGCCGCAAACAGCTATCCTCGCAGTTGCGGCCCGTACTGCATGTCCCGTAGGACGTAGGGATGAGTGCCTACGGCACTCATCTCCACCAGCACAATTGCATGGCCGCAAACGAGGCCCTCACCGCGTGAGCCCGCAGTTTTAACATTGTGTTACCAACAACTTTTCATAAGCCCGCAATGCTGAGAACTATATTTGTGATAAGCATGTCCAGTAAAAGATAATGATACAAGGCTTATAATACTACAGAGAAAATTACTTCTGCTATTAAAACACACGCAATCATCCAGCTGGGAAAGGAAAAGGGATCTATGATTCCATTTATTTAGAAAAGATGATCACAATTTGAGATCCAAGGTGGACGTGGGACTCAGATGAGTGGTGGTGCTCTGGTTAGAAAGGTTAGTGACATCTGAGATAGGAAAGGTCTGCCTTAGGGAAGGATCCTGGATGTATATTTAAGGGGGGTTTCTGTTGGTAGTCTGTGTTCCATCCTAGTAGTGTCCAAGGCGATTCCGAGATATTCTAGTTCCGTATCCGGGACTATTTGTTTATTGGCTGCACAAGATAGATGTAAATCGTTGAAGAGCTTGTGTGAAGACTAGTACATCTAAGGTTGGATGGCTCAATAAAAAGAAAGATATTGAGATAATGGATGACGTTAGGGCAACAGAGTTTGTTCAATAGAATCCAACAAAAGTGCCTCTGTAAAGTGGTCAAAAATCCTCTGACTATTTTTTGACTCGAAGGTAAGTCTGTTTGAGAAGAAGTGTAGATTGTTGCATTGGATTATGTGGGAGATAGAAGGCTAATTGCCATTTGGGATTCATTACTTGGATTTGGAATGGGCCTTGTGGCACTGTGAGCAAATGTGGAGAAGATGACAATGTAATTAATAATAAATTAATTAAGTTGAAGTTATTGCAAATAGCCATTCATCCCAAGTAATGAATCGGATGACCAAGACAGTCTTTTGAAAGTCGAGAGGACTTTTGAAAGTCGAGCAATGAGCAGCCAGCACTCAAAAGGCCAGATGCAGCAGAAATGGTATTTGCACAAAGTACACACAGCATTGTTGTATACCGTAACAGACAGGTATTTTTGCACCACAACACCTGACTTTGGCATTTATTTTTTACATTTGCATTCCTGTGTGATGCAGTGATATGGTAGTGAGGAGGGAAAAAGTGTGTGTTATGCAGAGATATGATAGTGAGGAGAGAAGAAGTCTGTGTGATGCAGTGATATAATAGTGAGGTGAGAAGAAGGATGTGTTAGGCAGTGATATGATAGTGAGGAGGGAAGAAGCCTGTGTGATGCAGAGATATCATAGAGAGGTGTAAGGAATCCTGTGTAATGCAGTGATATGATAGTGAGTATGGGATGTAGTGATAGGATAGTGAGGAGGGTGAATTATGTGTTATGCAGTGATATGATAATGAGGTGGAAGGAAACCTGTGCGATGAAGTGATATGATAGTGAGGTAGGAGGAAGTCTTCAGATATAGGATAATGATGTGGAGGGAAGACTGTGTTATGCAGTGATATGATAGTGAGGTGGAAAGAGCCTGTGTTATGTAGGGATATGACAATGAGGTAGAAGGAAGCCTGTGTGATGCAGTGATATGATAGTGAGGCAAGAGGAAGCCTGTAATATGCAGATATAGGATAATGAGGTGGAAGGAAGCCTATGTTATGCAGTGATATGATAGTGAGGTAGGGGGAAGCATGTGTTATGCAGTGATATGATAAAATTGTAAGCCAGGCAATGTTGTTTGCCACACAATGTGATGCTTTTGCTTCTCTGAGCATCTTTGGTGCTCCTTGCGAGCCCCGTGATGAGCGCCTTTGGTGCTCACTGCGTAGCTTGCAATGAGCGCATTTGGCGCTCATTGCGAACCTTTCCTCCAGCCTACTGTACGGGCTGCTCATTGCAGGGTTCATCAACCTGCAAGTTTTGTGCTTGGGAATGCCATGTGTCTCTTTCCAGCATCTCCCCCGTCGCTTCCCTGTGTGTTTGTCCTCTGTGTGTCTGCTGAATGTTTGTGTGGCGCGCTCTGACTGTCGTTTGTTTTATTTTCAAAGTCCCCCGTGCCTGGCGTTGTTGGTGTAAGTGTTAGTGTCTTTGCCGTGGTGTATTTTCTAAGTCCTGTGTCCCTTGTCTTGATCAGCCTCGTTTTCATCCAGTTTCAGATTTTTTACGTTTTTCACCCTCCATTTTTTTTCTTGCTTAGCCGATTTTTGAGTAACGAAACACAGCAAATAAGGGTCAAAATTGCTTGCAACCTCACTCCCAGGCTTCCTGGCTCTCCCCCTGTGCTTTGTGTGAGTGTATTTTAATTTCTTTTTTATTATTTTTCGTGTTTTTTTGTCTTTTTCGATTTCCGCGGTTCGTCCGTTAACTTCTTATTTTTCCGAGCTCAAATTTTTTTGCCCCGAGATTCCGAGGTCGGATTTATTTCTCTAAGTCTTGGGTTCCTCAGCTGCTTGCAGCCTAAGTAAGACCTGCGTTTCTCAACAGCCTCAAATTAACTTGCAACCTCGCTCACAGGCTCCCTTGCTCTCCCCCTGTGCTGTGTCTGTGAGTGTCATATTTGTGTGTTTTTGCAGGTATTTTCATTTTGGTTCGGCTGTTAAAGTCTTATATTTGCAAGCCCAGCGGTCCATCTACGTGCTTTGGGTCCTAGGTCATACGGCCCGTAATTTCGCAGCCATCACTAAGTCATTTCAGCTAAGTCCCCCGTGCCTCAACTGCTCACCTCACAGTGCAATGCGCTCCTTTGGAGCTCATTGCAGCCTAAGTCCTGCATGCTGCAGCCATCAATGGCTCGCCTCGCTTTGCGAGGAAGGCAAAGCGTGACCAACGGCCCATATATCCACAAATATTATATATGTTTATAAGAGGAAGGGGAACTCTGGGACATGTCTAGCAGCATAAACCTTTATGTATGTGTCTCCTGCTCAATTCTCTCCCTCTTATCCCTCCATCTAGGCTCTCCCCCCTCTCTTTCTTGCCTCCTTTATGTCTCTCTCCCTCTCACTCCCCTCTCCTCCCTACCATTTCCTCATCCTTCTTTTCCATTTTCTACTGCTCCCTCACATTTTTTTCTGCTTTCCATATACTCTCTTGTTTCTCTCCCCTTCACTCCTACCTCAACCGCTTATCTCTCTCTTCCTTGTCTCTTTTTGTTTCTTCCACTGTTTTTCACTCTATCCATTCTCTCTCTTTTCTGTCTTTCTCATTCTCCTTTGTCTTGTCTCCTCATTTAAATCCAGAAACATTGATTAAATGACAGATAACTAAAAAGGCCCATCTCACTTGCCCATTCTATGAACCCAAAAGATATGGGATCAATCAAAATGTATCTATTTAATACTATAACATATGTATGTATCTCACGGAAGTGTAAACAATCTGCTATAATACATACATAAAAAGAGGGTCTACATATGTTTTATGCCAAATAATTGACTTTTTTAGTATTAAATAGATAACCATTTTTTTAGGTTTTGTAAGTACAATATTTATTAATCTAATAAAATAGCCTAAACTTACTTCACCATATATTTTTCAGGTTTTATTTTTTCCGTTTTTGTCCTTTCCTCCAAATTCTTTTTCATCTTGTTTATTTACTCTATAGGGAGGTCTCTCAAAATCTTCAGGATAGCAGCTAATCATTCATCCAAACATGGACTTGGAACTGAGGGAGAATCTTTATTGCCCTAAATTACTGCTTCCATTAGTGATGGTTAGGTACCATTCCTTTGATATTCTAACACATTTAGTTTATATTATGTTGTGTGCAAGTATTGTATTTTTTCTTTATTCTCATCCTGTTCAGGCTGCCTGCTCTGGGAGTTGAATTGCAACACTCAGGGCCACAGTTTTTTTTGTCTCTTTAAATCCCCCCCCCCCCCCCCCAGATTGTTTTGGACTCCTACGCCCATGCTAAATAAAGTAATACTTTTTTGGACCTGTAGCAATCATGGAATAGTTGTTGCATAAAGGAATAATGAGTGAATGGGGATAGTCCATGTGCTTAAAAAGTAGGAGTGTTTGGGTAACATAAATTTGCATTCTGTTTGCATTCTATACAAATGTATGAGTTTCTAATTCAGAGAACAGGGTATGGCAACGGGGGAAGAATCTGAGCTAGAAGACTACTTAGTTAAAACAATACTATGTTGTATTTTTTGTCTGCAGCAATTCTAAAACTATGAATGCTTATCAAGTACTTCTGTGGAATATTGTTTTTACTTATTGAATTCTTCTATTGATTTCTTCCCAATGTGCTAAGACTTTAATTTTGTCCAGAAGCTTTGTTTTATTAAACTGTATTTGCACAGCTCCAAATGCAATTTGCTTTTTTTTTTACACAATGCAAATGTTTTATTTGAACTGAAACAATGAACAATAGTGACAATAAGATTAAGTAAAATGTTTGCAGAATAAGTAATCCAAACATCAGTGATATTCAGGCTTTCAAACAAATGGGCTTTAACACGGTACTTTGTTCCAACATCTGCCTCGGAAAAGTAATCTTAATTTCTAAAATTACTTATGAAGCCATCTGGCCTGAGGCTGGATCTTTCTAACAAACAGTGCATATTTATTTGGGCGCATAAAAAGGCAAACTTATTAAACAGAAAGTGAAAACTGAATTATCATGCAGTCATTCAAGTCTTGCGAATGAGACCAGAACACCAAGCTAGATATTTAATCAAAATATATGGAAGCTGTTCTAATGGCTCTTACACTCACAGACTTTTTGTAGACAACTTGTAAATGATTCCATGGATGTAACTCCTGAATGACACTTCTCTCTACACCAATAAGATGGGCTTTATAGATATAAAAAATACTATACTTCATAAAAGAAAAACTGATCAATAGTCAAATTACTCATTTAATAAATGGACGTTGAAATATTGTTTTGTCTATTGCATCGGAAAGAGAATCTATTTGATACTGTGCCACAGTGCGTTTTCTTTTTTTAAATATATTTAAATATAAAACACTAATTACAAGTATTTACACATTTTTACAATACAAACATTATACAATTGGATACATTCTTATTTACGAGAAGAAACTTTTCCAGAGAGACTTAAATGTCTTCCCTGTCATTCACTCAGATTTGTCTCTTGTGAATATGTTTTAAGTCCTCTATAATATAATCAGTTATTACACTTACAGGCATTACATGTCTCCTAATGCATACAGCACATCTTGTGTTCCATAAATGGTAAGCACATAACATATTTATTAACCATAGAGTTCAACAATGAAAAGCATTTAAATTTTCTGGAAAAAACCATAAGCTATTTGAGGATAACATTGATTTTTTAAAATGTTAACTTTTAAAAGATCTGCAATCTTATTCCAAACAGCTACAGAATTTGGATAATCTAATAATAAATGTTCCATTTGTGTCTGTACTTGTCTAACGTACATTTTTCCATAGAACAATAACCACAATATTTCCTTTATCTTTGGGGGTACAGTATCTGGGGTTGTTTAACTGCTCTAAGACCTGACTAAGATTAGACTCAGGACAGTACTTCATGTCTAGTTTGGATGATGTTCTATCAAATACTAATTTTTAAACTTGTTTTCTTGACACTTGCTCAATTTCCATTTTTGTGGTTTTAAATTTGATATATGGTAAATTATCCTATTTTTTCAGTGATCCTTTTAATACCTCCACCGTGATACCTTGGCTCAAATATTGATAAGCAGTCTTCAAAGGAACCACTCCACTTTGCCTGTGCTAGAAACATTCCCTGAAAATTGAAAAACAAAAATATCAAATTGAAAAATATCACTGGATTTATCATATTTAGGCCCCATTTGTTTTTGGCCCACATGTAATATTGCTGCTTACCAGATTTAACCCATTTCCCCACAACATCTGAAAAAAAAGATTACTTAGGATTATCACAGCTTTCTTGTGTAGTGGAAATACAAAACTTAGGTAAACAAAGACGATCAGCAAAAATAATTTAACAATTCTAACTCTGTTTTCAAATGACGATTTCCATTGCTTCCATCTCATAACCTTTGTTTTACATACATTAAGTTTTTCTTCCCAATTTAGTTCTCCTGAATCTGAGTTATTACATTTAATTCCCAGGATACTAACATTTTCACTATCAGATTTTATACCTGGAGGAAGGAGAAACTTTTTTTCTGGTTTTCCAATTCATAAAGCATACGTTTTACTGTAATTCATTAGAGAATGTGAGATCTCTGACTATTTATCATACTCCAAAAGTAGATAATCATATGAATTTCTGGAATTCACAAAAGCTAATAAATCATCAGAATAAGCAATATACTTTATATGAATAATTGGAGCATGTTGGATATTTTTATTGGTCTCAATCATCCTCAAAAAAGGATCCATAGAAAAAACATACAATAGCGTACTAAGAGGACACCCCATGACGTACCCCTGATCTTATGGTAAATTCTTCTCCAATCCATCCACTTATAATTAATATCATGTCAGTATTCTTATAGTGAGCTTTCAGCCAGGACACATATTTTCCTGATATTCCATATTTTTCTAACACAGAAAAGAGATACAAATGATTAACTCAATCAAACCCTTTTTCCTGATCTAACTTCACCACATATGCACAAAAAGCTCCTCTTTTTGCATGCTCAAACATCTCTCGTAGTGTAATAAGAGTGCTTACAATCTGTCTACCCTTTATTCCAAAGGACTAGTCAGGACTTATCACCGTCTCAGATCCAACTGAACAAACAAAATCTTAGAATGGATTTTATAGATGTGTTAAATCAAGTGATTAGGCGTCGGTTTTCTATATCTCTTCTGTCACTTCTTTATACATTAATACCGGCAAAGACTGAGACTATGGAGATAACAATCATGTTTAATTCAGCATCACTTCAGCAACTCACAAATAAATTGGTAAAATGTTGATCAGAACCTGGAGATGTCATCCTCCCCAGAGAACTAATGGCTGCCTGTACATAAGTTACTGTGATTGGGTCTCCCATGGTATTGCTAAGACCTATTAGGCCTCATTTACTATTGGCTTTTTTCTAAATCGGTAGTTACTGCCTTGCTTAAGTGATCATGGCCTGAAATGCTACTTATGGGTGCATGGTTTATGGTTTAGGCTTTTGTCCATGTAGCTGTGGGATTGTTCAATTGAATCGCTCTTTAACTGTTGCAATTAAATGGAGGCCAATGTTTCTATTTATTGTAAAAATGTAATCTTTTGTGAGAATATTTACACTGGCAATAGCTGTTTTCTCCTTGCCTCTTTGCCAATGTGTGACAGAATGTAGAGAACATTTCCGAATAGTTTGCCATAAAACTTGTACAGGAATGAGAAAACTGAGGTAAAATGCAGATTGGGTAGTCACATAATCATGCATTGGTCCAGCAATCGGTAATAAATTGCCCATATTAGACTATAGAATGTAATTCAGTGTGTGGTATATTGTACTCATATGTTTGCATTGGTCCTATCCCTAATTCCTTTGTTTTGCATGAATAATTTGTAAAACAGATTCCCATTTAGACCAGAACCACTCTCCCTCTTTGACTGTTTTGTTTCCAACATAGAAATAATGAGTTTATCAATGTGACTAGCAGTTTCAGAATGTGTTTTTATGAAATGCCAATAGTAATAACATATATAGTTGTGAGCATGCGGGCTGTTGCTAACGCTGCAGGTTCGCGTAGCGAGGGCCACAGTTGCTGGCATGGAGCGCCGATCTTTGCCAGCAACTGCGGACCTCGCAAAATTTACAGAGTTGCGAAACAAAAACAGGAGACGCGTTACGACTATGCAAAAAACGCCCAAAACCTGCGCACATGAAAACATAAAAAACACAAAAAATACACACAACAAATACATAAAAAGCTTACCTACAGCAAGGGGGGGGGGGGGGGGCACCCAGGACCTCGAAAACTGAAGTTACACCTCAATTTAACTCCAAATAAAAGAGTCTAGACACCCGAAAATCACCTAAGCGAGAAAAAAAATGTCCGTTGAACAAAACGAAAACGAGGCTAAAGTACCCTAAACACGCAAAACATCACCAAACACCTAAGTTTTTTCCGAAAAAATCGGACGACATCCGAAAACAAGGACTCTAAATCAGTCACAGCCGCATACCACACATTAGGCGCCATTTTAGAACACTAACTTATACAATCCGGAAGTACACAGCTACCCTAACGGATTTGCCTCGCTCCACTGCAGCAACATGAAAACAGATTGCCAGCACTTCAAGACAATGCTTCCTGCATATATTACTTCATAATAGGTAAAGTATATTAATTTCTTATTTTATTAATTATTCATTGCCATACCAAAAAAAAAACACCAACGCTGCTCATAGCACACAACCAAGAGCCTCCCAATGAGCGCCAAAGGCGCTCAGCGCGAGGCTTGCAATGAGCGCCAAAGGATCTTAAAACACCAACAAAATTAATTTCGCACGCAAACAACTTTACCTGCCTTACAATCTTATTGCCGTCATTTTTTGACGGGCAAGTTGCTAGTAAATATACAGTGTATATAAAAAGTCTACACACCCCTATTAAAATGTCAGGTTTCTGTGCTGTAAAAAAATTAGACAAAGACAAATCATTTCAGAACTTTTTCCACCTTTAATGTGACCTATAAACTGTACAACTCAATTGAAAAACAAACTAAAATCTTTTAGGTGGAGGGAATAAAAATAAAAAATAAAAATAATGTTGTTGCATAAGTCTGGGGATGTAGCTGTGTTCAGAATTAAGCAGAATTAAGCAATCACATTCCAAATCATGTTAAATAGGAGTCAGCATACACATGCTATCATTTAAAGTGCCTCTGATTAACCCCAAATAAAGTTCAGCTGCTCTAGTTGGTCTTTCCTGAAATCATCATCAAGTGGAGAAAATATGGCACAACAGTGACATTACCAAGAACTGGAGCTCCTTCCAAAATTGATGAAAACTGGTCTGGGAGGCTACCAAGAGGCCTACGCCAACATTAAAGGAGCTGCAGGAATATCTGGCAAGTACTGGCTGTGTGGTACATGTGACAACAATCTCCCGTATTTTTCATGTGTCTGGGCTATGGGGTAGTGTGGCAAGACGAAAGCCTTTTCTTACGAAGAAAAACATCCAAGCCAGGCTACATTTTGCAAAAACACATCTGAAGTCTCCCAAAAGCATGTGGGAAAAGGTGTTATGGTCTGATGAAACCAAGGTTGAATCTTTTTGCCATAATTCCAAAAGATATGTTTGGTGCAAAAACAACACTGCACATCACCAAAAGAACACCATACCCACAGTGAAGCATGGTGGTGGCAGCATCATGCTTTGGTCATGTTTTTCTTCAGCTGGAACTGGGGCCTTAGTTAAGATAGAGGGAATTATGAACAGTTCCAAATACCAGTCAATATTGGCACAAAACCTTCAGGCTTCTGCTAGAAAGCTGAACATGAAGAGGAACTTCATCTTTCAGCATGACAATGACCCAAAGCATACATCAAATCAACAAAGGAATTGCTTCACCAGAAGAAGATTGCCCGTCTTTTCATGAATTTTGGAAGGAGCTCCAGTTCTTGGTAATGTCACTGTTGTGCCATATTTTCTCCACTTGATGATGACTGTCTTCACTGTGTTCCATGGTATATCTAATGCCTTGGAAATTCTTTGGTACGATTCTCCTGACTGATACCTTTTAACAATGAGATCCCTCTGATGCTTTGGCAGCTCTCTGTGGACCATGGCTTTTGCTGTGGGATGCGACTAAGAAAATTTCAGGAAAGACCAACTAGAGCAGCTGAACTTTATTTGGGGTTAATCAGAGGCACTTTAAATGATAGCAGGTGTATGCTGACTCCTATTTAACATGATTTGGAATATGATTGCTTAATTCTGCTTAATTCTGAACACAGCTACATCCCCAGACTTATGCAATAACATTATTTTTATTTTTTATTTTTCTTCCCTTCACCTAAAAGATTTCAGTTTGTTTTTCAATTGAGTTGTACAGTTTATAGGTCACATTAAAGGTGGAAAAAGTTCTGAAATGATTTATCTTTGTCTCATTTTTTTACAGCACAGAAACCTGACATTTTAACAGGGGTGTGTAGACTTTTTATATACACTGTATATTTACTAACAACTTTGCCAGGAAGTCATGTCAATCAAAACATTTTCATTTTTTTTAATATGTTCTGGAACATGGTTCCACAAGGATAAGTAAATGTTTGCATTATCTTGGGTGTACCCTTGTTCAGTGGAGTTATTCAGACAAGTCAATTTCATGTGCATATAGTGTATGGAAAAGTATAAAATGCACATCATTGAAACAAATTGCAGATGTGTTTTTTGTGTATGAGATTATTTTCTTGTGTACACAGGCCAATCCCCTTGAGTTATAAAAATAATTTCCCTTACAGGAAAACACCCAGAGCTTACTGGAAAATGTTTACCAATTAGGGGTAAGATTTGTGACAGCTTTGCTGAACCAGTATAATGTCCTCACAACAGGATCTAGATATGTTAACTAGTTGTTGGTCATTAATTAAATTCACACTCAATGATTAAAAAATCAATGTTCAATATTAAGCTTGTTTTCAAAGATCAGACTTATTTGCTAGTGGCCTCTGACAGCTATAAGGTTAATGGGCAGGTGGATTTGTCTAGCGGGCAACTACTAAATTCTCAGACACAATGAGCCTTTTTCAATTAGCTACTTGCAAATACCTTGAAATCATACATTTGGCTTTGGGTGTTTGTTTTTTTAAATAAATGTTTATATGCATTCTATTGACTTAAGAATTCATTAGTGCCAATAAGTAATATCTGCTCAATATG
Source organism: Discoglossus pictus (assembly GCA_027410445.1). Lineage (NCBI taxonomy): Eukaryota > Metazoa > Chordata > Amphibia > Anura > Alytidae > Discoglossus > Discoglossus pictus. The sequence continues at coordinate 260,356,233 of CM050165.1, read as the reverse complement.
TAGCAATAGTAAGAATGATTTTAAGTTAAATTTACAAATTGGGCAATTGAATCGAGCCCAATGTGTAACACAATGCTCTCCACTAGGTAGAGACATGCTGCCAGCTCACTATCAAAAGGCTAAAAGAAAGAAAAGATTTTATAATGTCTGTCTTTATTTTTATATAGAGCAGAATGCCACTTCAAAGCCATATAACTTGTATTGTTTTTGCATGAAATATTGGTTATCAATATAGAAACCTATGCAAATATATCTGAATTAGTAAAGTATTAGCAAGTACAGAAAACTTTTATTTCCCCTTCTTGAAGAGATATAATGCAGTTTTGGGATTTTACTTTTGTTCTGAAGAGAGTGCTTTCCTGCAATAGCTTTGTCATGATATTCTTTAAAAAAACATTGTGGTTTGATACTACACTGAATAAACACAATAAATGGGTTAATAGTTTTCTTCAAAGTCTCTGCATCAAAGTTTCTGTTAAGCTTTTCATCTTTGCATGGCATGTATGCTGTGAAAATTAATTTAGTGAAAATGTTAATAGGGAACAGAATATACCCAGACTGAGCCCTTTTTACTTTTGATACCTGTTGATTCTGATGTATAAGCTGTGAATTCCTAATATGAATTGAAGTAGCTCTGATTATGATATCCAGTCAGTTCTACACTTATATTTTTTTATATATAAATATGTTGTGTATGCATAGGCAAGAGTTTATATATAATCCAAGCTGGAAATATAAATAAATATAATTTTTAAGAGGAAGTGTTTGAAAATTGAGCTTTAAAGTAGGTACTATAAGCATAAATTGACCCCCTCTCTGTTTCATTTTTTAGTGTCATTAATAAACTCTCACATTGAAGATGATGACAAAAAGCTGTAATTTGATCTATAGATAGAAATAGAGAGTAGAAGGTCAATAATTTATCAATAATTTATGCTTAACATATCTAACCCTCAAGGCCTATTCTCTAACACTCAAAATGTTTATTAACAACCAACTCTAATAATATATATATATATATATATATATTTTTTTTTTTTTTTTTTGTGCAATAACCGTGGACTTTGCTATGTCACTTAATGTTTTTTTTTTTTTTTGCTTTAATATGCAGTTCCAGTCACTATGGAAATAATAGCTACATTCTGCTCTTTATCAATAGGGACAATCTATGATGGAGCTAGTGAATACAGGGCCCCAGGCAAACAATTCTATACTTGTGGGCAGGGGGAAGCCAGGGGGTCCCCAGGCTCATAGTGGAGTATTGTGAGGGTTCACGGTAGTGGGGATACTAACCCCTTAATTGTGTTGAATATGAGGACTAAAAGTGCTTGATTGGAATAGCATCAGATATGACACCTGTTTGCTTCTCAGAGGCCTTTTTTAAGTGGGTTATACTTCAGACTACCAAGTGGATCCATAGGGTTATATTTAGGTGCCCTGGGGTCAGAGGTGTGGAACTGCGGTAGGGTAATCATGCATTACCAGAGGGAGCCACTAGAGTAGCAGTATGTCTCTCCCAGGAAAGCTTTGACCCAGGAAAGTGTTTGACTCCCCCTTTTTAACAACCCTGGAGGATACAATGGGCAGCCAAGCAGCAGCAGAAAGCATATTTACACAAGTGGGTTATACTTCAGACTACCAAGTGGATCCATAGGGTTATATTTAGGTGCCCTGGGGTCAGCGGTGTGGAACTGCAGTAGGTTAATCATGCATTACCAGAGGGAGCCACTAGAGTAGCAGTATGTCTCTCCCAGGAAAGCTTTGACCCAGGAAAGTGTTTGACTCCCCCTTTTTAACAACCCTGGAGGATACAACGGGCAGCCAAGCAGCAGCAGAAAGCATATTTACACAAGGTACACACAACAATGTAATTACAAATGACTTTTTCTGTCATGAATTTTTGCACCACATGACTTTTATATTTATTTTTTGTCTTTTGCAGTTGATTCATATTTCCAACTAATTTCTATTCTTTGTTCTTTATAATATTTTTTCTAGTATTCAGTTTTCCCCATCTCACTACATTCCCTCTCAGACTTCTGCTTTCTGTCTTCACTAATTCCTCTTATCTTCCCCTTCTTTTCCTACATTATAAACTATATTATCTACATTCCACCTACCCTCACATGCACTATTACCCTGAGAGTGTGAAAATGAGTGATTCAAATGTTGGGCATATATTTGGAAGAGTACCTAGGGTGTGGCAGATTTTGTTTATAGCACATTGTTTTTGTAATAATGCATAAGATGTACAGGGTCACAAAAATATAGCATCTACGTAGTATGGAGTTTAAAGGATCACTGCTTAATTTAATGATACATTTTATAAGTACTTTAATGGTTTAATCATTTAGATTGGAAGTTAAAATAGTCCCCACTAGTATAGATATACTAGATCTTATCACACGAATATAACTTAGCGTTTTACAAATTAGGTTGAATTGGTACACACTTATTATGAGTCTTTTTGGTGAAGGGCACTAATGGAGATTTAGCATATCACTAGTCACAAAGAAGACTGACATTATATAGATCACTCCTGTAAAAATACTTAAGACTGACAAAAGGGTATAACGATAGAATAAAGCTAAGAAGTTATAGTAGTACTAGGGTCAGAGAGCAAGATAGTGAGAAGGGAAATATTGAGAGGTAGAGAGGGTAGGCTATAAGAGTTTGTAGGAAAAGAAGGATAATGTAGGGGATAAGGTGATGAAACGCTGGGGAAATGAGAGATATAATTCTGGGGCATTACTCATAATAAATATCAATGGTAGGGATAAGATCTAGACGAGCCTCTGATTAAAAGAAAGAGATGAGGAAAGTAGGAGGAGGGAAATTTGCTCCTGAGAATCTGGTCCTGGTTGCTCCCACCTGGACAGATTTGTATCCATGCAGTAGCGAAAATATATTGTATATATTTGTATAAATGTATTGTTATGTGGGTTTGTGTTGTTTTTATATGTAAAAGGTGCAGAGCAGTTACCCTTGATCTTCCTGAAACTCCTTTGGGTTTAGTAATTTGCTTAATAATGGAGAACAGGGGCAAAAGCAGGTCTGAGATCAAAATGAGCTGGCAGGTAGACAGGGTAAATGTACTTATTTCTATAGTTTCGCTAAATGTGAAATGACTGAATTCCCCTGGGAAAAGACATGCTTTAAGAAAAAAACTAGGGGGGAAACAATATGGTTTCACAAACGGAATGAGGTCACAAATTAATATTTAGAAACTGATCTGGGGGGCAGATTTGCTATATGGATAGGTTAAATTAATAAAGTTTCTTGTACCATTGTAAACCTGTTCGCTCCCAATACAAAACAAAACCAATTCCTAGCCAAGATGTTAAAACATATAGATACAATTAAAAGTGGGCAATTGAAGGCTATGTATAAAGTTGATATTTGCTCCATTGTATGGTCGGACCATGGCCATATAAGTTACATCTGAATGGCAACCATAGGAGAGAGGTTAATATTAACAGTAGAATAGATACTACCCTCTTTAACAATGTAAAAGATAGAGAGGAAATTCAAAGAGATATAGAGGAGTTTTTCAACATCAATGTAGGTTCAGTTACATCTAGTTCTACAATATGGTTAGCACATAAAGTGTATATGCAAGGTCTTTTAAAGGCCAGAGCTATTCAGAAAAATAAAGAAAGAGGGACCCCTTTAAGAAAGTTATATCTTGAGCTGAATGTTCTAGAGTGGAGGAATAAAATTTCGGCCAAGCAGGAGACCACAATGGAAATAACTTGGTTATAAGTGCAAATAAAAAAAAAGGAATAAAGGGAAATCATCAGGGGTGATTCTTTGGGAAAAGGATTGGGGACAAATGTGGGATGAAAACATCTGGTTTAAAGCATTTTGCTTACAGAAAAAAATACAAAATTTAGTTAATTGAGTGAAACGTACTTTAAAGTCCTACATAGATGGTATAGGGTGCCGAATTTTCTAAATAAAATAGACCCAGGTATGCAGTCAGACCTATGCTGGAGAGGCTGTAAAAATAAGGGGGCACAGATCCACATGTGGTGGACGTGCAGGAAGATCCAGAAGTTTTGGCTTATGTGTCTATCACATATAGCAAAAATTACAAAAAAAGATTTTCAGCCTACTCCAGAAGTAATCCTTTTCCACATCTTTACAATTGAAATATGAAATAAACACAAAGGTATTTTAATACATATATTCTTGGTTATTAAATGTTGTTAGCCTCAAAATGGAAATTGGACTCCTTTCCTACGTGGTCTGAAAATAGAGCCATTGTAGCACGTAATAGAGACTTGCTGTTTACAAGTGGGTTTACCTTAAAAAGTAAAGGCTGATAAACTGCAGAGTGCACTAATTGTGCCCAGGTGAGAGGGGTGTGGCTTGACTGTTAAACTTGTATAAAAGGTTTGTGAGCTGGTTTGGGGTCTGTTTACAAGTGGATTTACCTTAAAAAGTAAAGGCTGATAACTGCAGAGTGCACTAATTGTGCCCAGGTGAGAGGGGTGTGGCTTGACTGTTAAACTTGTATAAAAGGTTTGTGAGCTGGTTTGGGGCCTGTTTAAAAGTGGATTTACCTTACTAGTAAAGGCTGATAAACTGCAGAGTGCACTAATTGTGCCCAGGTGAGAGGGGTGTGGCTTGACTGTTAAACTAGGGTAAAGGATTTGTGAGCTGGTTTGGGGCCTGTTTAAAAGTGGATTTACCTTACAAGTAAAGGCTGATAAATTGCAGAGTGCACTAATTGTGCCCAGACGAGAAGGCAGAAGTTAATATAAACCGAGAAGGGGAACTTGTGAGCTTGCAAACATTTTCAGTATCAAGTGCAATTCTAGTAAAAGCCTAGCAGTTTAAATAAAAGGAGGGCCTTCAAAGAAAAGGGAGGGCAGATTTATAGTGCAAAGGAGGAAAAATTTATATAAATATATTATTTTATATTCTTTATTTTTCCCACTGAAATTTCGTAGACAATAATAATAATTATGAGTCAGTCCAGTGGCAACCTTATTCAGTGTACATCCTGTCATATGTATGCAATACTGGAACAGATGATCCAGGGTCCATACCTCTGTGAGAGGTGTGAGCATGTTGCCTCTCTGGAAGCTCAAATTGGAGATCTGTATTTACACGAACTATTTAATGAATTCTTAAAAGGTCCTCCTATAAAACTGGAATTTTTGGAGGCAAAAATCATTGTAATCCCTAAAGAAGGTAAAGACCCGGCCCAATGTGGAAGCTACAGGCCGATCTCACTGATTAATACAGACATGAAATTATACACAAAGATTTTGGCGAACAGACTAGCCCCGTTACTACCAAAGATTGTCCACCCAGATCAAGTGGGATTCATTACAGGCAGAGAAGCCCCAGATAACACCAGGAGAGTGCTGAATCTCATAGAAATAACTAAAAAGGACGACATACACTCAATGCTTCTTTCACTGGATGCAGAAAAAGCATTCGACAGAATAGATTGGACCTTTATGTGGGAGGTGTTGATCAGAATGGGTCTAGGAGAAACCTTCATAAGAGGTATACAGGCCCTTTACGCGAACCCAGAGGCTTTTATAACATATCAGGGTTTTGGGTCTAAAAAATTCAAAATCACCAGAGGAACTAGACAGGGCTGCCCGCTCTCCCCTCTATTATTTGCTCTATGCCTGGAACCCCTGGCGACTGCAATCAGAACCTGCCCAGACATAAAAGGTATAAAAGTAGGACCTAAAGAATACAAAATCAACCTCTTCGCAGATGATATTCTGTTATCACTAACCGAACCAATAACTAGCCTGCCCAACTTAATCCATTTACTCACAAAATTCGGCACCATCTCAGGCTTCAAAATCAATACGGCTAAAAGTCAGGCACTCAACATCTCTCTCCCCAGGAAGGTAGTAGAAAATCTAGACAAAAACTTTTCCATGAAATGGGCCCAAAAATATCTGACTTACCTGGGTATTAACATCCCAGGCTCGACGGAGCAAATATATGAGGCAAATTTTCCCCAAATTATCAGTAAAATCAAACAAGACATAGAGAAATGGTCCTCTTTCAATATATCTTGGACTGGTAAAATAAACGCGATCAGAATGAATATTATCCCGAAAATCTTATACTTATTTAGGGCGATTCCAACGCCAATTAACCTATCAGCCATAAAATCACTACAAAAAACTCTCTTCAAATTCACCTGGAACCACAAGAAGCCAAGAATTAACAGAAACACGATGCATGCACCCACACAAAAAGGAGGTTTAGCCTTTCCAAACCTGGTTAATTATTACAAAGCCACAAGACTGGCACAATTGACCAGCTGGTACAAAAAAGAAGCCATCCCTACATGGGTCGAGATAGAAAAACAAACCTTAGAAAATAATAATATAACATTATCACACGCTTTGTGGCTAAGCCTGCACTCAGATTTAAAAATTCACAATCTTACAAGCTGTATCCGTAACTCACTGAAAATTTGGAAGGAAATAAATAAAAAATCCCCCATGCTACACATAGGCTCGGGCCTAACCCCTCTGTGGCAATCACATAAGGTGGACCACACAAACAAAAGCTCCCAAATGAAATGGTGGATACAACAAAAACTGACTATTGTCGCAGACACATGGACTGGGGCTCAAGGAGACACATTAAATCAGATCCCCAACAACGAATGGATTAATCTTATGATAATTAAACAGACGCTGTTTCAGACTACAAAATCAAATAGCCAGAACAGAAAATCAACATATGAACACTGTTGCATTAAAAACCTAGCTGAACAGTCTAGTGTAGATAAACCACACTATCAGGAGACTTGGGAATCAGATTTACACATCACTTTAGATGACAAACAATGGAACCAGGTTATCAAACAGGCCAACATGTCTTCTTTAAACATCACCTTGAAAGAGAAAGCATTAAAAACAGTCATGAGATGGTACCTCACACCAATGAGACTACACAACTCAAATAAAACTCATCCCGACAAGTGCTTTCGTGGATGTGGACACACTGGTTCATTAGTACACATGCTCTGGGATTGTCCCAAAATTAGGCACATATGGCAGGCAACATATAGCACGCTAGAGAAGTTATGGGGGAAAACTATACAACAAAAACCAGAAGAAGCTCTATTAGGACTCCCGAACAAGGAACTAACAAAAAGCGAGCAATTCCTAACCAACCAAATATTCCTGGCATCCAGATGCATTATAGCGAAGCACTGGAAACACACTACCCCTACATTTAGAGAAGTACTACAAAAAATTGACCATATCCAAACCATGAGTCGCTTCTCAGCGGAATTTGACGCGAGATACAAACGGTGGGCCTCCTGTTGGGACATCTGGACAATTAGAGGCCCAAGGTGAGGTGAGCCTAAAGGAGTCGGAAGGTATGTGTAAATTCTTTGTTGAATGATAGGAAGGGTGGAGAACTCATCACACTCTTTTAGTTCAGAACTAGATCATTGGAGATAGTATCTGTTTTTATTTGTGTTTATAAAAAAATTATCTCTCCGGGGATTGACTCTGAGACTATACTGGTAAACTTTATAGAGGTAAAGGAAAGGATTATAACTTAATTAAAATAACGGTTATAAATCCTATACCACCCCCCATACCCAAACCCTAGGAGAGATCCAATTGTTATTCTCACTTCTTATGGGATGCTTAATTGAATTGTTTTGTGATAAAAAAGGAAAAGTTATTTATTATTATATTGACATGTTTTCATATGTTACATTCTTGATGCATTCTGTACATTTCTGATATTCTTTGAAAAATAAAAAATAAGAATTAAAAAAAAAAATTGGAGATCTGTAGAGGAGAATTGCAGCACTTAGTGATATTGCTCCACTGGAAAGGGAATAAAAGTAAAAGTAGTAAATCACAACCCATGTGGCTTAACAATGATTTAAAGATAAAGATACGAAGTAAAAAAAAGGCATTTAAATTATACAAACAAGAGGGGACAAAGACTGCTTTACGGGAATACTGTACAAGGAAATCAACAAGGCTTGCAAAAGTGCGATTAGACTGGCTAAAATAGAAAATGAAAAATTAATTGCAAAAGAGAGTAAGACTAACCCTAAAATATTTTTTAAGTATATTAATGGGAAGAAGGCGAGGAAGGAAGCTATAGGAACATTAGAATGTGAAACAGGCTGTCTGAAAATTAGTGACCAGGAAAAGGCAGATGAGCTAAATAGGTTCTTTTCTTGGGTTTACACAAGGGAGGTACCAGTGGTTGGGACACTGCAACATAATGGGGCTACACTACCTTTGCCAAATAATTGGTTAACACAGGAAGTAATCCAAAAGAGGTTGGAAAAAATTAATGTTAATAAAGCCCCGGGAGCAAGAGCAAATCGGGGAATTATATACCAGTGAGCCTCACTTCTGTAGTGGGGAAGCTTTTAGAAGGGTTAATAAGGGATAATATACAAGAATATGTCTATTTGAACAGGATTATAAGTAGGAGTCAACATAGGTTTATGAGGGATAGGTCATGTCAAACAAATCTAATTAGTTTCTATGAGGAGGTTAGTAGGAACCTGGATCAAGGCAACTCAGTGGATGTAGTCTTTTTGGATTTTGCAAAGGCTTTTGATACAGTGTCACATGGGAGACTATTGGGCAAACTAAGGGATACAGGAATTGCAGTAAATATCTGCTCATGGATTGAGAGCTGGCTAAAAGACAGGAAGCAAAGGGTTGTTGTAAATGGAACTTACTCCGATTGGACTATTGTGGTAAGTATAAGGTCCTCTCCTTTTTAACATATTTATTAATGACTTAGAGGTAGGATTGGAGTGTGGGGTCTCCATTTTCGCTGATGACACAAAGTTGTGCAAGGTAATTAAATCAGAAAATTATGTGCTTTCCCTCCAAGGGGATTTACATAAAATTGAGGAATGGGCATCTAAATGGCAGATGAGATTTAATACGAATAAATGTAAGGTTATGCATCTGGGAAGGAAAAATAGCCACGCAACTTATAATCTTAATGGAGCAAATCTAGGTGTATCAGATATTGAAAGGGATTTGGGAGTGCTTGTGGACAACCACCTAGGTAACAGTGCTCAAAGCAAACCAGCAGCTGCAAAGGCAAATAAAATATTAGCATGTATTAAGAAGGGTATAGAAGCCAGGGAAGCAAATATAATTCTCCCACTATACAAATCTCTAGTACGCCCTCATTTGGAATATGGAGTACAATTTTGGGCACCACTTCATAAAAATGACATTTTAGAGCTGGAAAAGGTACAGAGAAGGGCAACAAAACTAATAAGGGGAATGGAGGGGCTAAGTTATGAAGAAAGACTAACCAAATTAAACTTATTTTCTCTAGAAAAAAGGCGTCTAAGAGGAGATATGATTACCTTATATAAATACATCCAGGGTCAGTATAAAGATTTGTCGGGGGAGCTTTTTGTGCCAAGAGGTTTTCAACTGAAAGAGGACATCCCTTGAGGTTAGAAGTAAAAAAGATTCCACCTCAAAGAAAGAAAAGGGTTCTTCACAGCAAGGGTGGTTAATCTGTGGAATTCTCTACCAGAGGAGGTGGTGACAGCGGATTCGATAGATAACTTTAAAAGGGGACTAGATTTATTTCTAATTAAAAAGGGTATTCAGGGTTATCATGGATAATTAGAAAGACAGTAATGATCCAAATTTTTTACATTTCCCCTTGAGACAATTGGCTAAGTCTCGCTTGGTTTTTTTTT